>OX422216.1:21212753-22412753 GCA_949130495.1 Sambucus nigra
AGCATTTTCCAGTATGATTACTGGTTCAGTTTGATTACTGGTTCAACACAGATTTGGTACAACAACTTACAATGCGGACAAATCTCGAACTTTCAACAATTGGTCGACCTCTTTGTCAACAATTTTTGTTTTGGGGCCAAACCCGGTAAGAGAGTGGCTCACCTGCTCAATGTCCAGCAGAATGCTGATGAAACTACCCGTGAGTTTATCACATGTTTCAACAACGAGAAGCTTGAAGTAATAGATTATGATGAAAGGACTCAATAACTGCGTTGATGAGTGGATTGCTACCTGAGAAGCTGTATTGGGCGCTGGCTAAAGAGCCACCTAAAACTATGACGGGACTCTTAACTAAAACAGGAAAAATTATAAATGCCGAGGCCATGGCGGCCAAAGAATCAAGTCACTTGAAGGCCGGTGTGAGCAAGAGTATCGAAAAGAATGAACTGAAAGATAAGAAAGCGGATAAGCCAAAGAAATACGATAAGTACACTCCCCTAATAGTGGACGTTCATCACATACTCGAGGAAAAATGCGGGGATAAGGACCTGAGATGGCTCAGAAAACTGAAAGCCCCGACAAATCGAAGGGATAAAAGCAAGTATTGGAAGTTCCATAAGGATCACGACCACAACACGGACAACTGCATAGCCCTAAAGAACGAGATCGAGAGCTTGATCAGGCAGGGAAAGTTGTCAAGGTACGTGGACATAAGTTGTCAAGGTCACGAACAAGAAAGAAGTTCAAAGACTTACGGGACGTGTAGCGGCACTGAATAGGTTTGTTTCTACATCCACTGACAAATGCCTTCCATTTTTTAAGGTGTTGTGAAAAATTTTTGAATGGAATGACGAATGTGAAGTTGCATTCCTGGAGTTGAAACGGTATTCTGGGGTCAACACCACTGCTTTTAATACCAATTTTGAGTGAGAAGCTTTATCTGTACTTGGCTGTATCTGAATTTGCTGTCAGTTTGGCTCTAGTCCGACAAGAAGATGGGGTACAAAGGCCTGTATATTACACCAGCAAGGCATACCGTGGAGCAGAAATCCGGTATCCTAGGTTGGAGAAACTAGCTCTTGCCCTTATTGAAGCTTCTAGAAGGATGAGGTCGTACTTTCAGGCCCATATCATTGTCGTTTATACAGACCTCCCTCTACGCTAAGTTATTCATAAACCTGAGAAATTAGGTAGATTGATGGTTTGGGCCGTGGAATTAGGAGAGTATGACATCTAATACGAACCAAGAACGACAATCAAGGGCCAGGCTATGGCAAATTTTATCGCTACATTTACTTACGAAGAAAAGCTTGCTGAGCAGATTTCTACGGAAAAGAGCTCAGCAACGTAAGTGGCAAAGCAGACTTCTGCGAAGGAGAGCTCAACCTTAAGTCAGATCGAAAAGACTTCTTCGGAAGATAGCTCACCATTTCAAACAAACGAGCAGACTCCTACGGGAGATAGCTCGATCATTAATTCGGACGACCAGACCACTGACGTATCAAAGTCATTGGCCAAACAAGAAGAAATTGTGTGCGACTTAGAGTAAATGAAGAAGTAATTCAAACATGGAAATTTGATCGAAGGAGATTTCAAAGAGGACCTCTCTGTCTGGCAAATGTTCGTGGATGGCTCATCATGTACCACTGACAGTGGAGCGAGTTTAATAATAACGACGCCAGATGACGTTGATGTGGTGTACGCCCTTAGATTCCAATTTGAGGCCTCCAACAATGAGGCAAAATACTAAGCGCTCATAGCAGGGTTTGGGTTGGCATCATCTCTTGACGCCGAACAGATATTGAGACACAGTGACTCTCAGCTCATAGTAAATCAAGTACTGGGAATTTATGAAGCGAGAGAGGAGTCTATGACAAAATACTTGGCCAAAACCAGGTGGTGGAAGTTCCCCGAGGTCAGGATGGTCAGAATCCCAAGGCGGGGCGATCCCGGAAAAATCAATCAAGGAAGAATCGGACTTCCATAGCTGTGTTAGCTAGGCCACCTGCCCTGCGTTAGCCTTATGGACACCGGAAACTTCAGCCCGTTCAGCCTCCGTTCCTGAAATGAGAGCCAAGCTAAGAACAAGGAAGAAAATATAAAAAACGCCCGAGCAGACGCACTTGCTCGATTACAAGCACAGAATTGAGACGAATAGTTCCAGTGGAAATCCTCATGCATCGGAGAACTGACGAGGAGATTGTCAATAATTGCTTTATAGAAATATGAGATTGATTTACGTGGGTTATAATTTTTACAGCTTGGATTGTGGCTAAGACAAGCTTGTGCTTTTCATTGGATATAATTCAAACACTGATTCAATTGTTTAAAGTATTTTGTTTTGATATTTATAAGATTTGAGCCTTCATTGGTGTTTTGTTGCTGAGAAAATATTTGAGAAGTAAGAACATAGGTCTCTGAACATCTATTTTAGGATATTTGAGTCGAGAAGAGCTTCCATAAAATTCAAACAACTCTTATGTGCTTGTTTTTTACTCTTCTGTGGAGGCTAATTCAGTCTTAATGGGTGTTTGAGTGATTTTGTTTTTTTAGTGAAATGTAATATATTAAACCAGGGCAAATCCCAACAGAAATACAAAGAAGTCCAAACACCAAACCATACAAGCCCAACAAAAGGCCACACATAACAACCGGACAAAGTAAAACCCAGGCCCAAAGAAAAACCCAACCCAACAAACAAACAAACCTAGTACAGACATCTACCCAAATATTTGACACTACAACAACATCCATCAGCAACGGTCCAAAGCAAACACAGGCAAGACACGCGTATGGACCACAAAACACCATACTACAGCCATGCAAGCCAACACGTGTAGCAACCTCCACCAAAGGCAATCACAAGGTTGTACAAACAAACTCTGTCTGCTGCTATCAAACCTCCGAAGTAAAAAATCAAAACCATCAACACAAACCACTTCTGTAAACATTAAACAACCTTTTCACACCTCTGCATTTCAAGCCACCATCTCACAACTCCAGACATAACCAAGCTGTAACAAGCTTCGCCAAATTCAACCCACCATCTCGTATCACCAACTCAAAAAGAATGAAATCATCAACACCAACCATGACAACCCAGAAACATCTACTCAGAAAGATCAAAAACACCTCACTCAAAGCAAATAAATAAGTTCAATATCGTCAGCATAAAGAACAACCAAGATCCAGCAACAAAGGCTTCAAAAGTATCATCAAGCTCAACAACGGCCATCAACACACCAACAATCAACTTCACCTGATACACCATAGGAAAAAGCCCTGCTCCACCCATACACCATATAACAATGATCAACCATTGAAGAGTGACGATGAAAACTCCAGGAACCCAAAGGATCTAAGAACCATCCATAAGAACTCAAAGAACAACCAACTCCAAGCAACATCCCTTAAGCAGCTCAGAAGAAAATCAACCAAACAATCACTCCAACCCCAACAATGACCATCAAGAAAGAAGGAGAAAAGGATGGTCAAGACACCCACACATGCAGAGGTTAAGATCAGAGCTTCCAAGATCCGGAATATCAACCATGCAGTTCCAAAAAAACATCAGCAAACAAACCAGAAGAAGAAACAAAGTCCCTCACCAGCAAAACAAGGTAACCAACAAACTATCCTCTCTGGAAATCTCCCAGTTACTTTGTTTTCGAGGAAGACTCACTTACATCATGATGCCATCACACCTAATTCGAGGTCCTAAAAAACTTTTTTTTCAAATTTTTTATTTTTCTCTTGAAATTAACCGTCCAATCAACCCATATTCAAAACATTAGGTCAAAATACATTTTGTATCTATTTTTAAAAAATCAACAAAAAAATTGCTAGCGCAGACCCTTATAAATAAGGTATTTTGAGCAGTTTTTTGTGGATTTTTTAAAAATAGCTACAAAATGTATTTTGAACTAATTTTTTGAACATGGGTTTATTGGAAGGTAAATTTCAAGGGAAAAATAAAGAAATTGAAAAAAAAAGTTTTTTAGGGCCTATAAATAGGTGTGTGATGTATGGATGGATGATGTATAGAGCATGATGTAGGTGAGAATTCTCCCTTTGTTTTCAAACCACTTTTCTCCACTTGCATGTCACATTCTGAATATTAGAATCAATATCCTTCTTGATTTGGTCTTTGTTTAAACACTGTATTCTTAAATATTCTTGCATTTCTAGCTTTTCAGGTTATATATATGGCCGTAGAGGGGGAGGTTTTCTCCATAAGACTTCTAAAATCCTTTCTTCATTTTGAAATTGTATTGATCTCGTCTTCAAAACTTAGAACATTCCTAACATGCCCATTGTTGTACAAACATTTCCTCCATACATGATTTGAAAATTCACATTAAAAAAACAAATGGTTTCTGGTCTCCACCTCAATATTGCAAAAAACACACAAATCACAGTCAATGATGCCCCAATTCTTCAATTTATATCTAGTTCTCAGTTTATATAAACAAGTCAATCATAGGATGAAAGCAAATCTAGGAACTCTTTTGGGAAACCAAATAGCCTCTGCCCAACTCACCTTCTATTTTCTTCTCCGTAAGACATTATAGGTGTCCTTAAAATTAAAACCACCATCCTTAGAAGGAATCCAAGTAATCCTATCATCACTATTCAGCTGAGGTCTAACATTAGTGCACTTAATCTCAATCAAGTCATTAAATACAGATCTAGAAAAATTCCACTCACCATTAACAATAAACCCAGAAACTTTAGCATTATCTCTACTAGCAGCATCATAAATGTTTCTTCTCCCATAATGATCAATTGGAAGGCCCTTTTCATGCCAATTGTCAACCCAAAAAAGAGTATCGTCCCCTCTGCCTATATGTTAATTAACTTTTTAGCCCCATCTCTTAACTTCCATGACTTCCTCAAAGTCCAAGAACAATTAGCCTTAAATTTTACTGTTCAAATTGGCTTTAGTTTAATAACCACTGAATGAATCCATTTTACCCAAAGTGAATCTTTTTTCTTGTCCAGGCCCCATATATGCCTATACATGCATGCCTTATTCCATTCAGTGAAGCTTTTCACACCAAGACCTTCATTTGTAGGATAACAAACATCACTCCAAGACACCTTTGCTCCAGTTTTCCTCAAATCAACTCCTGACCATATGAACCTACTCAAGATTTGATCAATTTCTTTTATAATCCGTTCAGGAAGAATAAACATACTAATCCAATAAACCTGTATGCTTCTAAGAACATAAATCACAAGTTGAATTCTTCCTGCATATAAAAGCCAAATATTGGTCCAATTCTTCACCTTAGACATTAACTTCTCAACCAACACCTTGCAATCATAGCTCTTTAATCTGGTAGAAATCAATGGGACCTCAAATATCTAACAGGCAGCTTTCCCTGCTTCATGCCCAATATATTACTCGATCTATCTTTAGTAGCTTCATCAACACCAACATAGAATATCTCACATTTAGCATAACTAGGGCCTAATCGAGAAAGCTGTTTAAAATCTTTTAAAACGTTGTCAATTACTTTGAATGAATTATCATCAACACCAGTCACAATGAAAAGATCATCAGCAAACCTGACATGAGAGATGTTAAATTGCTCACACTGAGGATGAAATTTAAATTCACCATTCTGAATTTCATTATCTAGAATCCAAGAAAAACACTCTGTTACCAAGAGGAACAAAAAGGAAGACAATGGATCCCCCGGTCTAAGACCATAAGTACCCCTGAAAATGCCAATAATCCCACCATTAACACTAACAGTGTAACTAGGAGTTTGAATACACTCCATAATCCAATCAATCACCACATCAGGAAACTCCATAGCCTCCAAAGCAGACATAACGAAATTCCAATCAACAGAGTCACAAGTCTTCATCAAATCAAATCCTCAAAGCACATCTAGGAGGACCCTTATCCAAATGATACCCCTTAACAATCTCTTGCATTAAGAGAATCTTATCAGATATATTCCTACCTTTGACAAATGCTGACTGCCTATTATTAACAAGATTAACAAGATTAGGAATAATCCCTCCAAGCCTTCTAACAATTACCTTAGAAATGATTTTGTAAATTGTGTTGCAACAAGAAACATACCTGAAATCCCTCATAGTAGAAGGGCTATTAACCTTAGGAATAAGGCTAATAAAAGTACTTTTCCACTCTCTAAGCAACTTTCCATATTTGAAGAAGTACATCACTGCCTTTGTCACACTATTTCCAACAATATCCCAATTGCATTGAAAAACCCCAGCATTATAGCCATCAAGACCTGGAGCCTTCTTAGGGTCTAAATCAAACACATCTTCTTTAATTTCTTCCCGAGTAACTGGGCTTTGAAGATAAACTCTCCGATCATCATTAAGTCATCTTTGTCAAATATTTCTAAGACTATTGCCTTCCATTCTGTTTAGAGCCCAATAGATTAGAGAAAAAGTTCATAGCCTCCTTTTGAATAGAACTTTGCCCACTAACAGTATTACCATCGATATCTTTAATTGAAAGAATTATATTCCGGGCTATATGACAATTAATTTTTTTATGAAAAAAAGAATTGTTTTTATCTTCCAACTCCAGCTATTTAATTCTAGACTTTTGCTTGTAAAACTCCTCCATTTCTCTCAATTCCAGGTACTCACCAAGACATTTCTTCCTATTACTGAGAAGTATACCATTACCCCCATTACCCCCATTTTCAATTAATTTCTCCTGAATACCATTGAGTTCCACTTTCTTGGCATTAATCCTAAATGAAATATTTGAAAACCAATTCTTATTCAGAGTTTTAAAATCCCCTTTCAAAACTTTTAGTCTTCTAGTAACAATGAACATAGGATTCCCATTAACCTCAAGATCCCAACCCTTCTTAAGAGTTTTAAAATCCTTATGAAAAGTTTGAGTGATGTTTGTATTATGAGTTCACAGCATTATATATCTATATAATAAGTTACAAAACTTATGTATGTCATAAGATAGCACTATGATGTCATCAATATGAATTAATTCATGTGTATCCCATTTTACCCCTTAAAAATTTGAGTTCCCCCTCTTTTTCATCTCACTAATTGATTCCCCTCTTTCACTTTAATTCAAACGTAAGGCTATTTTGGTAAACACACACCAAACCCACTTTAAACCCTTCATTTATCACACATACACCCGATGCTCCCCCTCCCTCTTCAAACCCTCTCTCATTTCCGAGACATACACCCGATGCTCCCCCTTCCTCATTCTATCCCTCTCTCATCCGTCTTCCTCCGCGTCTAACACACAGACTCCTATGGGTTACTCTCTTACACACTCACATGCACATAAACACACTCACTTATTTTGATTTCGGCTAAGAACTGGTAATTTTGTGTATAGATTTTTTTACAGATTTTGTTCATTTTGTTTTAGATTTATTTATGTGTATGTTGTTTTTTGTTTATTTTGTCTTTTGCAGGTGACCTGATTGTAATATGGTATAATTTTTTATCAGGTATACATCTCGGACTCCTTTATCAAACACAAACCCATTTGTTTTTTGCGATTTTGACCTACTTTTGTTTCTGAATCTAAGATCTCTCTAATTTGTGTTTTTTTAAGACTTTTAGACTTTTAGGAATATCAGACCCCTCAATAATCTCAGACTTTTGATACTTTGATTTTGATTTGGGGATTAGGGTTTTGACATTAAAAATTTATGTTATTATGATGTGGTTTCTTGATTTATATGTTGCAGGTGTTAGAAATTGTAGTCGTGATCGACCTGGAATCACACGATCCTATGGTACCTCTTTGTTTATTTCATTTTCAATCTACAAATGTTGATGATTTTTCTCAGTAATGTAACTTTTTACTGTTTTAATCTTTTGAGGTTTCTCGGTTTGTGAACTATGTATTTTGTTACAGATTTGGTGATTTTTCTTTTTCTCTCCTTCTATGGTTTATACACAGGTCCATCAAATTGTTAATGATAATTCAGTAAAGTTTTGGACTTTTAATTGGTTGGGAACTCCGATATCCCAACAATTAGGAGTTCATATTGAAGATGATGATCTGGAATTCAATATGGCAGACATTATTCAAGATGGTAAATATAACATTCCTTAATCTTTCATTAATTTTTTTCCTTCTATCTATGCCAAAATCATTAACATCCTCTTCCAATAGAGGATCTTAATGATATTCTCATTTGGTCTTTATCCTCTACTGGTGAGCTTAGCTTCAAAGATACATATGAGTTCTGCTGAACTATGCAGGAAAATCAATTGGCTTTTGGTAACCTTTGGCACATGCACGTTCCTCCTACAATTTCCATCACTTTGTGGAAAATATTACATGGTAGATTGGCTACTTCAGACATTTTTCAATCAGACGGTGTTCAATTATGCTCTAGATGTGAGTGCAGATGCTGAAACTTCAAATCATTTATTTGTTGAATGTATCTATTCTAAATCTACTTGGAGGCATATTTTATATACATTTCACAAATTCTTGGATATTTCTTTTATATCTTTTCTGTGGCAGCAAGCTATATTACACAAGGGCAATCCCCAAATTAAAGGCATCTGGTATGCTTCTGTATTGGGAGCTTTTGATATTATATGGAGGGCTATAAATCACATAATATTTGAGAATAGACTTCCTACTCTCAATTGCTGCCGGAAATCTCTTAACATAGTGGTAAGTTACATGGGAAAATTGGTGAAAGGTCATATGCATAATGAAGTTTCAGATCTGATCATTCTCCATTATTTCAAGACTCCTACATTAAGAAAATCGCCTAAAATTGTTGAAGTCGGGTGGTATCCTCCTCTCAGCTCTTGGACTAAACTAAGTACTTATGTATTATCTATGAAGGATGGTGTTTTCAGAAATTGCAGTGGCTTTGTGAGAGGTACATTTTTGTGGTAAAATTAGTTTTAATTAAGCTTTTCATACAGAATTATATGTTGTCATTCAAGGCATTGAATTTTCTTGGGGGTATAAATGGTGTAAGTAGTCTTACAACTTCATTAAAAGCATGGCCATTGAGGCACAACCAGGAGTGCGGTAAGCTCTATTGGGCTCCTGTGCAATTCATCAAAATATTTATGCTGTCCTTCCTTGCTATCAAAATATTATATCTCAGTAATATGAATTTTATATAATTGTCACGAGTCGAGTTTTAATCTCTTGGATGCTTAGTTTGTAGTTGAGTTTAATCTCTTGGATGCTTAGATTTCTTATACACCAGTGAATTGAATGAAACATTTATCAGTTGTCTTTTCTATTATTCTCAGTGTATTATAATTGAAGACGCGTTAACTGGAGTACAGGCTACTGAAGCAGCACAAATGAGGTAATTATGTTGATATCTCCTGAATTTAATGTTGTAGTTAGGTGTTGTGAAATATTCTATGTTCACTGGCACAACATAAGGTTCCAAGTTATAGGTCATGGTTCAGAGCAAAGGTCGAGCGAAATGTAGTATATATCTTGGTTCATTTGTCTCTGATGCGCTCATTTGTCGCAAATCGTATATAAAGGGAGAGCCTAGGTCCTATTATCTTGGCACTTTTTATTAATAAAATGAGTGCCGTTCATTATGAAATTTAAACTTTGTTTTGTCACATTTTAGTGGTGTTATGATGGTCTGGGAATGTTATATTGGGAGAATATTGGAGAGCAGACTGTGAACTTTGTTTTTGCCTTTTATATTTCAAATAAGAGGATTTTAAATGACACAATCTAATTGAGATATAGGGTGTTTTGATCTCAATGCATTGTTTCGAGCTAGATACCATTTGTTTGAACTAATTTGATTATAATTCGGTTGTTTTTGCTAATTTTAGATTCTTCATGGTTAAATCAATTTGCGTCTTGATCTATCGACGCTTCTTTTTATTGAATGGTTGGGTATATGTTTTGTGTGGTTTAAATTTTGTATGTACACTTTATAAACTAATTTCCTTTGCTTTTCTTCACTTTACATCTAATATTCATTTTGTTTTCCAATGGATGCAAGAGATGGTTGCCAATAGGGCAAGAAATGAATGGTTGGACTAAAACCTAAACAATTGGAATCTCATTTTGTGCTTTCCTTATTAAAGGTTACACAGTTGGAATCTCATAATATGTAGCATGGATATTTTTTTTATAAATCTGATTTGTAAATCCACTATACTAATTTGTCTTCTAAAGAAATATTGTCATAATTATTTAAGGATTCTTATCTACTGTTTATTTTTTGCAGGAACTTAGAACTGTGGACTTAAAGATATGCGTCTATTTCTTCTAGAAATAGAAAATAATAATGCGGTTTATATTGAAAGAGAAGATTCCAACTCTAAATTGCTGCTACAACAAAACCGGTTATACAACCAAACAGATTCCAAAGAATAAATCAACTTATATTGCAGATACAATCAAACAGGTTATATTCTTTTCTGTAGATATGTATCTGTTAACTTAATAAGAATTTTAATGTGTTTGGTTGTATTATATGAGCTTGGAGATTCTTAGAAAGCTGCTGAATCATACGAGCAAATCTCAAAACTTTGTTAAGAGAATGTTGACGCACTCAAGACGGCCACACGAGTTTGTATATCTTCTTTATGTGTTTATTGGAATGTTGCGTTGTTGTGTTTTAGTATTTGATACTAAAAAATTATGTGTTTATTGCTATCATCGGGAAAGTACTGATTTGGCATATAAAGGGGGGCAACTAGAGCTGACAGAATTATCTATTATTTTGGTAAATGATGGTCTCATTTAAAAAATATTAGTTGTTTACTACACTCTAAGGTGAAAAATAACATAAAGAAACAAGGATTTTTTTTTAAGATTTATTGATTTGGGTGTGTGTGGTGGTGGTGGGGTGGGTGGGGGGGTGGGGGGTTAATTATTATTACTAATGCGATTTTCACTCTGGGAGGGGAGGGGGGTTAATTATTAGTCAATATTTCATATTTTTTATTATAAGTATATGTCACGTTCCTCTGTATTTTTTTTTATCCACTGAACACTAAATGATTTCAGATTTTATATTCTAAATGAAGTGTGGATGTCTATTCTTTTGGTATTATCCTTTACGAGGTGGTGGAGAAAGATAACAAAAATAGTGCACCAGTGGAGAAAGATAACAACACGCAAGAGGTACAACACTTTAATGATCAAGTTCAACAGGATATATCCAATATGGCAGCTCCAATCAGCGACAATAATGTTTATGATCCAGGCAAAGTAGGTAATAATCAAGAAGTTTCAGGTCAGCAACAAGAAATTAAAGATGAAGATCAGGAAGTCCCTTCTCCAAAGAATCAAGTACAGACACGTGATCATGTATGTACTGAAGATTTCCCAGTCCCGAAATCAAGTCCAAAAATTCTAGCTAAGGCAGGAGCTCAGGTAACAGGAGTGAATATTCAAAATCCTCAATCTTCATTCCATGATCAAGAATAAAGTGGAATTTTCATAAAAAAAGAGTTCAAAGAAGAAGCATACAGAGACAACAGTTCAAAAGCTGAGGCATGATTTTGGGGAATGATTTTGGTTTTTATTTAGATTCTGTTGGTTCATTAACTGTTGAGGCATTGTTTTAGTTTTAATAATACTTTAGTAACTTCGTTGTTTGATTATTCTTTTTGTTTTAATTTAGATTCTGGATTGTGTGTTGACAATTTCATTCTAATTAGATATTTTCAATATGTAAATTCAATTTTGTTTAGATCCAAAGTTGGTAATATTTTTTTAACTCATGTTGGGTCGATTCTAGTTGTGTCCTATCAAACCGTACTTATTTATCGGGTAAATGTGTCGTGTCGTGTTCGGGTTAAGAAAAAAACACGTCATGTCATGTCAGGTTTTGTGAAAAGCGACCCGTTGACACGTTTTGCCCGCCCTAATATAAACACATGAAAATTTGGCCAATGTTTTAAAATTGTATACAACTGTGTTGTTAAAAAACAATTTGAAAATTATTTATCAGTTGCGAACTAAATACGATGTATGGTTTCATTAACGACAAACACTTTCAAAAATTTGAGTCGTGCCTTCACGCACGGGCATACCCTAGTGTGTGTGTGTGTGTGTATATATATATGTTGAGAGAGAGAGAGAGAGAGAGAGAGAAAGAGAGAGAGAGAGATTAAAGAATGATGCCCTAAACGTGCTTGAAATATGTGTATGAAAGAAGGAAATTTTTCATATGCTTTTTCACATGCCAGTTGAATTTGATTATAGACATCTTAGGCCAAAACCTTGTATTGAATTGCTAATATATGGATTTATTTGTTTAGAAAAAGTGCACTTAGTATTAACTAATCCATTTGTTAACTTGGTTGCAAAATTAATACTCAAGTATTGGGTTGAATTTAAACAAATGATGTGAATGTTATTTTTAGTTTTTGCATATGTGTTTTACTAAAGAGAATTTATAAATATTCTTAAAATAATCAATAGTATGGCTCGCTCCTAGGAAAAGGTTGGAACCCGAAACAAGGCAGTGCTGTGTTTTTAAGCTGTTTTTTATTCCTGCTGAGTTATTGCTCTTTCATCCATGACACTTAGTTCCATTACAATTAAACATGTTCTAGAAATCTTAATCAAAGAGATCTCCTAAAATCACTCCTAATATAAAATATTAAATAATTTTACCCACGCCTTCTTGCTTTCTGATCATGCCACCTATGAGGCTCCTAAAAAATTCTCACACTCTCAATGTATATCTTCATTCTCACTATTTACAACTGCAACACACCTACACCTGTGGCATGCCGCGCGGCTAGGTTGCTCAATTTTGAAGCGTGTTTATGACTATCCATATCCACCATTAATGTTGTAGAAGATTATGAGATAAAAATACCTTTATGAGTCATCATATTATAGGACAATAGATTACGGACCTAATTACAAAAGATTATATGACTCATATAGGACATCAGATTAAGAACATAAGAGAAATTCCGCCGACGAAAACCTATATTATGAATGAAAAAATTGACAGGACTTCTATAGCACATCATATAAGCCCCCCCACCCCCCCACCCCACACAAATAAAATATAATGTGTGCTAATTTATTATTCTCTCTTCTTTTCCATCCCTGTATTAGGACTGACCGTGGTGCAAGAGCTGCATTAAATGTTCGTGGATGCCCTCAAAATATTGGCTCCTATTTTGGGAATATGACTCTTTTGCTCAAATTTTTAATTGTTCGCAATGAACCTGGTTATACTAAAGACCATAACTTTGACATTTGGATAGAGGTATTCACCTGTTTAGCTTTAATTCTTGTGTTTAAAAACCATGGATGTTAGCAATTAGCCTGGTCGTTTTGAAGACTATGGTTGTTAGCAATCGAACTTTTTATAGTTAGGTCTTCCTCATCTCACATAAAATGACCAGGTTCATTGCTAAAATGAATTATGTTAATAACAATGTCTCCAACTCTAATTGAGGAGTCTGGCCCAACGATGCTCTGTTAAGGCAATAAACATCTTGTTTTATTTATTTTTTGTCAAGTATCCAAATGCATTATATCTTTTTTTATTTCTTGTTTGTCAAGTATCCAAATGCATTATATCTTCTCTCTTAATACGAGTAATTTATATGATAATTTTTAGAGCAATATATATTGCAATCAAACACAATATATGTTTTTAATTTGGGTCAAGATTGGGTTGTCAATAAATGTACTCCATTTCAAAGGAATTTCACCAAAAATATTTGGTTAGGTAGCAGCCCATTGTAATATTTAAATAAGATAACTTAACATGATGTTATTTTAACTTTTTCTTTCAGGTTATTGAGGTGATGACAAGGGAGGTGTTTAGTTGACGTTGCAAGTAGAGCTTTTACTGCACATGGATTATAAAGCTGCATCGATGAGGAGAAATGTTTTGGATGATTTATGATATTTTATTAGTCAATTAATAGATCCGACTCAATGTTGAGTTATCGGGTTAAAAAACCGAGCTAAATTCTATGGTGGTGTCCTGTAAATTAATGAATCAATTTTTTTATAACATCTTTAATTCTTCAACAATGAATTCAGCAGCACCCATTTTCAGTTTCAGTTTTGGGTCCTCAACAATGAATCCAGTAGCACAGATCTTCAGTTTTGGGTCCTCTTTGCCCCTTTCAACTGCTTTTTCAAAATATCAGTAACTTCAGGTGCAAAACTACAAAGTCAGGCCACAAAACTAAGAATGAAAATACCCTTTGGCAACTTGGATGGCTCACCTTTTGGCATGCAAGCCAAGAGGAAAGGAAATAAAGTAGCGTGTGAAATGAGTGGTGAATGCTTATAAAAAATTCCAGCAGGTCTAAATACCTTCTTTGTAGGTTGAAGAGTGGATATGAGTGATGAATAATATCCACACGCATGAAAAGCAGTTCTCTGTAAATTTCATATTGTATTGAATGATACACTGCACTTCATTAACGTCCGAAATATTACTGTATTGAAGTAAAATAATGGCTATAACTACGCGATGGAAAAAAATTACAGATTGATCATAAAGTAGACTCTTAGAACTAAGACGTGTAAGTGTAAAGATGAGGATGTTTAGGAAGTACTGTGAATCTTGGTCGAGAAAGTAATGACATTTTATTTTCCCATTTTTTTAAATTAGTTGGCCAAATGTCATATGACATGCCCATATTTCCATACTACTCTGGATAATGAATCACTTTTAGATTTTCCGGAATATGGTCTAATGATCTAGATCCATGTAGGTTAAACCAAATAACACACACACACACACATGTATATACACATAATCGATGTGAACACGAATTACTCTAAATTATCCACAATAAACCATTGATTACAATTGAGGGTTACATGCCATAATAATAGAGAACTAGACTAAATCAGTTTTAGCTTGCTGTTACTGCTTTTACTAGCTTACATTAAGGGGCTTAACCAGGCGTTGATTCCGAACAACGGCCACAAGTGAGCAGGGAAGATAGATAAATCCCTTATACATATGAAGGAAAGGTCAGGAAAGGAAAAAACCCTGACTCATAGGCAAGAGTAGTTGATGATGCTTTTGATACCAGTCGTGGTTCCCTACCCCCTTCGCTTCAAAATTTTCCTTTTTATGGTCATTAGAGGGCCTTCTAGCAGTAACGACTAGGAAGTTGACGTGTCAAGCCAATCCTACCTTCAAAGGCACTTTCGGCTAAAAAATTGGAACCTACTAATGAATCTGATTACGGATATAGCGATTTCGGGTGGTAGTTTGGCACCCTCCTCGTCACATCATTCTCCCCCCCTTGAAAGGAGTTCACTTTAAACTCAAACCGTATGAACATCAGTGGGTTATCATTACCCTTTGTGGACTTTCTCGCTTGAAAAGGATCCGACCACGAACTTTTCCAGCATATTCACTCACAAGATGATGAACACGCGCCATCCCGAAGCCAAACCTAGGTTGAAAAGGATGAAACCTTCCTCAAAGTGAAACAAACGCAACCCAAAACCTCAACGTGATGCCTTGAATAGCCAACTCAGTACGGGACTCAAATGCGTCTCATCTCGAGTCCACATAGCCATGATAAATCAACAACTCCACATCAATAAACTTAGGTTTGCCTTAAAAATGGGTGGACTGCCATATAATGGTGAGTCACATACGCAGTCAACCTCAAAAGACTCGATGAAAATAGGAAAGGAATCTCCAATATGAAAGGGCTAGCAACTCAAATATAGGAAAAAAACCACTAATATCAACTACCATAATATCTTTGAACTCCATGCAAGTAATTGAATCCTCTTCAGCATAAATATTGGAGAAATCACTTGGGTGGCACTGTGCACTCTTCAGAGTCAAAATGGGTTTATTTAATGTCAAAATGTAAATCAAGGACAATAGTACCCTCCATGATGATTGCGCAAAGCTCTTCCAAGAAAACTTTGCAATTATAGTTGACATCTTCATACATTGATCTCCAATATAGATCATCTTCTTAACAATAAGCCACCCATGGGCAAAGCTATAGCATGGCAAGAGGGGGCCAAGGTCCTCCCCCAAACTATGTGCTAGATTTGTGTAATAGGCAGCATTGTTTTCCTTTTGGGTCAATGTCAGGGGCTAAAACTTCTTACTATTTTTTTTTAAATTAGTTACAAGTCATGTTACTAGGGTATGTATATATATAATTGCAGGAAGGAAGTATCCTCAATTAATCTAAAGAATGAAATTTTCATTTTTCATCAATGTGGGAACCAAATAAGTCCTTACTATCCTCAATTTTACTATAACTCAATTTTCTAAACATGGTTCATAATATTCATTTCGAATTAATAATTTGATACTTCAAAATAAATTATTTTGAGACAATTGTCCTTAAAGTGTTAAAGTTCACCGTGTTATCACAATGGGTACTTAGTGTTATATGGTTCATTTGGCATTTGACCCCATTAGTTATGTTGTATATCACTTTTGGTACCAAAGTTCAAAGTAATATAACTTTAAGTACCATTTTCACTTTTTACGACACTTTCATGGGAAAAAAGTGTCACATAAAGTTATAGACAACGTAAAAATGCGTCGTAAAAATAAAATAAAAACGGTATTCAAAGTGATATTACGTTAAACTTTGGTACTTAAAGTAATATGCAACATAACTAATCGTGGCTAAAGCCAAATGACCCTATATTTTGCGACATTTTAGTTAAAATGGTCACATAAAAAAATGAAAAAAGGTGCTATAAAAATTGAAAATGGTACCCCAGAGCGATAATACATTAAACTTTGAAAAAATGATGTATGACACAACAAATTGGTTGTTATGTCCCCCTCCAAAATCAAATCCCGGCTTCACCCCGCCACCTCAAAGTTTCCTAGAATTTCATCGAGTTATTGCTAATAATACTCCTCCATCTCCCTGTATTCTTCCTCCAAATCATAAATAAGATAGTCTAGATGCGAAAAAGAATGAACAGATGGTGGAAAGACTGTTCCATAATTTTAAGAATATATTTGGAAACTGTAGGGGGAATAAGTGTAATTTTTAATACTTGATGGGATGGTTGTTCTCTAGTCAGATCCAGAATCTAGGTTTGGGTACGTGGTCGTCAGAGTCCAATCACCCCGTATTGGGGCATGTAATAGAACGTATTGAGTCCATTCGTCGGAGTGCAAATTATAACTTATTAGGCCAAATTTAGCATACATTTTTGTGAACATGTGGTTAAAGGAGGGTGCTCATGGGATTGCGCTGTTTGTTCTCATTCGTCTATTCATATTCGTGATACGAGGCAAGTCAAAATACCCATCACGTCTCGCGATGATCCTCACTTTTATTTTTAGTAATTGTCACCGCTCATTTTTTTCAAGGAAACAAAAGATCATTACATGTTCCACATTACCTTCTTCCTATAGAGATGTGCGTTATGATTTCAGATGTGTTACGAAACCATTTATGCAAAAATTTGGTAAGTAACTCAGATTACTTTTGTCATATCCCGAAAAAAAGTACTAGAAAATATCTATGGAATACCTTCTTATTCAGTATAAAGAGGTACTAAACATAAGATAGCACTGAAACATAACATAAATATCCCTTAACCATTCTCACTGTTCACTGGAATCCAATACAAATAAACATGACCATACAAATATATTCCAATGTCTACCAAAGAATATAATTACATCCATCTCAATACAAATCCAATACATAAAGAAACATCCCAGAATAGAATACCGATATATCATCGTCCACTGCAATCCAAGATACATAAAAGACCCCAACTCTCCCCAACTCAGTAATCTCCTGCAATTCATTCTCAATCTGTTTTACAAAAAAAAACAATTGTGATATGTTATAAATTTGTTTTGAAATCCACGAATAAGTCGTATACTGAAGTTTTGATGTAAATACCCACTTTTCCCCCACCAGGGATTAAGATTTTATTAAGAACCCGTGCGTTTATTTACCTATTCAAACGAAAATGGACAATTTGGGATCCTTAGACAGGAGCTTGAGGTATTTCAGAGTTCGGAGTCCTGGAACTCCTATTTCTGTTTCCAACTCTGTCATAGAGATCGGATTTTGATCCCATTTTATTCTCTCTATCAACGTAATTTAAAGAGCTTTGTTTTTTTTCTCGAGCCATCCGATATGAGATAGGGAGATTTGGGACACGCTTGGTCCCAGATCTGAGTTGTTTTGAGTTTTATGTTGGAAATTCCTACTTTTGCATCTAACTCTTCCACTGGGAATCCAAATTTAATTTTAGCTTCTATGTTGGTTTCAATCATCAAATGAGGGATTGATGTATTATGTTTCAATCGAGCGAGTACGGGTGATTTAGGACCCTCCTGACCCAATTCTAAGACTTCGACATCCTAATTGATGGATAAAGTATTTGATTTCTAACGGAAGAGGTTCTAAACTCAAAGCCAATTAAAAAAAAGATACCATGCATTTAAGTAAAAAATATTTTTTTTCTTCAAACTGGAGATTTAAGGTAGAATCAAAATTAAAATTGAGATTTTTTTTAAAGAAAAAAGGGAGAAACAAATGCCCCTATCTTTTCCATTAGGGATTGGATTGAATTTTCTCATCCTAGAGGTTTATCACCGAAAATAAGGGGAAAGTATTTTTTTCACATCAATCAATATGAGAAAAGTCGATCAAAGACTGTCAGATCCAAGGCTTGAGGTTTTCTGAACTTTACGCCTTGGAATTTCTACTTTTCCATCTAACTCTCTCATCGGGGACCATATTACCATCTCACTACTTGCAATAGGTTTATACTATTGAGCATGAGAAGTTGGTCTATTTCCCAACCAATCAGTCCGAGAAGTATATTTGGCAGTCTTGGACCCAAGTCATAGATTTTTCAAATTCGAAGTCTTAGAACACCTGCTTCTGCGTCTAATTTTTCGAAGGAGGATGACATTTTGATCCCATGTTTTCTTAGGTTTTTTTACCATCAAATATAAGGCCATAGTGCGTTCCAGTTGAAATTAGAGTGACACTGTTAGGACTTGTGTAACTTACACCAATGTTTGAACTTTTCTGAGTTTAAAATCTTGGAAATTCTACTACTTGACATTTAAATTTTTCCAAGAAGGATCTTGTCTTTTCCTATAGTATTCATCGCAAAAACTGCGGAATTGGTTCTAGTGTCAATTTAAAAAAATGACTTTAGAAGGCAGAGGCTATAGCCAGTTAAGCAAATAGCATCTTTCAGTCCTTCAAGATACCAAAAAGTGCCATTAATTAGTTTAACTGTGTTAGTCACTTAGAGTTATGTACTTGATGTTTCAGGAACACCGGGACAAAGTTTACTACTAAAAAATATTGATGCTATTTGCTAAACAGGTTGTGTAGTTGAATGGCCGCCTAGTTTTTCAAGCAAGCATTTGATTGAGTTTAAACATCAATTTAACAAATGAACTCGTTTCTAGCTTCACAAAAATAAAAACTAGTGTATATTTCTTTTAGGTATCCAACACTAAACTTATTAAGCGTCGCTTATATTTTACCTGGGCAGTGTGAACAAGTTTTAATTAAGAATGAGTAGGGAGAAGCAAACTGCGTATAACGTTTTCTTGGGAAATATGTACTTTATTACACTCAATCTACTTGAATGAATAAGATAACCCTATATTTCCCCTCCTAAAGTTTACTATAATCTCTATCAAAATATGATTAACTAATTGAAATATCAACTGCTAATGTGATTAAAAAAGTTGATATTATTTTGAAATTCGCAAGTTTCGCAACCGTGTGAAACTAGTGAAACAAAAGAAATTGAACAAACAGGAGCATAGAGAGACTTACCATGCTCCTAGTTACATGTGCTCATCCAGAGGATTCTCTTGAGGACAAATAATTTTTCACCAGATGTTCCAGTCCGATCTTTCATCGACTTTTTGATTAGTCTCCTCCTATAATCAATTGAACACATAATAGAAAAAGATAAGATAATTAAGAAGCAATCATGGACAATCCCCAAAGAGAGAACATTCATTTTTTTTGATAACCCTGAACCTCCACAAGAACGAGCCATTTGGACTCACCCATGCGAGCTATACATGGGACGTTGTGCCAGATCCATCCTAACACACGCCCCGCTTACTATCAGGTATCCGTTGGGGAGTTGCGAACCTTAGACCAACGGTTATTATCCGAGTCTATCAAGTTCGCACCTTACCACTAGGACAACCAAGGTGGATGAGAACCTTAATTAAAAAGAACATTAAGATATACCATGCCATTGATCAATTTCTAATACGGTTGTGTTTAGCGAATTTGGTAGATTTTCAATTTTCGCATCCAATAAGGTTCAAGTACCTTAAGGATTTTAGTTCCCCAAGTCCCCGGATTTCAGTTAGTTTCACATAGCCAAGAGAATCTATTGTTTCTATTTTCAATTTGCATCTCTATTTTTACTTTACATTTTTCTGTAGGAAAAAGAAATTAGAAAACGTGTTGTTAATTTGTTAATAATTGTCAACTCAGTATTTTTCAAGGTTTTACTAATTTGAAGAAAATGAAGATCGAGTGACACACATATAGACAAATTTACACAAATTGTGCATGCGTGCTTTTGTAAATTCACATATACACATGCGCGCATGTGTGTATTTGTTTGTGCGTGCATTAGTGTGTGTGTATATCACCCTAATACCACCCTATTCCCCAAAGCTCATGTTTTGGGAGTGCATAATTACATATACAATTCTGTCTTTACTGACATAAGAGTCACACTCTTGCACATACAACAAAGTACAAAGGTACATAATTCATTGCCCTTAAAGGTATATAATTCACTGCCCTTTGTATAGAAAAAAGCAATTTTTTTTTAAGTAGTTGTTTAAAGTAAAAAAAAATGGGTAACACAAGATATACAAACACCACAGTTTTCTGGTACATACCAATAGAAATTGGGAAACAAAATTAGGAAGGAAGCATTGAGATACCATACCCTGTCACTTGGAGCTGCCGCGTGACCATACTGGAGATCAGAATTGCTGGATAAAAAAATGGAACCTATTAGCTATTTATTATTTAGTGGAACTAAAATTTAGATTAGTTCACTATTTCCAACAAAACAATGTATGCCTTCAACAAAGGTAAGTTTGCAAACAAATGATAATTGGATCCATCAAGGGACTAGAGTAGGGGTAAGCAAATAAAGAAAATTTTGTTGCTCGAGTTTATTTCAATGAAATTAGCCCACCTGCTGTTCTTAGACGACATGAGGTGCCATTTCCAAGTTTAAAGTAGCAATTTACATATAATAAGAACTTTCATTGAATGTATTTTCCTAAGTGGACATACTACTGTCAGTTGTCAAGTTAAAACTACCCATTCACGTATCAGACATGCCTAAAATAGGTTACAACAAAAGGGGGGAAAATCATCTTGCTGCAGTCTTGTATTTTATCGACACAAGGGGGAAAAATCTTCCTCTAATCTTGTGAGAGACACTATACCCAAAAGAGCGTATACTGAGAGTGCATAATTACATTACGTGCACACCAAAGTTGGGGATGTCATCTAACGTATCAATTCAGATTCGACGAGGGGTATAGAGGATATGAATAAATGTGAGGAAGTAGTACAAGAGATTATCTTAGAGGAAATCTCATTTTCATGTCAATTTGCAAAATTATTTTGAGTGTTCCAATCCGCGAAGTAGGCCATGATAATTAGTAGGTAAATTCAACAAATTGCAGAAAATAGGAATTGTGGCCTAATAACAAAGATCAAATTGAAGAACTGAAGAATCTCACGCTGGATTGAATAGAGGACCGAATGAAGATTTTTACTCCTAAGTTTCTTTAGTGGCCTCGAGGATGATAAAAAACCTGTAGTTCACATGTTCAACTTAACTAGCCCATCAAGAATGCAGAAGGTTATCCACGAAGTCATTTTCTGAGCAAAACAAGACTATATCCAATCCTTCAAACACTCGTACTTTCCCTGCAACCATCTCAGTTGCTCTAAGGGAAACAAAAGCCTTTGCGACACGTTACCAATCCAGAAATCAAATCTTACGTAACACCTCAAATACTGAAATAGTCCTAAGGAAACCACAATTTATCAATTCCTCGATTAAACATCAATTGATCCCACCAGGATAATGCAATCCCCTTGATCGCATGGCCCAGTCTGGTCAGTTTTTCTGAGGACCAGGTAAACCTCACCTAGAGGATGTGGATCTGGATCGCATTCCTATATACTTTTTTTCCTTCTTAACCACATTGAATTTTATTTTGCATTTGAAAAATGTTTAGTATGGAGGAAAGGTATGGATTACATGATCATTGACAAATTAGTAGTTGTAATGGATCTGTGGCTAATTGTCGCTTTTGTTGCCTGCATGAACATTTTCATCATTACATTATGTTCTGAGTCCTACTCAAAATGTGATAGAGGTTGTTATTCCTCAATTGTACTAAACAATAAAAAATACTCCGCAGTCCGTAGAATAAATGTTGAATAAATATATATTCTGCAAAGCATAATGAGACCCTAGTAATTAGTGACTAATCTTAAGTCTATGGATATTTTGGTCTAGAATTATCTGTCTCTACTTCGAAACTGTCACATTTCCAATTACATGTGAATTTAATAGTGTGCATAGGTTGTCTCGTCTTGATTAAATTTATTAAAAAATGATCAAATTTTATATAAAAATAAGACACTAGGTGGGTATAGTACATATATGACATATCTTTTGAGGTTAAATTCCTCAAATCTTTTGAGCTTAAATTCCTCAAATCTTTTGAGGTTCATTCTGTTCAAACCAACCCAGAAATTTTATCTTTGCAATTTTTTATGAAGTTGGAAATGAGGGAATAAACCCTAACTCCCAACCAAGAATATAAAATAAAAAACAAAATTTAAAGTGGAAAGATAGAAATTATAGTCTTTGCAATTTGGTATGAAAACGCAAATGAGATATAGCCCTGAACTCTACCAACCCATAAAAATGAATATATAAAAAAAAGGAAAAATATATATAGAAATGGACACACGGAAAATGTCATAAGTATGAAATGTGGCATGTTCAAGGACGATACAACTCATATCAATATAACGGATTCACCCCATCATTCAGGGCAACCATCTCCGGTTTATATAAAATGCTCATGGAATTTAGTTGAATCACAAATCGTACTGGAATTTAGAGAACTATTTTAAACGCTCATATTTTAAAAGAAAAATCCTATGGTAGTCATTCAAAATTTTCTCTGTGAATTGTTTGGTTGTAACAATGATGTTCACTGCAGAAAATGTTACAAGACAAATGCTATGGTAATCATTAAAATTACAGAGCAAGAGAAATGAGATTCTTTAGATTTTCACAATTGAGCCTAAATTAGTCAAAACTCTACTATACGATGCTGGGTTTAGTATGCAATAATATATAATAAAAGAGAATTAATTTTGTATTACAGAAATTTCCCGAGAGAGAGGAGAAAACAGAGATCTGTTTCTCTTCTTACCTCTCAACAAACAAATTAGACATCATAGATAAATATGTACCACAAAAATCATTACTATGTTTAATGAAAGTACCTCTCGTGAATACTCCATAGTTCTTTATCCCAGATCCCATTAAACATCCATAAATTTGTAAACTTTGTCAAATCAGGCAGTCTTTCAATTAAATTGCATCCTTTAATGCTCAACTCTCGTAAAGACTTCATCTCCTCAAGTCCCATTATCTCAGTTAGTTTCTCACAGCCGGAAATATCTAACTTTTCTAAAACTTCAAGGTTTGACAAATCAGGTAGTCTTTCAATTGAATTGCATCCTTTAATGCTCAACACTCGTAAAGACTTCAGCTGCTCAAGTCCCGTGATCAATTGCATCCTTCAATGCTCAACACTTCTAAAGACTTCAGCTGCTCAAGTCCTGTGATCTCAGTTAGTTTCTCACAGCCGGAAACATCTAACACTTTTAAAACTTCAAGGTTTGACAAGTCAGGTAGTCTTTCAATTGAATTGCATCCTTCAATGCTCAACAGTTCTAAAGACTTCAGCTGCTCAAGTCCTGTGATCTCAGTTAGTTTCTCACAGCCGGAAACATCTAACATTTCTAAAACTTCAAGGTTTGACAAATCAGGTAGTCTTTCAATTGAATTGCATCCTTCAATGCTCAACTCTTTTAAAGACTTCAGCACCTCAAGTCCCATGATCTCAGTTAGTTTCTCACAGCCGGAAACATCTAACTTTTCTAAAACTTCAAGGTTTGACAAATCAGGTAGTCTTTCAATTAAATTGCATCTTTTAATGCTCAACTCTTTTAAAGACTTCAGCACCTCAAGTCCCATGATCTCAGTTAGTTTCTCACAGCCGGAAACATCTAACTTTTCTAAAACTTCAAGGTTTGAAAAATCAGGTAGTCTTTCAATTGAATTGCATCCTTCAATGCTCAACTCTTTTAAAGACTTCAACACCTCAAGTCCCATGATCTCAGTTAGTTTCTCACAGCCGGAAACATCTAACTTTTTTAAAACTTCAAGGTTTGACAAATCAGGTAGTCTTTCAATTGAATTGCATCTTTTAATGCTCAACTCTTTTAAAGACTTCAGCACCTCAAGTCCCATGATCTCAGTTAGTTTCTCACAGCCGGAAACATGTAACTTTTTTAAAACTTCAAGGTTTGACAAATCAGGTAGTCTTTCAATTGAATTGCATCCTTCAATGCTCAACTCTTTTAAAGACTTCAACACCTCAAGTCCCATGATCTCAGTTAGTTTCTCACAGCCGGAAACATCTAATGCTCTTAAAACTTGAAGGGCTGACAAATCACATAATTTTTCAATTGACTTGCATCCACCAATAGCCAACTCTTCTAAGGAATTCAGTTCCTCAAGTCCCCGGATCTCAGTCAGTTCATAACAGTTAGAAGCTAGTAGTTTTTTTAAGTTTTTTAGGTTTGACAAATCAGGTAGTTGTTTAATTGACCGACAACCCGTTATGTCCAATACGACTAAGGATTTCAG
This sequence comes from Sambucus nigra, assembly GCA_949130495.1. Lineage (NCBI taxonomy): Eukaryota > Viridiplantae > Streptophyta > Magnoliopsida > Dipsacales > Adoxaceae > Sambucus > Sambucus nigra. The sequence goes on from OX422216.1 coordinate 21,237,703, forward strand.
TTTCTCAAGTCCTTCAATCTCAATCAGTTTGTCACAGTTCGAAGCTTCTATTTTTTCTAAATTTTCAAAATTTGACAAATCAGGTAATTTTTCAATCAACCTGCACTCATTAATGTCCAGAACCTGAATCTCAGTTAACTTAAGACCATAAGTGCGTAGTTTCTTTAATTTTTTCAAGTTTGACAGATCGAGTATTCCTTTCACTGATGTGCCCGACAAGATCAGGTGCTCCAAGGACTCCAAAACCGTAAGTCCCTCAACCTCACGTAACTCCCGGCACCCCCTTGTATTTAGTTCTTTTAGCATTTTCAACTTCGATAGATCAGGTAATCTTTCAATGGAACTGCAATTAGACATATCCAACCTTTCTAAGGATTTCAACCCGCTCAGGCCTCCAATCTCACTCAGCTCCCAGCATTGACTAATGTCCAACTCTTTTAACTTTTCTAAGTTTGATAGATCTGATAATCTTTCTAGGCGTTTACAACCAAGTGTATTCAAGTATGTTAACGATTTTAACTCTTCAAGCCCATCAAGAATACGTAGACTGCTACACCACGTTAACTCCAAAGACTCTAGAGTTGCAAAAGCGGAACAGTCGAGTCTTTCCAAGGAATTAATATATGAGAGACGTAGAACTTTCAACTTTGTTGCCATCTGTATGTACATCAACAACAGTAAAATATAAAGTCAATTTGCTTGTCAAGCGGAACATCAGATGAATTAGAATGGCTCACATGCGGCGGACACCTTTGTGCGGACTTAAATGAGTTTCAACAAAATGCTTAACTCGTTTGGCTCCAACAGAAAAAAAACAATTGTTTAGTCAGACCAAATCCCAATAAATGGCTGAAATGGGTTTGCAAAAAAAAAAAAAAACCGTCCGGCCACTAACATTTCACTTTTTTCTGACTCTTTTGCGTATGGGTGAAACGTTTTTTTTCTGACTCTTTTGTATATGGTTGAAATGTTTTTCTTTACTTTTTTTACACAACTTTTTTATTTTGAAAATTATGTAGCATTTAAAATCAGAGAAACAACACAATAATGGTGTATTTTAGATTTTCTGGCCGGACGGAAGTGAGTTGCTGGTTTGATTGGGATTTGGTCTGAAATGGGTTTGTTTTTTTTGTAGCCAAACGACTAAAGCTTGGTCGTTTTGATGTAACTCATTTAAGTCCACAACATTCTGCATATGAAGCTGAGATAATTAAGTAATGACGAGTGCTATGAATCCCCAATAAATAAAGTGATGTGATAGGATGCTATACCACCTAATATTGTTTGAAAATATTTATAATTTTTATTTAGAACTCAAAACATTATTATTATTATTAAATAATAAGAACAAAAACAAAGATTTTATTCTATCACACCTTGATTTGATTCCAACCCTCCCACTCATATGAGATATCATAATCAGATAGTTGGAGGATAACAAGATTCTTTAGCTGAAAATTGGGTAGATCTAAATTGAACCGGTATCCCACACAGTCGAGCCATCTTAAGTTCGAATGTTTAAGATGTTTAGAATCTCCAACAAACCTTACATCATTCACTTTGAGATACCTCAGATTTCTTAACTTCATCAAATGTTCTCCTACAACATCTTGGGGTTTTCGTGGAATTTCAAATGGTTTGTGAAGATGCAGAGCTACAATCTCTTTTTTACCCTGCCAAACAAAAAAACTCATGAATATTAAATATTATTTACAAGCATGTTTTCCAAAGAAAATTTTAATGATTATTTCAACTTAGTGAAAGTTTATTGTCACTCCTTTACCCCTTGTTATCTCATCAGAGGGCTTCTTCTTCTATTTTTTGAATGCCCAACTAAATTTAATTCCTCTCGAATTACTAAGAAACAAAACTTTACATGACAAATTTAGTCCCATGCAGGAGGATTTAGTTGTAATCGATCAATACATTTATATTGTTAGTTGTTCGTCCTCTTGAGCGTTTTTTAAAGAAATGGAGAAGGTGGTTGAAGGCATTTATGAGAAGTTATGGGACTAATTATAATTATAAAAATATATGGGATGAGTGAAAATTAAAACTTCCAAAATGAAATTAAACCTTCAAAACTATTAAAATAAATGATCAAATTTATGCCGCATAATCTACACTTTTTAAAATACTAACTAGCTTGCAATTTTTTTTAGGTGACTGTTGTGTCGGGAAAAAACAACAACCTAAAAACATGTATTGTCACCCCTTCGGTTCAAAGGCGAAGTCCTTAAGTTTTATGTTTAGGTTATTAATTTATTTTCGAGTATATACCAACTTATAAATTAAATATGTAATAAGTTAACTATTAGATCTATATATGATTAAATTTAATACAAAACAACCCTAATTTGAATTCATAAACTATATGTCTCCTAATTTGAACCCTAAGTAAAACAATTTTGTATATTTTCTCTATTATTAAGAACATTTTTATGTATTGTTTAATATGGGTGGGGGCTAGATTCCCCACTGGGCTTCACATGTCCCCGTCTATGGTTGGTACCAATTACGATGGACACTTATCTTTGTTATTAATTAAATATGGCATAACATGAAGTTATATTTTAAAAAATTCTATCATTTAAAAGGATTATTCAATTGTTTCACACACACACACACACACACACACACACACACACACACACACACATATATATATATATATATGTGTGTGTGTGTGTGTGTGTGTGTGTGTGTGTGTGTGTGTGTGTTGTTATGCAATCACATAGTCAAAATCAAGTAGGTTCTTGGAGGCATTCAATATATGTCCTCTCATGAAAAAAATTAAGAAAATTCGTGAACTATTTTTTTTTTAAACATATTTGAAAATATTGCATCCCTTTACATACTTAATATGGGCGGTGAAAATGGTTAAATTGGGTCTTTTAGCCTTATGATTAATTAGAGGGTCATTTGTATAGCTTGTTAATATGCATTAGATTGGGCACTTCATGTATACACTTATTTGAATTTTTTAAGTAAGGCCTAATGCCCTCCTCACTCATGTTTAATTGATGGTAAAAGTTAATATAATTAAGTTTCTTCACATGGGTAATACAATATATATATTTAAAAACCCGCAAAGTAATTGTATATTTTTAAAGAAATTTAATTTTTATATAATTAATGAGCAAATAAAAAAGTGCTAAATAAGGAGACTAAAATTAACAATGCCTTTAAATTTTACCGTACAACTCTCCAACATGTCACATGCATCCCCCGAAAGCGACAACCTATTATGCTCCGCAATTTTTCTGCCAAGGTCTCTAATCTGATCATGCATCCATATTTTACCATCATCTCCAACTTTTATCAGAGACCTTCGAATGAGGATATCAATTCCAGTTTCGGGAAAAAACTCGAGATCCTCCCACATGTAACGAAACTCATTTTTATTCCGTCTAAGACATGCAATATCAAGAAATATTTCTTGCTGGACATTATCCAATGAGTCATAGCTTATTCTCAAACTTTCAAAGACGTCCTGATGAGGTATTTTTTTTAGCTTTCTTAATGTCTCTTCCCAATAAGCTTTGTCCTTCCTAACATATAATAATGACCCTATAGTAACAAGAACCAAAGGAAGCCCTCCAGCAGTGATTACAATATTCTTTGTGAGGTCGTAATAATCTGTTGGAGGAGAGTTCTTCGAAAAAGCATGCTTGCTAAAAAGTTGAAGAGAATCACTAGAGTTCATATATTGTGGTTCGTAACTCCTATATACCTCCGGTGAATGTTTTTCTTGACAACGTTCTACAAGATTATCTAGAACCTCCTTGTTTCTTGTTGTAATTATGATCCTACCTCTTGAACCAAACTCGTCCCATTTTCCTACAAGCTTATCAAACTGGGATGTTTCATTTACATCGTCAAGAATAATGAGAAAGTCTTTCCCTTTTATGATCTTGAAGATAAGTTCTTCTTTCAAATTAGTAAGACCGTTGGGATGTTTTGAATTTTCTCTGACATCTTCAAGGAAGCAACAACATTCAAAACGCTCACAAAGATGGTTGTAGATGACCTTAGAAATTGTTGTCTTACCAATACCACCCATGCCATGGATTCCAACAATCCTTACACCATTCGAGTTGATATCTAATAATTCATTCATTTTTTCTTTGTGATGATCCATTCCAACCAAGTTGTTTGGTAATTCCATGAAATTCTTCTTTAAATCTGATAAGATCTTTTTAACAACCGTCTTAACGAGTTTTCCTTCATGCCTGCCAGATATATAATTAACCTAAGTGAGAAAAAAAATACTTAAATGGAAAAAATAAACATCAAAGAGAAAAGAGTAAAGAAGTATTCGTTCTTTATATTTTCAATCTCGTGAAGAATATAGTTAGAGAATGAACAAAGAAACAAGTAAAGAGCTAAAGTAATAAATAAATAAATAAGGGTTATTTGGGTTTTTCTATCCATTAATTATTTGATACTGAGTCAAACCCCCACTTGTTTTTTCTTGGGCTTTAGCAACAATTTTGACGAAAAACGTGTGTTGACTGTTAAAGTTTGATTTTTTGGACGTGATCTTCCCATTATACCCTTTGGTATCAAAACCCAAATTAAAAAACTGTTTTATTGATTTTTTATGAAAAGCAAAAGTGTTTTATTTTTACGAAAGGCCATTTTTTATTAAAAAAAATGAAGTTTTTAAATAAAATAAGTTTTTAAATAAAATAACACTTAACTTTGACTATTTAAAAACTATTTTTACTATTTTACATGACAAAAACTATTTTGGCTATTTAAAAAGCTATTTTGACCATTTAAAAATTGTTTTTCATTAAAAAATTATTTTTTAGTCTTTTTCATATATATAAAATCTGTTTCTTAACTATTTTTTTCATATATATAATGGAGCCTAACGAGTAAAATTTATTAAAATACAAAAAATGAAAGAAGAAAACAACAAACCCAAAAAGAGATGTTGAACGAGAAATGGTCCCAAAGCCTAGTAGATTGGTTCATTTTGCCCCCACAAAGAAACTTACAAGAAAACTCATAATAAAAAAACCTAATTTTCCATAGAAATTTTAACAAGTTTTAACATGACTTGATTGTGTGATTTTTGAGGTTAGACTAAAGTACAACTTGATGATTGTTGTAAAATAAAGAGGTTAGAGGGGAAGAGTTTTTTCATTTCATTTATATTGTATAAATGAGTATGATCCATATTTATAGTACAAATGATGGTATCTCAAGAGACCCCTTATTAATTGTGGAATGCAAAAATACATGTTAGACATTAAGGCTGAAGTCCTGCGTGAGAAAGATATAATGGGAACCGATCCCATGTTTTTTTTTTGTTTTATCATCCATAACTGAATAACTACAACAGTTAGTCATCTTATGATTTTGAACGTGGGTGGGAGTTACTCTAAATTGTGATTGGTTGTATTTGTATGAATAGAACTAGCTACAAAAAATTAAAATGCTTAAGATCGACAACTAATGATTCTTAACAACCTGGACTAAACCACAAAAGTCCCTTACAACAATGATGCATATTTTTAACATTTTCCATATAAACTTTTTCATGAGGAGGAAGTAAGAAAAAAATCCTCTAATTTTTTTTTCACGAACTCCAATCAAATACACTAAAAAAAATAGAAAGCATATACTCATCCATATTTTCCATGACAGTTGTCCTCAATCAAACACACTACGTTAACAAAATAACCCTATAATTAATATATATAATTGATATAGCAATACATCCATCAATATAACCATACGTCTATAAAATTGTATTCACTATTTATATATAGCAATGCATCCAATTATAATATTTAAGGTGTAAAAATAATTTTCTTTTTTTTAAGTTTCTTTTTAAAAAAACAGTTTTTTAAATAAAAAAGACTATATAAAACAATTTTTATAAAAAATAGTGAATAAACCCTTAATTAGTTTATATAAAAATAGTTTTTAAAAAAAAACAGCTAAAAAACGTATTTTTATGTATATGAAAAAGACTAAAAAATAGTTTTTTAATAAAAAACAATTTTTTATATGGTCGAAACAACTTTTTTAATAGTCAAAATAGTTTTTGATATATAAAATAGTTAAAATAGTTTTTAAATAGTCAAAGTTGTTTTTAAAATTTTTATACAATAAGTATTCTTTTATTTAAAAATCTATTTTTTTATAAAAAAAAATGTTTTTTTTATAAAAACAAAACACTTTCGTTTTTTGTAAAAAAAAATCTATAAAACAGTTTATTATTTGGGTTTTGGTACCCAGGGATATAATGGGAAGATCACATCCAAAAAAGAACACTTTAACAATCAACACACATTTTTCATCAAAATGGGTGCTAAAGCCCCAAAAAAAGTCGGGGTTTGACTGAGTATCCAATAATAAATGGATAACAAAACCAACATAACCCAATAAATAAAACTAGTGTTAAAAAAATCCCCACATAGTCTCCTGGTACTTGCTATATCGCCTTGCCACAGCCATAAGGCCAGGCGATGATCTCTCACTTTTTAAGGCAAAAATACATATACTCCCCATACATCCAAATTAAGAATCCCTTTTGAAAGTCAACCATTTTAAGTAAAAAATTACTTACAAATTTATCCTCAATAATTATAAGATACCTTTGGAATAAAATACATGCACCTGAATCATTATTATCTCACGAATATTGTTAGTATGGGTAACATTTAATCTCACTAGGTTTTATATAATTAATTTGGGACAAACAAAAAAAGAAAACAAGACTCTCAATATGGGACAGGACTCTTTGGCTACTATGGTATGTAGTTTTATTGATTGAATGATTTGACTCAAATTTTATATTGAATTGCTAACCTTTTGATAACAATATATTATTTTCATATTCTTTTTAATATATATATAAAAACGGCGTGACCTCCCAACTTCTGATTTCTATTTTTTCAAACATTAACTAAAATAGCTTAAGTAATAATTTTTATTTAATTATTTACTTGCTATTTTAATCTCTGACATTTCTAGAACTTGTGGCTACTTGTTATATCTTAACATGTAATAATAGAAATTAATTATGCATAAATATTCAGAATCAGACGAGTTAGAAAATAGGAATGAGTGAACGAATTACCCGCCAGTTTCTTTCTTCAATTCCAAACCTTTCAAATTTCCAACCTGTGTGAGAGCCTTCTTCCATCCTTGGATGGTCATATTATCAAAGTTCGTCGCATGTTCACGAAAGGCCTCCTCGTAACTCCCGGTTTGATGTCGTACATCAGACGGATCTACGTCGTAGAAAATAGGGAAAATCGTCAAAGCGTTAGTATTGTAGCACTGGACCATGTGAGCAAGCTCCTTTAAGCACCATTTACTATAAACATATGTCTTTGAAAATATTGGGATGGATATTTTGGAATCCTCAATTGCTTTAAGAAGCTCGGGTCCGATTTCCTCTCCAACGCGAAGCTCATTATCATCCCGAAAAGTACGAATTCCGCTACAGATAAGATCGTTATAGAGGTAATCAGTGAAGCCCTTACGAGTGTCTTTGCCGCTGAAGCTCAAGAAGACTTCGTATACCCCTCTTGCGGAGGAGGGAACAGATGAAGTGTTCTCTAAAATTGGGTTTTGTGTTTCCCTTTTATTGTGATTTGAATTTGACTCTCCAATCTCCTCAATCCCCCAAAAAATTATTTATGCGAAAATCGAATGAGTGAAATTAGTATATTAGTGACTGAAAAAACTAAAATACCAAAATAATATGAAAAGTAAAACATTTGTGGTTGTTATTTACCTGTTGAGATGAGGCAAGTAAGCCGTTGGTTTGTCGGCGGTGCTGACACTGGTGGGTTGATCAAGAGATGGTGGTGATGATTTTTTGACCCACCACTTTTTAAGCAACTTACCGAGTGGAAGTAAGGAAACAACAATTAGAGCAATCAGCACTTGAAACGTTTGACCTTTTTCCATTATGTTTATACTAATTTTCTCGATATCTGAGATGGATGGTGTTGCTATTTGGGTCATCTCAATTTGAATATCAAACCTCTCCCTGAAAGATAATGATAAGTTCGATGTTTTGATAATTTGAAGAAGAAGCAATGTCGGTGTTTAGTCTCATTTCTAAAGTTTTGTTAGGCTGTTGTTCCATATATTTTTTAAATTGTGTTAAATCCTATAATCACCCTAAAACCAGGAATAGTAATAAACACTAAGAACTACTATATCACCGTAAAATTTGCTATGCAGAACTATTTGAACAAATCTTATAATTTAGAGGAAATAAAATTTTGAATCTAATTTCATGTTAGAGGCCACATCGAAATGATAGAAACAAAATCATGTCTTGTAATTGTAGCCAAACATGGGTGAAAAAAAGGAGGTTTAGAACACATTATATATATATATATATATATAATGCTCTTGTGCGGACTAGTCCGCATCTTAAGAATGCGGACCGGACATGTGTCACTTAACGGTGCCCCTAGAAATTATTGCCTAAATTATAGGCACACTCTCTCCTTTCTGGCCTCACTGCCAGGTGACACATGTCAGGTCCGCATTCTTAAAATGCGGACTAGTCCGCACAAGAGCAGAACTGTATATATATATATAACCGAAACACATGGATATTAAAAAAAATCTTGTCAATTTCGACACTCTCACAATACACGAAGAATTTTTATATCAGTTCTGCAATCAAAATTTAATGTCCATATATTCCCAAGTAAAATATAGTACTGTGGCTTTCACCCATATATCACCAAAAACATTTGTGCATATTGTAATTTTACCTTCATCTAAGAAAAAGAAAAGTAACCATATGATTTCATTACATTCATATCAATCCCAAAAGTCTCTATGTTTTACATTACATCATTGGAAAAGCCAAAATAACATCACAAATATTTCATTGCTCCTTCGATTCATTAATTTTTCTTCTCAATGTCAAACTTACAGTTACGTAATTGTTTGTATGTGTACTTTCATAAGACTTCAATTCAAATTTTTCCAAAAGATAATGATTTGAACCCTACATGTTTTTACCATTGTTTTTAGAACTTCTAATACTCTCTTTGCCAGGTTTGTGCTTGAAACATCCTTGAATACAATTACCCTTTTATTATATTTTCTTGAAGCAACAATAATTTTATATTTATCGACCATTGTATAGCATAGTATATATTACTTGGTTGGAACATACTACAACAAGTTATTCTATTAGCCTCTAGTAAAAAGTATGGGCGAGCTTTGGAATATCGTATTAAACTTGAAGAGCTCCAACCCAGGTTGAGACCTGTATTCTTAAAATATATAAAACATTAAATTAAGTATATGTCCATTAAATTAATGTTGTTGAAATTCATGACAATTATCTATTTTTGTATGAACTTATATTAGTCTCGTTTTATAATGATGTTTAATTTTTGAAATCGTATTAATTACAAACCAATAAAAACAACATTTATAATAATATTAAAAGGGGAAAGGAAAAAAATAAGCATATTTTCATAATTTCAACAAACCCTAACATTGATCATTTGCTACACAAAATTTCAACAAATCCTAACAAACCCTAACAATAGATATTTGCTAAAAAAAGGGAGAGAAAAAGTAGGAGAAAGAACAAATATATAATAAACCTTAGATAAAATGGAGAGAGATGGAAGAACAAACTTTGATTTAGTGTGGAAATTTAACTCAAAAAATTGGAAGAGAAGAAGATAGAACAAGTAGAGCAAAGAGTGAAAAGGTGTTTTAATTTTTGGGGAGCCGTGAGATATGTGAAGCTTTTTTTTAATTTTTTTTTCCATTTATGCCCTCACTAGTATATGTGTAAAAAAAGGGTTTTACCGAAGCTGGTCTGTGCCTAGGTCAGCTGCAAAGTGGCTCCGCCATTGTGTATATATATATATATATATATATATATATATATATATATATATATATATATATATACACATATAGGGGAATTTTTTCCTACATCATGCTCTATACATCATTCATACATCACACCCAGTTGTAGGGCCTACAATTTTTTTTCAAACTTGTTATTTATTTTCTTGAAATTAATCTTCCAATAAACCCTTGTTCAAAAAATTAAGTCAAAATACATTTTGTAGTAATTTCTAAAAAATCCACAAAATACCTTATTTATAAGGGTCTGCGTCAATAGTTTTTTGTTGATTTTTAAAAGATAGCTACAAAATGTATTTTGACCTAATTTTTTGAACATGGGTTTATTGAAAGTTTAATTTCAAAGGAAAAATAAAAAATTTGATAAAAAAAATTTAAGGCCTAGAACTAGATGTGATGTATAAATCATGATGTATGATAGCCTTCCTCTCTCTCTCGAGGCCCTCTTCTGTAAGGACTCCTTATGATACAAACCCCGGTACATACCATTTTTTTAAAAATAGTAAAAGAGTGAATTTTTTGATGGAACTTCATGGATATGATCTCCACGGTGGGAAGTTCATCTCCAATTTTTTTCATCAAAAAATTCAATAAAAAAACCGTTAAGATGAAGTGATATGTAAAAAAATTATATAAATATGCATTTTCGAACGTTGAAATGTTGGCGATCATCTCACCGACTTTTTGATTGAATTTTTTTATGAAACTTCATGAATAGGATCTCGATAGTGAGAAGATCATATCTATGAAGTTTGATAAAAAAATTCAATCAATACAGCGGCTGGCACCGATCCAACATTTCAACGATTGAAAATGCATATTTATACCATTTTTTTACATACTATCTCATCTGAACGATTTTTTATTGAAATTTTTGACCAATAAAATTGGAGATGATCTTCTTACCATGAAGATCATATCCATGAAGTTTCATAAAAAAATTCATGTTTTTACTATTTTGAAAAAATTGTATGTACCGGGATCTGCACCATAGGAAATCCTTACAGGAGACTTTCTGTATATATAGATATAACCGAAACACATTGACTATTAGAATTTTAACTTGAAAACTTACGTTATAGTCATATATTATTGGACTTTTTTACCTAACCCCCTGTGATAATAACATATTTTGATATAACCCCCTCAAAGTTGAAAATTTAGATATAACCGACCTCTATTAGTGCCATAATTAAAAATAACCCCCTACAGATTGACGGAGACTGACATCCGTTAGTCTTTGGAGGTTATGTCTAATTTATCATATTTGAGGGGGTTAAATCTAAATGTGGCATTAATACAATGGGTTAAGTAAAAAAAAAGGTGACATATACCAAATAGTCCCTTGAACATTTTTTAATACATGTATAGTATAAGCTTTTTTATTTTGTTCCAAAAAGTCTCTCATCATATAAAAACACTAAAAAAAGGAGCTCCGGTGAGGGTCGCCGCAACTCTGACAATGGGGTGGGGGTGGAATGTCGTTAGCGCGGACTTTTAAAAATAACAAAATGTTGGTTAAATGGTTTTTGATGGATTTTTTTGAACAAAATAAAAATGTTTGGACTAAATGTGTATTAAAAAATATTGTGTCAGTCTTTGGAGGTTATGTCTAATTTATCATATTTGAGAGGATTAAATCTAAATGTGGCATTGATGCAATGGGTTAAGTAAAAAAAAGGTGACATATACCAAATAGTCCCTTGAGCATTTTTTAATACATGTTTAGTCTAAGCTTTTTTATTTTGTTCCAAAAAGTCTCTCATCACATAAAAAACACTAAAAAAAGGAGCTCCGGTGAGGGTCGCCGGAGCTCTGACAATGGGGTGGGGGTGGAATGTCGTTAGCGCGAACATTTAAAAATAACAGAATATTGGTTAAATTGGTGTTTGATGAACTTTTTGGAACAAAATAAAAAGATTTGGACTAAATGTGTATTAAAAAATGTTTGAGGGACTTTTTGGTAATTGATAAAAAAAGAGGCATTAAAAGTATGTTTTAATGATTTAATTAATTATTATTTATTAATTAATTGCATACTGGTTAATTAATTAATTTTTTTACGAGGAATGGCGATCCCTTTTGAATTCCTCAGAAATGTAAGTATACATTTTTAATTAAAACATTTATTCATTTATTTATTTATTATAATTAACTAGTAGCTAATTTTTTTAATTATTATGATTGGTGTCTTCCTCAGAATTCCTCGTTTTGCTCCCTTTATTTTGAAATTAGTAGTACTATTTAATTATTTATTTACTAGTTAACTACTAATTAACTAATTTAAATTTTAGGATGGGTTTGGGGATCCTTGAATTGTACTCCTTTTTTGCGAGTTGGACAATTTTTTAATCATTTAATTATTTAGTTGTAAGTTGCATTTATTTATTTTTTAAGTATAAATTAATTATTTAATTACTACAAGATAAGTGATCCCTTGACAATCTTTTTTGCGGATTGAGAGTCTATTGTAATTATTTATTTTTTACTAAATTACCAAATTTATTAATAATTAATTAAGTACTTTTTATTAATTAAGGCTATAATTAGACCTAACAACCTAAGTTAAAAAATTAGGAGTAAAGTACAACTTTTCCCCCTAAACTATTGTCAGATTTCAGTTTGCCCTTTTTATTTTTTTGGTCTCGTTTTACCCCTTTAACTATTGAGCGGTTTCAAAATGATCATTATCCACCCTGGCTTGGTCCAGTGGTATAGAGGGTTTCGCTCTAGACCATAGGTCGTGAGTTCGATCCCTCCCCACGGATACCTGCCCTGAGGGTAAGGGCGGGCTCTGAGCTGTGCGGGTATGCGGTAAGGTGTCTGGGTTCGATTCCCCCTCGGGTGCCAGATTTAAATTGGTGTGTGTGTTAGGGTGGCTCTGGCACTTGCACCCCCCTGTTTAGCAAACACGAGGGAGTCCAAAAGGCTCGTTCGTATGGAGGTTCATGGCTTAAAAAAAACTATTTATTTTTAGAATGAAATACAAAAATCAATATAAAAACATGTGAGTTTACCAAAATACCCCTCAAAATACAAAAATCAATTTTAAAAACACTCCTCTCTCTCTCTCTCTCTCTCTCTCTCTCTCTCTCTCTCTCTCTCTCTCACATACACACATGACACACCGTGGCATCCCCAGTTTCGTCATGGTGACCATTTCACATGATCAGCGGAAACATTAGAATAATAAATAGGTAATCGGAATGGGTCTTAGTATTTTTAATGTTTTAACCACTTAGGTGAAAGAATTACCGTAACTCACTTCTAATGCACCGACATGACTTCTAGTGTCCTTAAAAGTCATGATTTTTAAATAGGACTATTAATTCATACAGTGAGAGTATATATTACTTAGTTGAAAAATATAAGAGAAAAACACCCATTTTCTAACCCACAGATAGTTGCAATGTACCAAACAACAAAAAAAAAGCTTTTGGGGGAATAGTCCAATCTAACTCAAAAGTGCGTAAAAATAGGACATCACGGACAATTTCATAAATTTGGTCCTTGCACTACCAATAAAATGCCTAACATACCATTTGACAGCTCATAAAAAAAAAATTCATTAAATCTTTAAAAGTCCGTAACTTCAAATTTATATATCCAAAATTCATAAAATTTATTTATTTGAAATCTACTCATCGAGATCTATCAAACAACGCCCATATTCGATATTTTTTGATAAAAAATCGAAATAAATAAATTTACTATTTCATTAAAACCTCGATTTTTTTTAGGGGGGAGGGGGACCTCCATTTTTTCCGGCAAAAAACCTTATTCTCCAACTTTGTCAGTGCCGCTGACGAAGGACATGAAAAATGAAAGCAATAGATGAAGAGAGAGAAACGAGGAGAGAGAAACAATTCGATGAGAATTCCGCCGATGATTCCAACATACTATTCATACGAGGATTCTGGTGGTTGCGATGGGGGTGAGTTATATGTTTATTTTTAGAAGTGAGTTTTAAATCGGTACGAGTAAAAGATAAATATAAATACCTCTTCTTATAACTTTAAGAAAATCACACAAATAAATGTTATTGTGCAATAGGGCCTATATTTATAAACACGAAAACTATGTCCTATAAATCCATGGGTCAAAGTCTCTTAAAAAAATACAGAAATAAGAGATATAGGTTAAAAGTTTCATTATGCATCACTAAAACAAACATTAAAATATGGAGACCTGTCCGAAGGTGAATGATGGAAATTGAAGCAAGAAAATTCTTACCTATTAAAACCAAATAACAGCTTTAATATCCCAAGAGATGAGCTTGTTGATTTGAGCTTTGGAGAGAATATGGTTGATGGAAGAATTTTCTTTCTTGTGGCTTAGCGTTTGAAGAGAAGGCCAAGGCCATAAATGAGTATATAATATATATTGACTTTAATCTCAATGGGTCAAGTCTCTGGACAGCCACGCCACAAGTGAGATCATAAGTTGTTTTTTATACACTTTCGACAACGAAAAGAAAATTTGAAAATGAGTAGCACTAGGGAGACCCAGAAAAAAAATTCATTTCGTAAATTCAGTGTATAAGATAAAAATAGGTACAAGTTTTTAATGCACATTTTGATGCCCTCGCGGGACCCACAACAATAAGGTATAAACTTTTAATGCACTGAATTTACGAAATGGGTTTTTTTCTGGGTCTCCCTAGATTTATTCTTTGAAAATTGGTAACAGCTAGACTCAATGCCGTAGAGAAGGTGTTCGTTATAGGGTCAACCAAACCCAAAGAATTTATTATTGGCTCGTGGGTACAATTATTGGTAACAAAATATCTGGGATCATAAGCTTGTTTCTTCGAAATTTCGTCTAAACTCAGTGGACCGCTATTTCGTCCAAATTTCTTCGTTAGACCATAAGCTGGTTAATAGGAGTATGCAGCCGTGGTTAATTTTTGGCTTGAGTGGGTCACTGCCGTGGTTAATTGAAAAAGAGTAGTTGGATCGTTTTTCAGATCTCAACTTTTGCATATATGGCAGTGGGTTTCATCTTCATCTGATCATTTACGATGGTTCCACATGGGATTTCACGTGGTGGAGAATTGTTATATCTGTGTATGTTAATTGGTTTGGTCCCACCAAACTTTAGATAAATGAATGTACCCAATAACATGTGCACATTGAGTGGGTAAAAGTTATAATCATAATCATTTCTCACCGTAACAATTGTTTTTACGACCGTTTTCAATCGTGAATAAATATATTACGGTTATAATTCATTAAAGCTACTCGTCTCTTACGGTGTCGAGAGGCTGTAAGTACATCAATCTCAGGATTTTTTAATCTTATTTTTGTTTTTTAATTAACCGTATATGCGTTTATTTTGGTTGCATCCCACCGTGGCTTTATTTATTTCAGTTGCTTTCCACTGTAATCCACCTACCACAGTCACTTGTCACCGTAACAACTGTTTTCACGACCATTTTCAACCGAAACTACACATCACTTACGGCGATGGGGGAGCGTAAGTCTAGTAAAGCCAGTTTTTTTTAATCTAATTTTCGTTTTCTAAATAGTTTTAGACATTATGTACTTTGTAGGGGTGTTTTGCGGATTATTGCAATGTATTTTTGGGGTTTTGGGGACAGATGAACAAGTGAAATAGTTAGATTATTTTGGAGTTGAAGAGTTTAGTGATTTTGTATTATGTGGTGTTAGTATGTGTGTAATTTTATTTATTTATTTTGGGGTATATTAGACATTTTGAAAGAAAAAAAAGGTATAAAACTTTTGGGTGTGGTTAGTAAAATTTGTTTTTAATTTTTTTATGGTGTTTTGGAGTAAAATTTTTCATGTATTTATCAGGACCCTAAATGAATAGAAGGGTTTGATGGGTTTCAGATTTTAGCTTAGTTGTGAAAGTTTACAAACCGATGTGGTCAAGCAGTAGTTATTCGATTTAATGGACCACAATCTTCCTATTGGGTCTCATTTGATGACGGCCCTTGCACCCACTAAGACTTGTATATATTCATTAATTAAAGTAATAAAAAAATCGTTTGGCATTCTAAGAACTAACATGTACCGCGCGCGATGCGCGGGCGTATTATAATATTTGGTAATAATATAGTGAAAAAAGTAAATAAAATAAATGACTAATTATAAAATAAATTTTTTTAAGGATGAGTAAATTTTAAATTTAACTATATAATACAACTGTTAATTTTGTAACTAAATATTAGAAATGAAAATCATCCTATTCTTGGTCATATAATAGTTTCAAATTTTCAATATCCATTTTATTAAAAAGGTTAACATATCTCCATTGACCTCATGTTAAGCTGCAACACCATCAGTGCAAAGATGTCATTGAATTTACCCAAAAGTAAAAAATAAGAATTAAACTCTAACCATGAGCTAAATTTCTTTTCCTCAATTTACCTATTCTCAGCCCACTCCCCTCTCATAAAAAAATCGCACCATTTCATTTTCATCTTTTTTGCAATGTTAACTGGAATTCTGAAAAGAGAGAAGAAATACACACCAATGCTAAAAACAAGACTTTTCCAATCTTTTAGAATTAGTTCAAAGATTAATCAATGAATTTTATCCATCCTTACCAATAGAATACAACAAACAACAATAATCAATCACTGTATATAAAAGTAACAAAAAATAACATACACCCAATTAATTTTTTTTTTACTCCGGGCTTGCCTCAGAAATCATCGCATCAACCACTGATGCACCAGAACCCAAAATGACACCCCATTCAACGCATTCAATGGATTTCTTAATCGAAACACAAAACCTAAAATAACAACAAATGCAGTACAATTCAATAGACCCCAAATCAATGCAACAACATATGACCATGCCCATTTACCTCTTCTTGAAAGAGGAAAATCAACAATGGTGGAAAGTAAAGCAACAACAAAGGACTCAATACCAACAAATAGAAATGTAGGCAAACCTATACAAAGATAAACAAACACATCATGACCCAAAAATAAAAATGTGAGAAATAATAAAATTTGGGGGGTATGAAAATGTCCTTTTTCTCTTCTTGTGATGTGGAATTTGGTCAATTATCCAACCGCTCTTGTAAGTCCCCAAAATGTGATTAACAATGTTAATTATATGATTAAGTATAAGTTATAGGTTATAAGTTGGTGAGGGGTGTTAAACATGTTAATTATCATATTTGGGGGATGCATACTCAAGTGATATATGTATTGGTTGCATTCGATTTTAATCGAGCTGATGATCGGAGATAACTTGTTTCGATCATATGATTAGTTATGTGGTTAAATACATCATGAAAATATATTTTTCATACATCATTATGATTATAAAATTAAACCAAGATGTTGGTTCAAAATTGGCGATGTTAGGTCGCCAAATGCGAAAGTTTTGATATTTTCGATAAATTGCTGCTCTTCTGTTCGAGCCCATATTAGGCAAATTAATTTTATGATTTGGGGAAAACACAAAATATGGAAGTTGTAGGTATATGAGTTAAGTTTATAACACAACAAACGATGCATCAAACGGACATTCGAGTGAGAAGATATTGTCTTTTTACGAATAGGGGGTAAAGTGGTCATTTAGCTTTAAATGATATTTTGTCTTATATGGCGCCACATGTCTTATTTTGATTGGATCAAGGGGATGTGACCTTATGCCGACTTTAAACCTTTAATATGACCTCCTAATTCAACCAAAATCATCCATGATAAAGTTTGGCCTAAGGAAAGAGAACCGGGGAGCTTAGGAAGGGAAAAGCGAGGACAAGTTGGAGAAAAAAATCCGTAGGAAATTACGAAAAGTCCTTAAGGTAATTCTATCCCTAAATCTTGTTATATTTATTTGGTATTATTGATTACAATGGTATAAATCATCAATTGATTGTTGAACTTTCAAGCCTTGGTGGTTATGTACGGATAGATGCAAGTTCAGGCAAAGTTAAACGTGTAAAACCTCAAAATCGCTTTGTTTAGAAACCTTGTGTATTCAAACATCTATATCTTTTTGTGTACTTAATGTAATTGATCAATTCCAATTTAAGATTAAAATAGACTCATATGTGTTCACCATATCCGAAAATTATGTTAAAATACCAAGAAATGAATCGTGGGTGATAGTTTGAAGTTCAGGTATAAAATCTGCCTCAAAAGTGTAAGTGCCCACACCAGGTGTTCGACGTTTTTCTTGACTTAGCAAATGAACTCTAAAAATTATGCAAATTTAATTTTAGATTATTCAATATGTTTAATATATGTTACCATGATTTATAACCGAGGTGGAGTTTATATATTCTTGAAAAATGTTAAGTTATGCTGTGATGGTCTATTCCGACCTAGACGTGTTAAAAGTGGCATAAATCATTGGATACTTGTTGAAATCAAGAAATTCTAGTTGAAAATGTTAGAGAACATATATAAGTATGACATAATCGAAGAGGAGAATAAAATACCTTCTGATTTTGCTTGGGAGTTGTGTTGAAGTTGAAGTTTTGTTGTTGTTTTTCTCTAGAAATGATTGGGAAAGGTTGTAATAAAACGGGCATAACTTTGTCTAGAGAATTTGTAATTTAATTCCGTAAATTGTGTTAGAACCCTAATGAATAAAGTGTTATAGAAATATGAAGTATCATATTCAGCTAATTTTGAGTTATGTTAAATTGACTAACTGATGTGATGTGTTACTGAGTTTAATATGATTTGGTGTATTCAAATACTAATGATATTGAATTGTTAGGTGGGGACGCGACTAACACTTCAATACCAAGGAAATAGTTTTGGTATTAATCTTATTACCAACTTCAGGGTGAGTAACCTGTCCTATGAAATATAGATGCTTATATTTTCATATGGAATTGTGTAGTTAAATACATGTGTGGTGATGCTTATGGAGTGATGTGGTGTTATGAAACATATACACGTGATTAAAAATATTAAATGATGTTATTTAATGTTATTGAATGAGGTGGGACCTCTATCTAATGTTAAGAACTGTGAATTAAAATGTTAAATGATGTTATTTAATGTTATGGAGTGAGGTGGGACCTCTATCTAATGTTAAGGACTCTGGTGGGTCCTACAAGATACAACGGACCCGTTAATCCAACTTAAAGGTTTGTTGTACTCAGGCCTAATTATGAGATGTGGTATCCTCATTAACTAGGAATTAATTGGACTGGCGGATCCAGGCTTGCAAGAGTTACACGATTCCTGTTGGGTTATAAAATTAGAAAATAAAAATGGTTATTTAAATTGGTTATATGTATGGTATATGGTCATTCACTAAGCTTGCATTGCTTGCACTCCTTTAATGTTATGTTTCAGGTGTGCCTATTGTTTGGAGTTCACTGCCAAGTTAGGACCTTAAACGGGGGAGTGTCGGATATCTAATGTGGGTTGAATATGAACAAGCTTTTTTTTTTGTAAATGTTTAACTAAAGAACTTTTGTATATAAAGTTGTTTAGTACTTGTAAATTATACGTTAAGGTGGTCATGTTTTCATCTAAACATGCTTTTGAAAAAAAAATCTTGCGCTATTTTTCGAAAGATTTCAAGTACCATATTGTTTAATGGGGATTTATCTCGATATAAAATGATAATCTTAACTTACTAAAGTCAGGGCGCGATAGTTGTAGTCACCGTTTGTTGCATTTTTATCTGGAGAGAATCAAGATACATGGATGTCTCCTTTAATGATGGAAGTAGATAGAGAATATGATCTAGAGTTTCTGTTTGTTTGATTAGGCTCAATATCTGCCATACCATTCATTGGTTGAATATTAAAAAAAATTATGTATGATAAGAAAGAAACTTAACTTGTCTAGGAAGATTAGAGCAACCAATAGCTCCCGAGCGTGTATCGGTCTTCAACCTACAAGTCCCACCTTTAGCTATAAGGTGCACTAATTGTAGATCTTCAAAAATGCAATTCTTTAAAATGAGGTTATCCAAATAGAGTGTCATGTGATCCCAAATACCATGTGATCAATGTTAACAAACAACCTTACCAAAAAAATATGGACCGAGCTGGGAAACCACTATATCCACACTCCATGAACCCATCTTAACAAAATCGCGATCCAAAGGCCAAGATTTCAAATTGCAATGTTTACAGACATAACCAATGCAATTTATTTGTTGAAGTCGTGTATGAAGAGATGTTACAAAACGAAGATTCCATTAAAATGGATGGATGTTTCATATCAGAGCCCTAAACTCATGTTCAGATATGAAACCCACATCGATTGAACTAAATGAATTAGATAAGTGTATGAACTTTCAATCTCCCAACAGTTGAATAAAATCCAATCCAAATGAATTCTCAAAACAATCCAACCTCCATAGAACCCATTATCATGTGAGGATATGGAGAATCCAGATTATAAGAAAATCGATAAAATGATGAACTGCTAATAGAATGTTATCCGGTACGAAAATCCTATTGTTTTTGCGTGATGCAAATCAACAAGAAAGAACCATTTATCTATGAAACTCATCACATAGAAATAAATATACAATGTTTATTTCTCTCTTTTCCATAAATCCAATGCACCGGGGGAGATAAAAAGAGGGTGTCATTTGGTTTTCTTAGACGTTTGGTTTTCTAAAAGAGAAGGTTAAAGTGCATTCGGTATTATTGAAACCTCTAATACTATTGTATTAGAGGTATAATATAGATTTATATAGTTTAGTGTTTATCTAATAATAGTGAACTTTACTAAATGAGAGGTATAGTAAGAGTATGGTTGTGATTTTTTTTTTCGAATTTCAATTTTTTTCCGATTTTCGAAAGATTTTTTTTTGCCGATTTTCAATTTTCCAATTTATATAGCTTGTTGATATGAGCTTTGGAGAGAAAATGGTTGATGGAAGAATTTTATTTCTTGTGGCTCAGCGTTTCGTAGACACGACTAATGCCATAAATGAGTATATATGGACCTTAATATCAATGGGTCAAGTCTCTGGAGGGCCACGCCACAAGTGGGACCATAAGTTTGTTTTTTAGACACTTTCCACGAAGAAATGAAATTTTGAAAAATGGTAACGTCTTAGCTTAATGCCGTAGAGAAGGTGTTCATTATGTGGTTAACCCCAAAGAATTTATTATTGGCTCGTGGTAAAATTATATATCTATAAAAGATTGAACTGAGAAAAAAAGACCATGACAAAACAAACCGAGTCGGTCGTTAAATAAAATTTAATTGTAGAAAATTGTATCATTTTACAACCTACCCACATTTTCATTGGTTTTCATTTTTTTTATTACCGGAAAAAAAATTTGGGTTCCTTTCTTTTACATTTTAATATAGTTTTGGTAATGTCTTTACTCAAATTTATCTTTGGACTTCTTAATGTGGTTACTTGATATGAATTTAATTTAGGATTAATTGAAGGTAAAATTAGTCTTGTAAAATAATACGTGACGCGATAACAAGACACAAATCAATATGAAGTTACTTGTTAACGGGTGAACCCTTATTGGATTTGGCCCATATCAGTTCAATCTGATAAAACACGATAGTTAATCGGTCGAATTTAGTGTTTATCTCTCTATACTCGTTAAAACTCATATAACCCGTTGATATCCATTCATTTAAGTAAATAGGATATGTTGTTAGGTCTTCTAGAGAGTTTATGTAATTTAATGTTAACTTAAGCATGGTCATTTAATGTTTGGGTCTAGTGGTTCTCATTATATTGTGTTTTGATCAATTAGTTTTCGTATTAGTTGGTTGGGCCCAAAATTGATGAAAATCATCGATTGACCAGTTTGATCGTTCGTTGACCCATTTTTTAAACTATTTTTTTTACTCCTTAATACATTATTATATTTACATACTATACGTTTATATGTTCAATATATACACCTAATATTAAAAATACATTAATATATAAATATATTTTAATACATTCACATTTAGATTTACAAAAAAATATATTAAGATTTAAGCAAACACTTCTTAATTAAAAGATTGTTTAAGCAAACTATTTGAACAAAATTGCTTTATAGTTATTTAAAAAAAAAGGTTTTTATGTTTTTTTATATAAAATAAAATGTAAACTATTTTCAAAAACTCCAAATAAAAACACTATTTTTTTCACTGTGAATAAAAACTTTGAAACACTATTTTTTTTATATAAATAAAATGTTTTTCTAAAATTGTAATTGTAAAATGTTAAAATAATATATATATATATATATATATATATATATATATATATATATATATATATATATATATATATATAGAGAGAGAGAGAGAGAGAGAGAGAGAGAGAGAGAGGAATTTTTTTTACATCTCACCCCCCTACCCGGCCAAAAAACCCAAAACCTGCTGCCATAAAGACTGTCATTGTAATTGGGGGGGGGGGGGAGGGGGATCGATCGACACGCATGTTCGTTGCCACTGACGCAGACTAATTACTGCATAGGAAGTAAAATTAATGGGTTGTTGGGATTTTTTTTTGTTAAGATTCATTAAGATGTTCATCTTTTATGTTTATAGAGAGGTACGCAAGTGAACCAAAATAATGAAAATTTTAAAGAACCTAATAAAATATTAAAAAATAACCCTTAATTCCTTGTTGTAATTGGTCCAGGCCAACGACAACGGACACGCGTGTTGGACACACCTCACAAACCTTAACCCCCCCTCTACCCACTAATCCTCTCATACCCGATCTACTTGTTCCAATCCTTACCCCGCCAGACATCCCTCAACCCGGATCCACACCTCAACCCTTGATGCCTCAAATTGAACCCACTAAACCTATACCCCCTCCAAATTTCTACCCAGGGAAGACCTTACCCGATGTCAACCCACGAACCCGGCGCTCAAACCCAAAGCTTTAACCCAATTACCCAAACCCAACCTTGGGAGCAATACCCAAGCTCGAGCTCTATTCCAACTCGACCTTTGACGACCCATCATTCGAACCAAATCCGGATCTGCTGCCGTTAAACCTTAACGCTCCACACCAACCTTCTACTTCTACCCAGTTTAAATCCATACCTGCTCAACTTGAAACCCGTTTCTCCTCTTAAAACAAGGGGGGTTAACGTGGATACACGCGTATCCATTGCCGCTGGCGCGGACCAATTACAACAAGAAATTAAAATTGACTCGGTTATTTTTTAATATTTTATTAGGTTCATTAAAATGTTCATTGCTTTTCTTCACTTGTGAACCTTTCTCTCTCTCTCTCTCTCTATATATATATATATAGTAGTTCAATAACAAAACAGTTTGAAAAAATTAATGTTTTTACATAGAGAAAACATTTAAAAAAATTATGAATGTAAGTGTAAAATGTTAAAACACATTTTTTGATAAATAAAAAATAGTTTAATAATAAAACTGTTTAGAAAAAAGTGTTTTTAAAGTTTTTCAACAAGAGAAAACATTTTTAAATATAAGTTTATATATAAATTTTTTTAACGTTTTTAACACAATTTAATGTTAGAAAAACGTTTTATTAATAAAATAAGTTTTCACTATTTTTATTTACAGTGAAAAAACAGTGTTTTATTTACGATTTTTTAAAACATTTTACTGTTTTTTATGTATAAAAACATTAAACAAACAGTTTATTTTAAAAAAAGGGGTTTTAAACGTTATATATATATATATATATATATAACATTTGTAAAAAGCAGTTTATATATATATATATATAAATTACGTTTTTAAAAACTGTTTATAGTTAGAAAAACGTTTTATGTATAAAGAACAGTTTTTCACCGTTTTTATTTAAGATTGATTTTATTTACAGCTTTTAAATGCAGTTTACATTTTTTTATATAAAAACATTAAACAAATATTAAAAAAAATAGTTTTTTCACGTATTTACATATTGAAAACATTTTAAAAGACAGTTTATATATAAAAATAGTTTTTAATTTTTTTAAAAACATTTTATAGTTAGAAAAATATTTTATTTATAAAAAGAACAATATTTCCATCCTTCTGAAGTACTTTAGGTTTGTTCTCTTCTACACGACCTTGGGTTTGATGTCCCTACTCCAATGGAATTGCGTTGATTTGCGAAAATTATACTGTTATATATATATATATATAGGGAGAGGTTCACAAGTGAACCTAAAAGATGAACTTTTTAATGAACCTTAACAAAATAGCACCTAACAACTCATTAATTTTAATTTCTTTGTTGTAATTGGTCGGCGCCAGCGGCAACAAACAAGCGTGTTGATCAATCCCCAACTCCCTCACCCCCCACCGCCACCCCCACCATGGCTGCCTTTATAGCAGCTCTTATGGCAACATATGGCAGAAGGGATGCCATGGTGGGGGTGGGGTGGGAGGAAGGGGGCGCCAGAGGGTGGGGTGTGGGGATCAATCGACACACGTGTCCGTTGTCGCTAGCGCGGACCAGTTACAACATAGAAATTAAAATTAATTGATTGTTAAGAATTTTTTTGTTAAGGTTCATTAAAAAGTTCATCTTTTAGGTTCACTTGTGAACCTCTCCCTATATATATAAATGAAACAATTACACTGCCATTTTTTCCCTCCAGGAATTCTGTTTTCAGGTGCGCACCCAAAAACAGAGGTCGACTTTCTCTTTATTTGGGATTTACTGATGAAGAAATATATTCTCACTCATTACATTGGCTTGGATTATCAACTTGATGTTCTTACAAAGTTGTTAACCTCTCATTCCTTTCAGTATTTGTGTTTCAACTTTTGCATGTTTAATTATATGCTCTACCTTGATGAAGAGTTTTAGATGTTAGAGCATTAGTGTTTTGATATTTAGAAGTGTTAGCCAGGGATATGCCTGTGTTTTTCCTTCCTGCATAAACATTTTCATAATATTTATGTCTTAAGGCGAGGGGCAGAAATATATGGCCCTCAACCTTGTTTTATCTTTTCTACCTATAACTCTCTTCTTCATACCCAGTTGTCTATTTCTCTGATAATGAAAGTAATCTAGGGCCACAAGATGGAACACTAAAGAAGAAACTGTTCGCGTAACCAAGCTATAAAATTTCAGCCTTCTTGTTTTCCTTCCCTAGTCATTATCGTGTGTCTTGGAGCCATTATATTTTCACTTCTTTTAGATTTCTTCCTCCTTGTACTCTTTATGGTTTGCATCAGCTTCCTTGGTTCGTATTTGATAGAAAACAAGGGGTCAAATACCAAAAAGTCCTTTAAACATTTTTTAATAAACATTTAGTCCAAATCTTTTATTTTGCACCAAAAAATCCCTTATTCTCTTACTTGTAAAGGTTCATGCCAGCGGCATGGTGAAGGACTTTTTGGTGGCAAAATAAAAAGACTTAGATTAAACGTGTATTAAAAAATGAGGCAATTAGTGGTTTGACTTAGAATGCATGAGTAAATTTTTTTAGGTTTCATTTTTATTCAAACTCGACCCACTTTAGGGATAAAAATATTGTCACTTAATTTGAACTTAATTTTTTTACACAATTATTAATGCATTTATAAAGAGCATGATATCTTTCTAAGACATCTATATAGTTTCTTCATGTGGCTTCTTCCTTTGTGCATATATAGTTCTGTGTGTGAGGAGGGAAGATTCTATGAAACATTTCATTCAAATGATGATGGTTGGAGGAATTATGAATCTTGTGCAAAGGTGAGTAAAAAAATTGACATTCCTACACCCAATATTTTTTCACTTAGATAAATAGGTGGAGCAACAAACCATTTTTTGGATATACATGTTTTGAACATTGCATATACAAACTATCCATTTTTTCTTTTAATATATTCCTTTGCAGCTGGTCCATTGTGGGTTTGTTGTGTCATTCCATGCAAATTTGGTATATATTTCGATGGAGTGATTTGTACGGAGTGCTAAGGCTAATTTCATTTTGGTAAGAGGGGACTAGTTTGATCCTCATCCTGTCATCTAATTTCATGACTGTTGATACCAAAATTAATATGCTGATGTGGACGAATAATACGAAGACACGTGTTAATCTACGTGGCACGATAGCAGCGAGGAAGTTCATTTCCCGACCAACCATGCTTCTTTCCGAGCAACGAGGACACACCGAGGAACTCTAGCACACCGAGGAACTCTAGCGCACCGAGGTACTCTAGTTCTCCGAGGAACTCCTGATCAGCGAGCAGCTATGGCGGTCCGAGCTGCACCTCGGTCGTATCATTAATTGCCAGATAATCAACATTTCAGATATTCATTGAATGCTTATATTCTTGACGCGCACGCTGCATTAAAAGTATTACCCTTTCACATGTATATCATTTAATGTATCGAACCTTTCATGTACAGCCTCAAGGCTATAAATACCTTGTATCAAACCCATTCAAGGGGACCGGAATTTCTTGAGAGAACTTGTAATCAAGAATTCCACAAACACTCAGCAATAACATAACAGTGGACGTAGGCTTTATTCCTAGCCAAACCACTTTAAAAATCTTTGTCTTATTTATTTATCTGTGATTGAATAATTAGAGCAATCTAGTTTTTTACATCAACAGATTGGCGCCGTCTGTGGGAAACGACTGTTACTATCGTTTTTCATAAACATCATTTATCATCAATGGCAGATAACCCAGAATCCAGTAATCGAAATGCTGGAAATATTGGAAATCTTTCGAATCCATCTGCACCTCCAGATCTGGCCGGAATTATGACAAATCTGGCTCAAGGACAAACCGCCATGCAAGAATCTATGAGGCAACTCCTTCAAACTCTTCAAGGCGGCGCACCTACTTATTCAGGGCAAAGGAGTGATCGTGGGCAATCGCGATCCAGACGTACTGGGTCATATCGCAATGGAGAGTCTAATGATTCTTCTTATCAACCTGGGCGGACTTCATCAATACGGGCTACAGATACATATCAACCTATATCTCTCTCTCCGGAGAGAACCAGTGCCTTGGAAAGATTAAGCCGGGTATCTCCTTTCAGTCGGTTAGGACCAAGGAGAAATATGAATCCACCTAGAGCTCCATCGAGAAGCTTTCGACCACCATCACGTTTGAGAGAAGGATCAGTGCAATCACGACCAGCTACTCGTCAAGATAAATCTCAGGAAACTACGTCAGGGCAATCAGTTGCTCGGACTAAGCAACCTGAGGAAGGAAATGAAGCATGGAAAGGTTCTATTCAACGGTTGGAGGATAGATTGGGAGAAATGGCTAAGGCAAGGAACCCCTTACAGAGAACTTTTGTTCAAGGGACACCTTTTGTGCAAGCCATTGTGGAGTTTCCTACACCATCGAAATTCAAAGCACCTGTAGTGACTCCTAAGTACGATGGAAAGACAGATCCTGTTCTTCATATAGAGCAATACCAAGCTGCTGCCGACATCTATGCAGTCCCCGACGAGATGAGGTGTAGAGCATTCTCGGGCACTCTTACTGGATCTGCACAGATATGGTATAACAATCTTCCTCGGGGTAAGATTTCAACTTTTATTCAATTAGCCGAGTTGTTCATTGGCAATTTCTATTTTGGGGCGAAGCCGGTAAAGCGAGTAGCACACTTGCTAAGTGTTAGACAAAAATCAGGTGAAAGTACTAGAGATTACATAACTCGTTTTAATAACGAGAAGTTGGAAGTCATAGATTACGAAGAAAAGACAGTAATCACTGCTTTGATGAGTGGTTTGCTGCCTAACAAGCTATACTACACTTTGGCCAAAGATCCACCTAAAACTATGTCGGAGTTGATGGCAAAAGCGGCCAAAATTATGAATGCCGAGGAGGCTATGGCTGCGAAAAAGAATATGGATAAAGAAGTTAAAGTGGAGGTCGACAAGTCTAAGAAGAAAGATCAGAAAAATAATGGTGGTGACAAGCATTCCAAGAATAATAGGATGATGTTGGAAGTCCTAAAGAAGTACGATAATTATACTCCATTGAAAATGGGTATTAATCATGTTTTGGAAGAAATCAAGAATAGCGAGGAAATCAAGTGGCCAGAGAAACTGAAGACAAATCCCGATCTGAGGAATAAGGCCAAATATTGCGAGTTTCATAAAGATCATGGCCATATGACCAAAAATTGCATAGCCCTTCAGAACGAGATTGAAACACTCATCCGAAGAGGAAAGTTGTCAAAGTATGTAGATCGCAGAGGTGAAAGGAAGAATGATGACAGAACTAGAGAAAGATCTAGATCTCCTCATCGTGCAGAGGAGAAAAAGAAGAGGGGCCATGAAGATGATCCAGATGATGACCCTGATCTTCCCAAGAAACCAAGGCAGCCTGAACGAGAGGTATTTTCCATACGTTTTGGGTCATTTGATTGTAATGTTATTACAGGAGGAGATGCAGGAGGAGGAGACCTTACTGCAGAAAGGAAAGCTTACCTCGGAGAGGCTCAAGCTTGTTCATATATTCAGCGAATAAATCTGGCCGAGGATGATCGTCCGAGGAAGGTAAACAAAGAGAAGCTAGTGTTTGGTTTTTCAAAAAATGACCTGGCAGGTGTTCTTTACCCTCATGATGATCCTTTGGTGATCAAAATGAGGATGAAGGATGTGGTCATTTCAAGGGTGTTAGTAGACAATGGTAGTTCGGCAGACATCATGTACTATTCATGCTTTGATAGCTTGAATTTGAAATTATCTCAATTGGAACCTTATCACAGACCCCTTCTGGGTTTTGCTGGCGAGAAAGTTTTTCCACTTGGGACGATCAAGTTGGATATACTCATTGGAACTTGGCCTGCTTGTCGAACAGAAAGAATACGCTTCTTTGTGATGGATAAGAATGTGCAGTCAGCCTATAACATCATCATGGGAAGAGTTGGATTGAAGAAGTTCGAAGCAGTTCCATTTACAGTACATCAGTGTTTGAAATTCCCAACGAATTTTGGAGTTGGAGTTGTGAAAGGTGATCAAAAAGTAGCTCGGGAATGCTATTATTCGTCTGCCGAGCAAGAAGAACTTGAAGAATCAAGGAGAAAGACTACTACTTACCAAGTGGAGGAAGGTACAGAAA
The DNA here is from genome assembly GCA_949130495.1 of Sambucus nigra. NCBI lineage: Eukaryota > Viridiplantae > Streptophyta > Magnoliopsida > Dipsacales > Adoxaceae > Sambucus > Sambucus nigra. Next base: position 21,266,525 of record OX422216.1, read on the forward strand.
TTGAAACTCTTGACCCTAGGGATGAATCTCAACTTGTAAAAGGACAAGTGGTGGAATCTACAGAAAGTGTTATTCTGGACGACGAGCATCCTGAACGAGTAACCCAGATAGGATCGTCGTTGGATGTTTCAATAAAACAGGAGTTGATAACTTTCTTGAGAAACAGGAAGAATACTTTTGCTTGGAGTCATGAAGACATTCCAGGAATAGATCCAAACTTCTTATGTCACGAACTCAATGTGAATAAGGAGATCAAGCCTGTGAAACAGAGAAGAAGAGTGTTTAGTCCCGAGAAGAATCAAGCTATACAAGAGGAGGTCGAGAAGCTCCAGAAAGCTCAATTCATTGAAGATGTAAAATATCCAGATTGGTTGGTAAATGTGGTGATGGTAAAGAAGAAGAACAACAAATGGAGAATGTGTGTTGATTTCACTGATCTCAACAAAGCATGCCCAAAAGATCATTTTCCATTGCCAAGAATTGATCAGCTAGTGGATGCTACCTCGGGACATGAGCTACTCAGCTTCATGGATGCATATTCTGGCTACAATCAGATCAAAATGAAGCCTGAAGACAGGGAAAGTACTTCTTTTATTACCCCAAGGGGAACTTATTGTTATAATGTCATGCCTTTTGGTTTAAAAAATGCAGGTGCAACATATCAGCGGCTGATGAACAAGGTTTTTGCCGAACAAATCAGTTGCAACATGGAGGTGTATGTCGACGATATGCTCACCAAACGCAAGAGAGCTACTGATTATCTAGTTGACTTAAGCCAGACCTTTGATCAACTGGATAAATACCAAATGAAGCTCAACCCGACGAAGTGTACCTTTGGAGTACGAGAAGGAATGTTCCTCGGATACATCGTCAACCAACGAGGTATTGAGGCAAATCCAGAAAATATCAAAGCTCTTTTAGGGCTGCGATCCCCGACGACGAGGAAAGAAGTACAGAGTCTTATCGGACGAGTTGCAGCGCTCAACAAATTTGTATCCCGAGCAACTGATAAATGCCTCCCATTCTTCAAAACACTGCGAAAAAGTTTTGAGTGGACTGATGAATGTGAAAAAGCTTTTCAAGACTTGAAAAAGTATTTGGGAGCACCACCATTGCTGTCTAGGCCAATAATTGGAGAAAAGTTGTACTTGTATCTGGCAGTATCAGAGAATGCAGTTAGCTCGGCGTTGATCAGATTGGAAAATGGAGTCCAGAAGCCAATTTATTACACAAGTAAGGCCTTCCGAGGTGCAGAAATCAGGTACCCAAAGCTAGAAAAATTGGCATTGGCATTAATTGAAGCAAGTAGAAGAATGAGGCCATACTTCCAGGCCCATACCATCATCGTGTATACCAACATGCCATTAAGACAAGCCCTTCACAAGCCAGAAAAATCAGGAAGATTGATGTATTGGGCAATAGAACTCGGTGAATATGATATTGTGTATGAACCCAGATCATCATTGAAGGGGCAAGCTGTAGCAGATTTTATAGCAGAGTTCACATACCCTGATACCCCCGATGAGCAAAAGGTGCTTACAGATCTACCTGTGGACGATACAGGATCAACAGAAACGCTTGCTGACTTACCTGTGGACGATACAGGATCAACAGAAACAAGTTTAGACCAACCAAGGTTGGTAAAAGGACTTGTGGATGTAGAAAAATCATCATATTCAAACCCAGACCAACTAAGGTTGGTAAAAGGGTGCGAACAGATGACCGACGAGGAGCGAAAGATATCAGGGGATGATGAAACAAAACAGCAGATATTTTATCGAGGAACTCTGACATATAAGAAATTTGAAGACGAGGTACCTACATGGAGATTATATGTAGATGGATCATCTTGCACAGCTGGTTGTGGAGCAGGGATTGTTTTAAACACCCCAGATGATATTGACATGGAGTATGCCTTGAGATTCCAATTCAAAGCTTCCAATAATGAGGCTGAGTATGAGGCTATGATAACAGGTTTTCATTTGGCGAAAGTCATGGAGGCACGGCAAGTAATTGTTTTCAGTGATTCTCAATTAATTGTGAATCAAATGATGGGAATATATGCAGTGAAGGGAGAGTTAATGGTGAAGTACCATGCAAAGGTGATGGAGTTATTGAAAGAATTTGATGCTATTCAATTGATAAGGATACCGAGGATGGAGAATGCTAGAGCAGACGCACTGGCCCGATTAGCGTCAGCTACGCGCACCGAGCTGCGAAGAACAATACCAATTGAAGTATTAGAAAGTCGCTGCATAGAAGAAGATCTGACGGTGAAGATTATTACCCTTGATTTAGGACCATCTTGGATGGATCCTATTAGGGCATACATTAAAGAAGGAGAATTACCGGAGGACAAGCTAGCTGCCAAGAAATTAAAGTATAAAGTTGCTCGGTATGTGTTAACTAATGGTGTATTGTATAGACGAGGAATTATGGCAGGTTTGCAGAGATGTGTGCATCCATCAGAAGTCAAAGAATTGATTGAAGAAATCCATGAAGGATCTTGTGGAGCTCATGTAGCAGGTCGGACACTTTTGCAAAGGGTAATGACACAGGGATATTACTGGCCGACGATGAGGGCTGATTGTGTAGCCTATGCTAAGAAGTGTGACAAGTACCAACGTTTTTCCTCCATCCGAAGAACTCCGCAAGCATTGTTGACACCCATAACTTCACCTTGGCCATTTGCCATGTGGGGGATTGATCTGATTGGACCACTGCCGACGACCCGAGGAAGGTTCAAGTATCTCGTTGTGGCAGTAGATTATTTTACTAAGTGGGTAGAAGCTGAACCACTAATTGATATGACGTACGAGAAGGTATATCAGTTCCTTTGGAAAAACATCATGTGTCGATATGGTCTCCCCCATGCTTTCATCACAGACCATGGAACACAATTCGATAATGAAGAATTTGCTGCCTATTGTCATCAGTCGAACATTTTGAAGTATCATTCAGCACCAGGCCATCCCCAAAGCAATGGACAGACTGAGGTGACGAACAGAACATTACTAAATGGTTTGAAGAAGAGGTTAAGTGAAGCTAAAGCAAATTGGATTAATGAGCTCCAATCAGTACTATGGGCTTACCGAACAACTCCCCGAGCAGCAACTGGAGAATCACCATATATGTTAGCATTTGGAAGTGAGGCTGTGATACCTGCCGAGTTGGGTCTCCCAACTCATAGAGTGCTGAATTTCAATTCCCCTGTCAGCGATTTGATGAGAAGATTGGATTTGGATATGCTCGAGGAGGTTAGAGAGGAGGCAGCCATTAGGAATGCAGCTTACCAACAACGTACAGCTCTGTTCTACAATAAAAGGGTGAAGAAATGTGACTTAAAAGAAGGGGATTATGTGCTAAAGAAAGTCATTCAGAAGCAAAATAAGTTAGAGGCAAACTGGCATGGACCTTACCGAGTTACAGAGGTTGTTCGTCCAGGAACTTACAGAATAGCAACTCTAGAGGGAGAATAATTTAAGAATGCATGGAATGCTGAACACCTGCGCAAGTATTATCAGTAATGTAAAATGTAAAGCATTTCCTTCATTATGAATAAAACGAGGATGTTTCGCCATTTTCCTTCTGGTTGAAAGTTTTTCAGGGAATACTCGTATAATACACTACGCACAACAAATACTCCTTTGGTTAGGAGGAGCTCTAAGGAGCCAAAAAGTGCTCTAAGGAGCCAAAAGCTCTAAGGATCCAAATACTCCTTTGGTTAGGAGGAGCTCTAAGGAGCCAAAAGCTCTAAGGAGCTAAGAGCTCTAAGGAGCCAAAAGCTCTAAGGAGCCAAATACTCCTTTGGTTAGGAGGAGCTCTAAGGAGCCAAAAAGTGCTCTAAGGAGCCAAAAAGTGCTCTAAGGAGCCAAAAGCTCTAAGGAGCCAAATACTCCTTTGGTTAGGAGGAGCTCTAAGGAGCCAAAAGCTCTAAGGAGCCAAAAGCTCTAAGGAGCCAAAAAATACTCCTTTGGTTAGGAGGCGACACTAGTGTGACCAACTACGGTTGGTAAGATATCTAGTGGACAGCTCGTTATGAGCCAAAAAGTTCGGAAGAACCACTACTACTCCTTTGGATAGGAGGTGTACACCAGCATGATCAACTACGGTTGGTAAGATAAAAATATACTCTCACATTACAACTTATGTTGGTCGGGAGGTAAAATTATTGCAAAAAGTTCTTTGAAGAACGAAATATTCCAAAATACACCAAGTATAGTTGGTCGGGGATAAAAACCCACTAACTATAGTTGGTCGACGAGGATAAATTATTGACCTTAGTTGGTCGGACACATTTTTACATTTGAAATTGAACCAAGTATGGCTGGTCGGGGATAAAAACCCATCAACTGTAGTTGGTCGACAAACATTATTTATCCACCTTGGTGGGTTGGAAACAGTTTGAACATTTTATATTCATTACTTTATTATTAAATGATTGAACAACCTTGATACTTGTAACTTTTTATTAAGTTGCTCAATGAACAATATATTGTTATCTTTTTAACAGATACATATGCATAAATGTAAGGTGTTTAACAAACACAACAAAATAGCAGTAGAGATTTGCAAACAGAAAATGAAAATCTTTTCATTAAAATTCAGAATAAATTACAAGTTACATGAATGTACTAACTGTTACATTGAAAACCTATTCTATTGGTTTCTTTCCTTTATTTTTTGAAACAGGCTCCTCGCCAGCAGGAGGATCCTCTTGACAAAGAGGAGAATTAATGAAATTAACATCCCTGAGCATTCTGACGTTCATCACAGAAGGTGTATCCAAAAGATGCTCAGATTCAACCTGGGAATGAAGGCTATAATCACCGAGGTATTTTGAAATTAAGCTACGAGGAATGGAACGAGCTGGGATCCAGGCCATGTCCAATTTGAAAGGTGGCACAGGCAAGTCTAGTAAAGTTGGAGCATGATAATCCCATAAATAATGCCCTTGCTCCAACTTTAACACACCCAATGCGTTCAACCACCCTTGCTTATAACCTTCATTGTTGGCATGCTCAATACGAGCATCCAAATGAACAAGGGCTTCATTGTATCCTGCCATCCAGAATTCCCTGGGTTGCTTATGAAATTGGAAGGTTAATCTATCTAATTGTTCGAGAAGGTTTTTGGCAAAAAGATCTTTAGTATGGAGAGCAGACTTCATTGCCGTAAGTTGATCTTCCAAGGATAGATTTTTCTTGGACATTTATGATAGAGCCCGATCTTTGACGTTTAATTGGTGTTGATGTAAAAAACTAGATCGCTCTAATTATTCAATCACAGATAAATAAATAAGACAAAGATTTTTAAAGTGGTTCGGCTAGGAATAAAGCCTACGTCCACTGTTATGTTATTGCTGAGTGTTTGTGGAATTCTTGATTACCAGTTCTCTCAAGAAATTCCGGTCCCCTTGAATGAGGATGATACAAGGTATTTATAGCCTTGAGGCTGTACATGAAAGGGTCGATACATTAAATGATATACATATGAAAGGGTAATACATTTAATGCCCTTAGGCTTGTGCGTCAAGGATAATCATTTAATGAACCAGTTGGACTGTTCGTTATCTGGCAATCAATGCTGTGGCCGAGATGCAGCTCGGACCGCCTTATTTGCTTGTCGTTAAGGAGTTCCTCGGAGCGTTGGAGTTCCTCGGAGTGTTGTGGTTCCTCGGGGTGTCCTTGTTGTTCGGAGCGAACATGACTTGGTCGGGGGGAAATAAACTTCCTCGTTGTTATTGTGCCATGTAGATTGACACGTGTCTTCTTATTATTGGTCCACGTCAGCAGATTAAATTTGGTATCAACAGAAGCCCCCAATGCTTCATGCTTGATAGTTTACTTGAAAGGATGGAGTATTTATTCTGCAGTGTTGCTCGGTGCTCGTGAAATTCTTGATCTACCTTCTTGATTTGTTGGACATAAAGGGCATTATCTCCTGGACGACATATGATGCCGCTTGTAGCTTATCATAATCTTCAAGTATGTTGATTGGTTTGCTATCCGACCTACTGCATTCTGTGAGCTAGTGGTGGACTTTAAAACATTTTCTTGCAACTTCTTCTTCGATGTTGGTCGAGACAGTAGTAGCAAAGATCTCAGTGATGTAGATGTTGATTTTAACTTCTACCTCTACTCGGGGGCGAGCAAGAGGTTCTCGGGGACGAGCAAGAGCTGCTCGGGGATGAGCAAGAGCTTCTCGGGAACGAGCTAGTGCTTCTCGGACAGATCATCTGTGATGAATATCAGAATGTTGAAATATCTTAACTTCATAAAACTCCCATTATGCTTTGGATGATCTTCCTGCTGGCGAGGAACCTGTTTCTAAAGCAGAGGGAGAGAAAACCAATAGAATAGGAATCTCAATGTAATAGTTAGTACACAATTTAATTTCAATGTAATAAATTTGCGTAATTCATTTTGAATTCAGTGAAAGAATTTCATTTTTGTTCACAAATTTGAATTTGCTATTGTTTTGTAAATATCAAACACTTTATTATTTGTGCTTGCATAACAATATTGTATGGTTCATCGACCAAAAAAGTTACAAGTATTAGTAATGTTGCTCGATCACTTAATAATAAAGTAATGAGTATAATTTATTCAAACTGTTTCCAACCAACCAAGGTGGATAAATAATGTTTGTCGACCAACTACAGTTGATGGGTTTTTATCCCCGACCAACCATACTTGGTATAGTTTGGAATATTTTATTCTTTAAAGAACTTTTTGTAATAATGTTACCTCCCGACCAACATAAGTTGTAATGCGAGAATATATAAAGTCTTACCAACCGTAGTTGATCATGCTGGTGTATACCTCCTAGCCAAAGGAGTAATAGGGTTCTTTAGAACTTTTTGGCTCCTTAGAGCATGGCTCCGTAGAGCATGGCTCCGTAGAGCATGTCCTCCTAACCAAAGGAGGTTGGCTACTTATAGCACTTTTGCTCCGTAGAGCGTGTCCTCCTAACCAAAGGAGGTTGGCTACTTATAGCACTTTTGCTCCGTAGAGCTTGGCTCCGTAGAGCATGTCCTCCTAACCAAAGGAGGTTGGCTACTTATAGCACTTTTGCTCCGTAGAGCGCTCCGTAGAGCTTGTCCTCCTAACCAAAGGAGGTTGGCTACTTATAGCACTTTTGCTCCGTAGAGCTTGGCTCCGTAGAGCATGTCCTCCTAACCAAAGGAGGTTGGCTACTTATAGCACTTTTGCTCCGTAGAGCTTGGCTCCGTAGAGCATGGCTCCGTAGAGCATGGCTCCGTAGAGCATGGCTCCGTAGAGCAGTCTTCTTCTTGTTATCAAGCAGTGTAGTGTTCAACACTAATATTCCCCGAAAAACTTTCAACAGAAAGAAAATGGTGAACCATCCTCGTTTTATTCATAATGAAGGAAATACTTTACATTTTACATTACTGATAATACTTTCGCAGGTGTTCAGCATTCCATGCATTCTAAAATTCTTCTCCTTCTAGAGTTGCTATTCTGTAGGTTCCAGGTCGAACAACCTCTGTAACTCGGTAAGGTCCATGCCAGTTTGCTTCCAGTTTATTCTGTTTCTGAATGACTTTCTTCAGCACATAATCACCCTCCTTCAAATCACATTTCTTCACCCTTTTGTTGTAGAACAGAGCTGTTCGTTGTTGATAAGCAGCATTCCTAATGGCTGCCTCTTCTCTTACTTCTTCGAGCATATCCAAATCCATTCTTCTCATCAAGTCACTGATCGGAGAGTTGAAATTCAGCACTCTATGCGTTGGGAGACCCAACTCGGCCGGTATCACAGCCTCACTTCCAAATGCTAACATATATGGTGATTCTCCAGTTGCTGCTCGGGGAGTTGTTCGGTAGGCCCATAATACTGATTGGAGCTCATTAATCCAATTTGCTTTAGCTTCACTTAGCCTCTTTTTTAACCCGTTTAGTAATGTTCTGTTCGTCACTTCAGTCTGTCCATTGCTTTGGGGATGGCCTGGTGCTGAATGAAACTTTAAAACGTTCGACTGATGACAATAGGCAGCAAATTCTTCATTATCAAATTGTGTTCCATGATCTGTGATGAAAGCATGAGGGAGACCATATCGACAAATGATATTCTTCCATACAAACTGGTATACCTTCTCGTACGTCATATTGATAAGAGGCTCAGCTTCCACCCACTTAGTAAAATAGTCCACTGCAACTACGAGATACTTGAATCTTCCTCGGGTGGTCGGCAGTGGTCCAACCAAATCAATTCCCCACATGGCAAATGGCCAAGGGGAAGTTATTGGTGTTAGCAATGCTTGTGGAGTTCGTCGGATGGAGGAAAAACGTTGGCACTTGTCACATTTCTTGGCATAGGCTATACAATCAGCCCTCATTGTCGGCCAGTAATATCCCTGTGTCATCACTCTTTGTAAAAGTGTTCGACCTGCTACATGAGCTCCACAAGATCCTTCATGGATTTCTTCAATCAATTCTTTCACCTCGGTGGGATGTACACATCTCTGCAAACCTGCCATAATTCCTCGTCTATACAAAATACCATTAGTTAATACATACCGAGCAGCTTTATACTTCAGTTTCTTGGCAGCGAGTTTGTCCTCCGGCAATTCACCCTCTTCAACATATTTCCTGATTGGATCCATCCAAGATGGTCCTAAATCAAGGGTAATCACATTCGTTGTCAGATCTTCATCTATGCTCCGACCTTCTAATACTTCAATCGGTATGGTTCTTCGCATCTCGGTACGAGTAGCTGATGCTAGTCGGGCCAGTGCGTCTGCTTGTACATTCTCCATCCTCGGTATTCTCACCAATTGAATGGCCTCAAATTCTGTCAACAATTTCATCACCTTTGCATGATATTTGATCATTAAATCTCCTTTAACCGCATACATTCCCATCATCTGATACACAATTAATTGAGAATCACTGAATACCATCACTTGTTGTGCTTCCATAGTCTTTGCTAGATTAAGACCTGCTATCATGGCCTCATACTCCGCTTCATTGTTAGAGGCTTTGAATTGGAATCGCAAAGCATATTCCATGTCAATCTCGTCTGGAGTGATCAAAACAATTCCTGCTCCACAACCAGCTGTGCAGGATGATCCATCTACATATAATCTCCATGTAGGTACCTCGTCTTCAAATTTCTTATCTGTCAGAGTTCCTCGATAAAATATCTGCTATTTTCTTCCATCATCCCCCGGTATCTTTCGCTCCTCGTCAATCATCTGTTCGTACCCTTTTACCAACCTTGGTTGGTCTGTGTTTGAATATAATGATTTCTCTACATCCACAAGTCCTTTTACCAACCTTGGTTGGTTTGGACCTATTTCTGCTGATCCTGTATCGTCCACAGGTAGGTCAGCAAATGTTTCTGTTGATCCTGTATCGTCCACAGGTAGATCAGCAGATGTTTCTGTTGATCCTGTATCGTCCATAGGTAGATCAGCAGGCACCTTTTGCTCCTCGGGGGTATCAGGGTATGTGAACTCTGCTATAAAATCTGCTACAGCTTGCCCCTTGAATGATGATCTGGGCTCATACACAATATCATATTCACCAAGTTCTACTGCCCAGTACATCAGTCTCCCTGATTTTTCTGGCTTATGGAGGGCTTGTCTCAATGGCATATCAGTATAAACGATGATGGTATGGGCTTGGAAATATGGCCTCATTCTTCTACTTGCTTCAATTAGTGCCAATGCCAATTTTTCTAGCTTTGGGTACCTGATTTCTGCACCTCGGAAAGCCTTACTTGTGTAATAAATTGGCTTCTGGACTCCATTCTCCAATCTGATCAACGCTGAACTGACTGCGTTCTCTGATACTGCCAAATACAAATACAACTTTTCTCCTGTTATTGGTCTGGACAACAGTGGAGGTGCTCCCAAGTATTTCTTCAAGTCTTGAAAGGCTTTTTCACATTCCTCATTCCATTCAAAGGTTTTTCGAAGTGTTTTGAAGAATGGTATGCATTTATCAGTTGCATGAGATACAAATCTGTTGAGCGCTGCAACTCGTCCGGTAAGACTCTGCACTTCTTTCTTCGTCGTCGGGGAGCGCAGCCCTAGAAGAGCTTTGATCTTATCTGGATTTGCCTCAATACCTCGTTGATTGACGATGTATCCGAGGAACATTCCTTCTCGTACTCCAAAGATGCACTTCGTCGGGTTAAGCTTCATTTGGTATTTATCCAATTGATCAAAAGTTTGACTCAAGTCAACCAAATGATCAGCGGCTTTCTTGCTTTTAGTGAGCATGTCATCGACATAGACCTCCATGTTGCGGCTGATTTGTTCGGTAAAAACCTTGTTCATCAACCGCTGATATGTTGCACCTGCATTTTTTAAACCAAAAGGCATAACATTATAACAATAAGTTCCCCTAGGGGTAATAAAAGAAGTACTTTCCCTGTCTTCAGGATTCATTTTGATCTGGTTGTAGCCAGAGTAAGCATCCATGAAGCTGAGTAGCTCGTGTCCCGAGGTAGCATCCACCAGTTGATCAATTCTGGGCAATGGAAAATGATCCTTGGGGCATGCCTTATTGAGATCGGTGAAATCGACACACATTCTCCATTTGTTGTTTTTCTTCTTTACCATTACCACATTTGCCAACCAATCTGGATATTTTACATCTTCAATGAATTGGGCTTTCTGGAGTTTCTCGACTTCCTCTTGTATGGCTTGATTCTTCTCGGGACTAAACACCCTTCTTCTCTGCTTTACAGGTTTAATCTCCTTATTCACATTGAGTTCATAACATAAGAAGTTTGGATCTATTCCTGGCATGTCTTCATGACTCCAAGCAAAAGTATTTTTCCTATTCTTCAAGAAAGTTATCAACTCCTCTTTTATTGACATATCCAACGATGAACCTATCTGGGTTATTCGTTCAGGATGTTCGTCGTCCAGAATAACATTTTCTGTAGATTCTACCACTTGCCCTTTCACAAGTTGGGACTCATCTCTAGGATCAAGAGTTTCAATTTCTGTACATTCATCCACTTGATAAGTAGTAGTCTTTTTCATCGATCCTTCTAGTTCTTCTTGCTCGGCCGACGAATAATAGCATTCCCGAGCTACTTTTTGATCACCTTTCACCACTCCAACTCCAAAATTCGTTGGGAATTTCAAACATTGATGAACTGTAGATGGAACTGCTTCGAACTTCTTCAATCCAACTCGTACCATGATGATGTTGTAGGCTGACTGCACATTCTTATCCATCACAAAGAAGCGTATTCTTTCTGTTCGACAAGCAGGCCAAGTTCCAATGAGTATATCCAACTTGATCGTCCCAAGTGGAAAAACTTTTTCGCCAGCAAAACCCAGAAGGGGTCTGTGATAAGGTTCCAATTGAGATAATTTCAAATTCAAGCTATCAAAGCATGAATAATACATGATATCTGCCGAACTACCATTGTCTACTAACACCCTTGAAATGACCACATCCTTCATTCTCATTTTGACCACCAAAGGATCATCATGGGGGTAAAGAACACCTGCCAGGTCGTTTTTTGAAAAACCAATCACTAGCTTCTCTTTATTTACCTTCCTCGGACGATCATCCTCGGCCAGGTTTATTCGCTGAATATATGAACAAGCTTGAGCCTCTCCGAGGTAAGCTTTTCTTTCTGCAGTAAGGTCTCCTCCTCCTGCATCTCCTCCTGTAATAACGTTACAATGAAATGATCCAAAACGTATGGAAAATACCTCTCGTTCAGGTTTCCTTGGCTTCTTGGGAAGATCGGGGTCATCATCTGGATCCTCTTCATGGGCCCTCCTCTTTTTCTCCTCTGCACGACGAGGAGATCTAGATCTCTCTCTAGTTCTATCATCATTCTTCCTTTCACTTCTGCGATCTACATACTTTGATAATTTTCCTCTTCGAATGAGTGTTTCAATCTCGTTCTGAAGGGCTATACAATTTTTGGTCATATGGCCATGATCTTTGTGAAACTCGCAATATTTGGTCTTATTCCTCATGTCTGGATCTGTCTTCAGTTTCTCTGGCCATTTGATTTCCTCGTTATTCCTGATCTCTTCTAAAACATGATTAATACCCATTTTCAATGGAGTATAATTATCATACTTCTTTAGGGCTTCCAACTTTATCCTGTTATTCCTGGAATGTTTGTCACCACCATTACCTTTCTTTTTAGAGTTATCGACCTCCACTTTAACTTCTTTATCCATATTCTTCTTTGCAGTCATAGCTTCCTCGGCATTCATGATTTTGGCCGCCTTTGCCATCAATTCCGACATATTTTTAGGCGGATCTTTAGCCAGAGTATAGTACAACTTGTTAGGCAGCAAACCACTCTTCAAAGCAGTGATTGCTGTCTTTTCTTCATAATCTATGACTTCCAACTTCTCGTTATTGAAACGAGTTATGTAATCTCTAGTACTTTCTCCTGATTTTTGTCTAACACTTAGCAAATGTGCTACTCACTTTACCGGCTTTGCTCCAAAACAAAAATTGCCAATAAACAGCTCGGCTAACTGAACAAAAGTTGAAATCTTACCCCGAGGAAGATTATTGTACCATATCTGTGCAGATCCGGTAAGAGTTCCCGAGAATGCTCTACACCTCATCTCGTCGGGGACAGCGTAGATATCTGCAGCAGCTTGGTATTGTTCTATATGAAGTACGGGATCCGTCTTTCCATCGTACTTGGGGGTCACTACAGGTGCTTTGAATTTCGACGGTGTAGGGAAATCCACAATGGCTTGCACAAAAGGTGTCCCTTGAACAAAAGTTCTCTGTAAGGGGTTCCTCGCCTTAGCCATTTCTCCCAGTCTATCCTCCAATCGTTGAATGGAACCTTTCCATGCTTCATTCCCTTCCTCGGGCCGCTTAGTCCGAGCAACTGATTGCTCTGACGTAGCTTCCTGAGATTTATCTCGACGAGTAATTGGTCGTGATTGTGCAGATCCTTCTCTCAAACCTGGTGGTGGTCGAAAACTTCCTGATGGAGCCCTAGGTGGACTCATGTTCCTCCTTGGTCCTAACCGACTGAAAGGAGACACCCTGCTTAATCTTTCTAAAGCGCTAGTTCTCTCCGGAGAAAGAGAGATATGTTGATCTGTATCCGTAGCCCGTATTGATGAAGTTCGCCCAGGTTGATAAGAAGAATCATTGGATTCCCCATTGCGATATGACCCAATACGTCTGGATCGTGATTGCCCATGATCAGTCCTTTGCCCTGAATGAGTAGGTACACCGCCTTGAAGAGTTTGAAGGAGTTGCCTCATAGATTCTTGCATGGCGGTTTGTCCTTGAGCCAGATTCGTCATAATTCCGGCCAGATCTGGAGATGCAGATGGATTTGGAAGATTTCCAGTATTTCCAGCATTTCGATTACTGGATTCTGGATTATCTGCCATTGGTGATAAATGATTTTTATGAAAAACGATAACAACAGTCGTTTCCCACAGACGGCGCCAATCTGTTGATGTAAAAAACTAGATCGCTCTAATTATTCAATCACAGATAAATAAATAAGACAAAGATTTTTAAAGTGGTTCGGCTAGGAATAAAGCCTACGTCCACTGTTATGTTATTGCTGAGTGTTTGTGGAATTCTTGATTACCAGTTCTCTCAAGAAATTCCGGTCCCCTTGAATGAGGATGATACAAGGTATTTATAGCCTTGAGGCTGTACATGAAAGGGTCGATACATTAAATGATATACATATGAAAGGGTAATACATTTAATGCCCTTAGGCTTGTGCGTCAAGGATAATCATTTAATGAACCAGTTGGACTGTTCGTTATCTGGCAATCAATGCTGTGGCCGAGATGCAGCTCGGACCGCCTTATTTGCTTGTCGTTAAGGAGTTCCTCGGAGCGTTGGAGTTCCTCGGAGTGTTGTGGTTCCTCGGGGTGTCCTTGTTGTTCGGAGCGAACATGACTTGGTCGGGGGGAAATAAACTTCCTCGTTGTTATTGTGCCATGTAGATTGACACGTGTCTTCTTATTATTGGTCCACGTCAGCAGATTAAATTTGGTATCAACAATTGGAATGCTTGAGTTTCCAAAGTAGATTGGGTACGAGACTCTTCAACATTGCGACTAAGAACTCTTGATCGGCTCCGAGAAGCGACTGGAGAACTTTGTTCCTCGACAACTCTTCCTCGCCCCCGAGAAGCTCTTCCTCGTCCACGAGCAGTCCCAGAAACAGCAGATCTTCTTAAATCATCAAGTTCTTGCCTTAATTTGGCATTTTCGACCTCTAAGAAAGAGAAACCTTCATCAGTAATGGGCACTAGAGCAGTGGAAGATGATGCTGCAGATTCATATTGAGCCAACTTTTTCTGTAAATTATTATTTTCTTGTTCCAGGATCTCGGCAATCTGCCTGCAAGCTTCAACTTCACCTTTTAAGGTCCTTTCCCTAATATCATATCCAGCAATGATCTTCTTATGGCCTGTTTCAGAAGAGAGCTGCTGGTATCTATTTTCATAATCCTCGTGCAACGAGGCCATTGTTGCATTGTGTTGATTTTGAAGATCCTCTATGGAACCATGAAGTTCCTCGATCAGTTCGTAATACGCCACATTATTGGCCACAGATCTGTCAAGTAAATCCTTCAGATACTGGTAAGCCTCAACTGCTTGTTCTGAGGCATCGTGACCAAGGATGTCGACAATCTTTGATACACTTAGGTATGTATGACCAGCTTTATAATATCCATTGCATTGTCGCATCAACTCAGTATCAGGAGCAGATATCAATTCCATTCTGGCCAAAAACTAATAAAGAAGAGGAAGCAAGAGTTAATAAATAAAAGCAGACAGAGTATCAATAAAGAAGAGGAACGAAGATGTATTTTATTAGATCATCAAAAGGTTACATTGTTCGATTACAAGAATTGAAATATAGAAATGATACCGAACAACTTCACACCTTTTCCTTGTCCCCCAAGACTTTCTCGGGAGGCTGGGACGAGGAGCTCGGTTGCTCGGTGGTAACAACGGGTTGATCAGCAAGAATCTTCTCGACAGGAGGAGGCATAGAAGAAACGTCCTCGACTACAGAGGGTTGAGAAGCAGAGACTGGGTCACCCATAGCCATAGAAGACTCATCTGAGGCAGGCTCATCTTCTTCTTCTTCCACAATTGGTGGAGGAGGACCAGGGAGGTGTTGTTGGAATAGCTCAGAATCGTCTTGGACCTTCAACTCTTGCAGAGCAGCTACCCAGCCATCGTGGAAGTATTTCAACTTCCCATAGTGGACTTGGGATGTCATTGCAGCTATCCCTTTATCCCATCCTTTCTCCCAACCAGCACTGAAATGTTTCTTGATTGCGACCTTTCTCCTCAACTTCTCCGAGGAGAGCTTCACATCCAATTCCTCTTTTTTGACCTTGATATCTCGCAGGGTAGATAACTCTTCCTCTGCCTTTTTCAGCTGGCCATCATATTCCTGATGTTTAACCTCTAAACCTTTTACTTTCTCCTCCAAATTCTTGGAGGTTTCGGCCATTTTCACCTTCTCAACTTCAGCCACAGCTAATTTCTTCTCCCAAATATCTTTTTCGTCAACATACTGTTGACGAGATTCCTTTAAAGACTGGGTCAAACCCAACAGAGCATCCTCTACACCTGACGAGGAGCTTGAAGCCTTAATAACTTCATCCTTCTTCACAATATTATTAAAACAGTTCACCAACTGAAAGATGAGAAAAATAGCAAAGTCAATACAAAATGCAAGCTTTCAGAGAAAGAAAGAAAAACCAGAAGTATAAGAAATTTACTGAAGTAAGGTGACGAGCAGCTAAGGATGTCAGCATATCCCAAGGAATTCTTTCATCAATACCATGGACCTCGGGTACGACCGAGCTCATTGCAGAACTTGGAAGAATGATGTTTGGAACATCAGTACCACCAGCAGGTAGGGAGGAGGCAGTTTCAGCCGGAGTAACTAAGGATGATTTCCTCAATCTCTTCAACGGGCGGTCAGAACCTTCAACCAAAGAGGTCTTGGTCGGAGAGATTGTAATTACATCTACAGGAGCATTTTTCTTGCTCGGAACCATTGGGGGCTTCTCGGTAGCTTTGGAAGACCCAGCATCCACTTTTTTAGTCCCCTCTGGGGCATCAGTTTTGCTTTTCTTGGCCCCAACAACAGAAGTAACATCATCAAAGAGAGCAGGAGGAGCTCTTTTCTTACCCATCCTTTGACTTAAAGGAAGATGAGAATCTGAAGATGAACCTTCTGGAGTTGAAGCTGGTTCAACAGGGCGAGCAGTATAAGAGGTTGTATAACTCTTATACTGTAGCAGATATGAGGCAGACCTGATGTGTTTGTCTGCAATGTTCTTGTGCAAACCCCAGATAAGTTTCAGATGCTTGATATTAACCTCTGATTCTTTTGGAGTTCTTCTTTTGCTATCAACTGCAAATAAATACATAACGAGATATCAATCATACATTTTGTAAAACATGATGAAAGCATAATTTCATAAATAAAATAAAATGAAAAATAAACCTATCCCATTGCCATATGGAGGGCATCTGGGACCGTTGTATACGCCATCTCCAGCTAAAGGGGCATGTTGCCAATTTTTTTATAACCAATCCATGTTCAAAATAATCCCTATTTGAGTCAGGGAGGTTAACTACAAGGGTTCTGTTTAAAAACCTAGTTTTTAAGTAATAAATATTATCTAGAGTGGCCCATTTATAGCAATACATGATCTCAGGGATCCCAATACGAGTCCCATGAGTTAGATTTAATTTGTACACCCCATTAATTATTCTCCATGAATTGGGGGCTATTCTTGCAGGGACAAGATCAAAATATTGACAAAATTCGAGACTCAATGGATTTGGTGGAAAGGAAAAACCACATTCAGCAATAAAACGACTGGGGAACCAATGTCCCTCAGCCAAATGAAAGTAATCTTGAGTTACAGAAAAATCTTCCAAAATTACCCAAGATGGGATGGAAAAATCAGAACGGAATTTTGCAACAGATTCAATAACATAAAACATGGTGAATAAAAGAAGAAGGAAGAAAAAGCTTATAGGAAGAAGGGAGAGCTGTCAACAACGAACGAAAACAAGGACGAACGCACAAGACTGAAAGAGAGAATAGAAAGCTTGAAAGCAGAAAATTGGGAAAAGTAGAAGACGGTATGGTTACCTAAGAAGTTTAAATACTTTGCATTGGGAAGCGGCGAAAGAAATGATTACCAAAAAGAAACTATTGAACTTCCGGCGGCTAAAAGGACAAAAACTGCACGGAGATCGAAGCGCTTATAAAAAATTCAAAAAAAGGGCGGAAGCTGCGAAATGAGAAGGAAATTTGAACACAATGTTCCTGAAACCCAGGAAAAGTCATTTAATATTGCCATATACCGAGAAAGAATGTTCCATACTCCTCAAAATTCGAGATATGAAACATTGGGGGCTTCTGTTGATACCAAAATTAATATGCTGATGTGGACGAATAATACGAAGACACGTGTCAATCTACGTGGCACGATAGCAGCGAGGAAGTTCATTTCCCGACCAACCATGCTTCTTTCCGAGCAACGAGGACACACCGAGGAACTCTAGCGCACCGAGGAACTCTAGCACACCGAGGAACTCTAGCACACCGAGGTACTCTAGTTCTCTGAGGAACTCCTGATCAGCGAGCAGCTATGGCGGTCCGAGCTGCACCTCGGTCGTATCATTAATTGCCAGATAATCAACAGTTCAGATATTCATTGAATGCTTATATTCTTGACGCGCACGCTGCATTAAAAGTATTACCCTTTCACATGTATATCATTTAATGTATCGAACCTTTCATGTACAGCCTCAAGGCTATAAATACCTTGTATCAAACCCATTCAAGGGGACCGGAATTTCTTGAGAGAACTTGTAATCAAGAATTCCACAAACACTCAGCAATAACATAACAGTGGACGTAGGCTTTATTCCTAGCCGAACCACTTTAAAAATCTTTGTCTTATTTATTTATCTGTGATTGAATAATTAGAGCAATCTAGTTTTTTACATCAACAATGACCTTAAAAAACAATTCATTAAATTTTATGAGCATCTAGAAAGAAAGATATCATGACTTGGTGAAAAGGGAGGAGGGGGCATTGATTCAATGCTTTTGAAGGAAATTTGAATAGATTTCAACTCAATTAGATACATTTTTTCCCAATAAAAATTATGATAATAGTTATAGTCTCAACCCATCTACATACATTTTATCCCACCCTCAATATATTTCTTTAAGTAAAACCTAACCCGAGCACTTCTGTCAATAAATTAAGCACACTTAATTACCCAATTCAAATTTGGAATGTTCTGTTTGTGCATTCAAATTGAGGGTTTTGTTGTTTTACATATTTCACGAATCACAATGTCGTATATATTATGATAATTCATTTGCGTATTTGATTGAGTTTTCAATGGTTGAGGTGTTGAGACATTTGAGTATTTCAGGCTAATTTTGAGTATTGAATCACTTAATTGATTGAATAGCGAAAATATCATGAACGATTTATATTTATGATTGATTTGCAACTTGTAGCATATATTATAGTGTTTATGACTGGTTCTATCACCTGCATATAATGAATACTTGGTAAGTTTAAAAGAAGCATTTAGTGTTGATTATTTATTCAGATGGAATACTTCTTAAATGAAGAAATAATTGGTTACCGTGCATAAGTTTTAAAGAAGTAAAGACGTAATTGAGGTAATTGAACAACACAATGTCACTTGTTTGGTTTTATTTTTCTTAATTTACACACTTGGTTACTATGCTAATATATCTTTGGTAATTGAAAACACATCCATGCCTATTTCTTTTTAAATGTAAAGTCAAAACATATATTATGCCTTTTTTGTTGGATTTGTTATAAATTATTATTGCATACTTGACAACAATGGAGCATTACTATTTGAGGGCATTATATGAATTGGTATTGTGCAATTTGCTTCATGTTTATTGAGTCTATAAGGATAGACTGTAAAATAATGGAATTATTTATTTTCCTGTTGTAATATGGCATAAATGGACATCTTTTAAAGGGCTAGTTGTTCCCGGTTGACCAATATCAGGTGCCATTGATGACGGATGATGGTTTCCAATTCTACTCCAGTGGTGTATTTACAGGAGAGTGACACTCAGCTAGACCATGGTGTTACTGCTAGTGAAGTGTAACACCCTTTGAAATTTAATTAATTATAGCATTCTTATATTACACGTGCGCAGTAATTTAATTAAAATGAAATGTTGAGTATTTAATAGATATTAATTTGTGGGAATAAGATTAATATTTATGTGTTAAATTTACTAAGTGTGTATAGTAAATAAAATAGGGTGAATTGTTAGTACATCGTAGTGAGTGAGAACGGTGGGATTTTGGTAGTATCTTAATAGGGGATTGTGAGAAGATTATTTTCAAGGTTAAGGTCAGAAATTTATGTAAGGTGACTCAAATGGCGATTTCGAGTTCATGGTTGGTTCCGAATGGACCGATATAGGCAAAATTGAGTACCCGAGGGTAGTATTTGGGCCTCAGGGACTTTTTAGACTAGCTTAGACTCATGTAGGGTATTTGGGTCATTTTATAATAGCCTAAAAACCTAATTTATGGATTAGTAAGTTAAAATATAAAGGTTAGGTGGGTGAGGCAACCCTACCAGTAGTTACAAACCCTAAAAGAGAGAAGGAAGAGAGGAGAAAGAAAGGAGAAGGCTAGAGAGGCTAATTAAGAGGAAAACTCAAGGGGTTTTAGCATCAAGAGATCAAACCTTACAATCATTCCATTCCAAGCCAAGTAATTAAATTTCTCAATATTTTATGCATGTAAATCCAGTTCATATCATAGTAGGTGATATATTGTGTTTTAGAAGACTTTTGTGGGTTATGATCCATGTTAAAAGATGGATTTTGGGTGATAAGTAGTGTAACCATTTCTCAATACATATTCTGAAGATAAATCCAAACATAAAGATTAAATCTTGAATGAAAAAGTTGAGGAATTGCATAGTCTTGAATGGAAATTAAGAAAGTTCATAGTTTTTGAATAAGATGTTAAATCCCATGAGATTAATTGTTGTTGATTGAATTTGAATGTGAAAATAAGTGTAATCATGTTTAGCATTGATGAAACTATAAATTTTGGGTTTGATTAGTGATATATATGGGATTGTTTATGGGAAGATGATGAATCCACCCTAAGAAAGAGATTTACAGCGTCATTCTCGTTAGAAGTTCTTTCGAACTAGTAGATATTCTCGTTCAAACGAGGTTGGTATTTCGTTTGAATGATCCTTGGGTTTGGTCATTGAGATAGATCTTTTCGTTACGAAAGCATGGCCGACAGTTTCGTATTTTTCTAATTTTTTTAATTAGTTATGAATTTTCCATGAACGGGAGTTTGAGACTGAAATCTTTAGTTGGAAATCAAATTCGGGTATGGATGCACGGGTGTGTTAGGGTGAAAAATGCTCGGGTTATGATTTATGAAATCGGGTTAGAATTCCAGAAAGAGTTAGGTTATGGGTCGATTTGAGATAGGCTTAATATTCAGAATAAAATATAAACGTAATATATATAAATAAGTAAGTGACTACTTATGAATTTGGGAGTCGGATTTAGACTCAGAGATTTTAGGCTAGTGCTATAAGTGACATGCACTGTTAGCCGATTTTATTTTATTTATATATATATATATATATATACACACTAGGGTATGCCCGTGCCTGAAGGCACGACTCAAATTTTTAAAAGTGTATGTCGTTGATTGGAACATACGTCGTATTTACATACATACATACATACACTATGGTATGAACCTATACAAATACTAAGCATCATCCATAATTACAAATATACAATCATTTCTTTCATCACCATACAAATAAAATAGCAATTTCAATTGCAAAACAAAGTTGCAATTTTGTGTTTTGGACAGTTCTAAAATAATTAAAACAGTAAAAGTGAAGCCTAATCACTTTTCATCTTGAATTTCAGAAGAAAGTAGGCCCATTATTCTATCAACACAATATTTCATTGGGTTAAATTATGAGCTGATGTTAATTTATTTTGTTTGTTTAGGATGTTTTCAAGTCTTATGCATGAGTTTGAACATTTTAGTCAGATGTAGTGCTGTTTTTTCGTTGAAATGTTTTCAATACTAACAACACGCATATGTTATAGGTCTATTAAATGTTTATAATTAGGGTCATGTTTGCCAACATTTCAACTTAAAGTTTGGGAATATTTTCAGTTCAAAAATTCGAAGTTTAACTAAAAATATTACAGTTCTAAATCAAGGCATAAATTAAGCTTCACAACCGCAACCTTTATGATTTTATATTATAACACGTATGGTAATCAACCTGCAAGCTTGTTGCAGCAGTAATAAGTTGCACCAACAGTCCACCTTGCATATCTCAAGTTTTAATAAGTGAAAGGAACTGGGTAAAACAACAACAAAACAGTCCACCTTGCATAACCTCATTCAAAATATATAGTTTTGAAATTCATTATTATCAAAACAAACTCAAAGAATAAACAGGAGAATATCATCTGCAAACAAAACATCCCCAAGTACTGCTGAACCCTCCAAAATGGTGTCGTTTTTGGGAAAGACTTTTTGGTTTGCGAGTTTTTCGAGGCGAAGATTATTGTGCACATGAATATATCTAGAACCCGCAATAGAATAAACCTATTCATGTTTATTGGTAACATAGTCTATGGATGATTTCATCAAGTTAATGACTGTTATTAGTTGAATGAATCTTTCAAACACTGAACATTCTAACATTTTTTTAATATGACATAATATTAGAAAAACACTGAACAAAGATTGATAAATGACTGTTATAAACACGGAACTATTGAACATTCATGTGTCGGAATGTGCGATTGATAATATATTCAAATAGTGGTTTCATCAAGTTAATGACTTTTACAAAGAATAAACCGAAATAGAATAAACCTATTCTTTGGATCTTTTTAAAGGCGGAGATCATTTTCCTGGCACTGCAAACTGTTAGAATAAATTTGGTGTTCCCGACTCCTCACAATAGATTCCTTAGGCCGACTCAAATATATGTTCAAAGTTCAAATATATAAAAGAACCCTCAGAAAAAGGAATAACGCGGTTCAAAACTAAGGAATAATATACTAAATATGAAGTTTCAAGTTAAAGATCAGTTCAAAACGTTACCTCGTAGAAGAGGTTTTGGTGGATCTTTGCAAATTTTCACTAGAGGGGGTGAAAACTGAAAGATTCTTGTTGGAGAAACCCAAAAGCTAACAACCAACACCCTAAAACACCTGAAGGAGAGATCATATACCATGTTTCCATTGATCTTAATGGAGTTCTTCAAAATTGCACAAACCTTTGTGGTGCCAGATCTGTAAAAAGAAAATTGCCAGATCTCTAAAAAGAAAAATGTCATTCATTCATACAAAGAAAAATGGATCGACAAAAAATAAAATCGTGTGAGACAAAAAGCTTTGTGGAGCAATGGTGCTCGAAATTAGCCCAAAGATCTTAGATGTCAGTTTTCCAGTGCTAGATTGGGGGTCTTCTCTCCTGTAATGATCATTGAGACCATTGGCAATCAAAAACATTATCATCATTTTAATCCTAAATGATTTGCTGCACTGAAGAAAAAATGTATAAATGGGTGTACCTCAAAGTAATCCCGAGTAACATGATGTACTTGTGAATCTTCACTTCTGTGATGGCTTCAGTTGGTCTCATTTCCCTTTAGCTGTTATTACAGTTGCTTTTTGCTATTAGTATAATTGATTTTTAGTATGCTAAACTGTTACATTATTCAGCTATAAAACTGATGCTGCATACTATTGATGTTGCATACTATAGAAAAATAAGCTATAGGATTGTTAAAACATAAATAAAACATCCAAAAAAACTACATCCATAACACATCAAAAAAATACTCGTGATAACATTTTAAGTCCATAACACGCTCGCTCGCATCACTCATTGTAAAAGTCCTCTTGATCCACCACCTTTGGAGCACAAGGAGGGAATTATAGGTTCTGTATCTCCCCTCCCAAACCTGCCCCAATTACAAAATGGGCATTTGGATATCGAAGGAATGAGGAACGCAGGTCAGGACAGAAAAATAATGAACCGTCGAAAACTGACATTTAAAAAACAAACCAGAAAAATATGAAATCATTAAAAAAAAGGTCCCGAAAGGAAGAGAGATACCGAAATTTAAAGACATGCAAATGAAGATGCAATCAAAATAAATCCTCTTTTTAGAAGATTAACCTTAATCCAAAATAAACAATAAGTTTCAAAACCATAAATTATAATAACAGATTGAAGAGGAGGCATAAAAAGTAGGGAAAAAAAGAACAAATTAGCCTAAAAACTATAATCTTAACTTAAAATACATTAGAAAAAGTCCATGTGCATTGTGGAAAGTTATTATAAGAAAAAAATGGAAGAGTAAAATCCAAAGTGGATATATCCAAAGAATATACCCAATGTTTTTAGTGGCAGTATTAGTATTCATAACCTACTACTGCAGAGATACATTAAATCCCTAAAACTTAAAAAAATATGTAATACCACTAAGGACTTATAACATAACTCATGCCTATAGCATTTTTATCAAAGGGTTGGATGACGAAATTGACCCACAAACTGAAATGAAAGTAAACTCGTAACACAAACTGAAATGATAGTAGTCTTATATTGAATCATCATTAAGAAAAATCAAATAAGCTTTTAAATGAAAGTAGTCTCAGAACATCATTAAGAGCACTTCTGTCTTTATATGATCAGTAAACACAAACTGAATGTGAAAACAGAGTATCATTTCAGCCTGAACTAAACATATTCTCTTAATATTTTAGATTAGAAATTGAAATACTCAAGTATGATTAGAAATTGAAATATTCAACAAAAAACATAAAAAGGACATGAACTTAAAATTAAAACCCACCAAATAATTTTAAATGAACTTTAAAATTTCAATAAGCACAACATTAAACCTAATAACTGGGAGGATTTTCATCGCCCAGTCTACATCAGGGACGGTACCATTGAACACTCATAATTTATGGGTGATTAAATTTCATCAGAAAGTGTATATTACTGTTTGAACCCCTCCCCCCAAACAGTAAATCATATGTTTGAGAGGGGATATAGAGAACTGAATACCTTTCCATGTGTAAATTAAACACTGCAGATGTAGTGACGAACGTTTGACTTCACAAATTTAGTTATTTTCTCGGTCATAAATACAACTACACAACTGCACATGTAAAAAAGAATTTAGTGTATTTATAACATTTATATTGGCATTTAAGTTTACCACTCACGGTCTCAATCTTTCTGATCAACCTTAATTTATTACTTCGACCCTGTGTTGTAGTTGCCGAAACGTTGGTTAAAATCTAAAAAGTTTCAAGAGGAATGCGTATTCTCAGCAATTGAGATGCTTTCATTACACTTTGCTCAGTGGAGCTCCCACATTTCCTTCCCTGATCTAGCATCTGATATGCCCCAAGTGTTACCTCGGCCTAGAGACATCAACCGCGGCCGAGATATTGATCGACCCAAGATAAGCCATAGGCCCACGATATCATTCCTCGGCCAGACCATGGTCGGCCCAGGCCGACACTACCATCTCCACTTCCAATGGGCACTGCGCGCATCACAGGCATCAACAGCATTACCATACACCTGGGTATCGCAACCTCAGCCTAGGGTAGGCCGAGGTGACAGGAAGCTTTGGTAACCTTCAGCACAGAACCAGTCCATCCTCGGCTTGGGCCGAGGTCACAAGAAGCCTTGGTAATTGTCAGCATGGAATCCCTCTTACCTCGGCTGGGGCCGACCCCAGCATAATGTCTCGGCCGAGATCAGGCCGAGACTCCCTATGACGCACCTTGGGTCGGACGAATGTTAAGCCTTTATAGCTCGGCCTCTCCTAGGCCGAGGTCATCCACCAACATGGCGGCCTAACATCTGTTGAACATTTGGATAAGGACACATGGGCACAAATCAGTTGTAACAAGATTATTCCTCACATGTGGGGAGAATATTTCATCATCATTACTTACATGTGGCAGTGACAGATGGCACTCCCCCATTGGTGAGGCTGCCACACACATGCACATTACATGCATGAGGGGTAAATTACACCCCCTAGGCATTATATATAGGGATCATCCCCTACCTTGCAAAGGGACCCAATTATTAAAACCCTAGCTAAAACTCTGTCTAAATATACAGTTGAGAGGGAAAGCTTGAGAGATTGTATCCATGGCCATTAGTGCCATCTTGTAGTGATATTATTCACACACTCACAGTGGACGTAGGCCAGAATTGGCTGAACCACTTATATTCCGGTGTGCTACCCTCTTCTCCTCACCACCTTCTTTTACATTCTTTATATGGCCGTGCTGCCATTGTTATCCTTATATTGAGCTTGGAAACACCTCACCTGGTGGTGCTGATTTCGGCATCATCATTTTTGGCGCCGTCTGTGGGAACGAGAAACTATCTCTTCCTCTTTTTCCGCTTAACCTCATCGGAGACTCTGGTGGTGAACCAGGGACCACCCCTTGTGTGGAGCTGTTTCACCATTGAAAGAGGTCCTTTAAGGTATTAAGATCACCTACTACACAAGCTCTACACAGTTAACACATGGCACCAGACTTACCACCGCCTCTTCCCCCACCCGGGGGTGGAGGGGATAGTTCCAGTCAGGTTCCTCCCCAGTCCGAAATGGCGGAGGTAGCGGCGGCCTTAAAATCTTTGGCTGCAACACAACAGGCCATGAAGGAGCAATTTGCCGAGCTCAGTCAAACCATGATGATGAGGCCACCTGGAGTCTCACCGGACATGATCACGCCGACGACAATTCAGCCTCATCCTGACGCCAGGGGACCACCCCAGGCGCCAATGAAGGACCAACCTGCACCCCAGCGGAGGAGGGACGTTGCTGACCCTAGGCGCTTGCGCCTGGGGAGGCAAGGGAACCCTTGCCCAGAGGACAGGTATGATGACCTAGGAGAGGAAGAAGCCCCTGAAGACTGCTGGGAGCCGTATGAGGTGTCAAATAATACTATACGACCTCTTAGGCAGAGTCAGGGATGTGTCGGCCGAAGAAGAGAAGAGGCCCAACAAAGAGGGTCTGCCTTTGACAGATTGAGCAGAGGGTCGGCCTTCGAGAGGATAGGCCCAGTTAATGACCTAAGACATAGGCTATCGAGGTCAAGGAGCGCGGCAGGCTCCCAAAGAGGGAATAGGCAGGCTCGGCCAGACCAAGGCCGACCCTATGAGAGAAGAACCAGGGAGCAGGAGGAGGTCAACAGCCAACGGGTCGTTGCTGGGGAACCCTCTGTCCATCTCAGGGAAGTGGAAGGGGATAACCTCTGCCAAGTTGAGGACAGAAGACCCTGGAATGATTTAATCCAACGCCTTGAGGAGAAGATTGGGGACCTCATAAAGAGCAGGGACCCATTGCAGAGTGGCTACTCGGAGGGCTCCCCGTTTGTGGCTAGGATAGTGGGGTTCCCAACCCCAGCTAAGTTCAAGCCTCCTACGGTGACTCTGAAGTATGATGGCCGCACCAACCCAGTGCACTATATCGAGATGTATCAGTCGGCGGTAGATATTTACTCGATACCCGATGAGATGAAGTGCAGGGCCTTCTCGGGAACCTTGACAGGGGCAGCGCACAGCTGGTTCACCTCTCTTCCAAAGAACTCGATCGAGAACTTCAAAGGCTTAGCTGAGCAGTTCATCCACAAGTTCTACTTTGGGGTAAGACCTCAAAAGAAGACTACCCACTTGCTATATGTCAAACAGGCTAAGGGTGAAAGCCTAAGAGACTACATAGCAAGATTCAACAAGGAGAAGTTGGAAGTGGAGGATTACGAAGAGAGCATAGCCATGACCGCCCTTATAGGAGGCCTCCAGAAGGGGAAGCTACTGTGGAAACTGGCGGAAGACCCTCCTAAGTCTATGGCAGAGCTGCTGGCAACCGCAGGGAAAGTGATGAATGCAGAAGAGGAAATGGCCGCCAAATATGCAGAGGAGAACCGCGGTGGCGCAGGGAGGTCCCAGAGTAAGAAAGAGGGGAAGAAGAGGTCAGGAGATAATAAATTCGCTCATTACACACCTCTGACTGTGAGCTGTGAACACATCCTTAATGAGATTAAGGCTGACCGGACTCTGAGGTGGCCAGAGAAGCTGAAGGCCCCACCATATAAGAGGAACAAAAACCTTTGGTGTGAGTTCCATCAGGATCACGGCTATGTCACAGATAGATGCTTCGCTTTAAAGGATGAGATTGAGAAGATGCTGAAATATGGGAAGCTGAGAAAGTATGTGGATGGCAAGGCCCCAAAGGGTGGAAGAGAAGACCCTAAGAAGAGAAGGAATGACAGATGCCGTGGCGATGTCCCGGCCAGAAGGGACGATGACTCAAAGGGAGATGATGGAGATGACCCGGATCTCCCGCCAAAGGATGACAATACCCCGGTGAAGAGGGTCGAAATGATCTCCTTTGGTGTTAGCACCATATGTGGGGGATTCGCAGGAGGTGGCTCTGAGGTAGCCGATAGGAAAGCCCATGTAGTAGAGGCCAAGTCAGTAGTCAGGCCTGAGGTTGTGAATCTGACATCTTCTGACGCAGTGCAGAAGAGGAAGAAGGTAGACATGGACACCCTCGTGGTGGGGTTCTCCAGACTCGACTTCAAGGGCATCTTAGCCCCCCATGATGACCCTTTAGTCATAACAACAAGGGTGCATGGGTGAGATGTAGGGAGAATCCTCATAGATGGGGGAAGCTCAGCAGATGTGATGTTCTGGCCTTATTTCAAGAGCTTGGGTCTTAGCAGGGCAAGGCTGGTGCCCTACCATCACCCATTGATAGGATTTAGTGGTGAGAAGGTGCACCCGTTGGGCATGTATGAAATGGATGTACGGATGGGGGATGGGTGGCCTAAGAGACTGACCAAGAAGATAAACTTTTTTGTAATGGACAAAAATGTCTTCTCGGCCTACAACCTCATCATCGGAAGAGTGGCCCTCAAAGAGTTTGAAGCCGTACCGTCGACGGTCCACCAGATGCTAAAATTCCCGACTCCTTATGGAGTAGGGGAAGTGAAAGGGGACTAGACCATGGCGCGGGAGTGTTACTTCAACTCGGCCGAAGAGAGAGAGGCCCATAAGAGAGCTACCACCACTTACAGCATCGACACTCTTGACCCAAGAGACGAAATAAAATTGAAGAAGGGCGAGGCCGCGGAAGAGGTAGAATCCATCGTCCTCAATGAGGACGAGCCGGAAAAAACCATCCAGGTCGGAAAGGCCCTAGAGCAGGGAATCAAGGAAGAGCTGATAAGCTTCCTTAGGAGGAGGCAGAGTGTCTTCGCATGGAGTCACGCAGACATGCC
Organism: Sambucus nigra; assembly: GCA_949130495.1. NCBI lineage: Eukaryota > Viridiplantae > Streptophyta > Magnoliopsida > Dipsacales > Adoxaceae > Sambucus > Sambucus nigra. The sequence goes on from OX422216.1 coordinate 21,294,942, forward strand.
TGGTATCGACCCTGAGGTCATGAGCCACAAGCTCAACGTGGACAGAGATGCCAGGCCAATAAAGCATAGATGAAGAATCTACTCCAGAGAGAAGTATGACGTCATCAGGGAAGAGGTGAAAAAGTTGGAAGAGGCTGAGTTCATAAGAGAGGTTACCTACTCGGAGTGGCTCTCAAATGGACTCATCGTGCCTAAGGCCAATGGGAGTGGCGAATGTGTGTAGATTTCACTGACCTAAACAAGTCTTGCTCGAAGGACAGCTATCCCTTACCTAGGATAGACCAGATGGTGGATGCAACGGCAGGGCACGAGCTCATGAGTTTCATGGATGCTTATTCAGGTTATAACCAAATCTTCATGGATGCCGAAGACTCTGAGAAAACAGCCTTCATTACTGACAAGGGGACGTACTGTTACAAGGTGATGCCCTTTGGTCTGAAAAATGCGGGGGAAACGTATCAACGTCTTATCAATAAGATGTTCGAGGAGCAGATAGGTAAGACCATGGAGGTGTACGTGGACGATATGCTAACAAAGAGCCTGAAAGCATGTACTCACGTAGCAGACCTTGAGAAGACCTTTGATGTCATGGACTCATACAGAATGAAGCTCAACCCAGCGAAGTGTGTCTTCGGGGTAGGAGCCAGGAAGTTCCTGGGGTTCATTGTTAATCAGAGGGGGATTGAGGAAAACCCTGAGAAAATCAAGGCATTACTCGACATGAAGACTCCTAGGAGTATCAAGGATGTTCAGAGACTCACGGGAAGAGTGACTGCCCTTAATAGGTTTGTTTCCAGGGCAATGGATAAGTGTCTTTCGTTCTTTAAAGTTATGAGAAAGGCCTTCCAGTGGGACGAAGAGTGTGAAAAAGCCTTTGATCAACTCAAGTCCTACTTAGGGTCTCCCTTGCTGCTGTCCCGGCCCATCGCGGGGGAAAGGTTGTTTGTGTATCTGGCAGTCTCTGAGTCAGTCATTAGCGCGGCCATCATACGGGAAGAGGATGGGGTTCAGAGGCCTGTGTACTTCAACAGTAAGGCCCTGCAAGGGTCTGAACAAAATTATCCCCGGATGGAGAAGTTGGCTTATGCCCTGATACATGCCTCAAGGAAAATGAAGCCTTACTTTCTCACTCCATGGTAGTCCTTACAGACTCCCCACTAAGACAGGTTCTGCACAAACCTGAGAAGTCTGGAAGATTGATGACCTGGGCCATTGAACTAGGAGAGTATGACCTTACCTACCAGCCGAGGACATCCATCAAGGGGCAGGCCCTCGCAGACTTTATCGCAGAGTTCACCTGGGAAGAGGCCAAGACAGAGAAAGGCTCAGATGACGGCAAAAAGACGAACCGTAGTCTCTTCCGAGATTCGGAAGAGACTGCACCGAACATCTTCCGTGGCCGAGAAGAGGTAGTCCCAGGTAAAACCCAATGCAGAATAGAAGATAACGAAGAAGATTGATATCTCTTCGAGAAAGGGGTTATGAGAGAAGGGATCTTCTCATCAGATGCAGACGTATGGAGCCTCTTCGTTGATGGCTCTTCCTGTGACAGTAGAAGCGGCGCGGGGCTAATACTCTCGGCTCCAGATGACGCCAACATTGAATACGCCTTGAGATTCAGCTTCCAGGCTTCAAACAACGAGTCTGAATCTGAGGCCATAATAGCGGGTCTCTCATTGGCAACAACTCTTCGAGTAAAGCAGCTCCTACTCCATAGCGACTCAAGGCTGGTTGTTAATCAGGTATTAGGTGTATACGAGGCCAAAGACGAAAGGATGGCCAAATACTTGAAGAAGGTCACAGGGTTGCTAGAGTACTTTGAAGAGGCAAAACTGAAGAGAGTGCCCCGACTGAGCAACAATCACGCTGATGCATTAGCAAGGCTGGCCTCGGTAATGAAGACAGATTTGGTAAGGACCATCCCAATCGAGGTCTTAGGAAAAGCAAGCATCGAGGAGGATGAGGTATGTAATCCTTGTCACAATGTGAACCTAGGGGACTCGTGGATCGACCCGCTCGTCAGATACCTAAGAGAGGGGGAGCTACCTGAGTCCAAGATGGAAAGGAGGAAGTTGAGATATAGGGCTGCCAAGTTCTCATTGGTAGAAGATGTCTTGTATAAAAAGGGGTTTCTCTTGCCCCTCCTCAGATGTGTGCATCCCATGGAGGTACCCCGGGTATTACAAGAGGTTTATGAGGGTTCTTGCTCTAGCCACATTGGGGGAAGGCCCTTAGCCAAGAGGATCATCACTTAGGGATACTGGTGGCCTACCTTGTCTAAGGACGCTGCAGATTATGTGAAGAGGTGCGAAAAATGTCAGAGGTTCGCCACTATCCCTCATCAACCACATCAGCCTATGACGTCAATCTCTTCTCCATGGCCATTTGTGGTATGGGGAATTGACTTAGTAGGACCTTTGCCAAGAGCTGTCAACAACTATAGATTCTTGATAGTTGCCATTGACTACTTTTCAAAATGGGTAGAGGCAGAACCGATGGTAACCATTACAGAGCAGAAGACCTTCCAGTTCATCTGGAAGAACATCATATGTAGATATGGCCTCCCAAACACGCTCATCTCGGATAATGGGACCCAGTTCAAGAACTCCTCCTTGGAGAAGTATTGCCAAAGTGTGGGGATCAGACAGTTCTTCTCATCTCCTGGTCGACCTCAGGCAAATGGCCAGACCGAGGTCACGAACATAACCATCTTGGATGGAATCAAGAAGAGGTTAGAATACGCGAAGGGGAGATGGATAGAAGAGGTCTACGCTGTGCTATGGGCTTACAGAACCACGACAAGGACACCCACTGGAGAAACCCCATTCATGCTGGCACATGGCTCTGAGGCTGTCATACCGACGGAAGTAGGGCTACCAACTCATCGAATTCAGACCTACGACCCTGACAGCAATGGGGAAAAGAGGAGGCTAGACCTGGATCTTATTGAAGAGAGAAGAGAAGACGCAGAGGTCAGGAAAGCAGCTTACCAGCAGAGGGCAGCGAGATTCTACAACCAGAGGGTGAAGTCGAGACCCATTGCAGTGGGAGACCTAGTGCTAAAGAAGACCCTATAGAAGACAAACAAGCTACACCCAAACTGGCATGGCCCCTACCAAGTAACAGAAGAGGTTGTGCCTGGTACTTACAGGCTAGAAAACCTAGAAGGAGAACCTTTCACTAACCCATGGAATGCTGACCACCTGAAGAGATATTACATATGATGTTGCATAGAGTGTGTAATTTGTAAATGTATCATCTTATCAAAAAGAGGTTATTAATAAAGATCAATTTCCACAATAGTTCTTGCTTCATTTTTTAGATCAGAGAGGTATTATGAGGCTAACCTCTTAGGTGATGACCTCAGACCCTCATAACATCACTCGGTGGTGACGAAGTCTGAGCTCAGACACCTTGGTTAGAGGACCTCATACTCTTAACATCATTGATTTGGTGATACTTATTATGAGGCTAACCTCTTAGGTGATGACCTCAGACCTCATAACATCACTCGGTGGTGACGAGGTCTGAGCTCAGACACCTTGGTTAGAGGACCTCAGACCCTTAACATCATTGATTTGGTGATACTTATTATGAGGCTAACCTCTTAGGTGATGATCTCAGACCTTATAACATCACTCGGTGGTGATGAGGTATGAGCTCAGACACCATGGTTAGAGGACCTCAGACCCTTAACATCATTGATTTGGTGATACTTATTATGAGGCTAACCTCTTAGGTGATGACCTTAGACCTCATAACATCACTCGGTGGTGACGAGGTATGAGCTCAGACACCTTGGTTAGAGGACCTCAGACCCTTAACATCATTGATTTGGTGATACTTATTATGAGGCTAACCTCTTAGGTGATGACCTCAGACCTCATAACATCACTCGGTGGTGACGAGGTATGATCTCAGACACCTTGGTTAGAGGACCTCAGACCCTTAACATCATTGATTTGGTGATACTTATTATGAGGCTAACCTCTTAGGTGATAACCTCAGACCTCAAAACATCACTCGGTGGTGACGAGGTCTGAGCTCAGACACCTTGGTTAGAGGACCTCAGACCCTTAACATCATTGATTTGGTGATACTTATTATGAGGCTAACCTCTTAGGTGATGATCTCAGACCTCATAACATCACTCGGTGGTGACGAGGTATGAGCTCAGACACCTTGGTTAGAGGACCTCAGACCCTTAACATCATTGATTTGGTGATACTTATTATGAGGCTAACCTCTTAGGTGATGACCTCAAACCCTCATAACATCACTCGGTGGTGACGAAGTCTGAGCTCAGACACCTTGGTTAGAGGACCTCAGACTCTTAACATCATTGATTTGGTGATACTTATTATGAGGCTAACCTCTTAGGTGATGACCTCAGACCTCATAACATCACTCGGTGGTGACGAGGTATGATCTCAGACACCTTGGTTAGAGGACCTCAGACCCTTAACACCATTGATTTGGTGATACTTATTATGAGGCTAACCTCTTAGGTGATGATCTCAGACCTCATAACATCACTCGGTGGTGACGAGGTATGAGCTCAGACACCTTGGTTAGAGGACCTCAGACCCTTAACATCATTGATTTGGTGATACTTATTATGAGGCTAACCTCTTAGGTGATGACCTCAGACCTCATAACATCACTCGGTGGTGACGAGGTCCGAGCTCAGACACCTTGGTTAGAGGACCTCAGACGCTTAACATCATTGATTTGGTGATACTTATTATGAGGCTAACCTCTTAGGTGATGACCTCAGACCTCATAACATCACTCGGTGGTGACAAGGTATGAGCTCAGACACCTTGGTTAGAGGACCTCAAACCCTTAACATCATTGATTTGGTGATACTTATTGTGGGGCTAACCTCTTAGGTGATGACCTCAGACCTCATAACATCACTCGGTGGTGACGAGGTCCGAGCTCAGACACCTTGGTTAGAGGACCTCAGATCCTTAACATCATTGATTTGGTGATACTTATTATGAGGCTAACCTCTTAGGTGATGAGCTCAGACCCTCATAACATCACTCGGTGGTGACGAGGTATGAGCTCAGACACCTTGGTTAGATGACCTCAGACTCTTAACATCATTAATTTGGTGAAAACTATTATGAGGAGAGCATGCTATGAAATGACTTCAGAACCTAATAGCAATTCAGTAGCGAGATCAGAATTATTGACAATATAAACAAGAACACCACAACAAAATAAGAGAAGAGATTTCCATTCAGAAAAAGGAGGGGATCATATAGCATTCAGAGGTGTTACACATTACAAGTTCAGTTACAAGCTACAAGTTACAAAATACAAATTTGTTGCAAGTTAAAGGTCTGAGGGGGGAGCATTGACAGTCTCGGCTGGGTTGACTTGATCAGCGTTGGCCTCCTCGGCCACATCATCAGCAGGGCCAGTCCCTCCGAGCTCAGTCCCTACCAGAGTTGCAGTCTCGGCTGGAGCAGCAACCTCGTCTTCTACCTCTTGAAGGGCCTGTGCGAACTGAGGGTCGGCAAAGCCGAGACCCACAAAGTCAGAGGCCTTCAGAGTGACGAACTCCTTCTCTCTGACCCCAACCCATTTGGTAGTGGCTTTGATACCTCTTTCAAGATATTCAAAGCCATAACCCATGAACTCGTCTGAGCCTTTGTACTCAGAAATTATTTTGGGGGTGGCATCTTCAAGGGCAGCTTTGACTGTCGCGCTGACCTTCTGTTGCAGAGCGTCATCTTTGGCCTTCAGGGCTTTAGCGTGAAGAGAGACATCTTTCTCCAAGCCCTTGACCTTATTCTCAGAGTTCTTCAGCTCTGACTTCAGGTGGTCAACCTCGGCATTCAGGGCGCTTTCAACCTTCTCGGCCTCCTGCCCCTTCTGGATGAGGGGCAATTTCCTTATAGCCTAGTTGGAAAGTTGGTACATGGCAGTCACACCCTGCACAGTTAATGAAGAGGTTAGGTGGGAGTAAAATCAGACGTTGCACTTATAAAATTCTGACAAAGGAACAATTCATACCTGGATGGCTCTGTGAAGGCCGAACTCAACCAGCATGGAGGTGTCCATGGCTCTGTAGAAACGCTTGTCCGCCTCGGTCATCACAGAGGCGAGTGCATCCATGGCCTGTCTGCTATTGCCGACCGCACTGTCAGTTAACTTCAACTGCTCCAGACGAGCCGTCAGAATGTCAGCCGAAGAAATAAGGATCGCAGCGTCTGAGGTCTTCTTTTGTCTGGAGGCCGGCCTCTGATCCTCAGAGGCCGGGACCTCAGGGTCCCTCTTCTTAGAAGCCTGGGATTTGGATGTAGTGGGAGCTGGAGGAGGAGCGTTCAGACCAGCCTTCTTTGCAAGCCTTGCCAAACTCGGAGCTGCCATCTCCCACAATTCGTCTGGGACACCTGGTGGTCTCTCTGCAAAAGTTAAAAGATATGAGTTAGAAACCAGATATGAATGACTTTAGAGGTTAAACTAAAAGAAAAATCCTTACCAAAATCAACAAGGGGACTTCCACCTAGGCTCGTCCCCGAGAGATACTGGGGGGTCAGCAGATGTTTGAACTTGACAAACAGACCATGTGCCCCTTGGTTTTGCAGGGCCTTCACCTTTTTTATGTTCTGAAGACTTAGACCGGGATCGGCCCTTGTAGACATGGTGACCTTACCCCATCTGAGGGGTATCCTTGGCTCAAAAGTAGAAGAGGGAACAAATGAGCCGAATTCCCATGGCCCTGAGGCGAAAAAATATCGGGGCTTCCAATTGTGATTTGAGGTCTGAGTCACCTGGAGCATCTTCTTCTCAGGCCTTCGAGCCACGAAGTGATAGTAACTCGGATGGTTTTTGGCCGAGGTTGGGACATAGCAACCAACAAAGACCTGAACTGGGAGGTCAGAGTGGTGGACTGCCCTCCACAAGATGATGGCCCCTATAATGACTCTCCAAGCATTGGGAGAGAGCTGCGAGGGGGCCAAGTTGATGAAAGAGAGAATGGATCTGATGATGGGATTAATGGGTAGGCGAAACCCTAACTTAAACATCTTCTCGTACAAGCAGATTTCTCCATCTCGGCCATGATAGGCCCTCTCTTCCCTCAGAGGTCTCCTTAATTTGATTGAGGGACTGATGGAGTATAAATATCTGAAGTGCAATAGATCCACCTCAGTGACTGTGCTCTCATACTCGGCTGCCTCAGAGATGTCAGCATCACTTTCAGCATCCTCCTCATCATCATCAGGCTCAACGTCGGCTGGAGCAGATGTGGTTGGTGACTAGGAAATCTCTGGGCAAACTCTGCCCCAGTAACGGCTGACAGAGGGATGGCATCAAGAATGGGTGGCACAGCCACACTTGGCTCAACAGGTTCAACCTCTGAAGAAGAATCTGAGGTACTAGAGCCATTTTGGGATGAAGCTTGGATGGATACCTCGGCCTGATCAGGGGCCTGATCAGGCCGAGGTGTGAAATCCATGGCTTCTTAGAAAGAATCCACGGACATGGGGTCTGAGGTAGAAGACTCAGACTCAGACATGGGTAAACGGTTGGCAGAGATGTCTGTCTGATAAAAGTTTTCAGGAGGATCAGGATATACCACCTTTAGAGGTGGGGGAAAGATAGGTCTGACAGGAAACTCTTGTGACCTACGAGCTTCCTCCTGAGCTCTCTCTATTTCCCTAATATTTTCTAAGGTCTTCTCTCTAAGAGAGGGGAAATCCTCAAGGAATTGGTATAAGGGTCTGAGCATTAGAGGACGACCCAAAACTTGGGACGACCCTAAACTTGGGAAAAACTCCTAAAGCTACAAACACGTTTGGCTTATAAAATGAAGAAGCTTAAAGATCAAACTTAGAAATTTAGGCTAACCACAGTTCGTCAAAAATAATGAAGCTCGTCGAAAAACTCAAAAACACGCCGAAAAATGCAAACCAAAACACCAGAAAGAAAGGAAATGGGAAGGGAGAAGTACCTGGAAGTGAATCGACGGAGAAAACGAAGAAAATTCGCAAGGAAATTGACAAAGGCCTCTGCAGATGAGTGCTGATCGAAGAAGTTCGAGAGAGAAATTTGCAAGAACAGTGTGCGCGGGAAAGAAATGAGGAAGAAGAAAGAGAAAGGAAGGGTTTAAACCCTTAAGTACTTGGGCACACTTCCCAAGGCCCATCATTGCCTTGGGAAACCCAAGGGACAACTGACAACACACGCCAGCCAAGTTTGCACTCTCCAGATTGGGATAAGTGTCATGCAGGTATTAGCCTTGGGACGGACAGACCTCTGAGGTGAAGCAATCCCCTAGCCACTCGCTCTCGCATGTGATTAAGGGCTAGGGGGTGATTGATATGCCCCAAGTATTACCTCGGCCTAGAGACATGAACCGCGGCCGAGATGATGGCCGAGATATTGATCAACCCAAGATAAGCCATAGGCCCACGATATCATCCCTCGGCCAGACCAGGGTCGACCCAGGCCGACACTACCATCTCCACTTCCAATGGGCACTGCGCGCATCACAGGCATCAACATCATTCCCATACACCTGGGTATCGCAACCTCGGCCTAGGGTAGGCCTAGGTGACAGGAAGCTTTGGTAACCTTCAGCACAGAACCAGTCCAACCTCGGCTTGGGCCGAGATCACAAGAAGCCTTGGTAATTGTCAGCATGGAATCCCTCTTACCTCGGCTGGGGCTGACCCCAGCATAATGTCTCAGCCGAGATCAGGCCGAGACTCCCTATGACGCACCTTGGGTCAGACGAATGTTAAGCCTTTACAGCTCGGCCTCTCCTAGGCCGAGGTCATCCACCAACATGGCGGCCTAACATATGTTGAACATTTGGATAAGGACACATGGGCACAAATCAGTTGTAACAAGATTATTCCTCACATGTGGGGAGAATATTTCATCATCATTACTTACACGTGGCAGTGACAGATGGCACTCCCCCATTGGTGAGGCTACCACACACATGCACATTACATGCATGGGGGGTACATTACACCCCCTAGGCATTATATATAGGGATCATCCCCTACCTTGCAAAGGGACCCAATTATTAAAACCCTAGCTAAAACTCTGTCTAAATATACAGTTGAGAGGGAAAGCTTGAGAGATTGTATCCATGGCCATTAGTGCCATCTTCCAGTGATATTATTCACACACTCACAGTGGACGTAGGCCAGAATTGGCTGAACCACTTATATTCCGCTGTGCTACCCTCTTCTCCTCACCACCTTCTTTTACATTCTTTATATAGCCGTGCTGCCATTGTTATCTTTATATTGAGCTTGGAAACACCTCACCTGGTGGTGCTGATTCCGGCATCATCAGCATCTATTCCACTTGCCCGATTAAAATGGTTTCAAGAAATAACCGTGTTGTAAAGCATCTGATTGATTAGGTATGTATATTGTGTACTTTCTATGAATAAATATTTTACCAACATGTAGGAATAATCAAACTGTGTGATGCTTGAGCTGTAGGTAGAGCAGAATGTTGAGTTTGTGCAGAAGAAAAGAGATGATATGGCCTTCTCGCCAAAAGATCATCAAGCTGTTGAATCATTTCTTCAGGTTAGATTTATATTTTGTCAGCTGCCAACAAAATCTATTCTTCCATTGAAGAATGTAATTTTATTTGAGTTAAATAAACCGTTTATGCACAGCTGGAAAAGGGCTTCCTCAATACTCCATTTACTCAATATTACAAAAGTTTTATACAAAAACTGATTGGAGCATAAGAAAATAAAGGATTTAAATTGCAATTTCTGAGATCTAGGAGAATACCTTGTGGACTAAAAACAACATAACTCTCTTATGAGGAGCAATAGTGCTCTGCATCCTCACATAGATGGTTCTTACGATGACAATTACGTGGGCAAGTGGGATCAGGATCATGGGAATTAGGACTGGAATTCTCACAAACAATTTGGCCCCACTAGTAGAGAGTAGTTCCTAGGGTCTTTATTCAATGCCCACGGCATACTTCTACTCCGTTTATTCCTCCCCCACCCGTGTCTATTCGTTCTTTTGGAAATCCTATGGTTTACCCTGATATGACATCTCTTGTGATTAATGTTTAAGGCCCACTTCTGGAGGACCTCAAAAAGTCACCACATGCTATGTTTTTTCCAGTTTCGGATCCCCAGCTGCATAGTAAAATAACGATCCAAATATATTATTAGTATTATTATTTTAGTAATGAGAATTTGCTTAAAGATACATATTTTTGGTACTCTAGTATAATGTCTACTTATCTAGTCGGATTTGGGCAGCAACATTTCTGTTCTGGGACACATTCCTATTCAGGACAAAAAAATTTGTACTTAAAAAACCCCCAAAAGTTGTCGAGTGGCTACAAAAGAAGTTTATACAACCTGATCTAGCCGAATTATATACACGTATATGAGTGGCCTAGTGGCTACAAAGGCAACATCAACTAAACATATATCAAACTACGTGAATTTAAACTTTGATTGTTCCGACACTAAAACATGCATCAAACAGAGTTGCAATTACTTATATTCAAACCAAATAACGTTGGTTACTTACATTCAATCCAAATAACAAAACAACTTGTTGAAACTTCTCCAACCCAAATCACATTAGTATTGTTCGCGCCTCTTAGTCTACTATGAACACGACATCTCCACCCACGTTCGTTCGAAGGTCTAATTAGGTTTTGAGGCTGGAATTTCAAGTTTAAGAGTTGGAAAATGAATATCAACATAAGTTTCCAACAAAATATATATAATGCAAGGTACTTAAAGACACAACATTAACATTGCAATTTATGAACTTTTATACAATCTCTGCAAAAAACAATGTAATAAACATAGATTATATAATCAAAGATGTAATATAATCAAAGCGAGAGTATTAAAATGGCTAACTATCTTTTCATATTGATCGAATCGAAGATGTAATCTGCACAACCTATGCCATGTCTCATGCTTACCGTGCTCCAAATTCATATTGTTCACCAGGGACATCAAAACTCTCATTTTATAATTTCAAACTTTCAATGAAGGAACTCTAACCCAAAAATATATTTTTCAAGGATATCATACCTTAAGAACCTTGACGGTCCTCACATCCATGACATAAGGTGAGTGCAAAAATATTCACTAAGGTAATGTAGTAAGAAAAGGAAAAGTAAATTATAAACAAACTTAATTTTGATTGTTAGTATGTGTGTTGTTTCAAAACACTAATATGTAACACTTAAAATGAGAAACTAGAAAAAGTAGTGTGTAAACAAAAAAGATAGATGATAGTATGTTGTATCCAAAGGTTTAATTGGTAAATATTTATGCTAGTCCCTACTAAATGGAAATAATGAATTGAATATTAGATAAAAAAATAAGGGAAAATGGGACAAATGGGGACATCAAATAATAGGCTACAACATAAGCTAGGCCCTCATTAGTACATCTTATTATCATCAACTAAGAACTTCTCCTCCTTAATGTCTAGAAGAATTAGTAACAGATTTCATTTTCACCCTAATGTAAAGCATCATACAAACATCTAAAAAAAGTCAACTAACAACTAACATGTTGGCAATAAAACACGAAGGCAGAAAATGAAACTAAAAGTCTTAAACAAACTATTTACATATACTCTTTGAACATAAACGTTTTAAATTTGGAATGGAAATGTAAACATTAATTGGCTCCTCAACGATGTTCAACCAATCAAGCACAACAATAGGCAAAAAAGGATATTTCACTAATTATAAATAATTTATCTTGAGCATCTACATGAAAAATAAGAAGAAAAGAAAACAATACTGGCATACAGTATTCATCACCGTACTAAGTTATATAGAATGGTAGTCTGGCTCTTAATAAATTACGATGAAATCTTGTTGGACCCTTTTTACTCTGTTTTAATCTCTTCCTATTTACCTTTGGTTTTGGTTACACACCAATTATGGGTGGCTAGTTAACGCATTTGACAGTTATCAAAAGCTATCACCGACTCTTCTCAACTGTGGGGGTTCAACCCTCTTGTCAGGTTTGTGACACCCCGCCTAATTAAATACCGGACGATCACTCCTTTATTAAATTAAAATCAAGGTGAACAGTTGGTTCATTCTTAGCATAACTGTCGTAAGAATAACTTTTCCAATTTAAACACCCTAATTAATTAAGCTAAGTGTCAAAACCATTTTTAATCATTACTTTCCAAATTTTATTTTAAAGACAAAGATTTAATTATTTACAACAATTCAATATTAAAGAATCACATCACAACAATCCTAGAACATATAATCCAAATAATTTAAACATTCAACAACTAAATCCCAACATTAAAACTTAAAGTAAAACATCCAGACAGTAATAAATCCCAAAGTGACAAAACTAGAAATATCTGAATCACAATGTCCAAATAAACAACTGAATAATGGAAAGGGTGACACATGCCTCACTAAATGAGTATGCTAGGAGTGGAATCAAATAAATGAAGTCGTCTAAGCAAGTGGCCTGCAACTCCCACCTAAGCTGCAACGCGTTCCTTCCAAGGGATCCTACGCAAGACGCCCCTGTGGCTGGGCACCTGTAATATATACATATATATACAAGAGAGAAAGAGAAATAGAAACGGGTCAGAGCCCGATAGTGTAATTGATTTAAAACTCGTTTAGCAAATATTTAAAATGTTTACAGGTCAATGCAACAACATATTAGTGCGTCACTCTCTTGAGAAATTATCACCTCTCTTCTAATGTGCACGCCTATCGTACTAACCTTCCCCACGAATTATCTTATCTTATCTCGCACTAAACTTCCCAATGGTTTAACTTATCTTAGGTTACTCGTAAGATTTAAAACTTGAACAATATAATTGTTTAAAAGGAAAATTTCATTTAGTAACAAAGCTCTCATTTTAACTTTATTTATTAATAAAGTTTCCCAGTGTCATATTATACTTTTCAAAACAAGTATTTCCAATTTGAGTCATTATACATGTCTTACTTACCATAACACAGTAGGCAGTTCCAAATTTCAGAATTTCATATATATATATATATATATTAAATACTCGTATAATATATATATTCTAACAGCACCCCATATAAAAATTATGGTGCGGGCATACTCTGCTATCCAATACCCGTATCACTCGTACTAAGAGAAATACAAGTTCGGAATCACTCTCGAACTGTATTAACACATACACAAACAATATTTAGGCAAAGCATAGTTTCCAAGTCCAAGAGGTCAGTACATACCCTCACGTCTCTTAGGACCGTTTGACTATCGATCCGATAGCCCGTACCTAGGATTCCTATCTTCTAGGGTACGAGTCAATATCCTCCATGAAGGCCCATTCGAGATAAGACTGTCCCAACGCGGTAACCTCAGGGATAGCAAGTAGCGTGGGCATGATTTTCACATGTATATAATATATGCATACACACAGTCATACAAATATACTACTTTTATCATATCAATTTAGGTTCATCCCATAACCCATAATCACGACATTTATCCTCATTTTTCCATTATTAGTTATTACGTATAATAGTTCGTCTCTAACTTTAATCCGAGGGATTTTCTCAACATACTGTAATACTCATGGACTCTATCCTCTCAAGTATAAAATTTAGTAGGTATTCATCTATTTTCCATCGTAACCATTTTACGCGTCTCTCCCCTTAATACATAATTTCATCGTCCCTTACATGTAAATATCCAAAAAATACAACTCTCGTCTTACATTAAAGATCCCAAAATTATTCATATATCCTACTAGTCTTCTTTATCTCCCAAAACATTTTAATAAGGGTGCCCAAGAATTATTTCTCATTAAATTGAATTCAACTAATTTAAAAAAAGGAAATATGAGTCTGCCAGAAGGGGTCGATCGATCGAGGTCTGGGGCTCGATCGATCGAACCTTCGATCGATCTAAGCTCTTGGCTCGATCGATCGATCAAGCAGGTATGGCGAATTCTGCAGTTACCAGTTACGGGTTTTCTCACATAACTCCATCCAAATCCAAACTTTTCATTCCCAATCATCCAGAAATTTATACTACTAATCGTATAAATCCATTCCATACATCTTTTACGTAAAGATGCAAATTTCCATTGAATACCATGGATTAACAGGTCAAAATTTATGTAAATCTCAAGAACCCTAGAAATCTCTTTAACATGGTTCTAATCAGTCTTTTGCAAAATTTTCTTCTTCTAAAACATCAAAATTTCGTGGTTTACTCCTCTACATGTTAAGGGGTTTCCAGATTAACATTCAAATCATTACTACATGCGATTTCCTATCTCAAATTTGGGTTTTCTTCCATAAACTCATCCTAATTATCCCTAGACTAACATGAGTGATGCATTAACGAAAATAAGCAAGATAAAAACTTGCCTAGGATTTTTGACGTTCTGGTTTGATGACGAATTTGGTGTGGTTGCGTTCCCCGTCGCGCGATCTACGCGTTGGTGGTGGTGGCGGTGCAACCGGGTGAATCGTTGGCCTTGGATTGCTTGGAAAAGCCTCTCCTTCCCTCTCCTATGGCCGTCACTTGTCTTTGGTTGTTTTAACCCTAGAAGACAACTTAGACATCTGATATATCCCTTGAAATTTCGTGGGTTTAATTACCCAAAAATGTAAAATGTTCAAAATACCCTCCCGGGGTACTAATTAAGCCTAAAAACGCCCCGAGACCCAAACTAAACCCCCGGGTACACTTTTCTGACTATCTTGACCCTTCCGGACACTTTGGCGCACTCAAAATGACCATACGAGCGACTTATAATATATTCACTTTTATTCATCAATATGTAGTCCCGACGCGACACGGGCGCGTCACGACTCAAATTTTCAAAATTGTCATTTTATTCACTCGTGACATTTAATATAACCAATATTCTACATTACTTTGCTCATTAGTAATATTCAACAAATTTTCCATAATTACTAACTCTCATCACGTTAATAATTATAACATAATTAATTTTTGAATTTATATTAAATAATTAATTCACATTAAATTTAATAAATCCCCAAATTAATATAGCATAAAAATACGGGGTATTACATACTTCCCCCCTAATAACGGAATTTCGTCCCGAAATTCGAAAAATAAGGCGTACTTGGTAAGAATAAATCTGGGTATCTCTCGCGCATATCTGCATCGCGCTCCCAAGTGGACTCCTCCACATTATGATGCTCCCACTGGACCCGTACAAGTGGAACTACCTTCGACCTCAATCTTCTCTCGCTATGGTCTAGGATAGCCACCGGTCTCTCCTCGTAAGAGCTGTCAGGCTGTAAGTCTATCTCATCTATCGCAATGTGGGTATGGGCCATATCATCCTGAAGATATCGTCTCAACGACGAGATGTGGAATACATCGTGAATGCGATGTAAATGCTCTGGCTGTCCCAATCTGTATGCTTCCGGCTCAATCCTCTCGATGATGGGAAATGGTCCCACGTACCTCGGGGCCAATTTCCCTTTCTTCCCGAACCTCATCACTCCTTTCATAGGAGATACACATAGTAACACTTGGTCCCCCACATTAAACTCCCGAAAGAACCGTCTTGCATCGGCGTAGCTTTTCTGCCTGTCTTGGGCTACTCGGATGCGACTCCTGATCATCTCAATCCTCACGGAGGTTTCCTGAATCACCTCTGGTCCTAGCAACTTGTTATCCCTCACCTCGAGCCAACAAGTTGGGGAACGACAAGGCCTGCCGTACAAAGCTTCGAATGGAGCCATGCCAATAGTGAACTGATAAGAGTTATTATAAGCACACTCTATTAGTGGAAGATGTGGCTCCCAGCCTCCTCCAAAATCAAGAACACACATGCGTAGCATATCCTCCAACATCTGATTAGCACGATCTATCTGTCCATCTGTCTGTCGGTGATAAGATGAACTCAACCTCAACTCAGTACCCATTGCCTCCTGAAAGCTTTCCCAAAAACGCGAAACGAAAATCTTATCTCTATCTGACACAATATTCAGGGGCACCCCATTTAATCTGACAATCTCAACAATGAACAACTGAGCATACTGACCCGTGGTATAGTTTGTCCGTACCGACAGAAAATGAGCCACCTTGGTCAAACGGTCTATAATCACCCAGATAGAGTCATGGCCCCGCTGTGATGTAGGCAACCCTGTAATAAAATCCATGGAAATACTTTCCCACTTCCACGCGGGTACTTCCAATGGCTGAAGCAATCCTGATGATTTCTGATGGTCCACCTTTACCAGCTGGCAGGTAGAACACTTGGACACGAACTCAACGATGTCCTTCTTCATCCCACTCCACCAGTATTGTTGCCTCATATCCTGGTACATCTTATCTCCCCCAGGATGTACCGTAAATCGGGACCCGTGAGACTGAGTCATCACTTCATGACGTAATTCTGCTCCTTCCGAAACCACCAATCTCCCATTAAACCTCAAACCTTCATCAGAACTAACAGAATAGGACTCAGCACCCTCGGCTAAAAGTCGTACAATCTTCTCCTGGCAAAACGGGTCTGTGGTCTGTGCCTGAATTACCCTCGTAATAATCTCGGGTGTCATTGTCATAATAAATATGAAGGAACGGGCTACTGCGTCCTAGTGACCCAACTCCTTCCACTTTGCTTTCCAGACGTCCGCTACATCGTCTACTAGTCTACGGCTCAACGTATTAGTAACTACGTTGGCCTTCCCGGGATGGTACTGTATATCGAACTGATAGTCCTTCACAAACTCTAACCATCTGCGTTGACGCGTATTCAGCTCTCCCTGAGTGAACAGGTACTGCAGTGACTTGTGGTTTGTGAACAAATGGAATTTCTCCCCCAATAAATAGTGCCTCCATATCCTCAATGCAAAAACGACCGCTGCTAACTCCAGGTCGTGGGTGGGGTAATTCTTCTTATGCGGCTTAAGCTTACGGGAGGCAAAAGCTATAGCCTTCTCCTCCTACTGAAGTACTCCCCCAAGTCCCCGTAAAGAGGCATCGGTGTAAACCAGGTACTCCACACCCGACTTTGGTAACGCAAGGACTGGTGCTGAAGTAAGCTTGTCCTTTAGCTCGTCAAAAGCCAATTGGCAAGCATCATCCAAAACATATGGAACCCCTTTGCGAGTTAGATTCATCAATGGACCCGCTATTTTGGAGAATTCCCGAATGAATCTCCTGTAGTATCCGACCAACCCCAAGAAACTATGCACTTTCGTCGGTGTCGTGGGATGTCCCCACTCCTTCACCGCTGACACTTTACTCGGGTCAACTTCTATCCCCTGTTCATAAAAAACATGCCCCAAGAACTATACTTCTCGCAACTAGAATCCGCAGTTCTCGTACTTAGCATACAACTGATGCTCTCGTAGAGTCTGAAGAACCTGTCTCAAGTGCTCGGCATGCTCCTCCTCGGAGTGTGAATATATCAAAATGTCATCTATGAAGACGATGATAAACTGATCCAAGAACTCTCTAAACACTCGGTTCATTAAGTCCAAGAACACGTCTGGAGCATTTGTGAGGCCGAATGGCATCACTCTGAACTCGTAAGACCCATATCGCGTCAAGAAGGCAGTCTTTGAAACATCCGGCTCCCTAATACGTAGCTGATGGTACCCCGACCTCAGATCTATCTTTGAAAAGAAAGTTGCTCCCCTCAGCTGGTCGAACAGATCATCGAGTCGAGGCAACAGATACTTATTCCGTATCGTGACCTTGTTCAACTCCCGGTAGTCCACACATAGCCTCAGTGAATAATCTCTCTTTTTCACAAACAGAACTGGAGCGCCCCAAGGTGAGGTACTCCTGCGAATGAAGCCCTAACCTAACAGTTGCTCTATCTGATCTCGTAACTCTAGCATCTCTGCCGGAGCCATACGGTATGGAGCGTGTGCTATCGGTCTAGTATCCGGTAATAAATCTATGACAAAGTCTATCTCTAGACTGGGGGGTAGGCCTGGTATCTCCAGGAATACATCGGAATACTCACGAACAACTGGTATCGAGTTTAAGGGAATCACAACCTCCTTAGAGGTATCCTCCTCTATGTAATACAAATGAGTGGTCGAGCCTCCCTCTGGGCGAGGCATCGCCACTACAAACATCTCTTGCCCCGGAATGGAAAAGACAATACTCCCACCAAAACAATCTATCATGTCCCTGTAAGTAGCGAGCCAATCCATACCGACAATAACGTCATGCTCATGCATATCTAAGACTAACATATCTGTAGGTAATACCAAGCTACGAATCTCTACCCCCACTCCCCGGCATATAAAGAAAATAAGCGACCCACTCCCCAGTGGTGAGTCTACACACGTCACAGTGCTCTCTACTGTGGCTAACAACCCTAAGGCCTTCGCAAAATGCGTAGCTATAAAACAATGCATCGCCCCAGTATCAAACAAAACTTGACCTATAGTACCATGGATAGGAAACATACCCTCAATCGCGGGTGGTGCCTATGGAGCTGCTACCTGGTGGACGTTATAGACATGCCCATACTGTAACTGCCCCTGCTGCACTGGAGCTGTTGGAACGACTGGTAGGGCTGGTACCTGGGCTGGTGCTAGGAGGGCAGTTGGAAAAAGTGGCCTCTGTGGCTCATTACGGGCACTCTGCTGGTGTGGGGCCCTCTCTCCCTCTGGACAATCCTGGAGCTTATGGCCATGCTTGCCGCACACAAAACATCGGCCTCTAAAGTTACCTCCCCTCTGACCCTGCTGACCACGGCCCTGCTGGCCGTTACCACCCCGCCACTGGCCCTGTTGGCCCTGATGAAAATGCTGTTGGCCCTGCTCTTGACCCTGCTGCTGTCGGTGTTGGCCTCGCTGGCCCTGCGGATTAGGCTGGACCTGCTGGCCCTGCCTATAACCCCCAAATTCCTATCTGGAATCACCTGAACGGAATTGCTTAGCAGGGTCCCCCTGATGGGAACTCTGCTCGTGCTGACAAGCTTGTCCTTGAGATGTCGGCGCTCCACTAGCACTACTACCCCCGGTCCTGCCCTGCTGGCTGGAATCTCCCGCTCTCTTGCTTCCCTGTAGATGGAAGCGGTGATCCTGGCAATGTAGTAACGCAGCATTGAGTACATCAGTGAAAGTACTCAGAGACAGATTTCCTATAAGGTGCTGACGGATCCTCCAAGCTAACTCGTCCACAAATAACATTATCTTTTTACCCTCAGTGGGTGCCTTATCTGGCACTATGGTGAGAAGTCTCGTGAACTCCTCCTCATACTCAGCAACGGTAGAATTCTCCTATTTCAAGTTCAGTAGTTTCCGCCTCATCTCAGTCTGCACGACGGGTGGAAAGTACTTGCGGTCAAACCGCTCCCAAAGTGACTGAATCGGGATCGTGTCCCTCTCGTCCAAGGTGGTGGTGGACTCCTACCACTGCAAAGCGGACCCCACCATCTTAAAGGAAGCCAACAACTATTTCTGCACGTCTGTGCACTCATACATACGAAGATGCCGCTGGATATCTTTCTTCCATTGGCTGACGATGATGATATCTGAACTACCAGAGAACTCAGGGGGATACGCCTTCTGAAAGGCATACATAACCCGTTCCCACGCAGATGGAAGCTGTGCAGGTACTGGCGCCACTGCCTGAATCTGGGGTGGAGCCTGCTGAACCACCGCTAGCACGACATTCACCGCCTGAGCAACAATAGCGGCTACCTCATTAGCATTCATCGTAACCTATGCCGGAGCTGCTGGCTGCTCGACTTGGGCACGCCTATCCTTTGGTGCACGTCTCGGAGGCATCTGAAACGTGAAGAAATTCATTAGTCTACAGTTATTATCAAATCTCAAATAGCTTAAGACGTAAACGTAAAAGCAGGAATATAACAATACTAAAATAGGGCTCTATAGCAAAAATGTTAAGATGAAAGCGAAATAAGCCATACAGATCCTAAGGACACTAGAACCTGATGCTCTGATACCACCTGTGACACCCCGCCTAATTAAATACCGGGCGATCACTCCTTTATTAAATTAAAATCAAGGTGAACAGTTGGTTCATTCTTAGCATCACTGTCGTAAGAATAACTTTTCCAATTTAAACACCCTATTTAATTAAGCTAAGTGTCAAAACCATTTTTAATCATTACTTTCCAAATTTTATTTTAAAGACAAAGATTTAATTATTTACAACAATTCAATATTAAAGAATCACAGCACAATAATGCTGGAACATATAATCCAAATACTTTAAACATTCAACAACTAAATCCCAACATTAAAACTTAAAGTAAAACATCCAGACAGTAATAAATCCCAAAGTGACAATACTAGAAATATCTGAATCACAATGTCCAAATAAACAACTGAATAATAGAAAGGGTGACACATGCCCCACTAAATGAGTATGCTAGGAGTGGAATCAAATAAATGAAGTCGTCTAAGCAAGTGGCCTGTAACTCCCACCTAAGCTGCAACGCGTTCCTTCCAAGGGAGCCTACGCAAGACGCCCCTGTGGCTGGGCACCTATAATATATACATATATATACAAGACAGAAAGAGAAATAGAAACGGGTCAGAGCCCGATAGTGTAATTTATTTAAAATTCGTTTAGCAAGTATTTAAAATGTTTACAGGCCAATGCAACAACATATTAGTGCGGCACTCTCTTGAGAAATTCTCACCTCTCTTCTAATGTGCACGCCTATTGTACTAACCTTCCCCACGGATTATCTTATCTTATCTCGCACTAAACTTCCCAATGGTTTAACTTATCTTAGGTTACTCGTAAGATTTAAAACTTGAACAATATAATTGTTTAAAAGGAAAATTTCATTTAGTAACAAAGCTCTCATTTTAACTTTATTTATTAATAAAGTTTCCCAGTGTCATATTATACTTTTCAAAACAAGTATTTCCAATTTGAGTCATTATACGTGTCTTACTTACCATAACACAGTAGGCAGTTCCAAATTTCAGAATGTCATATATATATATTAAATACTCGTATAATATATATATTCTAACAACACCCCACATAAAAATTATGGTGCGGGCATACTCTGCTATCCAATCCCCGTATCACTCGTACTAAGATAAATACAAGTTCGGAATCACTCTCGAACTGTATTAACACATACATAAACAATATTGAGGCGAAGCATAGTTTCCAAGTCCAAGAGGTCAGTACATACCCTCACGTCTCTTAGGACCATCCGACTATCGATCCGATAGCCCGTACCTAGGATTCCTATCTTCTAGGGTACGAGTCAATATCCTCCATGAGGGCCCATTCGAGATAAGACTGTCCCAGCGCGGTAACCTCAGGGATAGCAAGTAGCGCTGGCATGATTTTCACATGTATATAATATATGCATACACACAGTCATATAAATATACTACTTTTATCATATCAATTTAGGTTCATCCCATAACCCATAATCACGACATTTATCCTCATTTTCCCATTATTAGTTATTACGTATAATGGTTCGTCTCTAACTTTAATTCGAGGGATTTTTCCAACATACTGTAATACTCATGGACTCTATCCTCCCAAGTATAAAATTCAGTAGGTATTCATCTATTTTCCATCGTAACCATTTTACGCGTCTCTCCCCTTAATACATAATTTCATCGTCCCTTATATGTAAATATCCTAAAAATACAACTCTTGTCTTACATTAAAGATCCCAAAATTATTCATATATCCTACTAGTCTTCTTTATCTCCCAAAACATTTTAATAAGGGTCCCCAAGAATTATTTCTCATTAAATTGAATTCAACTAATTTGAAAAAAAGGAAATATGAGTCTGCCAGAAGGGGTCGATCGATCGAGGTCTGGGGCTCGATCGATCGAAGCTCTTGGGTCGATTGATCGATCAAGCAGGTATGGCGAATTCTGCAGTTACCAGTTATGGGTTTTCTCACATAACTCCATCCAAATTCAAACTTTTCATTCCCAATCGTCCAGAAATTTATACTACTAATCGTATAAATCCATTCCATACAACTTTTACGTAAAGCATGCAAATTTCCATTGAATACCATGGATTAACAGGCCAAAATTCATGTAAATCTCAAGAACCCTAGAAATCTCTTTAACATGGTTCCAATCAGTCTTTTCCAAAATTTTCTTCTTCTAAAACATCAAAATTTCGTGATTTAATCCCCTACATGTTAAGGGGTTTCCAGATTAACATTCAAATCATTACTACATGCGATTTCCTATCTCAAATTTGGGTTTTCTTCCATAAAACTCATCCTAATCATCCCTAGACTAACATGAGTGATGCATTAACGAAAATAAGAAAGATAAACACTTGCCTAGGATTTTCGATGTTCTGGTTTGATGATGAATTTGGTGTGGTTGCGTTTCCCGTCGCGCGATCTACGCGTTGGTGGTGGTGGCGGTGCAACCGGGTGAATCGTTGGCCTTGGATTGCTTGGAAAAGCCTCTCCTTCCCTCTCCTATGGCCGTCACTTGTCTTTGGTTGTTTTAACCCTAGAAGACAACCTTAGACATCTGATATATCCCTTGAAATTTCGTGGGTTTAATTACCCAAAAATGTAAAATGTCCAAAATTCCCTCCCGGGGTACTAATTAAGCCTAAAAACGCCCCGAGACGCAAACTAAACCCCCGGGTACACTTTTCTGACTATCTCGACCCTTCCGGACACTTTGGCGCACTCAAAACGACCATACGAGTGACTTATAATATATTCACTTTTATTCATCAATATTTAGTCCCGACGCGACACGGGCGCGTCCCGACTCAAATTTTCAAAATTGTCATTTTATTCACTCCTGACATTTAATATAACCAATATTATATATTATTTTGCTCATTAGTAATATTCAACAAATTTTTCATAATTACTAACTCTCATCACGTTAATAATTATAACATAATTAATTTCTGGATTTATATTAAATAATTAATTCACATTAAATTTAATAAATCCCCAAATTAATATAGCATAAAAATACGGGGTATTACACGGTTCTAAAAATCATATCTGTTTAATCTAATTGGAAGTTGTCATCCATATGAGGTCACATGTACATCAATGAATTGCATTATTTCCTTGGCATTTTGATATGCGGCAGTAATATAAAGACACTTTCACATCTATTTATAGTGTTTTGTTTTCCTATCTCTTGAATCACTCACACTCTAACACAAACTTATATATCTATAAATATCGACTCATATATTCGTGTAAAAATCGGGTTAAGTAATTTTAGTTAACGAAATATTGGTGTACCAAAACTACAACATCTTTAATAGCCAAAGCGATGATATCTGCACATGAAACCACCCCGGGGCATTGCTCTTCCAATCGTGCTTTGGCTTTATCTATCTCCCCATATCCTCCCATGACTTGGTGACCAAATTCCCTTCTCTTAGGTTCTTCTACTTTGACAATAAAAATTGATCCAAAGAGGCATAACTCATATATAAAAATAGGCATAACCCCATAAAGGTATAGTAAAGCAGAGTAAAATGTCTACAAACCAAAATGTAAAAACCATTAATGGGTATGGTTCTTTAAAAAAAAACAAAGTTATATTGTCCATATAAGAACCCAACAAAGGTATATACCCGTAAATCGACTCAAAATGAGGTTCTTCTATAGGGTATGTATCTATAAGAATTGACTCATATATACCTGTAAAAATCAACTCCAAATAGGCATAATCCATATATACAAATAGGCATAACCCCAACTGCAGTGAGAGAGAGAGAGAGTACCTGTAAAATCGATTCTAAATAGAGGATTCCGAGTTTGAGAGGTAGAGGGTTTTGAGTTTGAGAGGTGTGGGGTTCCGAGTTTTGAGAGAAAAAATAGGGGTTATAGGTAGTGTCGTGAAAGAGGGTTTGGTGAGAGAGTACAAAGAAAGTTTGTTTACCAAAGTAGACATTATGTTTGAATTAAAGTGAGAGGGGGGAATTAAGTAGTGAGAAAGAAAATAGGGGGAATCCAAAATTTTCAAGGGCAAAATAGGCATTGCATGATAAACCCATATGGATGACATCATCGATCAAACTTATGACACACATAAGTTTCCTACTTTATATATATATATATATGCAGGTGATGATGCTGGGATTTTGCATCACCGGATAAGTGATAATGAGCTCAAACAGTAGTAACCATGGCAGCCATAGAGATGTATAAGTGTATTAGTGTGTAGAAGGGGATGAGTATAAGAGGAAATAAGACAATTATGTATAGTGGTTCAGCCAATTAGGCCTACATCCACTGTGAGTGTGTGATCCTCCAAGTATGGGCACTAATGGCCTTGGATACAATGCACATAAGCTCACTCTCTCTCTCTACTGTGTATACAAGCAGATTTGTAGCTAGGGTTACAATGAATTGATCGATCCCCTGTAGGGTTGTAGGTGACAAGTATATATAGGTCTTGGGGGGTGTAGTGTACCCCTCAAGTATGCATGGTGCATGTGAATGATGATCTAGCCAATCCACTATTGACACCTGTAGATGCCAAATGATGACATAATATTCCCTCACGTGAGGGTGTGATTTTGTTATAACGGTCTACCACGTGTCATATGAGCCTCACGCGCACTGTTCCACGCGTCTTCCAATCCACGCGCTGTCATGATGTCACCCTCGGCCTATGAGCCGAGGCCGAGGGCAAAGTTTCTTCCGGGAGTGAGCCTGGCCCAATTCTGGCCTCGTACTGTCGGCCCCTCGTAGGGTCGTCCGGAGCCTCATGAAGGGTCGGCCCCTGGTACTGTCGTCTGGAGTCTGGTGGAGGGTCGACCCCTCGTACTGTCGTCTGGAGCCTGGTGAAGGGTCGTCAGGAGATTGGTGAAGGGTCGGCCCCTCGTAGGGTCGTCCGTTTTGGAGGTAATCCTCATCCAGGCTGAGGATATAAACGGGTATATCAATCACCCCCAGCCCTTAGCCATAGGTGTCATTGAGATGGCTGAGGGATAATGCTAAAATTAAGATGCGCGTATGACCGGTTAGGTGAATGACACATGGGCAGGTACTCATTGCTATTCAAGTTCCCAAGGCAGGGCGGCTGCACACTTGCATGGGGCTTTGTGCCCTGATTATACCCTTCTTGGCAAATGTGCCAATTTATTGCCAAAGTATATAAGAAATTTTCAAACTCTCTCTCCAACTTCTTCTTCTTCGCGCCTAACCATTTTCTCTCTCTAGAACCAGTCGCCATTTGCAACCTTCAATCTTTCAGGCCTCGCAGCGCTCTTGTTCTCTCCTCATCAGGTAACCTTTTTCTCCCCGCGCCTTCTTTTGTCTTCATTTCTGTATGTTTTTAGGGTCGTAGGTCGGCATTTTCTCAGAGTTCCCCCATTGCCTTTTCTGGTGTCTTCTCCGGTTGTTAGTTCTTGAACATTCTTGACGAAAAAAAAATGTTTTAGTTCCTTGGTTTGATCCAAAAGTCAAACCTGGTCAATCCCCCAAGTGTTTGTAGTTGAATTAGCCAAGTCTAGTATAATTTCTCCAAGTGTAGGGTCTTCCCCTTAATGCTTAGGAGGCTTTACAACTTAGTGTCTGAATTCCCACCCTTGAGAGAGAAACTCTTTGCCGAGATCAGACGAATAGAGGAAGAGGAAGAGAGGAGACGAGGGGCCGACCCTAACTGGGTACGACCCATCTTTCCCATTCCTCTTTCCACCATAAGACCATCTGAACCCTCTGAGTCTTGTGGGTCGTCATCTCGTCCAGACGATACTCCCAAACCAAGTCATATGGACGAGAGAACCTCCTCGCCAACTGGTGTTGGAACGTCTGATAGAAGGGACACGTCTGACCTTAGCCCTCCTCGAGAGGCCGAGGGTACGATCCCCTCTGAGGCTGTCCCTGTGACAACCCTATCCCCCAATGCCTTCCAAGTGGCTTTTCCTCAGGGTCCTCCTGCAGGTGATGAGAGGGAAGGGGGGTGAGGATGAGGACGACGATACAGATGATGAGGTTGATACCTCCCATGCCTCGTCTTTTATCTCCTCCGTTAGGGATAGGGATCTTCTGATATGGAGGCATGTTTACGGAGTGCCCTCTGGGGTAACTATGAGGGTTCCCTCTGAGACTGAGAGGGTTTCGAGGGTGAAGAGGGAGAGGTTGCAGTCTACGAGAAAATGTTCAAGGTAGGTGTCAGACTTCCCTTCCACCCTGCCATTGTAGATATTCTGTCGGCTCTGGGCGTCTCCCCCTCTCAACTTCCACCCAACTCTTGGAGGACGATTCTGGGTTACATTTCCTTGTGGAAAAATGCTTTCACTGATGAGCCCTCGTCCGACGTATTCTTGGCTTGCTATAATATCACCTCTTCATCTAAACAGCCCGAATATTATCATCTAGGGGCGAGAAGGTCTGAGAAGAAACTTCTCCACGTGTCTCAAACTTCCAATCATGATTGGAAAAAGAGATTCTTCTTCATATCTGGGGCGTGGGAGCGCTCCTCCGAGGGGTCCTCTTCCGCCGATGGTCCGAGGGTCCCTAACAAATGGTCTAATCCCTCAATGAAAGCTAGGTCAGACCCCGGACTTAGCCTGGAGGAAAGGGATATTGTTGAGTATCTGAGGGGACGAGGGAGAGGGGGTGAGATCCCAAAGTTCGAAGATTTGACGACCCCCCGGTACCTCAAAGAAGCTAGTCTGAGGGTCGGCCCTCTGACGGAACTATGTGAGTTATACAGCACGTTTTCCATTTTTTACTTTTTTGAAGTGTTCCCTGTTTATCTCTGTATTTTTCTAATGCATCGTACCCTTTTCAGGTCGTCCTGTAGGTGTGTCAGATTACCTCTGGGAAATGACTGCTCCAAGCCTACTCGCTGGTTTGTTAAAGAAGAAGGGGAAGGAGCCTCAGAAAGCTCCAAAGAAGACGAGGGCCTCAGGGCCGACGGTTGTTGAGCCGACAACCGATAGCCACAAAAGGAAGGAGCCTGAGGCTCCTGTTGAGCATCGACCTGATCCCAGGACGAGGGCAAGGGTCGAAGACTCTGAGGGGACGGCCTCTTCGTCCAGCATGGGGGCCTTCTGGTCTCAAAATCTATCCCATCTGAGGGCCGACCCCTCATCTCTTATTGCCAACTTGAGGGCAGCCAAGGCTTCGATGTTCTCTGCACCATCGGCCTCTGACTTCGAGTTCTTGGCAAAGATGCCTCCTGCCAAAGTGTACGACTACGGTCTGCACTCCCTTGCTCAGGTATTGGTCTTGACCTTCTTTAATTTCATTCTTTCACTAACTGTTCCCTCGGCCCCTCTTGATATTTGTTCATTTTTCTTGCAGTCTGTCTGTGCCTTCACCTCAGCCACCAAGTGGATGGCTGAGAACCAACAGAAATTCCATGAAGCTGAGAGGGCCATTCAACACGAGGCTGACCTGCAATCTGACTTGGCGGCTGCGAAGGCTGAGTTAGAGAGTGCTAGGGCCGAGCACGCAAGGCTTTTGGACCAACTGACGAGACAGCACGACGAGGATATCAAGGCCAAGGACTTGTTGATCAAGGACAAGGAAGAGGCCCTGAACAATATGGAGGCCAAGCACAAGACTGACCTTGAAGCAGCTATCCAGAAAGCCGAGGCTGATGCTGTTGAGGCTTACAAGGTCTCTGATGAATTCCAAGGCTTCGGCCTTGAATATCTTGAGAGGGGAATTAGGACGGCCTGTCGGTGGGTCGTCCTAAAGTTTGCCGACACAGTATCATAAATCCGCCCTTCTCTTGAGGTGGTTCAGCTGGATGACCCCTTGACTGCCGAGGCCCTGTCGCAAGTGGAGTCCCAAGTTCAGGTTGAGGGGGTCGGCACATCTGAAGATCAGCCGGTCGTGATTGTTGAAGAGACCCCCCTGGTTGATGTTGAGGCTCTACCTTCTGATGTCGTCCCTTAGGGTGGCTATCTGTAGCCCATACCCTCATTTTTGTATTTTTGTTCATTTACCTTGTAAAACACTTGATATTTTATGTTTTATTAATACCATAGTCTCTTCCTTTCCATAATTGCTATCTTCCATATTTATTTCTGTTATGGTTTGCTCGTTGTTGATGCTACTAACCCCTCCCTCGTCTCTTTTGAGGACCAATGTGGGGTCGTCCCCGCATGTGACCTCATTATAGCCGAGGGTTCAAGTAACCAACTTAATGATTTTAAAATAAAGTTTACCCTCGTCTGTCTTGAGGACAGTCGTGGGGTCGTCCCCTCCACTGATCCTCATTATAGCCGAGGGTTCAACTTACCAAATTAATGGTTTTTAACAAAGTTTACCCTCGTCTTTCTTGAGGACAGTCGTGGGGTCGTCCCCTCCACTGATCCTCATTATAGCCGAGGGTTCAACTTACCAAATTAATGGTTTTTAACAAAGTTTACCCTCGTCTTTCTTGAGGACAGTCGTGGGGTCGTCCCCACGACTGATCCTCATTATAGCCGAGGGTTCAACTTACCAAATTAATGGTTTAACAAAGTTTACCCTCGTCTTTCTTGAGGACAGTCGTGGGGTCGTCCCCTCCACTGATCCTCATTATAGCCGAGGGCTCATCTTACCAAATTAATGGTTTAACAAAGTTTACCCTCGTCTTTCTTGAGGACAGTCGTGGGGTCGTCCCCTCCACTGATCCTCATTATAGCCGAGGGTTCAACTTACCAAATTAATGGTTTTTAACAAAGTTTACCCTCGTCTTTCTTGAGGACAGTAGTGGGGTCGCCCCCTCCACTGATCCTCATTATAGCCGAGGGTTCAACTTACCAAATTAATGGTTTAACAAAGTTTACCCTCGTCTTTCTTGAGGACAGTCGTGGGGTCGTCCCCTCCACTGATCCTCATTATAGCCGAGGGTTCAACTTACCAAATTAATGGTTTAACAAAGTTTACCCTCGTCTTTCTTGAGGACAGTCGTGGGGTCGTCCCCTCCACTGATCCTCATTATAGCCGAGGGTTCAACTTACCAAATTAATGGTTTAACAAAGTTTACCCTCGTCTTTCTTGAGGACAGTCGTGGGGTCGCCCCCTCCACTGATCCTCATTATAGCCGAGGGTTGTTTTCTGTAGATTTTTCCATGCATACTAGAACCGATAACCATAGGATGAGGGAAACACTGACATTTCTTATTAATTTTTCCAAAGTGTTCTGTTATTACAACAATGGTCTATCAAGACCTTACAACACTACTGGTAGTATTTTTTCAAGTGATCTGCGTTCCAGGGGTTGGAAAAAGGTTCCCCTTCTAGGTTTTCTAGTCTATATGTCCCAGGGACAACTTCATCGATGACCCTGTAGGGGCCGTGCCAATTAGGATGGAGTTTGTTGGGCTTTTGCCAAGTCTTCTTGAGAACCAAGTCTCCTACTGCGATAGGTCTCTGTTTCACCCTCTGATTGTAAAACCTTGCGGTCCTCTGCTGGTAGGAAGCTTGCCTTATCTCAGCATCCTCCCTTCTTTCCTCAATCAAGTCCAGGTCAAGTCTCCTCTCTTCCGTATTTCCCTGGGGGTCGTACATTTGGACCCTATGAGTGGGAAACTCGACCTCGGTAGGGATGACTTCTTCTGATCCATAAGCTAACATGAATGGGGTCTCCCCAGTAGAGGTCCTTACTGTCGTTCTGTACGCCCACAACACTGCATATAACTCCTCGACCCATCTTCCTTTTGCCTCCTCAAGCCTCTTCTTAATCCCATCTAGGATTGTCCTGTTCGTAACTTCGGTTTGCCCATTGGCCTGAGGTCGTCCTGGGGTGGAGAAAAATTTGTCACACTTCTTTACATATGCTGCGGCATCTTTCCCCAAGGTCGGCCATCAGTAGCCCTGGGTGATCACCCTCTTCGCTAAGGATCTACCCCCAATGTGGCTTGAGCACGACCCTTCATGCACGTCCTGTAGAATGGAAGGGACTTCTGAGGGATGCACGCATCTAAGTAAGGGGAGCAGAAACCCCTTTTTGTACAGCGTGTCTCCAATGACAGTGAATTTTGTGGCCCTGTATCTCAGCTTCTTCCTCTCTTGGTTTGCTTCTGGTATCTCTCCCTCTTTAATGTATTTGATCAGAGGGTCCATCCATGAAACTTCATGAGAAACATTCAGGCAATTTCTAAGTGTTCCCCCAGTATCTTTAATAGTTGGCCGAAGCAAGATTTCTACCGGGACTGTCCTCCTTATATCTGTCCTAGTTGCCGAGGCCAATCTTGCAAGGGCGTTAGCACGGCCATTGTCGAGCCTAGGCACCCTCTTGAATTTCACTTCTTTGAAGTCCTTCAGTAATGAGCTCACCTTCTCAAGGTACCTAGCCATCCTTTCGTCCTTGGCCTCGTAGGTCCCTAGTATCTGATTTACCACCAGCCTCGAATCACTGTGAACCAAAATTTGCCCGACACTAAGAGATTTGGCCAAGGAAAGACCAGCTATCAAGGCCTCATACTCAGCCTCGTTGTTGGAGGCTTTGAAATTGAACCTCAGGGCGTACTCAATGTCTGTGCCGTCGGGTGTTGATACTATCAACCCAGCTCCGCTTCCGCTTTCGCAGGAGGACCCGTCGACGAAGAGACTCCACATGGTCTACTCCTCTGAGAAACTACCCTCGGAGAGGGATCCCTGTCTGAAGATGTATCTTCCTTCTTCATTTTCAGTCGCTCTCCTCCTCGCGGTACTTGTCTCAACCCTGTCTGCGGGTGTGTCGGTGATCTTATCTTGCTGTATATCTGTCTCTCCGAGGGTCTCACCCTCGGCTTCGTCTTTCTCCCAAGTAAACTCAGCCACGAAGTCTGCCAACGCCTGCCTCTTAATGGCTGTCTTAGGCTGATACACGATATCGAACTCCCCCAGCTCTATAGCCCAGGTCATTAGCCTTCCTGATTTTTCAGGTTTGTGCAAGACCTGCCTAAGAGGAGAGTCGGTGAGGATGACCATTGTATGGGACTGAAAGTATGGCTTCATCTTCCTTGAGGCATGGATCAAGGCATAGGCCAACTTCTCCATCCTCGGGTATCTTTGCTCTGCCCCCTGGAGTGCCTTGCTGTTGAAATATACGGGCTTTTGTATCCCGTCTTTGTCTCTTACGATTACTGCACTGATAGCGGACTCTGAGACAGCAAGGTACACGTAAAGTCGTTCACCCTGCACGGGTCGTGACAGCAGCAAGGGAGACCTTAAGTATAATTTTAGCTCCTTGAAAGCCTCATCACACTCTTTACTCCATTCAAAGGCCTTCCTGAGGATCTTGAAGAATGGTAGGCACCTGTCTGTGGCCCTGGACACAAATCTGTTCAGGGCAGCTACTCTCCCTGTGAGCCTCTGAACGTCTTTAATGGACTTGGGGGTCTTCATCTCAATAAGGGCCTTTATCTTTTCAGGATTAGCCTCGATGCCTCTTTGATTGACAATGAAACCCAAGAACTTCCCTGCTCCGACCCCGAAGACACACTTGGCCGGATTAAGCTTCATCTTATATTTGTCCATCGTATTAAAGGTCCTCTCCAGGTCTGCCATATGATCCTCTGCCTTCAGACTCTTAGTCAGCATGTCGCCTACGTAGACCTCCATAGACTTCCCAATTTGATCTTCAAACATTCTGTTTACGAGGCGCTGGTACGTTGCCCCTGCATTCTTTAGGCTAAAGGGCATGACCCTATAGCAATATGTCCCCTTGTCAGTGATGAAGGCTGTCCTCTCCGAGTCCTCAGGGTCCATGAAAATCTGGTTATACCCTGAGTAGGCATCCATGAAGCTCATGAGCTCATGGCCTGCAGTAGCGTCAACCATCTGGTCAATGCGAGGGAGAGGGAATCTGTCTTTGGGACAGTGCTTGTTGAGGTCTGTGAAGTCCACACACATTCTCCACTTGCCGTTGGCCTTTGGGACAATGACTGCATTGGACAGCCACTCAGGGTAGATGACCTCTCTGATAAATTCAGCGTCCTCTAACTTTTTGACCTCATCCCTGATGACCTCGTACTTCTCTCTAGAGTAAATCCTCCTCTTCGGTTTTACAAGCTTTACTCCCTCTACCACATTGAGCTTGTGGCACATGACTTCAGGGTTGATCCCCGGCATATCTACATGACTCCATGCGAAGACGCTTCGTCTTCTCCTCAACAGTTTTATGAGGTCTTCCTTGATATCGGGATTCAGAGACTTGACAACTTGGACGGTTTTTCCCGAGTCATCCTCATCGAGGATGATGGGTTCTACCTCCTCAGCGTGCTCTCCTTTCTTGAGCTTCATCTCGTCCCTGGGGTCTAGGGTATCAATGTTGTAAGTGGCCGTAGCCCTCTTGTGTGCCTCCCTTTCTTCAGCAGAGTTGTAGTAGCACTCTCGCGCTGTCGTCTGGTCTCCCTGAACCTCCCCTACCCCGTATGGGGTAGGGAATTTAATCATCTGGTGGACCGTAGACGGCACAGCTTTAAACCCCTTGAGGTCCACACGTCCCAGTATGATGTTGTATGCCGAAAACACATGATCATCTAGCACAAAGAAACTGATCCTCTTGGTGAGCCATCTCGGCCATTTGTCCCCCAACCTGACATCAGCCTCATATATCCCCAGGGGATGAACCTTCTCCCCACTGAATCCAATCAATGGATGATGGTATGGGATAAGCCTGGCACGACTGAGACCCAAGGCTTTGAAGCATGGCCAAAACATCACATCTGCGGATGAGCCCCCATCTACCAGGATCCTCGGCACTTCGCACCCGTGCACCCTGGTAGTGATGACGAGAGGGTCATCATGCGGGGCCAAGAGGCCTTTGAAGTCCATTCTTGAAAATCCCACAATCAAAGTGTCCATATCAACCTTCTTCCTTTTTTCTGACTTGACCTCTACGGAGGTTGAGTGCACCGTCTTCGTCACTGCCTTAGCCTTAGCAACATGGGCCTTCCTGTCGGCTACCTCAGACCCTCCTCCTGCTAGACCCCCGGAGATCATTCCTACGCCGAGCGAGATCATATTGAGCCTTTTAACAGGACCGTGGTCGTCTCTTGGCGGGAGGTCAGGGTCGTCCTCATCATCAGAGGGGTTGTCCCCTCTTTTTTGAGGACCTTCTTTGCATGCATCAACTCGCTTTTTTCTGGGGTCGTCCCCTCGGCCCCTCTTGAAGGCTTCCTTGTCCACGTACTTTCTGAGCTTCCCTTCTTTCAGCATCTTCTCAATCTCATCTTTCAGAGCAAAGCATTTGTCTGTTACGTGACCGTGGTCTTGGTGAAATTCACACCACAGGTTCCTGTTCCTCTTGTCGGGGGCTTCCCTCAGCTTCTCAGGCCACTTCAGGGACCGGTCACTCTTTATCTCATTGAGTATCTGTTCACAGCTGACCATTAGAGGGGTGTAACCAGCGAACTTATCATCCGTGGACCTCTTCTTCCCCTCTTTGTTCTTCTTAGGGTACTTGCCCCCACTTGCACCTCCTTTTTCATCTTCATATTTTGCGGCCATCGCCTCTTCGGCGTTCATCACCTTCCCTGCTGTTGACAGCAGCTCAGCCATCGTCCTTGGAGGGTCTTCGACAAGCTTCCATAATAGCTTCCCCTTTTGGAGGCCTCCAATCAGGGCTGTCATAGCTATGCTCTCCTCATAGTCCTCCACCTCCAGCTTCTCTTTATTGAATCTGGCTATGTAGTCTCTCAGACTCTCATTCTTTCCCTACTTAACATAGAGCAGGTGTGTGGTCTTCTTCTGTGGTTTCACCCCGAAGCAAAAGTTGTGGATGAACCGGTCTGCCAACTGCTTGAAGTTTTCAATGGAATTTTTTGGGAGAGACATGTACCAGACATGTGCAGCCCCTGTCAGGGTACCAGAGAAGGCACGACACCTCATCTCATCTGAGATAGAGTATATGTCTGCCGCCGATTGATACATCTCCACGTACTGGACAGGGTTGGTGCTCCCATCGTATCTTGGGGTGACCACAGGAGGCTTGAACTTTGATGGCGTGGGGAAGTTGACTATCTTTGCCACAAAGGGTGAGCCTATGGTGTATCCCCTCTGCAGAGGGTCCCGGCTCTTCAGTATGTCGCCAATCTTATCCTCTAACCACTGGATTGAGTCATTCCAGGGCCTCACAGGGTCAGCGTGACCGATGTTATCCCCCGTTGCCTCTTGGAGGTGGATGGAGGGTTCCACTGCAGCAGGCCTGTGTCGGATGTTTACTTCCCTTTGGCCATCATCCCGTCTTTGGGGTCGGCCCTCTACTGCCTCCTTCCTAGATCTTGTAGCGCTTCTTGACTTGGACAACTTGTCCCGCAGGTCATTCACTGGGCCCAGCCTCTCGAAGGCTGACCCCCTGCCCAGGCGGTCAAAAGCAGAGCCTCTCGGATGATCATCAGGGTTTGGTCTCCCGCACTTTCCTCTACTGTCCTGGAGAGGTCGTACAGTATTGTTGGAGACCTCATATGGCTCCCATCATTCTACTGGAGCCTCCTCTCCCTCCAGATCGTCATACCTGTCCTCTGGGCAAGGGTTTCCTTGCCTCCCCAGGCGTAAACGCCGGGGGTCAGCAACATCCCTACGCCGCTGAGGGGGTGGCAGGTCTTTACGTGGTGCCTGGGGTGGTCCCCTGGCCTCATGCTATCCTGGAGCTGCTGCCGGAGTAATCATCTCAGGTGAGACCCCTGGTGGTCTCAGTATGTTCTGACTTAGAGCCGTGAACAGCTCCTGCATCATCCGCTGGCTGGCTGCCAAAGACTTTAGGGCTGCTGCCACATCAGCCATCTCAGACTGGGGCGGTGGCTGGCTGGAACTGGGTCTCCCCCCCTCATCCGGCAGGGGAAGAAGTGGTGGTGGCATCTCAGGTGCCATGTGTTTGAGCTGTGAAAAGCTGGACTGAAGAAAAGACCGGTAAGCTTGAGAACCTTAGTGGGTCTCTTACAATGGTGAAACACCTCCTCTCAGGGGGAGTGTTGGTTCACCACCAAAGTGCCCAGTGAGGTCAAGCTGTTCAAAGGAAGAGATGTCTTCTCGTTCCCACAGACGGCGCCAAACTGATGATGCTGGGATTTTGCATCACCGGATAAGTGATAATGAGCTCAAACAGTAGTAACCATGGCAGCCATAGAGATGTATAAGTGTATAAGTGTGTAGAAGGGGATGAGTATAAGAGGAAATAAGACAATTATGTATAGTGGTTCAGCCAATTAGGCCTACATCCACTGTGAGTGTGTGATCCTCCAAGTATGGGCACTAATGGCCTTGGATACAATGCACATAAGCTCACTCTCTCTCTCTACTGTGTATACAAGCAGATTTGTAGCTAGGGTTACAATGAATTGATCGATCCCCTGTAGGGTTGTAGGTGACAAGTATATATAGGTCTTGGGGGGTGTAGTGTACCCCCCAAGTATGCATGGTGCATGTGAATGATGATCTAGCCAATCCCCTGTTGACACCTGTAGATGCCAAATGATGACATAATATTCCCTCACGTGAGGGTGTGATTTTGTTATAACGGTCTGCCGCGTGTCATATGAGCCTCACGCGCACTGTTCCACGCGTCTTCCAATCCATGCGCTGTCATGATGTCACCCTCGGCCTATGAGCCGAGGCCGAGGGCAAAGTTTCTTCCGGGAGTGAGCCTGGCCCAATTCTGGCCTCGTACTGTCGGCCCCTCGTAGGGTCGTCCGGAGCCTCATGAAGGGTCGGCCCCTCGTACTGTCGTCTGGAGTCTGGTGGAGGGTCGGCCCCTCGTACGGTCGTCTGGAGCCTGGTGAAGGGTCGTCAGGAGATTGGTGAAGGGTCGGCCCCTCGTAGGGTCGTCCGTTTTGGAGGTAATCCTCATCCAGGCTGAGGATATAAACGGGTATATCAGCAGGTATAGAGACAATATACATATATGTGTGAAACATACCCCTCTAGTTCTATCAGCGGAGGTTGCGCGATGTGGGTGATCTTCCCTGGCGAAACACAACAGATTAAGTATTGACTCCAGGTTATAGCGCCACGCATGTGTACTTGTGAGGGTTGAAGTTCGAGGTGAGGTAATTTTGGGTATGGTTTTGACTCACTATCAAAGGACTATGGCCGCCTCCAATACATTTGTGATTTTACCAAGTCGGTGTGAGAGTCCGACCACCGATAATTGGGATGATGTGAGTATGCCCTAGATGATGATATCATTGAAGATAAAGGCATCCAATTAGTATTTGTAAGGACATTTTTCACATGTCCGAAATGTTTCATTTATTTATGTCGTACGCCGCTACATTTGGCACGTCTCCTCACAATCTCACATGACGGCCTCTATCCGAATTTCGGGAATCAAGCATGCATTATCTCCACTAATATGTCCCACATCTGCCTCAATGACTTCACGTTCCAAGATTTTAGGGACTTAATGCAAGTGGTACGCAAGGGAAGTCAAAACAGTGAAAAAAGGCACAATAGGAGAGTTCAAGGGCATTTTCGTAATTTCACATCCATAGTTAGGAGGTCTGGTCAACTAGAAAGTTGAAGAGCTCGCCGCAATGAAGATACTGGAAAAAATAGCACCTCAATCCGAGCTACGGTGAAGGAGTTATGACCTTTTGAAGATAGAGACAATTCCTTAAAGAATGCTGTTTTTTTTGTACGCTGGATAGAATTTTAGAGTTTTAAGAACGTGGGACTCTTCATATTTTTTCCTATAAATACCAACTTCGGGGGAGTTGTTTTGCAAGACTTTAGGAGACGAATTTGAGAGTCCAAATACATATAGTCTTCATATTTTTGAGTCCCAAGACTCATGTTTTGATTCACACATCATTGCCAAACCTTTGTGAATCCTTTTGCAACCCAAGAACACAACTTTGGTTTGTTCAACCCTTGTGGAGGAGACCGTTCTTCTTCTTCATTGCAGCCCTACTGGAAAGGGATAATTCCAGTCGCGACTACAGAATCCGATACCCGAGGGTAATTCTTAGTCAACTTGTATTTTCATTGTAATCCGATTGTAAGCCGTTTTCTTACAAATTATAGTGAAAATAAATGGTTTTTCCCCTGAGGGGGATTTTTCCTTAATTGCATGTGTTTGAATGTTCTTGCGTAGATTATCAATTTATTCAATCACATACTGCTGCATGTTTAGGGTTTGTTTGGATTAAAAGGGTTTTATATATAACTTGATCATTTGAACGCGAGCACACACGTTTCTCAAATTGGTATCAGAGCAGGTTACGCTAATCTATCGCGTATTCCTTTTTTTTTTCCACAAAATTTTTCTAAGATATCAATTTTCTGAAAAAAATTGATTTTTGAAAAAGTGCGTGTTCAAATGGAGAAGTCATATTATAAAATGCCTATTTTTGACGGGACAAATTATGCTTATTGGAAAGCCCGTATGAGGTCGGCTTTAAAAGCCATTGATGAACGTGTCTGGATTTTGGTTAAACGAGGGTGGACTCCTCCCACCGTGACTGTTGATAATGTGACCAACTTGAAACCTGACATTTCTTGGTCTGATGAAGAAATTAAATGGTCATCTTTTAATTCTAAGGGTCTAAGTGCTATTTCCGCGTCTATCACACCTGATGAGTTCAAACGCATAATGACGTGTACCACCTCAAAAGAGGCATGGGATGTTTTACAACTCACCCATGAAGGAACTAATGCTGTGAAAGAGTCTAAGTTGCAAAACTTGACAACTCAATTTGAAACAATCACCATGCATGATTCTGAATGCTTTGATGAATTTTATGCTAGACTTTCTGACATTGTGAATACTAGTTTTAATCTTGGTGAACATATTCCGAATGCTAGAGTTGTTAAAAAGAGTCTTCGTTCTTTGCCTAAGCGTTTTATCCCTAAAGTCACTGTGCTAAATTCTATGGGTAATTTAAATACGCTAAAATTGGAAGAACTTGTAGGAGATTTGCAAACTTATGAAATTGATATGTTCCCTAAAAATTCTAAATCTAAAGATAAGGGAATTGCTCTTAAAGCCCAAGAGAGAAGGAGTGAGGGGTCAGCTAGAAAGAGGGTAGAGTCATCTAGAAAGAGAGAAACTGACACGTCAGATTCTGAGTGCGATTTTGACTTAGATGATTTGGCTCTTTTCGCAAAAAAATTTCAAGAGGATTCTCAAATTTAAGAAAAATGGCAATTTTAAAGATAAAAAGAAATTTGAGAAAAATAAGTTTGAAAAGAAAAATGAAAAAGATTCCAAAAATCCTCCTCTGAAAGAAAGTGAGAGATGTTTTGAGTGTGATGGTAGGGGTCATAGAGCTTTTGAGTGTGCCAATCGTCTGAATAGAGAGAAAGGGAAAGCTGTCCTTAATGCTACCCTTAGTGACGACAGTGAGGTCGAGACGGTGGATTCTGGAGATGAGTCACCGCATGAGTGTAACTTCACCGCATTCATGGCCAGCCAAGTGAGCACTCCTAGTTATCCTCACGACGATGAGGATGATGCTTCACAGGGACACCTCGACAGTGAGATCGATGTGAGTGAGGGGGAGGATGACACAAGTGAGAGCGAGAGTGATATACAATGCGCCTACGCCGAGTTATATTCTGAGTCTTTTAAAACTAAAAAGCGTAACAAAGCGTTAGTTCTTAAGATCACTTGCCTAGAGGAAGATTTAAGGAAAGCGAGAGAAAGAGAGTTCTCCACCTGCACCGCCCTGAGAGAGAGAGAATCTACCTGTGTCGAGAATGAGAATTTGTTTAGAGAGAGAGAGAGTACTCTAGAGAAAGAGAGAGGGGACTTGATCAAGCAAGTGGCTAGTCTTACGAGTCAGCTCCATTCCTCCGTGGAGACTCGGAAGAAACTTGAAGCCCTTGTTGCCCAGCTGACTCATGATCTTGAGAAAGCACGGGAAGTCAAGGTACAAATCGAGGACAAATCTGGGAAGATGGGAAAGATGCTCCTCGGCCCCGCTTTAGGTTTTGGTGATCGTCAAGGAATTGGATATGATGGTGCCTCCACGTCCCAAATTGCACCTGGACCAGTTCCTGAGTTTACTACAACTCCTTATGGTCACCGTAAAAAACCTCGAAGGAGATTTCGACCAAGAAAAGCAAACCAAGGTCCGCCTTTGACTGAGCTCTTTTGTACTTATTGCAAAAGAAAAGGCCAACTTAGGGAAACTTGCTATAGCATGGGTCGGACACGACGTACTACTGCTCCACCACGACATACTGATGAGTTATCTAGTCTGAGAGAGCGAGTTGAGTTCTTAGCTGCCACGACTCAGAGTTTGATGAAAGAATTCCGACGGATGTCTTCGCCGTTAGTGAATGCTTCTTACATTCCAGCTAAAATCAACAACAACAAAGGCAAATAAAAGGTCACCTCGACTTGGGTACCTAAGAAAGATAAAAAGGCTTTTGTTGTTCATGTTGCTCTCAAAGCACATAATACCTCTCAATGGTATTTTGATAGTGGGTGCTCCAGACACATGACAGGTGATGCCTCATTTTTTACTACTCTTGAGGATTATCAAGATGGCAGAGTCACCTTTGGAGATGGGAGTAAGTCTAGCATTATAGGACGAGGTACTATCGAGTTACCTGGTTTTCCTAAGCTAGAAAATGTTTTGTACGTCAAAGGTTTGAAAGCAAACCTTCTCAGCATTAGCCAGCTGTGCGACACTAACTTTGCAGTAAAGTTTGACCGGGACACGTGTAAAGTCTACAATCAAGCCGGTAAACTTTTGATGCAAGGGGTGAGGACCAAGGATAATTGCTATGGGACTGAGCCCACATCCTCACTTGTCTGCAACAGCGCCACGATCACTCCTATGGATCTGTGGCACCAACGTCTAGGTCACGTGAACGTTAGAGATCTCAATCGTTTATCTAAAAAGGACCTAGTGCGTGGCTTACCATCTCTTGGAAAGTCAACTTCGACCGTTTTTGGACCCTGTCAGTTGGGAAAACAAATTCGTAGTCCTCATAGGAAGTTACATTCCATTACCACCTCTCGTGTTCTGGAGTTGATTCACATGGATCTTATGGGTCCCACTCGTACTGAGAGTCTAGGTGGTAAGAGGTACATCCTCGTGATGGTAGATGATTTCTCCAGATACTCCATTGTAGGTATTCTGAGAGAGAAATCCGATGCTGTAGATTTCTTAAAGACCAAGTGCCGTGTCCTGCAAAATCAACACGGTGTCACTATTAACAGAATACGTAGTGACAACGGCACTGAATTCAAGGAAGCAAAGGTTGATTTGTACTGTGATAGCCTTGGGATCAAACATGAGTTTTCTGCTGTGAGAACTCCTCAGCAAAATGGGATTGTTGAGAGAAAGAATAGAACGATCAAAGAGATGGATAGATCTATGCTTCTAGGTCGTAAAGTTTCTAGGAGATTTTGGGCAGAGGCAGTGTCTACTGCATGCCACACGGTGAATAGGGTGTATCTGCGTCCACACACACTTCACACTCCTTATGAGTTGTGGACTGGCAAGAAGCCCAACCTAGCATATTTCCGTGTCTTTGGGAGTAAATGCTACATCCTAAGGGATAAAGAGCAATTAGGAAAGTTTGACTCCCGAAGCGACGAGGGAATATTTATAGGATATTCATCGAATAGCAGAGCGTACCGGGTTTTTAACCCGAAGAGCTCTAAGATTATGGAATCAATAAACGTCACCATGCAAGATGACGAACCTCCGACGGTTATTGATCCTAACCTTCAGTGTGAGGATGAGGATTGTTCTGACAGTGATTTACCTGTTCCTCTCTCACACTC
Source organism: Sambucus nigra (assembly GCA_949130495.1). Lineage (NCBI taxonomy): Eukaryota > Viridiplantae > Streptophyta > Magnoliopsida > Dipsacales > Adoxaceae > Sambucus > Sambucus nigra. The sequence continues at coordinate 21,335,543 of OX422216.1, forward strand.
TGTGGACCCTACTCCTGTGTTAGGGGACACACCTGCTTGGGTTCGCAAGAGTCATGACCCTTCTGCCATTGTTGGTGATCCCACTCTAGGGGTCAAGACTCGTGCTCAGCTAGAGAACGTTGTTAGCCATCTTTGCTACACGTCCAAAGTCGAGCCCAAGAACCATAAAGAAGCACTCAAGGATGAACACTGGATATCTGCTATGCAGGATGAGTTGCTTCAGTTTAAAAAGAGCGATGTCTGGGAACTTGTCCCCCGACCTAGTGAGATTAATGTGATAGGTACCCGGTGGATTTTTAAGAACAAAATGGATGAAAATGGTACCATAATCCGAAATAAGGCTAGGTTGGTCGCTCAAGGCTATACACAGATAAAGGGTGTAGACTTTGGGGAGACATTTGCTCCTGTTGCGAGGCTTGAGTCCGTCCGTCTTCTGCTCGCCATTGCATGTCATCTGCGCTTCAAGGTGTATCAGATGGATGTCAAGAGTGCCTTTTTGAATGGCATTCTACAGGAGGAAGTTTATGTGGAACAACCAATAGGGTTTGAAGACCCTCAGCACCCTGAGCACGTCTACTATCTGAGGAAAGCCTTGTATGGTTTGAAGGAAGCACCCCGTGCTTGGTACGAGAGGCTTACTTCTTATATCTTAGCTCGTGGCTTCAAGAAAGGGGGAGTAGATATGACGTTGTTTGTCAGGAGAGATGACGGTGCTATTTTGGTTGCCCAGGTCTATGTGGACGACATAGTCTTTGGATCCACATGCTCCCAGCATACTCACCACTTTGAGGAGGAGATGAAAAGTGAGTTTGAGATGAGCATGGTTGGTGAGCTTACATTCTTCCTTGGTCTCCAGGTTCGTCAGCTAGAGGATGGGATGTTCATCTCCCAATCCAAGTCTGCTAGAGACCTAGTGAAGAAATTTGGTTTAGACTCCGCTAAGCATGCACGTACTCCTATGAGTACCACTACCAAGCTTAGTAAGGACACTTCAGGCAAGGACGTAGAGCAAACCTTATATCGGAGTATGATAGGTAGTCTCCTCTACTTGACTGCCAGTCGTCCCGACATCACCTTTAGTGTTGGAGTCTGTGCGCGTTATCAGGCATCCCCAAAAGAGTCACATTTACTTGCTCTAAAACGTATTATTAAATACGTAAGTGGGACTCTCTCATACGGGATTTGGTATTCCTTTGATACCGATGACCGTCTGTCCGCCTACTCGGATGCCGATTGGGCTGGGGATGTAGATGGATGTAGGAGCACTTCTGGTGGGTGTTTCTATTTTGGTTCTGCTCTTGTCTCCTGGCTGAGCAAGAAGCAAAATTCCATCTCTTTGTCCACTGCGGAGGCTGAGTACATAGCCGCCGGGAGTTGTTGCACACAACTCTTGTGGATGAAGCAAATGCTGGAGGATTATGGGATATCACAGGACACCATGACCATTTCCTGTGATAACACGAGCGCGATACACATATCCCGCAATCCAGTTCAGCATTCGCGCACAAAACACATCAGGATACGTGAGCACTTTATTCGTCAGTTAGTTGAAGAGAAAGTTGTATCCCTGAGTTTTGTTCCTACCGACCGTCAGTTAGCCGATATTTTCACGAAACCTTTAGATGCCCTTAGATTTGAGAGTTTTAGGAAATCTTTAGGAATTTGCACAGTTGACTGAGGGGTTGGTCTATGTCTAGAATAGGATGCTTCTTCATGTTCATATCATATGCTTCCTATTGCTAGTCTGTTTTATATGTACCATTACTTTGTTGTACAACTTTGTTTTATTCTTTTTTCTTTTTATATTTCTTTTGAAAAAAAAAATACAAAAAGATTTTCCTTTAAGAAAAATTTTGAGAAAAGCATAAAAAGATTTTATTTTTCCAAATTTTTGAAAAAATCCAAAAAGATTTTTGTATTTTGCTTCTTTTATGGATGAGCATGTAAGATAGCCAAGTCACAACTTCATTCCATTTATCCATGTGACTGTTTGATAGAGATTTGAGAGGCTACATCATTTCATCCATGTGCTTTACATTGATTGGAGTCTTTGAGATGTAATTAGTGATATCTTCCTACATGTTTGACTCCTATATCCTTTATTGCACACATGCACGGCTATATTTGATTATTGCACTTGTCTATCTCATGTTGGCTTGCGTGTTTTCATCTCAATCATGTCTATACAATGTACAATATGCGATAAAACTTGACAAGATTGGAATGCATGTAAAAACCGTTTTGGTGAGACTGTGTGTTTTTGTATAACGGGGAGGGGCTGCGAAAGGTAATCATCTATCCTTTGCGCAAAAGCCACCGTTAAAAAGGACCTAAAAAATGGAGGAATTTTAATATCCGAGGTCCAAAGAGGTTAAAAGAGCCCGAAAAAATTTAAAGGCAATAAAAAGCAATTCATGCCAAATATGGGCCACTTAGGTTTCACCATCAATTCTCCAAAGTTTGAGAATTTAGAATGCCTCTATTCAATACAATATCTGAGGGAGTTTGGTTGGAGAATCTAAACGGGTTTGCACTTCCTTGAAAGTCCTGAAAAAGCATAAAATCATTTTGGACGTTATTGGTGTGAAAATCATTTTGAGCTTTAATTTGTTGATTTGATTGAGTCAATATCTTATATTGTCACTCTTTTACACCAAAGGAAGCATTTGAGTTCATTCGCTAGGAATATCCAATATTCATCGTGCACATATGTCATGTTTGTATGCATTGATTTTCCTATCGAATTTGATCACACCACTTCATTTACGCTATCATTGACTTGGTTGCTTTCTGTTTATTCATGGTGTGTTTTTATCCTAGTGACACCCCGCACTTTCTTATTTGATTTATTTCTCTAATTTGTCCATTTGGGGACATCATAAAAAGGGGGAGAAAGAATTATCATATTATGGGGGAGTTTGAATTCTGGGGGAGTTTTTGAGATGTTGCTTATATTTTTATCATATATTGATATCCATGTTATCTCATTTCAAACTCGATATATCACGTGGTATTTGCTTTGTCTCATGTGTGTAGGTATGAAGATTGCAGATCTATATGTTGCACATCCTGATGAGAAAAGTTTTGAGATTCTTGAAGAATTAAAGAACAAACGATGAAGACTATTCATTTGTACCTTTTCCAGTTTTGGGTTCATGGGAGGGTAGATTTGTATAGGCAATTTCATATTTGATAATTAGGATTTTTTATGTATGTACCGGCATAGACATAAGGGGAGATTTGTAAGGACATTTTTCACATGTCCGAAATGTTTCATTTATTTATGTCGTACGCCGCTACATTTGGCACGTCTCCTCACAATCTCACATGACGGCCTCTATCCGAATTCCGGGAATCAAGCATGCATTATCTCCACTAATATGTCCCACATCTGCCTCAATGACTTCACGTTCCAAGATTTTAGGGACTTAATGCAAGTGGTACGCAAGGGAAGTCAAAACAGTGAAAAAAAGGCACAATAGGAGAGTTCAAGGGCATTTTCGTAATTTCACATCCATAGTTAGGAGGTCTGGTCAACTAGAAAGTTGAAGAGATCACCGCAACGAAGATACTAGAAAAAATGGCACCTCAATCCGAGCTACGGTGAAGGAGTTATGACCTTTTGAAGATAGAGACAATTCCTTAAAGAATGCTGTTTTTTTTGTACGCTGGATAGAATTTTAGAGTTTTAAGAACGTGGGACTCTTCATATTTTTTCCTATAAATACCAACTTCGGGGGAGTTGTTTTGCAAAACTTTAGGAGACGAATTTGAGAGTCCAAATACATATAGTCTTCATATTTTTGAGTCCCAAGACTCATGTTTTGATTCACACATCATTGCCAAACCTTTGTGAATCCTTTTGCAACCCAAGAACACAACTTTGGTTTGTTCAACCCTTGTGGAGGAGACTGTTCTTCTTCTTCATTGCAGCCCTACTGGAAAGGGATAATTCCAGCCGTGACTACAGAATCCGATACCCGAGGGTAATTCTTAGTCAACTTGTATTTTCATTGTAATCCGATTGTAAGCCGTTTTCTTACAAATTATAGTGAAAATAAATGGTTTTACCCCTGAGGGGGATTTTTCCTTAATTGCATGTGTTTGAATGTTCTTGCGTAGATTATCAATTTATTCAATCACATACTGCTGCATGTTTAGGGTTTGTTTGGATTAAAAGGGTTTTATATATAACTTGATCATTTGAACGCGAGCACACACGTTTCTTAGTATTACTCGGGGGAAGGCATATAATAAGTTAGTACCGGGGGATAGTATCCAATGAGTTAGTACTCGTGGGAAGGAATCCAATGAGTTAGTACACATGGGATGGTATCCAATGAGTTATTACTTCGGGGAAGGCATCTAATGAGTTATTACTCGGGGAATGAAATTCAATGAGTTATTACTTGGGGGATGACGATTATACGCGACATATGTGAGTTTGTTGTAGTATAACTTTACGTATGCATATTAGTATGGTAATTATATCCGGATTTAATACTTTAAGAGTGAATGCTATAAATAACTGGGAAAAAGTTATAAGAATGATAAATTAAGATAATGAGAGAAATAGCTAATAAGTTAACGATTGACAATACTCAAGTTAAAGTGGTGTATTCGTGAGGTTTACAATAGGAATAATTAGACGAGAGAGTGTAACTAGGCCAGTTAAGATATATGCGCTAGATGTGCACAATAGTTGAGAGGCGAGGGGTAATCTCATGAGAGTTCGACACCGGCTTAAATATGAAAAGTTTAACTCCATATTTATCCTAATTACTTGCAACTATTTTTAAAAGATTTTGGGCTCTGATCTGTATCGTATCTATTTTTCAAAACGTTTTAGGTGTCCAGCCACAGGGTCTCTATGGATGAATATTCTTTCCAAGGATATGAAGTTGCATCTGATGTGGAGGCTTGTAGGTTGATTAGTAGCCGCTTCACTTATTGCATTCTATATTACGTTCTCTATTAAGGTATTGGTTAAACGTGTTTCTCCTTTTAATTCAAACATATGTATTTCAGAGTATTTTATTTAGATGGATTGAATGTATTGGATTTTTACCCGATGGTTTATTTGGGGACCTTATCTATTTATCTTTGCTTTACACTTTACATCGTGGTTTCATTTATATTGATTACTGTGTATAGGATTATTGTGGTTGGGTAATATTATTGTACGTTAATGGAAGATAAAATTCGGTACCAACTTATTTAATTAATAGTGGTTAGTAATTTAAAAATGTTTTCGATAGTGAGCTAAGAATGAACCAGATGAGACTCCTATTTTTTTAGTAAAGGACTGATTACCCATGATTGAAATAGGCAGGGTGTCACATGAATAATTTGGGTGAACTGGATGGGGTGAACAAGGGTACATAAGGAGGAAAAATGGTATTGTTGATAAGGAAGTGTATCATCCTCTATATCTATCTTTATCTGCTACTATATATAGTGCTATCCATTATCATTAGACATGTAAACTTTCATTGTCCCTTTAGTTACACTCTCTACAATGTGCCACCGTAAAGCTCGAGGTGGGCTTTTATTATAAAAACCAGTGGCAAGAAACTCGAAGGACTTTTTTTCTTTTCTTTTTCAACTCGTATATAAACCCACACTCTACAATCTAGTAGTCTACTAGATTCTAAAAGGCCCAGAAGTATTTAGACCAATAATCGTAAGATTAGATCTTTTAATAAACTTATTTTTTCACGATTGCGCTAATCTTAAATTTTTTGCAGTCATCCCATGTAAAATGGAGAAATTAAGGAATCTTCACTTGGATGGAACTTGCATACACATGTACCACGTCCATTATACTGGAATACCTTCAAGTGTTAGGCCCGCTAAGCCTATAAAAGAACATATTCCAATGTAATACCCCGTAATTTTATTGATTTTTATTTAAGGGATTAATTGAATTAAATGAGAATTAATTGGGAATTAATCCGGATATAAATACTAGCGAGATGTGAGTTGGTATTTGATTATGATGTTAAAATTGATATTTCATGAGTATTGAAAATATTAAAGTTATCGCGAGGTTGAAATACGACAAATTGGAAACTTAAGTTGGGACGCGTGTGTCAGTCGCGTCAGGAATGAATTTAATTAAATTAAAAATTAATTTACAACTTTATCAACCGAATGGTCATTTTGAGTGCACCAAAGTGTCCGGAAGGGTCGAAATAGTCAGAAAACACTAGCCGGGGGTTTAGTTTGGGTTTCGGGGCATTTTTAGGCCCAACCGACTACTTAGAAGGGTGTTTTGGTAATTTTAAAAATTAGGGAATTAAAACCCACGAATTTTAGAGTTTATTTTTATATTTTTAAAGAGGCCACTAAGGCCATTACCAGTCAAAAGCATTAGAAGTGGGCTACGGGAGTTAGATAGAGGTTATCATAGGGTTCCAAACTAAAACCATCTCCCCACCATCATTTTGGAAGAAATTGTGACCAAAAAGAGGGAAGAATCAACCTTGAAACACCGACAACGAATCTGAAGAACAAATCTGAGGCAAGTGATTTGATATTTTTAAGTGCATTGAATATTTCTTCCATGTTTAGTGTAGGAATTGTTTTGTCTTGAAAGTTTTGAGGAAAACCTAATGAAATTGATATAGAAACTCTAAAGTTGGGTTAGGGATTGCACGTAGAATGACTATGGACGAATTTAGTATCCAAAAAACTTAACTATGATGATTTAAAAATGGATTTATGATGAGTAATTAGGCACAATAAAATTCTGGGTTCATGTTCATAGGGTTTGGGGTAAAATTTGGGGATTTATGATAATTACATGTTGATTAAGAGGATTTGACCCCAAAAATATGTTAAGAAGCGACCTAGGGTGACTAAAAATAGTTTACAAACATTAACATGTAATTTGGATGGTCTTAGGGTGGATTTAGAGAAGAGAAGAATGAAGAAAAAACGAATTGGGAGATTTCTGGGCGCAGTATGCCATCTCGTTAGAAGACCTGCCCAGGTCGTTCGAACGACCTTCTAACGAGATGACAGTATCCCTTCTAACGAGTTGGTAGTTCATTCTAAGCCATTTCGTTCGAACGACACTCGTTCGAACGACCTCGTATGAACGAGATTTCTAACGAGTTGACAGAATGGCCTTTTAGGCCTGATTTTATTTCGAACCTCCAGTAGACTTATATAATTGAGTGTAATCCTTCCCTTGTTGATTAGTGGATATAGTTGTGAGATTTGAAGTACGTCGAGGATTAAAACTTAGAATTTTGTCGTATACCGGATGATATTTATGGGTTAGGATATAAGTATCTAAAATTTCGACGTCAGAAGGGTTGATAACTTTTAATGTATATTATTTGAGGATTTTTAATCGTGCAACATTTAATGACGGTATAGAAATGTAAAATATACCTCTAATAATATTGAGATATCTAAGAAGTGTGAATGCTTAGTATATGTGGTTATCTGTGTATAACATACCTACCATATTTGCTATCACGGGAAGTCGGCGTTCGATCAGGGCCATCTAATCTTTGTGTGTCTACGGGGGGGATTTAGATTGGTACCTCGAGGACATAGGTTAGAGAAGGACTTATTGAGAAGTTAATAAGTCTGCTGATCATGGGAGCATATTTATGTGCGTGACCCATGTGATGTGAACTATGTTCTCCTCCATTATGTGTGATTGTCACTACACCAAAATGGGCAAATTGTCACCTTTCAGCCGGCCAGCCTTGTCAAGGTCATTGACCGTGACAAAAAAACACGCGTTTTATGTCACGGTCATTGACCTTGACACGACCGTGACAACGAATTGTCACGGTCAATGACCGTGACAAGCCCGTGACAAATTTACTTGTCACGGACTTGTCACGGTCATTGACCGTGACAATTATTTAAATTCTTGTCACGGTCAAAGACCTTGACACGACCGTGACAATATTCTCAGCAAAAACCCTACCCCCCCTTCTTTTTTCCCTCCCGCGCCGTTCCCTCCATTTCTCTCTCTCTCTCTCGACGCTGTTCTCTCTCTCTCTCTCTACTTTCAGGTCCATTTTCTCTCTCTCTCTCTTTCATTTATATATATATATTTGTGTGTATATTTGTGTGTATGTGTATATATATATGTGTGTATGTGTGTGCGTGGAGGGGGGCAGGGGGTGGGGACGGTGGAGGGGGGCAGGGGGTGGGGCAGGGTGGGGGAGGGGGTGGTGGAGGGTGGGGTGGGGTGTGTGTGTGTGTGTGTGGTGGTGTGTGGTGGGGGAGGGGGTGGGGTGGGGTGGGGTGTGTGTGTGTGTGCGTGGTGGTGTGTGGTGGGGGAGGGGGTGGTGGAGGGGTGGGGCAGGGGGTGGTTAGGGGTGGTGTGTGTGTGTGTGTGTGGTGGTGTGTGGTGGGGGAGGGGGTGGGGGTGGGGTGGGGTGGGGTGTGTGTGTGTGTGTGTGGTGGTGTGTGGTGGGGGAGGGGGTGGTGGAGGGGTGGGGAAGGGGGTGGTTAGGGGTGGTGTGTGTGTGTGTGTGGGGAGGGGGTGGGGTGGGGTGGGGTGGTGTGTGTGTGTGTGTGTGTGTGTGTGTGTGGTGGTGGTGTGTGGTGGTGGAGGGGGGCAGGGGTGGGGTGGGGTGGCAATTTTTGACACGACACGATACCCGACACGAACTCGACACGAACTCGGATGATAAATTATTTATGTGTTGCAAGAATTTGAAATTAATTAAATTAAGTTATTGTAGGCGTATGAGTGCTATGATTGGTTAAGAGAGAAGAAAAAAATTATTTTATATTTTACTTAATGGGTTATGCGGGTCAACCCGAACACGACACGATAATAAATAGGTCGGGTTAGTGTTTGCTCATCTGACACGATTAGTTAAATGGGTCGGGTTAGGGTTGACTAATACTTAACACGAACCCGACATGACACGACCCGAACACGACACGACGCACACGAATTGCCACCCCTTGTGGGAATTGATATCCAAGACATGTATTTGAATTGATATCTATTTATTTGAATTGATAGAATTGTTTCTAGGATAATAATCCTACTATAAGATAATTGCTCAAAATAAATATTAAATAATAATTACTAAGATATCAATTCAAATAAAGTCTTAATAACCTAACCAAAAGAAATAAAATAAAATATCAAATAAATTATCATCCACCTCATAGACATTCCCTACCAATCATTTTAAGATAATTTTATCCTTATAAAGATAATAGATTATGTAATTTTAGGACTTAAAATAATATTGATTATGGATATAGGACAACAAACATTTTGTTTCCATTTTTTGTCCCTATTTTCAAATTAAAGGGACACGTGGCATGTTATGATTGGTTAACGTTTTATGAATATGGGTCCGCGCCAGCGGTTTTATTAAAAAATAGGGACTAAAATCATAAATAAAATGTTTGTTGTCCTATTTTCAAAATACATATTACAATAAATCCTAAATTTACAAACCCCTAAAGATAAATACCTTTGATTGCAAAGCATGCACTTGTATTATTTCGACGTGTAATTTGGAAATGCTTGTTTTTCTTTCTAGAGACCCGTGTCGTCAAAACTTGGTAGTGTTCGAGTGTGTTTTTATCACTAAATTATTATTTCACTAACAAATACTCCTTATATCCTAGATTAAGAGTCCATATTTATTTTTTGTACTTACTAATAATACACTTAATCAATGGCTAGGATTAACCCTTATTCACTATTATGAAATTTGGTTAATTGATTATTTAAAAAAAAAAGCAAAAGTAGACTAACATATATACACAACACTAAAAGTAGACATCAATTTTATAAATAATTGATATTTTCATTCAAAATATGTGTGCGTGTGGCGGGGGTGGTATTGACGGAACTTACACATACGTTATAATATAGACGAAACATTTTTTTATCTGTACTAATAACATTTTTTCTATCTGTACTAATAACATTTTTTTTACAGCAAAAATGTCTCCTTCAGATGTTAGGGCGAAGATGATGATGCTGTTTATGATGATGTCGTCGTCTGGGTTCGGTGGTAGCGGAGGCGACGAGGGCTCCTCCGCCCATAGGCTCCCCAAATATGGAAAATTTGGGATTACCGTCGAAAACAAGTCGGAGCTTTTAGCGAGATCCCTCGAGCTGCTAAAGACGGTCATCGGCCCGGGGTTTATGAGTTGGAAGGAGGTGCCGTATGAGCTCAAGTTAGCTGTTTGGGCGGCACTACAGGTAATATTTATATGAATATTTCAATTTCAATTTCAATTTATATTTATATTTATATTTATATTTATATTTATATTTATATTTATATTTATTCGCAACTAACATTGTATTTGTTGGACAGGAACAATTCAACTTGGATCCAAAGCTACGCGATTCCGTCTTCGAGCAGTTGAGGGAGCAACACAAGACGTGGAAAAAAAATATGCGGACACGGTACTTTGGAAAAACACGAGAGACCATTTTACAATGGCGCGGATCCGTCCCGCCCAAGGAGCCGATCTCATTGGCACAATGGCAAAAGTTCATTGACAATGAGATCGAGGATCGACAATTGGCATCTCGCCAATCGGGGAGGGAAAATCGGGCTAAAAAGACGGACGTGCACTACTCCGGCCGGACCTCTTACGCTGAGGTGGAGCATAGGATGAAGGTAATATTTAATTTATCTATAACTACAGAAATATATTATTGGATATTATTTTACTTTGCGGGGCCGATACTAATTTTACTTTACTTTATTTTATTTCAGGGGGTAGGGAGTGGGCCAGGGGGTAAGCCATATAGGCTCGATACTTATGTGTCTCTTCGGACGAAGAAGGGGAAGGACAAGGAGGTGTCCCCGAGCGTCGCGGCCACGATTATAAGTAATCCGACAGTTTAATTATTGTTAATTACGTTATAATTTTTTAGTTTACTTATTTTACTAATCATGTGCTTTTTGTCGTTTCAGGCAAAGCTTAAGGAAGTGCATGAGTCGCAGTCTGATGCCGACAAGGCATCTTTGTCCACAGACGCACTCAGCCAAGTGCTTGGCTCTGATCGCAAGGGGAGGACAAGGGGAGTGAGCTCGCGGGTGGCCAAATCTAGGATCATCGGATTGGAGACGAGCGACACCGGGTTGGCTCGAACGGTGGATTCACACGACGCGAAGCTGTCCCGTTTGGAGGCGACGGTCCAAGATATGTACGCATTCATGAAGCGTACGTTGGGTGGAGACCGTAAAGAGAAAGGGAAAGGGAAAGGGAAGGAGAAGGCGGTGGAGGAGGAGGTGCGGGAGGACGAGGCGCAGGATGACGAGGATGTGGACCTCGCTGCTTCATCACCGACACGTTCGTACTTCGACGATCCACTTCCCTATTTGACGCCCTCCAACAAACCATTATCGACAATTGGTTGGCCGAGCATGTTCATATTGGACATATTTGATGGCCAGCGGATAGGGCGGGGATTGAGGGACCCGAACATCGTCGAGGGTGGACTAGTCCATGGACGTGTGCTTCAAGAGATGGAGTCCAGGGTGCTCGTCACGCATGTCATACCCGGGAAGGAGAACTCCCTATTGTGGTTGCGCGAACAATGCGGCACGACGTATATTAGTGGGTGCGTCAATTCGTATGTCGTGTGGCCTACTCATCTCCTCAGTTTTATCTAAGACATGTAGTAACATTATTTTTAAGTTTGTCCATTTTAATTATATTTGGATTATATCGTCATGTATATTATTTTTACTTTGAAGATTTGGATTATACTGTCATGAATATATATTTGCATTATCTTTAGTTTGTGTTGGATATATGATGTTTGGAACAGGTACAACATTGCTATAACAGGTACAAATATACTGCTGGGCAGTGGCGGTGGCCATACTGCCCAACAGATTTTTTTTAAATTCTGCCCAGAATTGTCACGGTCATTGACCGTGACAACATTTGTCATGGGCTTGTCACGGTCAATGACCGTGACAATTTTTTTAAAAAGGATCACGGCTTTGTCACGGTTATAAACCGTGACAAACGTGTCACGGTCATTGACCGCGACACGACCGTGACACAAAACGCGAGTTTTGTGTCAAGGTCAATGACCGTGACACGACCGTGACAAAAAAAGTTGTCTCGCCTCGAAATGTCACGGTCATTGACCTTGACAAGGTGAATTTGTCAAGGTCAATGACCTTGACAAATGGGCAGATTTGGTGTAGTGTGTTGTTTATTCCTGAGAGATTCGGAACACGTAGTCCTTATGTACGTGACGTACCGGGATTGGATAGCAGAGTATGTGTGCACCGCAGCTTAGTCTCGGGGTGCCAGTATTGTATATTTATGATGAGAATAATATACTGTTAATTGAACTGAGCTGTCATGTATAAATGTAAGTGTGAATAATAGCAACATTTTAGTAGAGTTAAAAATGGAAAATCTCTAGTGATTAGCATTACTAATATGGGGAACTAAGAAGAAAAGTAAAACTCTCTGTTTAAATTAAGATGTCGGGACTTAAATCGTGAATCGTATAGAAATTTTAGATTGTGTATTGGACTAGTTAGATATGGGAATAACTAGAACGGGTACGGGTACGATAGGAGTGCATAATTAGTTGAGAGGTGAGGAACTCATGTGAGTGCACGCACTATCATGTACTTTATATTCATTGTTTAATTATATTAAATACTTGCTGTATTTTAAACTATTTTCACAATTGGGCTCTGACCCGTTTGCTTTCAAATCTATTTTTGTAAAAACCTTTTTAGGTGCCCAGCTACAAGGACACCAAGCATAGGAGTTCCATTCCAGTGACGTGCTGTAGCTGCTGTGGAAGTTACAGTACCTCGATAGTAGACGCCTCCACTTTCTATCTTGACTCTACTTCAGACTTATTCATCTGTAGGGCATGTCGCCCCTTTCCTTTCAGAGACATCTTACTTACTCAATTTTTCTTTCATATTTTGGGTTGTAATTAAATTAATGATTCAGGCTTTGTAGTTGTTCATTTCAGTATTCGGTTTGTTGTGAGGTGTATTCCTCCAAATTCAGTTTATTACATCGTTATTTATTTGCGACTGTGATGTGGTTGTGGTATCAGTATTTCATAATTTATTTTGGTTGTATGTAAATCGAATTCTATTAAAATTGACAACTCACTTTTTAAATATTAGGTGGCTAGTAGTTGTTAAAACGTTTTCGATAGTGATGCTACGAACTGAACCAACTTGACATTTTGAATTAATTAGAATTAAGGAGTAGTTACCCGGTATTTAATTAGTCGGGGTGTCACAGGTGGTATCAGAGCATCAGGTTCTAGTGTTCTTAGGATCTGTACGGCTTGTTATGTTTCCGCGTAGCTTCTTTGATATAGAGCCCTATATTTTAGGATTGTTGTATTCTTTTGTGTATGCTTCTCTCTTCAGCTATTTTGAGATAATAACTGCGAACTTATAAGATTTTATTCTCATTTCAGATGCCTCCACGACGTGCACAGCGAGTTCCCAGGTATTCTCAGCGCGAGCCCCAGCCTGCACTAGTTCAGGGCACCATGAATGTCGCAAAGGTTGCTGCCATTGTAGCCCAAGCGGTAAATGCCGCCCTAGCAGTTGTGCAGTAGGCACCACCTCAGGTACCGGTAGTAGCGCCAATTCAGGCTCATGCGTTCCCGTCTGCTTGGGAACGTGTTCGTGATGCTTTTCAGAAAGCACACCCTCCGGAGTTTGCAGGTAGGTCCGATGTCGTTGTGTCCAGTCAGTGGAAGAAGGACATTTAAAGGAACTTGAGGATGTACGAGTGAACGGATGGACAGAAATAGATACTGGCTACTTTTAAGCTAGTAGGATCAGTGTTGCAGTGGTGGGAGTCCATTACCACCACGGAGGAGAGATACATACTTTCTATTCAGGAATTCTGGGTGCAGTTCGACTGCAAATATTTTCCATCAGCTGTTCACACCGAAATGAGGAGGAAGTTAATGAACCTCAAGCAGGAGGGGAAGACCGTGGCCGAGTATAAGGCTGAGTTCACTAATCTCTTGAACATCGTTCCCGATGAAATTCCAACCGAGGAGAAAAATATTCAGAAGTTCATGGATGGGTTGACTTGGAGGATCCGTCAGCACTTGTTGGGAAATATCTCGTTGGCCACTTATTCTGATGTGGTTAACGCAACACTGCTTCACTGCCAGGACCACCACTTTCACATGTCAGAGAGTAAGCGATCAGGAGAGTCCATCCATCAAGGCAGGACAGGGGGAAATGGTGCCAGCGGGGTACAATCTGCTCAGGGTCAGCATAGGCAGGGAGATCAGGGTTCCCAGTAGGGGGATTTTAAGAGGTTTAAATCTGGTGGTTTCAAAAATGGTCAGGGAGGTTTTCGTTAGGGTCAGCACAGCCATCAGGGTCAGCAGGGCCAGCATGGCCAACAGCAGCAGTTTCAGCAGGGCCAGCACGGCCAGGGGAGGAATGGCAACGACCACCAGGGCCGTGGGCAGTAGGGTCAGAGAGGGGGGAACTTTTTGGGGAAATTTTTCATTTGTGGCAAGATTGGCCATAAGCTCCAGGAGTGTCCTGATAGGGGCAGGGCCCCACATCAGCAGCAACAGGGTGCTCGACATGAGCCCTAGAGACCTATGTTTCCCGTCGCCCTCCCAGCACCACTACAGATGCCAGCTTTGCCACCCATCCCAGAAGTCCCAGTCCAGCAGGGACAACTACAGTACGAGCGAGTTTATCAACTCTAGCATGCCGCAGTCCCACAGGATCCACCTACTATTGAGGGTATGTTCTCTATTCAGGGGACTATGGGGCGTATTTTATTTGATACGAGGGCCACACACTATTTCATTACCATGAGATTTGCACGCACTTTGGGGTTGTTAGACACTGCAGAGAACACGATTACTTGCGTAGATTCACCGTTGAGTAGGGGTTATGTGATTTCTCTTATTTGTAGAGGTGTGGGTATAGAGATCGAGAGATTTACTTTACCTGCTGATATGTTAGTATTAGAGATGACTGAGTACGATGCGATTGTTGGTATGGATTGGCTAGTTGCGTACCGAGCCATGATTGATAGTTTCAGTAGGAGTATTATCTTTGCCATTCTCAGGCAGGAGATGTTTTTAGTGGTGATTCCTTGCCTTGAGGGAGGATCGTCCACTCACTTGTACTATATAGAGGAGGAGACCTCTAAGGAAGTGGTGATACCACTCGATTCGATTCCAGTTGTTAGGGAGTTTGCTGATGTATTTCAGGATATACCTGGATTACCTCCTAGTAGAGAGATAGATTTTTTGATCGATTTGATGCCGGGCACTCGGCCAATTGCCCGCGCACCTTACCGTGTGGCAAGATTGGCCAATTGCCCGCGCACCTTACCGTATGCCGGGCACTTGGCCAATTACAAACAGTTAATGCAATTTTTCTTCTTTAATAGAAAATTGTAAACATTATTTGATTACTGATTTCTTGTCAGTTTTGTGTCTTATATTTTTTATAGGATAACATTTCGGCGTTAGATTTTATCCACGTGGAACACCTAAACAAATCAATGGTTTACGCCAGGTAGATTGTTTATTTATTGTTGTTATTGTTGATATGCGACACTGTTGTTTTTAATTTTTTTATGTCCGTGCGGGTTTTGTGTTGATTAAACGGGTTGGTTTTCATATATAAATGAAGGAGACTCTATCGAATTTTTTAAAAAATTGTAAAGAGTTGTTGACACGATTAACTAATATATTTGGATATTTTATTTTACTATAATTTATTACGATAAATGATTATTTATTGATTGCATGTTATGTACAAGCAATTGAAAATACATGTTTTTGAGCGTGTTTACTACATGTGACATTGAGATAAGTTTTTTTTAGCGTGACGACTATATTTATCATCTTAATTTAGGGACCACTTTTCTTTTGACATTTTAATTTCTTATTAATTAGTATGATTTTTCAATCATTTCAATATTTTGACTTGGATGTGACAATTGTTTGTACTTATTGATTTGAAGATTTATATTGGGTTGTTGGATGTAGTTTAATGGAAGAAATTTTTATTGGATACGAGTTTCAATGAATGAAGTTGATATATTATGTTTGTCATTGGATGATTTGACTTATAATACAAATTAAACGACATTTATTATTACAGGATAAAGCAGATAATAATAAATTGTTTATGACAATTTTTTTATCAATTGGGACGGATATAAGACATCCCTAATACCCATTTTTTATTAATTAGGAATACCTTTTGGGATGGTTGTGCCATCCTAATTGGGTTATCAATTGGGAAGGTTATAAACCGTCCTGGTTGGGGTTGCCAGAATCTGAGTACTACTAGGGACGGATAAATCGTCCCTCTTCTTTGCATGGGAGCGAAATTTTTTTAGCGAGAATACCTTTTAGGATGGCAAAATTCGTCCCCAATGCCTAATGTAAAGCGTCCATAAATTATCATTTAGGACGGTAAAATCCATCCCTAAAATATTTGCGACACCTAGTATAAGGGACGAATTCTCTCCGTCACAAAATCTATCATAAATACTCTATTGGGACGGGTTTTTCGCTTTTAGGGACAAATTTTTATCGTCCCCAATACCCATTTTTCTTGTAATCAATCAAGTTTGTGTGCGTACGTGTTTGTTTGTTTGCGTATTTGAGTTTTGGCCCACGAAACTTGAATTTAGATGAGCACTAGGTGAGTAATTTGTTTCGAAAGTAGTATGTTTTACATTTTTTTTGCGTTGTCAACTTCACCGCACATGGTTTCTAACAATTGTTTTCTTCATTTCCCTACTTTTATGAATGGGATGTTTTTATTTTTATTTTTAGCAAAGTGCATAATGAGTTAAAGTGGTTGAGTTAATTTTATGTATGGTGAGTTAAATTCATTTTATTTTCATATTACATAGTAGGTTAAAATTATTACGTAATTACTTTACATTCGAATAACACTTATTTATAGTTATTCACTCGTGTTACATTCAGATTACAGGTATGCATGGCATTCAGTCTATTGAAGTTAAAATCACTATTGTGGTTTGCAACGGATTTTTACAGTTTTGCAAATTTTTAGTGGCACTGAACATGACTCCGGTTCGATAGTGCCACTAAGTCCACAACTCATAAATTGTTAATTTAAATTTGAAAGTGGTACGGAACATGTTTCAGGTTTGAAATTTTGCATTTACTCTTGAAATGAGAATTTATTTCATTGTGTGTCTATGTGTATGTGTATGAACTTTACTATTCATGGGAAGTTTTAATTTACTCTAGAAATTGAGTTGTTCATGTATTAATTTAGTTTCTTATTATAACCATATTCTTTTTTTACCATTGTTTGGGAAGTTTACTATTTCATTATTATTAAACTTTTGTTCGTCACCCATTGAATACCTATCCAATGATTATGCTGAACTTTCTTGAAATTGGAAAGTGAGTTGTATTCTCATGTCCTCACAATAAAAATATTTTTTGGGGTGATTCGTAGTTTTGTTGTTTTTGGTGGAGTCATACCATGATTGTCTGTATACTAAATTGGTTTCTAATATGACTTTTTAAACTTTTTATCCTTTATTGTTTGGGTTTTTTAATGTTCGGACTATCTACCTGGAAAAAAGGGTCCTTTAAGCACATCTAACAACATTCTATGTAAACTATCTATTAGTTATAACATTTTTGTTAGATACTATCTAAAGAATATCATTTTTATTGTAGTTTTCCAATTTGGGTGGTGGATTTCGGAGCGGTGAGATGGGTTGAATATTTGATACTCTCTTTAATTGAAGAGAATGGGTATTTCTCAAAATTGAAGTGGATTATTGCTTTATAATGAACTCTTTCTAGGGTAATCAGTTCATAGGTATTTGGTGTGTATAATGTAATGTGGATTTTATTAAAGGCCGATGCATTTTGTTGTTGTTGGTGTTGTTGTTGCGCATATGAGACCTAGTGGTGGTTTCTAGGATTGGTATCTCAATTTTTTAGATAGCACTTATGAGTGCTTTTCGGATCATTTGTAATTTTAACAATTGTGTTAATTTTTCTGGGGATTTTTAAAGCTTGATTCGTGATAGCATTATTGAGTTTGTCATTATTTGTATGGACTTAAAAAAATATTTACACGAAAAAATTAATTATAATTGATGTAGGAGCATGGTACTTACGAGTTATTTTGTCCTTTTTAGTCTTTTACTTATTTAGGGTTAGCTTGACTAGCAAGATAACCTTTTTCCTTTAAATAGGGACTTAGGACCCTCATTTGTACTCACTGCGATATTTTAAGATTTGATTTAGTGATATTTCTTAGGCTATTGGCCTCTAAAACAATATGTTGTTGTTGTCACGTAGTTATTAATTAATATCTTCCGTTCCCACTACACATCAAATTGGTACCACAACCAGGTTTTCCCCTAATATGCTCAGTGATGTGGTTGTTGTAGAGCCATGGGTAAGGCTTGGGGGGACCGTCGAGTCGCTAATCCTGAACACACCCCTGCACCCGCAATCAAGTGGCACCACCCGATTTCTGTCCCCAGATCCTAGATATGAAAAGTTTAGATCAGTTTCAAATTCCCAAAACCCTTATAACCCCTCATTCCAATCAAATATTTCCCCAATAAACAAATTTGCCCATTACGAGAGCTTGTGGTAATCCGAGCCTAACTTTCGACAACCGTCGACGACGAAATGGGCTCACAACCACCAACCACACCTTTACCTACCACCTAATCCATGTTTATGAACAAGATCTAAAACCAAAGTTTTAAATACCTTAAAACCTTCTTCATAATTCACATACCATGCTCCCAGCCCATCACTGGCATTAGAAAATCTTCGTCGAAGTTCGACAAAAGTCAACGGAACCCCAACAGCTTCCCTAGTAACCCCTATCCTTGAAATCAATCAACACTTTAGATCTAAAGAAAATAAGCCCCCATAGATCTCGAAAACTCCTCTTCATGTAGCTCCTACTGTCAGTTAACCTTCCAACCAGAGTCACCGACCTCGGGCAATAGTCGTCGGACCGAAGGACACCACCCTGGAGCTCCGGCAACAAATGGGGTGTGGAGGCAACATCTATTAATGATAAAACACAAACACTAGCTAGGGTTTGTAATGGAGGTAATTCTCTTTACCCTCTTACCCCTTCCTCTTTTATTTCGAAGTCTGACCCCACTAATAAACTTCCAAAATTCACACAAACACCCCTTGAAATTTATTTCAACTCTTCCCTCACTATTAAATCACATTAAACACATACCACCCCAATCATATTAACAAATTCACCTCAACCACTATTGAAAAATACCCACCCCCCTCCCAACTTTTGAAATTTATGTTTCAGCCCCTAAAGTTTCCAAAAATTCCAAATCAACCCCCAAATCTGCAGAAAATTATTTTTTAACCCCAAACTTTCCGAACATTACAATTCAACCCCTGAATTTTTCCAAACCCCTAATTTAACCCCTACACTTCTTCCTCAGACTTTTTTGCCCGTCGGTTAATTATGAGATGAAAGTAATGGTGTGTATGGGTTAGAAATGAAGACTTGCATTGAATTTGAGGAATTGAGTCATGTCATTATCAAGGAACTCCAAAATCACCTCGTCGTTTTTGTTAAGGACAATGACGCCCGATACTCTATCTTATATGATGATGATTTTTTTGAGGATATTAAGGGACCACTGTAGGATGATATGGATACTGAATTTTCTCTTTGTGATCTTTTCTCAATATTTGAGGGGGTGGTTGAGAGTGGTTAAGGGCACGTGGACCCATTGTCTGAGGAGTTGAGGAAAAGTGGATGGTCAGTTCGGAGCTCTTAGCATCACATGCACTCATCATGGGAGAGTCATACCACATTTTACACTGTTTCCCCTCCCCGAGGCATGTGCTCGTTAGTTTTTATTGTGGCAAAGTTTGAGGTTGAGTTTTAGTTCATCGGCCATGGTTAGGTTTTATGAATATTCAACCTGGGCCTTTTGCTAAACGATATGTCGGACGCTTTTGAGGATGACTTCCCTTTAAAGTGGGGGAATCCATTGATGGTTGCTTTATGATCTTGTCACTCACCTTCACGCTAAGGACTAGAATTTTCAAATGGAGGAGGGATGTGTATGAGGTCCCTAATTTATTTATAATTTTGGTTTATTTTATTTTTTATGTTTTTAGGATATATCCTTATTTTAGTTGTTATTCTAGGTTAGAGGGTGATATTGTCTTTTAATGTCTTTAAAGTTCCCTTTTTAGTCTTTTTATCTTTTTTTTTCTAGCTAGCTAAAATTTTCCTATAAATAAGACCCTTGGCCATTCATTGTACTCATTTACTTTTATAGATGAATTAGAGACATTTCTTGGGCTATTGGCATCTAGAGATTATGTTTTTGTTAGTGTTGTTATGTAGTTAGTAATTTATGCTTATACCTTTCAACTTCATGGAAAACTTTGTAGTGGTGTATTTTGATGATATCCTCATTTATAGCCAATTCGAGGGGGAGCCCTTAGCCCATGTGGCACAAGTATTGTTCGTTCTTCATGCATAGCATTTTTAGCTTAACTTGAAAAAATGTTCCTTGATAGTTCCTTCAGTCACATTCCTTGGGTATGTGGTCTCCTGTTATGGGGTACATGTTGATGAGGCTAATATTCAGGTCGTTGTGGACTGGCCCACCCCTACCTCTATCTCTCAGGTGCCCAATTTTCATAGGCTCGTCAGGTTTTATCGGTGATTCATCGCAGGTTTTAGCAATGTCATGGCTCCCATCATCGACCTGGTGTCTATTTCCTCTAATGACGGATGAGGAAGATATCACCTATCGTGGGATTAAGGATTCAATTACTTCATCTCCGGTCCTCGCCTTCCCTGATTTTACCTAGCTGTTTGAGTTATCTTACGATGCCTGCAAGACCGGAGTAAGTGCACTCCATAGATAGAATGGGAATTAATTGCATACTTCAGTCTGAAACTGTTAGGTCAACCCTAAATTATTCGACATACTCCCTCAAGTTTTTACAGTTTCATCAAGGTAATGAAGTTTTGGTAGGCCTATTTTTTCCACAAAGAGTTTTTCATCAATTCAGATCATATTTCCCTCTGCTATTTACACAGATGACGTTGGATTAATGACAACCATTCTAAGTAGACTGCATACATCTAGAGATACACTTTCCACCTCCATTATAAGTCAAGGAAGGACAATTAGGTGGTCGATCCTCTCAGCCTTTGTATGCTTGATCTTTTCATATTTCGTAACCAAGTCTTTGGCTTTGATGAGGTGTCGACCTTATACCCGTCGAATATTCAGTTTGGACCCTACTTATTCCACGTGTTAATAGAACAATGGGTCATTGAGTGACTACTTATTATAGGATGGATTTATATTCCGAGGAATAACCCTCTATATTTCCCACTTATTCTCTTCGGGATAAGATTATTACTGAGATTCACTTAGGTGTATTGGCATGACACATGGGTCATGACCACACCAATTCTTCTCTTTAGGAGTGCTTTTATTGACTTACAATGTGACGAGACACAAACACCTATTTTCGAAAGTGTTATACTAGTCACACTGCCAAGGGAGAACACACAAATGCTGGTCCATACACCCCTCTTTGAATTTTGGACCGACTGTGGTAGGATGTTTCGATGGACTTCATCGTTGGTCTCCCTCATATGACTTGGGGATATGACTCCATTTATGTTATCATGGATCGATTCTGCTAGATGGCTCACTTTATTCCTTAATCTTGAACGACTGATGCATCCCATGTCACCATTCCTTACTTTAAGGAGATAGACTGTCTCCACGGAATCCCACGTAGTATTACCTCAAATAAAGATGTACAATTTACAGGGCATTTTTGGTGCACTATTTGAGATCTACTCTATTGGTCATTGTAATTCTCCACAACCTTCCACCCCCAGACAGATGGCTAGACTGAGGTTATTAATAAAGACATGGTCAATATATGGCATTTCTTGGCCTCTAAGACTACCCGAAGATGGGACATTATCATGACCCATACGGAGTTTTCTTTTAACAACGACGTGAACCATTCCCCGGGGTTGTCTCCATTACAGATCGTGTTAGGTACCTCCCCTACCATCCTAATTATCTCCCACCATTCCAGTCATCCCCAAAGCAGCTGAGTTCATTGACCGATTGAATGCCTTTCAAGAGGGTGTTCGTGCTAGCCTCCATCACATTTATGATTCTTACTAAGAGCACGATGATACCCACTGTTGCACTGTCGTCTTCTAATCGGGTGACCTTATCATAATCTACCTTAAAAAACCTCGACATTATGGCAAGCTCCACATGCATCGCTTTGGTCGCTTCCCATTGTCCGCAGTGGTGGGGACAACACATATGAGGTGGACTTACCACCTGATTTTTCATGCATCGCACGTTCAACATGAAAACCTCTATCCATTTCATGGCACACATGTTGCCCTAATAACCTTTCCACGGATCAAAGACCACCATTTTCGATCCTATGTTGATCGCATAGAGTAAATCTTTGCCTTTAAGGAAGTCTCTTCCTCTTGCGGGGATTATACCTGCTTCCTTGTCAGTTGGCAAACTACCCGGATCTAGAAGATATTTGGATCATTGGGGATACAATGCAGCGCATTGACTTAGATTTTTACCACCCGTCTATGGAGTACCTTACGAGTTCTCATGGGGGGTAGAGTGATGCAAGATCATAGTAGTTGGGAGTTATTTTGTCATTTTTTCATCTAGTTATTTTTTCCTTTTTATCCTTTTACTCATTTAGGGTTAATTGGACTGTCAAGCTTACCTTTTTTCCTAAATAGGGTCTTAAGAACCTAATTTGTACCACTTACTACGGTATTTTAAGAGTTAATTTAGTGATATTTCATAGTCCATTGGCCTCTAAACATTACGTTGTTGTTGCTGTGTAACTAATATTCAATCGCTTTCACTTCTAGTACACGTGAATAATACCTTTTATTGTATTTCTTTTAGGGGATATATATTAGAAGGTGATGGTGGGAAAAGATTTATTTGGGTAAGAAAACAATAATGCTACTTTGTTGGACTGCTAATACTGATTTGGGTGATTATAAACGCTTTAATTGGACCTGTATTGGGTTTCACCACTTTCCTTGTCATTAGTCAGTTATTTGGTTATTGCAAATTTATCGATACAATTTTTCATAGTATTACACATTTACCTTGGGCCCCCAAATTTTGTAAAATATTATAAGCCCCAAATTATATATATATAACCCAACTATTTTGAGCAAATATATGGTCCAAATCAATTTGTTTGGTAATGAAATTAAAAGGCCCAAATAACTAGTAAGAAAAATGGATATTAAAATAAAAAAACTCATATTCTTTTAAACCCAGCACCAAGCAACCTTTCACCTTCTAACTTTCAAAAGGCACTCTCCTAAACTAGATTTGTGTGTCAACCCAAAAACTTAGCAACCTTTTATAATTATCCTAAAAGGTATCAAATCCAAATGACTTCAACACTTTAAATGCATTTGAGTGTAAATTATTTGATCGCAACACTCTCAAGTCTCAACCCAAAAACATTCAGCACCCAAAACATACAACATTCCACAGGTTTCTATTAGTATTTTAATCTATAATTATACTTGTAATTATTTTTTAATCAAATTTTTAGTCTATAACTTGGTTGTTAATTTGTTGGTTGTAACTATTTGCTATTAATTTAATGCTGTTTTTTTGTTGTTAACTTGATCCTTTTATTATTTGTTGTTAATTTGTTGCTCTTAATTTTTTATGTTAATTTGCAGTTATTTTTTGTTAATTTTAGTTCATGTTACTTTTTGTTGTAAATTTGTTATTGTTAATTTTTTTCTTTTCATCTGTTGTGGTTAATTTTTTTTATCTTAATTTTTTTCTGTTAATTTATAATATCGTAATAATACATAATATATTTTAGCAAAAAAATCATTATGTAAAACGGCCCCATTTTACAAGTTTGCCTTTGGCCCCTAAATCCTCGGGATGGGCCCTGCGTGTGATAAGACATTTGACTTGGGGTTATATTATGGGGAAAATTGCATATGTTGGGAGGAATATTATGGTAGTGTCGCTAGCATGGGCATATGCTTAATGAACATGTCCAATTATGTTTCCCTTCTTTTTATAATGCTTATTTTTTTCTTTCCCCAAGTAGATCATGTTTAAGAAATTGAAGTCTAGTGAAATTAACATTCAATAAATCCTTAATATAAATAGAATAAGTTCATCCAGATTCCATATGTTACTTAAAATGAAATTTAAACAAGTTATTCCTCTGCATTGGTTGTTTCTAATTTTTTCTAATTTATTTGTATGGTTGTGATGTAAGCTCATATATTCATGCAACGCGTGGTGTAAACCCATCATTCACTTTTGTATCATGCATTAAAAATAATTATAAATACCTCAATAGAGACCACACAAGCAAATTTCAATCTAAGAATTAGTCCAAATTAACAATTCACCACTTCAAGTGGAAAAATCCTAAACAACAACCAAAATAAATTAACTCAAACTTTATATATAATATCAAAGCCATAAAATAAATAGCAAGAAAATTAATTCAAACCCTAACTTAAATAACAACAAAATTAATTCAAACGCTAAAGCCAATATGCTACGTCATTCAATTAATTGGTAAAAAAACTGATAACATGTTACATTAAGTCGAAAATAAAAAAATAACAAAAATATAACATAAACAATCCCAAAAAAGCTAAATGTAAAAAAAAAAATTACATTGTAAAGTTCCAAATGAAATGTGTGAGAGATGTTGGGAGGAAAAGAGTTTGGAAGCTCTCATTTGTTTAAAGTAGGGAGAGGGAGAAAGTGTAATTAGAAAAATGTCATTGAATAAGAGAAGATACCAAGTGGGGCAAGTGGCCCAAATGGGTAAATTGATAATGGGAAGTGAGAATTTTATATGTTAAAATTTTTTGGTGTTTTCAAATTTTAAAGTAGAATTTACATCATTGTTCCCCAAAGTTTAAAACTAAACATATATACCTTTATATTTTATAACTATTTTTTTAAATGCTGGGGTGGGCACTTGCCTACCCCAAGTGTAAAGAAGCTCTCCCACTGGCCATCAGTACATGCACAAGATAATTAAATTGTTTTGACTTTTAAATGATATGCTTTATTTAATCAAGTGAATAATTTTTTGGGGGTGGGGGTGGGGGGTGGGGTTCCTTTATTCAAACTCAATTTTTTGAATAAGTACAGAGTTTGTATCGACAAACATAAATTGATATTCACTCCATTTCTTTAAAGCATAACCATATGCATTATTTTTATTATTCTTCATAAATCAAAATTATCCATATCAAGTTAATTATTACTACTTTAGTATTCATATTAAATTATTAAGTTGGAACTAACTTCTATTATTATTTCGCTTATAATCGACTTCAATATTAAATGTTTTTTCTTTTCTTTTGTAGATATAAAATTATTTAGTGGTTGGGCATGCGAATTACATGGAAATGAAAATGAGAGATTTCAAGGGTTATTAAGAAGATTTGTTAGTGGCGTGGTATAGGCTAACATAGTTGTTGGGGTTAATTTGCATATGTTTGACATAATTTTTTTGTAACTAATGAATCCGTTTTATGCTAGGTTAGTAATTGTGTTTTTGAATGATTATGAAACGTTTGATGTTAGTTACTTGAAAACTTTCATCGATGAATTTGGACTAGAATTATGGTTGAAGTTTAGTATTTTAAATTATTACAAACTAGCATGCAGGTCATGCGATGCATGATCGAATTTAGCAAAACTTTATTTTTGGTTTTTGTGTTTTTTTCACATAATATATTCCATGAATGAAAGTAGATAGAATTTTAAAATTAATATTAGAAGACATGTAATTGACATATTTTTTAAAAAAGTTATGTTGAAAAAATTCGAGATTTTTTTTAAGTGTCGAAATATTGGTAATTGTAACACAATATTAAAACTAGCAAGTAAAAAATAAAATAGCTTAATCGAATCTTTTTTCCTCCTTTACATTTCGTCAAATAGGTTGTGTTTAGAATATAAATATTAGACAACCTCTACAACTTTAAACTAAAAAATGTAAGCATATATAGATTAGTTTTACAAAAGTGGGTTTTGTAAAAAAAATATGATTGAGACTTCTACCATTTTAAAGAACTATTCATAATAAAAGAAAAAAAGACGATACTTCTACCATTTGAAATAATCTAAATTTCATACCTAACATGTTCCATTTTAAAGATCTGCTCCAAAAAATTATATGTATCTATACAATTTTTTTGACTTGTACCATTTAAACAACTTCATTTGTTCCTCACCACCACCACCACCTCAATGGATATAAAAATGTATCATCCTATCAACCACTTAGGTTACTCAGATTATTTAATCCAAACTTGTATTATCTCAACCTATCTAGAGTCTTTATCATGAGTAGATCAAATATCAAGAAATAAGAGTAAATAAATAAAAATCAAGTCATTACAATATGGGATTTATAGACTTTGCCAATTTTTTGGCTCGCCCTTCAATTTGTGGGGTTATTGTAGCAATAATAGTAGTTGTTAAAATGCTCAATTTCCAAAGTTTGGCTTCTTTTAGTAAATGCATATGCTCAGAACTTGAATATATAACAAGTAATAATGATTACCTTCTGTTAAACTTTTGTACAGGTGCCATGTGATGGATTTAAGATGGAGGAGGTAAATGAATTTTAATATGCATCGAACCCTAGTGAAACCTGAAACTTAGGATCACCCAAATTGCCTCTCTCTAGGTCTATGAAGCTGAGCGTAAATGAATTGATGGAGGAACGTGAAATGAATGGATTGGGAAATGAAAATAAAAAAGGTATGAACGAAAATTTTGGGGAAAACAAATAGCGGCTATGGAGATATATCAAATATAAAGTTAGAAATTCAACGCGAATGCCCAAATGGCTTTCAACATGGGTAAGATGAAATTCATTTATGATATGCCAAGTGTCAAGTTAAGGTAACATGGGTAAGATGAAATTCATTTATGATATGCCACATGTTAAGTTAAGGTGCTTTCAGGCTATAATTATATATATATATATATATATATATATATATATATATATATATATAGAGAGAGAGAGAGAGAGAGAGAGAGAGAGAGAGAGAGAGAGCGGATCTCATGAGGACCTCTGTTTGCATACCGCTGGAGCGGAACAATTTTGATAAAATAGTAAAAAAAATATTTTTGTGCTAATTTTTTTATATAGTTTTTAAACATTTCAGTAGGGCTATATAAAAAAAAATCAACTCAAAATGAATTTTTATACTATTTTAAAAAAATCAGTCAAACTTTGTCAGTTTTTAACAACTTAAAAACTGACAAAGTTTGACCGATTTTTTTAAAATAGCAAAAAAATTCATTTTGAACTGATTATTTTTTTATGGTCCTATTGAAATGTTTAAAAATCATAAAAAAAAATCAGCTCAAAAAATATTTTTTTACTATTTTAAAAAAATGGTCCTCATTCAGGGTCCTCAAACTGGGACCTCACTTGATCCTTTCCCTATATATATATATATATATATATATATATATATATATATATATATATATATTTCTGCATGCTTGCATTAATTTTAGGCTTATGATATGTCATTATCCTCTTATTTAAATGCAATTAGGTTGGAGAAGCCATTGTTTTAGATTTGGTCAAGTTGCATTATTTATACGACACATTCCCACATCTTGGATAATTCATGCCCATTAACACAGTTCACTATACATGTGGATTAATAATTTTTTATATGCATATATAGGAATAAATATAAGGTTTGGATTAAATCATTTGTAGGGGTGTGCTACCAAAGATAATGTTGCATGGGTAAAATTATTATCATGCCATAGGCACAGACATCCACTAATTATTTAAAATAAATATTCATTTTTATCACTCAAAGTCTCAAATATTGACAAATAAATACATATATTT
The DNA here is from genome assembly GCA_949130495.1 of Sambucus nigra. Classification (NCBI taxonomy): domain Eukaryota; kingdom Viridiplantae; phylum Streptophyta; class Magnoliopsida; order Dipsacales; family Adoxaceae; genus Sambucus; species Sambucus nigra. The sequence goes on from OX422216.1 coordinate 21,363,516, forward strand.
TTAAATATGTATTAATATTACTAAAGGACCATTACAGTCAAGAAATCAGACAAAATTGTGTTCTAATAGAATATCAATTTGTTACAAAATAGATAATAACAGTACAAATCCATTAGTAATTTAGAAATAGTAACGAAAAAGTTTCTTAGTAAGTATGAATTAGTAATGGTAAAATACCGTTGGTAAATTCAGCATTGCTAATGGTAAATATCTGTAACTAATTTTTTCCCCGTGTCTTTTTTCTATTGAAAAATTACCACTAGAAAATATTTTTGTAATAGTAAAATACTGTTATTTCCTTCGTATTTTGGTGTAGTGTCGGTGCTCACCTCCTTCGGTGCAAATACAAATAGATTAATAAACTCTTGCTCATACGCATACATGCTTTAAGAACCTACTCTAAAATGATAAAGTCCTTCTTAGTGGACATAATGGCATACGAAAAGTACTTCTCATTAAACTTCACTAAGAACTCCCCATAAGTCATACGATCTCTATCCTAAGTGGTGCCCATATTCTCCCACCATTGTAATGCATCACCAGTTAGCTTAAAAGTACTAACATCTACATCTTTAGTTTAGTAAATTACACCATCCTAAGGTATATCTCCTCCAATAGTGAGCTAGCACTAGGTCAGATCCCCCTGTGAACGTGGGAGGACCCTTGCTGAAATTTACCCTCGCCATATCCCAAGTTGATGTGGGCACTACCGACTATTGAATTATTGAGGATTTTTCCCTTTGCCTTCCCATCTCAGTATCAGTCATTGTAGTCTCATGAATAATTATCATTAACTCCTAGGCTTCCAATAAAAACTAACCATGTCCCACCTGAGTTGTGGGACCAGTAGTCATATTAGACCTTTGGGCTCCTCTAGCTCCTTTCTTCCTAGTGTTTGTCATTTGAAAAGATAAGAGCAAAAATGTGTGTTAGACCCAAAGCTTAAAGATAGTAAAATTGATCAAAATGTATCAAAGAAAACCAAGCATAAAAGAATGGACCTATAACCCTCTAGACCAAGGACCGTGCTCTGATATCAATTATAGCAACCCACATTTCCAATATTTAGGGGGAAGGTCTAAATATTGAGAATACAAATTAAAAAACAATTTAAACTACCATTCTTAGCATGTGACGGAAATATAAGACAATTTAAAACTTTTCCAACAATGATATATGATGAGAAAATGAACAATAATAAAATCCATAAACCATAAGATCCAATAATGCAATATTTTCAAATATAAAACATCATCATCAAAATCTCCAAAAGAATACCAAATAACCATGGAATAATTAATGACCCACCAATCCTTATAACTATCTAATATAAAGGAAAATGACAATAAGGAAAACTACACTATACATGTAACAAAACTCAAAATTCTACTTTTGTAATCCACCCCAAAATCCAGCTTCTCCCAGCTCTCTCCAAATCTGAAATTTTAGTTAACGACGATGGTGGGCCAGGACTACCTCGAGCATACTAGCTACGTGATCCTAAATAAGGTTACACTAAATGAAGGAACTATCACAATGGAGTCTTTAATTAACAGTTAAACATTTAAATATAAAATGTATGAGACTTTCGATTTTGTAACTCATTAATACCAATTATCTCACAATTACACCATTTTATCCACCTGACCTCCCATATAACCCCACACATACCATGGAATACCACCCTTATCAACACATAAATACGAACAACCATGTTGATACAAAAAATTATCCACCTATGTGTACCAATTAGAAATGGACATTTGTCTCCTTATGTGGCAGAAACCCTAGTCAGTAATCATTTGACAAACTCCGAAGATAGTTGCTCGGCAGGCATGCTGACCAACATGAAGAATGTAGACCATCAAAGTAAATAAAAGGTCACCACATGGGAGATACAACCAAGGGCCTTTTCGCATGTGTTATATACAATCAACCATCACATTCTTTATGTATGGGTGTAAATGCTTGAATATATAAAGGCATTCCAACCCTTGATCTACGGGTCACTATAAATATATTTTATCCCTTTCACAAAAGGCAGGATATAACGGATTTTAGGAGATTCTTTTAAACAAAAGTACCTAGCTTTCTGTAATCACTCAAATAATTACATTAACAGTGGATGTAGGCTTTCTTATACAACCAAACCACTTTTAAAAACTCTTTATCTTTTATTTGATTATCTCATTGAAATCTTATATTTTATCTGTGATTAAAAAATTGGATCTAGTTCATTTTTTACATCAACAGATTGATGCCGTCTGTGGGAACGTGTGTCTAATTATCGTTCTCTATCTTGTACATCCTTGTTCAAGGTAAGATGAATGATTCAAAGCCCAGTGCTAAAAATGAAGGCAACCCAACCGCCCTTCTGTTTCGCCTACAACAGTCGACCTGAATGGAATTTTTACCAGTATTGTCAAGGGTCAAGACGCTGTACAGGAAATAATGAGGCAATTGCCATTTTTAGGAGCCATTTTTTGCCTAAAAATGGCTGGAGTCAGTTTATTGATTAGATCCACAGAGTTCTATGATGGATATTCTTTTTCTCCTGAAAGACCTAGTGTTTTGGAAAGATTGAGCAGTGCTTTGCCTTTTGACCATTTGGGACCCCGAGCAAACAAAAACCCTCCTAGAGAGTTATCTGTAACTAATCAGCACCTAGTCGAGCGTCGTGAAGCCTCAGTCAGGTCAAGATAAAGCATCCGACGATTTATGCACACCGAGCAGACTTCTGAGGAAAAGAGCTCAGCGTAAACACATGGTTGGGACAATCAAACTACTTCGAACAATTCTGACGCAAGCAATTCGTCATGGAAAGGATCAACCCATCGATTAGAAGATCGGCTGGGAGAAATGGAAAAAGAAAAGAATCCATTACAGAGGAATTTCGTTAAGAGATCTCCCTTTATTCAGGAAATTATTGATTTACCAACTCCATCCAAGTTTAAAACCCTTATGGTCACCCTTAAATATGATGGTAAAACTGACCCTACTTTGCACATCGAGCAGTATCAAGCTGTAGACGACATCTATTCAGTCCCTGATGAAATGAGATATTGAGAATTTTCAAGCACTATTACAGGTTCAGTCGAAATATGGTATAATAACTTTCCCTTAGGACAAATTGCCAACTTTAACCAGCTTGTCGAGTTGTTCATCAACAACTTCTATTTTGGGGAGAAACCAGTGAAAAGAGTAGCCCATCTCCGGAGTGTATGGAAGCGAGTGGGGGAAACCACCAGGGAGTATATCACTCATTTTAACAATGATAAATTGGAAGTGGTTGACTATGAGGAGAATATAACCATCACCACTTTAATAAGTGGATTTCTTTTAGAAAAAAAAAACTATATTATTCTCTGGCCAAAGATCCTCCTAAAACCATGACTGAGCTTATGGCTAAGGCAGTAAAATGAAAAAGCCACACTAAGTTATTTTAACTTCTATTAAAAAGGTTAAATGAGTTCCGAATTACTTTTTGAAGTGACTCTTGTAAAAATCTTTAATAATACACAAAATGTGTTAAAAACAGTTTGTTAGAATAATTTATTCAAGTTTCTTGGAAATAGGTTTTTAGTTTAAAACCTAAGTCTATATAAGTAGATTGTAGCAACGAAAAATGAAGTAGCACACACAAGAGTCAAGATTTTTAACGTGGTAAAACCCCACCCAATTGGGTAAACATCCCCGGAGGTCTCTACAGCTCAAAACCAAAATCCACTAAAATAAATTACAAGCATTCAATGAGAAACACACACAAAGAATATCTATTCTAATTCCAGAAATATACCCACACTCCTTAGTTATTTTCTAACTTCTTTAAGGCTCTGACGTTGTCCTCTCCATTCATTAGCTCTCCTCTTTTCCTCCTTTTAGCTTTACGTCGAGTTAGAAGACTAGAATCTCTTAACCAACAACGCTCTTAAGTGATTGTGGGTGATGGTGTTGTGAGTGTTGTTCCTAAATCCCTTGTATACACTCACACACACTTAACTACAGACAATACCTATAAATTACAAATCGTCTAAGTATGAAACCTCATTTTCACACTACTGAAATTAGACATAGACTTCTTTTCTCATACTTATTTTCGAACTGAAAAATTTATCAGATCTGAAGTATGAAAGTCTTTATTTCAGGTTTGTAAAAAATTAAGAAAATATTGGATAAATAGATTTATAATAGTTACAAAACAGATCCAGTAAGAGAGAGAGAAATCAGGAGCAACCTAAGATCTACGTGACTGTATCACTTAAAATAGATATTCAAGTTTCTAAAAATAAAAATGAGATCTATTTTGTGTGAGGTCTTTGAGTGAGAGATTTAGATTTAAGAGGATCTAAATAAAAACCAAAAAACCCTAAACTCTCAAAATATTTTATGAAAAAATTTGGCCAGAGTTTGGTTTGTGTTTACGAATTTTCTCTCTTTTTATTTTTCTTCTCTTTTCTATCTTCTCTATTTTTTTTCTCTCAGACCCTAAGCCTTTCTAAAGATTGAAATTGTGAAGATGAAGTCACATATTTATACTTGTGATGGAAGTGTCTGAAAGCCTAAGGGAAATCAACGATTGAGATTAGTTCGACTGTTCGAACTCTAAATCTTATGGCTCATAATGTACCGCATAAGGAAAGGTTCAGATTGGTTCTTTTCAAAGACATAAGGATCAAGTTAGATTACATGCAGGCCTTAGATAAAAATTGATCAACCGGTGAAGATTTGATCGTCCAAAAGAAACACAAAACCCTTTATTAATAAGCCAACATGTGTATGAATCTCAACGGCTGAAAAATGCGTGTTTTTGAACTTTGAAAAATATCATTTGCACGCACACAATTCTCTAGCCCTTTCGGATTCTACCCAAGGCAGATTTTAGGAAGTTTTGATATATGAATTTTAACCCCAAACATTTTAAAACTCTAAATTTAATTCTTAAAAATTGGATTTTAAATGTTTAAATTTTTTTAAAAATCCTAATAAATGTAGAAAATTTATTTTAATTCAATTTAGCACACACACCTCATATATCAACTGAAATGTGTAAATGTGCAATCCTAGAGTGTGTTTGCGTGTTGGTTTTCTACCTGATGGCCTTTGAACTTTGCTGATGTACACATCCTTGATTTTCTTGAAGATGCAATGAAATAGGAGAGACGCAACATAATTTTGTCTTCTTTTCCAAACTAGTTGAGCTCCTGTACAGTGTAGACTCAAGTGAGTCAACTATATAGTGTGCTTCAATCCCCCCTTTGAAAATGAGAGACAAAATCTCCTTTGAGTCATCTAGGACTCTTAGGGATAACAAAAGATAAGAAAACCCTAAACTATACAATCATCTATCTACCACATTTCCTAGAAAATAAAAATTACATAACTTAACTATAAACAGACCAATACCCTAAATGTATCCAATGGTAGTAATGGTACTGATTCCTGAAAAATAAAGCAGCTCATGGCAAAGATCAAAACTTTTAGTTGAATTTGGACTCAAATATCTCTCCCCTATTTTGTCTCAAATGGACAAGGGGTAACAAATCACAATATTCAAATAATAAGAACGAAATAAATCAATCAACCCAATTTATACCACAAGTAATATTTGAAACGACTGCATCTTATATCCTCAAAAGAAAAAAAATATAAACAAGAAAGCAACCGGAGGATATAATAATAGGCGATATGATTCTATTCAGGCAATATCATACCAATGGATTTTCTTAAGGATTCAAATCGTATATTATCCAAAGGTTTAGTGAACAAATCATCCAGTTGATATTCAGTGGGTAAATAATTTATTTCTAATTCTTTAGATTCAACTGATTCTCGTATAAAATGATGTCTTATCTTAATATGTTAAATATGGGGATGTTGAACTGGATTTTTAGAGATATTAATCGCACTTCGCAGTATATGGTTAGCTTTTCTTCATTAATGCCATAATCACTAAGCATTTGTTTTATCCACATTAATTGCGCGCAACAACTTCCTACTGCTATATACTCTGATTATGCTGTGGAAAGTGAAGTGTAATTTTTCTTTTTACTACTCCATCCTACCAGATTATTACTTATGTAATAATAAGCACATGATGTTCTTTCACTATCATCAGAACACCCAGCCCAATCAGCGTCGGTATATCCTATAATTGTGCTAGATGTATCTTTTATGTACCATATACCTAAGTTGATAGTCCCTCTAACATACTTAATTATATGTTTAACACATTGAAGGTGACTTTATTTAGGAGTAATTTGGTAAAGGGCACAAATATAAACGACATACATGATATCAGGTCGAGAGGCTGTTAAGTATAACAGGCTGCCTATCTTGCTTCTATATAGGGTAGGATTTATAGGTTTCCCAAGTTCATCTGTAGATAAATTCGTAGAAGTGATCATGGGAGTCCTAGCAATTTTGGCATTATCTAAACCAAATTTCTTTACTAACTCTATTGCATACTTAGATTGCGAGATGAATAACCCATTATCATTCGGTTTGACTTAAAGGCCTAATAATTATTGTAGCTCCCCCGTAAGAGACATTTATAATTCCCCATGCATAATTTTAGAAAATTCTTTAACCTCAGACGGGTAAGTGGAACCAAATATTATGTCATCTACATAGACCTGCGCTATTAAGTCCTGTTTGTTAAAGTTTTTCACAAATAATGTCTGGTTATTACCACCTCATCGAAACCCTTTATTGATTAAAAAGGTTAACATGCGTTCGTACCAGGCCCAAGGGGATTGCTTTAAACCGTATAAACCCTTTTCAATCTATAAACATGGTTTGGGTAATGAGGAACAATAAAGTCTTTTGGCTGTTCAACATAGGTTTCCTCTGTCAACATACAATTTAAAAAGGCAGATTTCACATACATTTGATAAAGTGTGAATTGTAAGTGATAAGTTACGGCCAAGAGCAAATGAAGAGATTCAAGGAAAGTGATAGGGGAAAAAGTTTCCTCGAGATCCACTCCTTCAACTTGAGAGTAACCCTGGGCAACTAATCTAGCTTTATTTCTAACTATCATCCCTGATTCATTTGCTTTATTTTGAAAAATATAGTGAGTGCCAATAACCCTTTTATTTTCTGGCCTAGGTACGAGATACCATACGTCATGACATTTGAATTCGACGAGCTATTCTTGCATAGAACTTATCCAAAATCATTCATTAAGTTCTTCATTTACATTCTTTAGTTCAATTAAATTATAAGAGAGTACTTTAGATTATATATGGAGGCGTAACCCCTGTTCGAGTATGGTAATGATAAGCTAATTGGCCAAAGCTTTAGATTAATGATAGGGCATGCAAACACGAACTTAATGAAGATAAGACTCAGTTTAAACTCACAAATCTCTCGTGTATAACTCAAAAAGTAGTAATGAAACTTATAAGTAACTTAGCTATATGGAGAGAGAAGTAAGCACCCTAGATACACCTTGGTAGGCAGATAGAAATACACCAAACACCCTCAAGAATCTCTGTAAAGTATTAAAAGCTTCGTAATAAATAACAATGGTGAGTGAGCAAACCCTCTGGTTTGCAATAAAATCTCTCTGAGGTGTCTCCTCTCTAGCAATAACTCCTGAACTCTTAAAAGACCCTCTCTCTCCTCAGAGGTGGTTGGAGTCCTTAAATAGCCCCCCCCCCCCACCATCCCCGAGGCAACTCAGTCATTAAAGACTATGAAAGACATCCCTCATACTTTGTGTCACAACATTAAATGCCTGATGCACTAGTTGTCTCCACGTCATAAACATTAAATGCCAAGACGTGCCTTTTGCTTAATCATTGTGTGTCAGGGGGCTGTTGTCGCAGAGGTGGCTCACCAACTGCCTGACAACCTCAAATACCACGGTGGTTTACTCAAGTGCATGTCTGACATTATTTAGCTGGATAGCGACATCACCTACAGTAGATGTGACATTAAGTAGAGGGCTGTTTGGTTCTCAACTCAACGCCCGATGGAACTCCAAGCTACTCCGCCCGAGGTTCCACGGTCAGGTTCCTTCGATGTTTTTACCAGGTGTATCTAAGATGGCCAGGACAATCCTCAACGATGCCTCACTTCTCAATCCTCCAAACCAAGTCCCTCTACAGTTCCCACGGCGAGGTCATTCGATAGAGCATAAAAGCTCTCCCAGGCCCTGCCAAGCCTGGTTTCTCGCGAGTACCGTTTGACCTCACACTAAAACTCGTTATTAATCTCGTTACAACATTATAACCATTATAGCTTGCCATCAACATAAACATAAATACAATATGACTAATACGACAAGATAAAGTATGAGTTGCCACGCCAAGCTGCCTTGCTGAGTTGCCATGCTTGAGTTGCCACGCTTGAGTTGCCTCAGTTTCTTAATCTCTAACACTATTTCCAATTAGTGAATTATCCCTAATCTCAGGATTACCTTCAAGTCCCTTCTACATTTTCCCCTTCGTGGAAAGATTTGTTGGAACAAGAAATGTCTGCACGAAACTTCTCAATCCGATGAACCCTCTCTGCGTGAAAAATTCTGGCTTCCTCTATTCATTGGAACTGCAGCGCTATAATCTCCTGGAAAAAAGTAAAATTCTCCCCGTTGTACCTGAGCCGAAGTTCCATGGCTTACTGGGGCTTGGGCGAAGGGACATCGCCACTTTTTCCTCATGCTGAGCCTCAACTCTTCTAGCTTTATTATTTGAAATTCTCCCGAAAGACCTTAACCTTCTCAAATACTCGTTTGGGCTCTTGGTAAGTCAAATTCTCCCTTGGAATGCTTCATCATGTTCAAAAAAGCAAGAATTCTCCCCGACGTAACTGAGTCACAGATTCTCAAATACTCGTTGGGACATCTTTTCTGTTGGGAGAATTACTGGATATGCCTGACACTATCTTGGCGCCAAAACATAAACTTGGTTAGGAAGGCAACCGTTTCTATTCCCTAGACGTCACTTCATATTCGACGTAGCGCAGTCTTTTCCACTGTCAAAAATTCTTCCCGAAGTGCCACGTATGCCTTTGAAATGATTATAGGCGGTTTGGCACGTGCGGGGTGGGGTGTGGGAAACTCAAACGACAAGTAAAAAGGGTTAAAAGTTTCAAACGTCTCTTTATTTCAAACCTTTCTCTTCTTCTTCTTCTTTAAGCTTTCATATTTCTTTAGAGAGAGATCTTTGTGCGAGCTTTGTACGACCTCCATTGTTGCCCCATTATTTGCTCAACCTCCTTCTCTCATCTTTTACACCACCATCTGTGGTTGTGCCCCTCCCTATTCATTTCCAACTCTTCATTTACCAGAACTTTTCGTACGTCGGTTGTTTGCAATAACCTTTTCAAGCAACCCTGCCACTCCTGCCACCAGTGTTCCTCCTGCCTCCCCCATTATCGTCGCCCCTTCTGCTGCCTCATTGATCGTCGCTCGTCAAGAACAGTTGCGTTTCTACCGCCGGTCCCCCATTTTTGGCGAAGGTGATGACTTTGCTGGGTTTTACAAGAGCTGCATTTTTAACGCCAAGTATGATGCCCTGACGCTTGGGGATGAAGACCAGAATTCTGATGAATGGGGCTTTCTACCTCCCGAGGGGAGTCTTAGATTTTGTTTTGAGCGAGGGGACTTCCCATGGTACCACATTGATTTTGAAAGTCCTGGAGGCTCTCCTACTCACTTTGCTGCTTAGAACTCTCATATGCAGAGTTCTCATGTTGATACCCTCGCTAAGATTGGGCTTCATCGAGCCAAGTGGTTTGGTAAGTTCACCCTCTCCAAAAATAATATTGCTCTTCCTGTTCTGGTATCTCGCTGGAATGTTACTACTCACACATCATCGCTGCATGGGGAGAGTTTACAATAACGTTGGAGGACGTGTGCGAGCTCTTAGGCCTTGAGGCAACAGGTCATGAGCCCTATTTCGATGAATCCCTAGATGCCTAAGAAATTGCTGATCATTTGGAGCTGGACCGTATATGCCGAAGGTGCATCGGTACTTCAAACAAAGCCACATTCACTCCCCTTATCAACTACTTCTTCAAAGACCCTTCGGACGAAAGTTCCTTCGAGGCCGCCCCTGGACAAGGTACATCGTTAGAGCTTCCTGCCTATATCCTTATCATTTTTTCTCACTTCTTTTTAACGGGAAAACCTAACGACCAGCCTCAGAGGGATCTCATAAACCTATCTCTCCGATTGGCCCGGGGTATCAAGCTCCCTCTGGTTGCAATCGCCTTGGAGTCCCTCTATACATGGCTTGATAGGGTCCTTTTTGACATAGAGCGATCTCTGGGTCGTTACAACCTAGCCAATTTTGCCAACTGCGTTCTCCTGACGGGTTTCCTTTATGTGCGCTTCCCGGTCATAGCCGCCAAGACTAACCGTCCTCTCTTGGGGGAAACAATCTTTCCCCCTTGCTCATTTGTTTACCATAAGAGGTAGAGCCGAAAGGAGTTGACCTCCTTTATTAATGACTTTTCAAGTTTTGTAATGAGGCCCTATGGGGAGGATATTTTTCTCTATACTTGTGATTTTTTCAAGCATGGGGCAAGAGTGGTCCAGCCAACCACTGTAGACCTCATTACCGAAGACCCCTCATTGGCCGTTGTGCTTCTTTTATCATCAGGATACCTGCCCTCATACACCGAGTGGGGATACACTAGTGAACATTACAATCCCAACTGATGCAGCCGTCAATTTGGCTTTGATCAAGGGGCTCCTCGCCCGGTGTTTCAGTTATTTAACCCCAAGGTATCTTTTGGCGAGGCATGTTCTCTATTCTCCTCGACGGTTGCATGGGGAGTGAGTTCGACATTGGCTGGGCCAATCACCATCCCCAGCATCACTAGGTAAGGGGACATGACCCCTTAGTTTTCCATAAAGTATTGGCCAAGGCAACTGGCCCAGATTGCTGAATTCATCGAGGGTGATCCCGTGTATCCCCCAATTCTTTTGTTTTTTTCCCTGGAGCTAGGCTTGAAGGGAAATTTTATTCTCGGGGTTGAGTTCCCTCTGAGTCAGACCCCTAAAGCACCTCCCACGGAACTTCCTCCATACTGCCCCATGATCCCTGTTGCTATGCCCAAAGCAAAGGCCACCGAGATCCCCAAACCACCTGTCCCCATGACCGAAGCTGCCACGGGAGAAGGGACTTCTGAGCCACCTGCCAAGAAAGCCAGAAATTCCAATTTTAAGAAGGCTAAGGCCAAAGGTCAAACGAAAAATCCATTGGAGGCATTCCTAATTACCTCCGTTCCCCCTCCTATATCTCCAAAACTGGATGAATAGCTGAGAAGGCAAGTAGAGGCCGAAGTATCTCGAATAAACGCTGAATTCCAACGGTGCGCAGTGGCCATTCCTCCTTCGGGTACATTTCCCAAAATCGTGGTTGATCCTAGTGATCCATCAGCGAAAAGTAGAAGAAGATCGAAGGTGCCTGGAAGTGGTGGTGTCAAGGGCTCAAGAAGGAAGACATTAGGTACTAAGCCCCAGAAGAAATAGACATTTGAGCGACCTTCATCACCATCTCCTTCTGCCGTTGCTTCTTCGCCACCTTCACCAGTGGTTATATCCTCTCGTTCTCCCACTGGATCTGAGGTATATGTGCATTCTTTATTTCTCATTATTCTTTTCTTGACACAACTTCTTTACTTATTGCCTGATATCTTTGGTGCAGGGAGTTGAAGAAGTGACGGTCAGTCCTCCCACTCCCCCCAGTCCCCCAGTGAGTCGTTTTGTAAGGGGATGTTACGGTACTCCTCCAGCCACTGCCACCCTTCCCCGTTCTCCTTTAATAAGCCTCACATATTCGCGCCGTTACTCCTCCCCTCGGTCCAGAGATGCCGCCACAGGTTCCGCTGAGATGTTTGGCCAGCCCGAGGCAACTGTTCCAGCTTCCTCCGAGTTACCTTCGGAGCGAGAGGTTTCTATGCCCCTTGTTGTGTTCGAAGAGAGTGTCCCACAGGTAAATGTCTTTTCAAGCCTTGCATCTTTTATTTGTTTCATTGGTTTATTCCTCAATTGTAACATGTTGGGCTATTTTAGGTGGAAGTGGCATCGCTGATAGCCAACATTCTCCTTCTTCCTGTACTGTCAAGACCCATTACTGCAATTCCTTTCTTTAGTGCCAAAACGGGGGTAAGCTGAGTGCATTTCTGTCTTTTATCCCTTAGCGATTACTCCTTTCATCTAACATTTTATTTACATTTATAGCTCTCTCCAAGTCTTTCTCCGCCTTTTACGTTGATTGGTTTTATCCCTTCTCAGGCCCTGGTTGGGGCAACTGCTCTCATTGGGGCATCTCTCGAAGGTCCATCATCTCCTTCTGCTAATGCTCCCGTGTTGGCCATGGTACCCTATATTGACGAGGGGAGTGTGCCTACCTTTTTGGCTTCTATATCCAAGGGCTCCGTTGAGGCTACTGAGGTAATAAGCCCGCCCCCACGGTTTCTAGCACTATGGCTCCCGCGGTGACTACGCCTCTTGTTCCTGCTGCTACTGAGGAGGTACTTCTCTAAATTCTCTGTATTTCTCAGCTTCTCAAACTCCACCTATATAGGTGACTTAATCAATGAAAACATTTTTTTAATATTTTTTCGTAAACTCCACCTATAACGGTAAATGTGACTTAACAATGCAAAAAATTGTTAAGATTTTTCACAAACTCCACCTATAACGGTGACTTAACAACGAAAACACTTGTTAAGATTTTTCCATAAGATCCACCTATAACGGTGACTTAACAACGTAAACACTTGTTAAGATTTTTTCACGAACTATAACGGTGACTTAACAACGAAAACACTTGTTAAGGTTTTTCCATAAGCTCCACCTATAACGGTGACTTAACAATGCAAACACTTGTTAAGATTTTTTTCACGAACTCCACTTATAACGGTGACTTAACAACGAAAACACTTGTTAAGGTTTTTCTATAAGCTCTGGCTATAACGGTGACTTAACAACGCCAACACTTGTTAAGATTTTTTTTCATAAACTCATTATTTCTCCTACTTGTTCTCAGGTTGCTCGGGAGGATTCTCCAACCGTTCCTTTGGCCATTACCTCGCCACATCGTGATCCTGTCTCCTCCGAAGAATCGAGCCATAATGATCAAGGTTACACGATAGGTGCTGCTGCTGAGAGAGAATCTGGGTGTGAGCTTCCTCTGTCCGACTTGGCTCCTCCCACTTTCTGCCTGATGGTACTCCAACGTTCTCCCCAAATGCCTGCCAACCATCGTTTGGTTATCGAGAAACTTATGAGTTATCATCCTGAAACCTTCACGGTGGACTGCCTTCGTTCCAACGTCTCAGTTACGAGCTATAGGCTCCAAGGCATGGCCACCGTTATTGCTGATATTGCCAACACTCTAACTGCGAACGTGACCAGACCCCTCCTCAAGCAGTTCTTGGGCTATCTTAGGGAGCTAGGTCGTGATGGGTTCCGTTTGGACTGGTTCATCACACATTTGAAGACTTTGAAGATCCAGCGATTGGACAGTCAGAGGGAGCTTTTACAAAAACATCAGGAGGGTCAGAGGGCCGAGGAAGCCAAGCTGGATGAGCTAGCACCTCTCCTTGGAGCCATTGACAAGGAGGTGGAGGACCTCTAAGAAGCTCTGCATTTGGCAAAGCTAAAACGAGAAGAACTTCTTATCGAACGTACGCAAGCACAATCTAGGTTGGAAGTTTCCATTAATGCCCAACGGTCTTGCTTAGAAGCTTCTTCGGGCCTTCCTGGGGATTTTTTCTCCTCCCCAGATTTGTGGTTCCTCCTGGGTCAATGAGTTTTTTGTATATGTATTTTTCCTTTCTTCTCATGTAATCCTTGGGTGATAGATCCCAATTTTGTAATTCCCTAAAGTATATGAATGGAAAAAGATACTTATTCCCATGCCATTTCTTTGTGTTACAGTTGTTTACATAGATTGTGAAATATGAAGTTCTGTAGTTCTTTCATCTATTCTTGAATTAAAATAAAGAGAATTTGCATACCCATCATAAGAAAGAACTTGTGTATTTATAATAACATCCAATTACATCAGTGGTTAAACATAACTACCTACACATGATAAACCTTCAACCACTTATTGTTAATCTTGAATGGTTTATCTTCTTTTATTTTTGAAATTAAGCAATAACCTGAGTCATAAGCCTCCTTTATGATGAAAGGTCCCTCCAAATTCGCTGTAAACTTAGGTAGGGGAAGCCCCCTAATATGTTTCACTGCTTCCTTTAATACGAGATCTCCCTCCATGAATTTCCTTGGTCTCACCAAGCTATCATATGCCCTGAAGAGCTACTTCGTGTACATTTGAAAGTGTTGCATCGCATTATCTCTATGTTCGTCCAATGCTTCCAACTGCACATATATGTTCTGAGGGAGCATGCTGCTTCACAGAGAATATCGAGCCAAAGGAACTTCTAATTCTACCGAGAGAATTGCCTCAGCGCCATAAATAAGAGAGATCGATGTATACCTTGTAGGCTTCCTCTTAGTCGTCCGATAGGCCCATAAAACGACTGGTATCTTATCATCCCATGATCTTGGGAAATCCTCCATAGTTTTAGCCAAGATATTGACCAAAGTCTTATTAATCGCTTCGGCTTGACCATTCCCCTTTGGGTATGCCACCGTCGAAGTGTGATGGACAATGGAGTATTTGTCTGTGAGCATCGTTACCTATGAATTGACGAAAGGGGTTCCATTGTCTGAAAGGATAACCTTTGGGATCCCAAAATGGCAAATGATGTATTCTCTGATGAAGTTGCTCACTACTCCTGCTGTTGCCCTTCTCAGTGGTATCGCCTCGTCCCACTTCGTGAAATACTCCGTTGCTATTAGGATCCATATCTTCCCCCTCGAAGAATGGTGTATTGCCCCTACCAGGTCGAACGACCAAGTGTGAAAAGGATAAGGCGTTGCTAGGGAGTGTAAGTCCACTGACGGGGCATGGATCATATTTCCATGAAGCTGACAAGCCTTGCACCTTCGAATGAACTCAGCAGAATCTTTTTCCATTATTGGATAATAGTACCCCAACGTCATCAGTTGGTCATACAACTTGGCCCCTCCTATATGAGCTGGATCGTATGCCTGTTTGAGAACCTCGGTCGCTTCTTCCTTCATGATGCAACGCAACGGCCTGTTGAAGTTTCCCCTTCGATAAAGCTGCCCCTATTGAACGTAGAACCTCAGGGACCCTTCGCCGGAGTCCCATCGCATTAATTTTCTCTATTAGGATAACTCCATCTTTAATGAAGTCAATATAGGGTTATCTTTAGTCAGGCTGAGTCTCCACGAAATGACATTCTGCTGCCTCAAAGAACAACTGGCATTTATCGCACTTCCGTTGTAACTCGGATGCATCCTGCTTCATACTAGGACATAAATACACTTCCCTTTAAATTCTTCTATAAAGGGGGATCTCAGTCGTTTTGCAGTGTTCTTCTTATATTTTCTTCAATCTCTTCCCTGATTCTTCTGGGCCGATGCACCTTGACAACCATCCTCCTGTGTTTCTGAAGTAAAGGCTCCCCTAGTTTGTAAAGTACTGGGCTAATTCTCTGAACCCCATTGTTCCTTCACAAGACTCCAGTTGCCTCTTAATCTCTCCCCTCCAGTCTGCATCCTCTTCCATCGGTAAAATTGATTGTACCATCAAAGGAGCTATTCTTTGTTGTATCACGACAATAGTCATATCGCTCCTCATGATCATCTTCTTGGCAATAGTGGTATAGGCGTCTGGGTGACGGTTCATCGTTCTGGGATGCCTCTTGATCTCGGTTTGATGGAACTAGCCAAGAAGCCTCTGAATGATCGTTCTGTATGGTGCCAGGCTCATGTGTTTCAACGCATATTCTCCATTCACTTGCTGAACCACCAAGTTTGAATCCCCCTTGATGCAAACTGAACGGATCCCTCTTCGAAGAGCCTCTAGCAATCCCAACACCAATGTTTCATATTTTGCCTTATTGTTAGAGTAAGGGAAATCTAACTTGTAGGAAAAGCAAATCTCCTCCATTCCTTTCGAAAGAATGACCCCTGCTCCTCATTTATTTTCTGCCGATGACCCATCGAACTGCATTGTCCATTCCTCATTCATTGCGTCTAGATGGTTGGCTTGCAAATCGTCTCCTGGAATATCTTCTTTGGGTGGCTCGAAGGTTCCCTAAGGGAAAATAGCCAACAGATCAGCGCACACCTGGCTTTTAATTGCGCGAGGAACCACACACTTCAAGTCATATTCGGAGAGGATAAGGAACAATCTAGCTTCCCTACCAATCAAATAGTTCTTGCAAGCAAATACTTAATGGGGTCACATCTAGTTATAATATGAATTGTAAAAGACAACATATAATGTCTAAGTTTTGCGCTACAAATACTAAGGCCAAACAATGCCTTTCTAAGCTACTATATCTGACTTCTGGCCTATGGATGATCCTACTGAGATAGTAAACTGGCCTTTCTTGCCCATCAATCTTTTGTGCCAGCAAATCTCCCACGGACCTTATAGTGGATGTGAGGTATAGCTGCAACGGTATTCCTGCCCTTGGTGGAACCATGGTCTGTGATAAGATGAGCAACTTCTTCAGTCCGTCAAGAGACTCTTGGTGAATTGCCTCCCATTTGAACTTCATGTTCTTTCGCAGCAGATGCATTAGTGGGTGTGTTATCTCGACTAACCCAGACACGAATCTCCTAAGGTAGGAGACTTTACCGAGGAAACTCTTCAGCTCCTTCTTCGTTCTTGAACATGGCATTTCCAAGATCCCCCGCTGCTTATTCTGGTCCATCTGCACCCCGTGTCGGTCAACCACAAAGCCTAAGAATTTCCCACTTGTTACTCCAAAACACACTTCAATGGATTCATCTTTAATTTAAACTTCCTGCAATGGGAGAACACCTTCCTCAAATCGCTCAGATGGGACTCCTCCTGCCTCGACTTAATGACCAAATCATCCACATAGAATTCTACAAACTTGTGAAATAAGTCATGGAAAGTGGCCATCATTGTTCTTTGGTAAGTCGCCCCAGCATTCTTGAGTCCAAATGGCATCACCCTATACATGAAGTTACCCAATGGGGTTCTAAATACTATTTTCTCTGCATCCACGGGGTCCTTCTTGATCTGGTTGTACCCTACATACCCATCCATAAAGCTATACATCTCATAACCTGCCGTTGCATCTATCAGGATATTAATGAAGGGTAGAGGGAACTCATCTTTGGGGCAGGCTCTATTCAAATATCTGAAGTCCACGCAGATCCTTATCTGGTTTTTGTCTTTCTTCCCTACTGGTACAATACTAGATAACCAAAGTGGGTGTTGTATCGGTGTAATGAACCCTGCCATTAGTAAGCGCTGAACTTGTTACTTAATCTTTAGATCCAACTCAGGCTTGTACGTTCTTATTGCTTGTTTTACTGGAATGGTTGAAGGCATTACGTTCAACTTGTGACAGCTTACTTCCTTATCTAGCCCCTCTATCTCAGTGTATTTCCATGCAAAAACATCTATAAACATCCGAATCAACTCAATCAAGGCCTCTCGTCTCCGCTTGCTGAGATCCTTCGAGATGAAGATGGGCCTTGGGTTTTATCCTTCTTTCGCCAGGTCCAACTGCTCCAACTTTTGTGCCTGGGGCTTGGGTTGATCTGCCATGTAATTTGGTTCTTCGGCGACTTCATCCATAAATTCCTGTATGCTAGAATTGTCTATCACCATGCATTGCACCTTTCGATCCACCAGAAAGCATTCATATATCAGGTCAACCTCATTATTATCTTCCTCGACCGCTCGCTCACACCGTTACAATCGATACACCACTTTTCCTTCTTCGGTAATGACTTTCTTGCATTGTCTACCAGTAGCGGCGACTGCCTTCCTCTTCTTCTCCCTAGAAGCCTCGACTACCCTTTTTCCTGAGAACCGGCTCAGCACACTTTATCGTTAGACCTCATGCTCCATCGGATCCACTCTGGGCCTCATCCTGTCTTTAAGATGCTTTGAGATTCAATGGGGTCGAGGGACCACCTGGTGAGTCTCCTCGGCTATTACCTTCATGCTACTTTTAACCTCCTTATTTTGCTTATTCATGGGCCCCATCCTTTCTCTGATCGAGGGAACCCATGCTCCCTCCATCCTCCTCGTTAGGACCCGAACATCTTCTTCCAACTCAGTATAAAACGCTGCGTCATCAGGTGAGCTTCCTCAATAGCGAAGGGCCTCTTTGTAGCCCTAATGGTTACCTCCGTCCCCTTGATATTCGCCTTAGCGTATTGGTGGTACGTAGAAGGAACTAACCCTTAGTTGTTCATCCACACCCTTCCTATTAGCAGATGATAGAAAGTTTCACTCTCTATCACGTGGAACTTTATATGGGAACTCAACTTCCCCATCGCAATCCCCATATTAACATATCCAATGTATTTGGAAGATTAGTTATTGTACCTCAAAATTACCAAAGGCATGGGGACCAACCTTTCTTCTGAAATATTGGCTGAATGAAAGGAGTTAATTGGCATGATATTAATGGAAGCTCCCCCATCCATGAGAGTCCTCGCAAAACTAACACCGTTGACAGTGCCACTCACGTACAATGGCCTATTATGAGGGAATCTCACAGCCCTATCGGCATCGCTGAAAGTCACCTCTGACATGAACCTCCTTACCAACCTGGCCATGGGTCCCTTCCATTTCAGCGAAGGGACTGCGTCTTTCCTCATAATATCCAATATCGCCTAGGTTATTTCTAACCTGCTTTTCTTGGGGATCCCCACTTGGTCGAAGAACCAGGTGAACTTCGGGAATTTTAAAACTGCACAGTTCTCTAGGCCCGGATCTGCTTCCTCATCTCCAACGCTGTACACATCCTCCATGTCTTTGGCGCTTGCTTCATCGTAGGCCAAAACTACGTTAGCCATTCCCTTGGTACAATTCTCCAAAGTTACTTCATACCCTTCTCTTTCTCATCTCTCCTCCTCTTCATCGTAGGCCACCACGAGATTGGCCCCATGTGCTGGTAGCGGATTGTTATTGACGTTCAATGGAGTGATTTGCAACGTCCCTGCCTTCACGTACTTATCAATAATTCTTCTCAGTGTGAAGTAACTTTCTGTTGGGTACTGGATCCTCCGATGGACCTGGCAATACTTCGAATCCGCCTTTGTTGCCGCATCGGGCTCCCCAACGAGAACGTTCTTTGGCTCATAGACCGTTCCCCCTTGGACCATCGCGTTGTAACAGCTGACAACTTCTTCTACTGTATAAGGCAATGGTTGTGGGTCTTCCCTGTCTCTTTTGAACTTCCTCTTATTATCCTTCTTCGGTGCTTTGGCCCTATCTCCCCCTCGGTGTACCCTACCTGTGGGGGCTGAGACCTCCCCCCCGCTGGTTGCATAGGCTGCCTAAACATCATGGGCACCACCATCGGATTGGGTCGTACCACCAAAGAGATATTTCTCGCTGCTTTTAAGAATGCCGCAAAAGTCCCCTCGCGCGTCTCGTTAATAAGATGGTAGATGTACTCAGGAAGCAGCCCCTCAGCGCAGATCTGCAGCAACTTGG
Source organism: Sambucus nigra (assembly GCA_949130495.1). Classification (NCBI taxonomy): domain Eukaryota; kingdom Viridiplantae; phylum Streptophyta; class Magnoliopsida; order Dipsacales; family Adoxaceae; genus Sambucus; species Sambucus nigra. Next base: position 21,383,069 of record OX422216.1, read on the forward strand.
ATTCTTTGGCTTCCTCCCTCACGTCGAGGGATATTTCTCTGAATCTTCGAACATAGGACACCACTTCTTACCCAGGTCGTTGCTTCTCCCTACCTAATTGAGTCAAAGTAAACTCATGTTCTGCCAGAAAGAACTTCTGGACAAATAACACGTGCATCTCTTCCCATGTAGAAACGCTGTTGGGAGCCAAATAGGAATACCAGGTATATGCTTTATCGGTCAAGGATTTAGAAAACTCCCTCAACCTAAGCCTTTTATTGTTATAATGCGCCCCCAAATGTTCAATAAAGCACTTAATATGCTCCTTCGGGTTCCCACCTTTTCTCGTGTATTTTTCAAAAATAGGAGGAATATAGTCCTTCGGATAGTGCTCTCGTTGTATTCCTAGGGATACAATGTTCTAAAGTCATTAAAAATCGAAGCCCCCTAGCCAATAGATTACGAGGAAGCCTGCATGAACTTCAGCATCTCCTTTTGCATCTCCTTTATCATTTCCTCCATGGGTGATTCTACTGGGGCGATAACCAATGGTACCACAGGCTGAGCACCCATTGCAGCTGGAGCAGGCGCCATGGTTGGGGCCGCCGATGCTCCTGATACTCCCCATGATGGATTCACAATGGAGGGTACGCTCGGTGGGACTGTTCCCGCTACGCCTGCACCTGGTGGGGCCGTTGGATCTACCCCTGGTGTTACAAAGGCATTGGCCTTCAATCCTCCTAGCATAGTTGAAGCTACTGGAGTTTGCAAAAACTCATAGAACTTGCTCATGAGGAGCGCGACCTGAGTGGGTCCCAACCCCACACTCGTGGAAACTTGTGTTACCCCCGGAACGCCTGACGTCGCCGGAACCTGAGGTATCTCCGCTCGAGTAGCAATATCCCTTAGGGCCTCCAGTTCTCTCGCAGCTTGTTCTTCGTTATTCTAGACGTCATCAAATTTGAGCCTTCGATTAACATTATCCTGCCCAATACTCCTTACGTAGAAGAATGCCTCCCCAACAGAGTTGCCAAATATAAGAGGGTACTTTAGATTATAGATGGAGGCGTAACCCCTGTTCGAGTATGGTAATGATAAGATAATTGGACAAAGCTTTAGATTAATGATAGGGCATGCAAACACGAACTTAATGAAGATAAGACTCTGTTTAAGCGCATAAATCTCTCGTGTATAACTCAGAAAGTAGTAATGAAACTTAGAAGTAACTTAGCTATAGGGAGATAGAAGTAAGCACCCTATTTACACCTTGGTAGGCAGATAGAAATATACCAAACACCCTCAAGAATCTCTGTCAAGTATTAAAAGCTTCTTAATAAATAACAATGGTGAGTGAGCAAACCCTCTGGTTTGCAATAAAATCTCTCTGATGTGTCTCCTCTCTAGCAATAACTCTTGAACTCTCAAAAGATGCTCTCTCTCCTCAGAGGTGGTTGGGGTCCTTAAATAGCCCCCCACACACCATCCTCGAGGCAACTCAGTCATTAAAGACTATGAAAGACGTCCCTCATACGTTGTGTCACAACATTAAATGCCTGATGCACTAGTTGTCTCCACGTCATAAACATTAAATGCCAAGACATGCCTTTTGCTGAACCACTGTGTGTCGGGGGGCTGTTGTCGCAGAGGTGGCTCACCAACTTCCTGATAGCCCCAAATACCACGGTGGTTTACTCAAGTTCATTCCTGACATTGTTTAGCTGGCTAGTGACATCACCTTCAGTAGATGTGACATTAAGTAGAGGGATGTTTGGTTCTCAATTCAACGCCCGATGGAACTCCAAGCTACTTCGCCCGAGGTTCCACGGTCATAGTCCTTCGGTGTTTTTACCAGGTGTATCTAAGATGGTTAGGATAAGCCCCAACAGTGCCTCACTTATCAATCCTCCAAACCAAGTCCCTCTAAAGTTCCCACGGCGAGGTCATTCGATAGAGCATAAAAACTCTCCCAGGCCCTGCCAAGCCTGGTCTCTCGCGAGTACCATTTGACCTCACACTAAAACTCATTATTAATCTCGTTACAACATTATAACCATTATAGCTTGCAATGAACATAAACAGAAATACAATATGACTAATACGACAAGATAAAGTATGAGTTGCCACGCCAAGCTGCCTCGCTGAGTTGCCATACTTGATTTGCCACGCTTGAGCTGCCTCAGTTGATTAATCTCGAACACTATTTCCAATTAGGTAATTATCCCTAATCTCAGGATTACCTTCAATCCCCTTCTACATAAATAAACAAAGCATGCATAATGAGCAACATTACGTAATTGGGATCTTGTACAAACTAGTGCTTAGGGTTAACAACAATATTATCTAAGGGATGATCTTTAGAAACCTGGTTTGGTACTTTTGGTTTCTCAATTGGTAAAGGATCAACTGTCTCTAGAGACTCATATGTAAAATTATTTTCAGACTCATCCATTGTAGTTGACCCTTGTTCTTTACTCTTGATAATAGTGTCACCCAGTATCAAATTTATAGATTTCATTAGGACTTTGGTATGTAAATTATAAATGCGATAAGCCCGACTATTAGGGGAGTAACCAAAAAATATGGTTTTATCACCACGGGTTTCAAATTGAGACATGTGTTCTCTTTCTTTGCAAAAATATCATATACTCCCAAAAGTTTGAAAACATTTTAAGTTGGGATTTTTGCCATACTAAAGTTCATAGGATGTTTATTTGATATTTTTATGAAGGTAAACTCTGTTGATAATATGACACGCTGTTTGAACTGCATCAATCCAAAAGTATTTTGGAAAGTTCTTAGCATGTATCATTACCTTAGCCATTTCTTCGATTGTGCGATTTTTACGCTCGACAACACTATTCTGGTGAGGTGTTTTAGATGAATTGAACTCGTGTAAGTAACCTACAGTTAGAGTACTATGTTATGCCCAAGTCTTTAAATTCACCTCCTCTATCCCTACGGATTCGATTAACTTGGGTGTCTTTTTCATTGTCGATTCTTAAAAGAATTTTTAAAAATTCTCTAAATGAATCAGATTTTTTTTAAAAAAAAGGCTACCCAAGTAAATCGAGTGAAATCATCCACCATGACCAAAATAAAACTGTTACCACAAAGGATTACAACTCGAGAAGGACCCATGAGATCCATGTGGATTAGCTCTAGAGGTTTTGTTATTAAAGTTTCTTTAATTTTCTTGTGAGCAGATTTACCAATTTTTCCTTCCTGACACGACCCACAAACAACATTTGAAATTGGTTTTATTTTTGGCAAACCTATAACTATATCTTGTGAGCTTAATTTTTTAAGGTTATCATAATTTATGTGACCCAAACAATTATGCTAGATTTCATTATCATCAAGTCTGGCTAACCTACAAGTCTTATTACCCGAATTTACTGTGTAATAATTGTATGGGGTCCCATGACCAGTAAGGATGTAATCACCATTCTCATTTAAGATTTTGCAATTAGTTTTTGAGAATGTGACTATATGATTGGAGTCGCAAAATTGTGATATACTCAACAAATTAGCTTTAAGACCTCTCACTAATAGGAAATCTTTGAGAATAGGGAGTCCTTTTTATTAGAGTGTTCCTTTGCCTATGATCTGAGTTGATACTCCATCCCCAAACAAAACACATCTTCCTAAGAAGTTAGTTTTGTCACTTAATTTAGTATCCTGTCTGGTCATATGTTTGGAACATCCAGAGTCTAAATACAACCAGAAGCTGTGTGTTCAGCTTTTAAAGCGCTTATCACTATATTACACTACAACTGGGGTATTAGATCATCCTTTCTAACCCATATAGCTCTAGTCTTAAAAGGCTTGTGAGCTTTTGGTTTAGTAATAGATCTAGAACCCTTTCTCTTAGACTTCTTCTTAGCATGAGATATTTTCTTCCTATTCCTATAGTTAGAGTTTTTGATGGGCTTCTCAGGAAGTAGAAAATGGTTTATGCTTGTACAGCCTGCTTAAAAACATTCATCGAGATAGTTTCCATAAACATCGCAGTATGAACAGTATTGGTGGCTCGACGGTTGTCTCTGATTTTAAAATCTTTGAAAAGAGGTTTATCCATTTGGTGAACATTGACCTTTAGGTCTAACTGAAAACGTTTTCCATTCAGGTTCAAATCTCCTCATAGGGGGGCAAACATATTTGGCCTTAGGTTCAACAGTAGGCTTTGGACAATTTTTCGTCAAGTTTTCTGGACCTTTTTGTTTCTTCTCAAAATCAAGTTTTAAGGATTGAAAATCAGGACGTAGATCGGTAGGTCTTTTTCGAAAAGAAACAGATTTTATGTTTTGAAAAGATATATTTTGTGTCTTAGATTTTTTTATCAAAACCTATGCTTGTTTTGTCTTCAGAATTAGTTTTACTTGTGGTAATAAAATCTTCAAAACAATTGGAATTATCTTCAAAACATTTTCTTTAGATTGTTCCAATTGTATCAAAGTTGCCTTATATTTCTTTTCCAAAACATCATTTGACTCTGAAAGTTCTTTAATTTTGACTCATACACACATCGTCGTAAAGTTACTACTAGTAGTATCAACAACATTAACATTGTCTAAGAAGAGTGTAGATAATCCAGAAACAGGCAAAACATCATAGGACATAACATAACTAGGAATGATAATATCAATTTCATTATTACTAGTAGACACATCATCAGCATAAATAATTTTAGCAAAAAAGGACAAGCAATGGTCAAAAGTATTGGATGATTCAGGCTCATCTTCTTCAGAATCGCTTTAATCATCCCAAGTCTTACGGATATGTGCTCTAGCAGTGTTATTCAGTTTCATCCTACAATTAATAGTTAAGTGACCCATTTTACAAAATCTGAAACACTGAGTATTTTTAAGGTCTCTTTGATTTCTATGGTTGGTCTCAGTATTGTGTTCGTCCTGATTCCTATCATTGGGTTTGTTATTGGAATGGTTAGGACAAGAAGGATACCCTTGTTTAGAAGTAGCATTGTTTCTAAACTTTAGAATTTTTTTAAAATTCTTTGACATAAGGGAAATCTGATTATCCAGGGTTTCCAAATCACATTCCTCATCAGAATCTAGGTCAATGTTAGGCATCACTAATTGGGGTGAAGTCATTTTGGACTGAAATACAACATTAGAACTGGACTACCTTTTCTGATTATTAGAGAGATATTTTTTAAATTCGAGTTCCATTTCTACAGTCCTAAGTTTTCTATTGAGGATCTCAGGGGTCAAATAAGGATCATTTATCTTTTCGATTGCATATATTTTATTGTCAAATTTAGGGGGAAGGAGTGTAACACCCCTCCTAATAAAGTACCGGGTGATCAGTCCTATATCAAAATAAACTGAAATCTCATCTGGTTCATTCTTAGCATCACCATCGAAACTTTTTAAAACATTACTAACCACCTAGTGTTCAAAAAGTTGGTGTCAAATTTTATCTTTTAATAAAACCAACATACATGAAAAAATATAAACTAAGCCATTCAGACCCATATGAAACTGAAACAAATTGAGAACTTAATAAAAGACTTGCCAAATAAACCCTCGACTGAAATTCCAATCCAAATAAATATCCAGTAATGAATAAAATAATCTGAAAACTAAATCTGCAAATAACTGGGCAACATGCCCGACATAAACTGTAACTGAGAATAAATTCCTACTGTAGTAATAAAGGAATGAAGCGTCTAATCCAAACTCATGCTAACGTCCACATGTGCAGCAACTGCGTGCCCCTTTGGCTGGACACCTAAAAGGTTTTAAAAATATTTTTATAGCAAGATTTAGTACTCAAAATGTTTTGAAAATATTTTATAAGAAATTTATCGCAATTTAAAATCGGTTATTGATTACATATGTTATGATTGCGAGCACTCTCTTAATCATCCTCACCTGTCATTTATAGTGCACGCCCAACATTCTATACTTAGCCCACCTAGCTATACTACCCAAGCTAACTAAACATAAATAGTTAACTGAACTTATCTACACTTCTAATTTCCCCGTACCGCGGTACATTCCTTTTTTTTAAACATTTCATATATTAAATAATTCTCATGTAACATTTGGCATATGTTATTTTCCATATTTATAATTAAGTCTCACTACTTAATTTATAAAACAATTGTCGACTGTTATCTCATAATCTTCATAATTAAGTCTCGCCACTTAATTTACTTTAGATGTTCCCGATCTATCTTTAGTTTGTTAATTAAGTATTTCTTCTTAATTCACCTTATTAGATATCCACGATCTAATACCTACAATTTACCACAAGTAGGGTTAATTAACTTTATAGTCTACTATCTCATATAAGTAGCTTATCCATACGGTACATATATATTTCACACACAATATATACATACTAACAATGCATACTTCACTGAAATATCCCCGTGTCACACGTTAAGGGATATTATTTCAAAATGTCCCATCAAACATGGTGCAAAATGTCTCATCGAACATGGCTCAGTATGTCTCCTTGAACCTTTCTCGGAATGTCTCATCGAGCAGAGTTTGGAATGTCTCATCAAATATGGTTCAGAATGTCACATCGAACCTGGCTTGGAATGTCTAATCGATCTAGTCAATCATATCTCATGAAATTTCGCTCCACCTTTTAGCAACATAGTAGGTATACGCACAACCTACTATCATTTTGCCGTACGTAGTATATCTCTCTCTCATACTCACCGTACTTATATGTTACGATTTATTGCACTCTTTTAATTTACTAAGCATTCAGACATCCCCAAGGGTCCAAGTAACCCTTTTTATAAATTTTCGTAGTTAGGTCTAACTTACCCTACTAGTCTACTTATTAATTCATTCGAAATCTTCGAAATTCATTATCTTTCTCTCCAGGAAATTTATGACACAATCTATCCCAATTCACCCTCGTATTAATTCCCTCCAATAAGACTAAACTACCAAGACTATCCAGGCCTATTATAGTATACATAATCACCTCATCATATCCTAACAAGGTCCCAAAAGTTTTCCATAATAAATGTTTACAGTAAATAGGCCAAAAGAGGATTTATAAGTATTCTGGAGACCGAACCAGTTCGCCCCTTGAACCAAATCGGTTCGTCGGTCTGTAACTCGTCTTGTCCATTTCGCTGGTGCATTTTTCCACCATGAACACACCTATAACCCCCATGATACTTCACCAAACTTCATACCAATTGTTCCTAACGATTTATACATGCATTAGAACTATTTCTAACATGACTTTATCATCAAATCATAACAAATCCTTATCAAGATTGAATTAAAACACTTAATCATCTAGAACCCTAGGTTTTAAGATCCTCCATTAAAATTCCTCTCAAACCCAAATAAAATTCCTAATTATCAACATAAAATCTCAGATATCTTGTCCTCTACAGATATTCAATTTATCTACTTGAAATTTCTACCCAAACATGTATTATAATCATTCTTTTATTCTCAAAATTATAATTTCATCAATCAGTAAGTAAACCCTCATAGCATGGGCATTATAACTTCAAAGAAATTGCAATAAACACTTGTTTTTTGGTTTGTAGTGTCTGATCTTCTTTGGTTAGATGGGGGTTTGATGAAGAACACACGAATCCTCCTTAGTTTATCTTTCAATTTCTCCCCAATTGCCCCCTCTCTTCTTATCTCAAGTTTCTTGGTTTTGGATTGTGTTTTTTGCCATTCAACACACTTAGACTTAAGTTAATTACACCTAATCCCTTTTTAGGCCTATGGGCTAAGCCGAAATGACCCGAACACCCCCGAGTGGGCCCAATTATGCCTAAGCATGCCCCTAGACCCGATTACTACCCCCGGGTACTCTTTTTCGACTATCTCGACCTTTTCAAAAAAAATCGTGCACTCAGAATTGTCATCCGAAATACTTTATAACATCCTCTAATTTTCGACCTAAAAAATGCGACACAATAAAAATTCAAATAATTAAATCTCATTTCGTCAGATTTAAATAATTCATCCAATTCAAATAAACTCTCCAAATTACAAATTTAAAATCCCTCCAATTTAAATAAGTTTTACTTCTCCCCAAAAAATTAAATTTTCAGTCCTCAAAATTATGGGGTTTTACAAACTTCCCCCCCTTACAAAGGAATTTCGTCATCGAAATTCAGTTAGGCCTAGTACTCCAAATCTCGACTAGCTACCAAGTCACCTACCCTTAAGATCATTACACCCATCTCTCCCACTTGTAATCGAGAATTATTTTGAAATTAAATTAGTTAACCAGGGCGCCCATACACCATGTATCCATGCTCAACCGCACCAATAATACCCAACTTCTTCCAGCCTGAAATCATAATATGACTTTTGTCTCGCATTCATAATCACATACATGTAAAATAACCGAGGTACCCATCCCATGTACTAATGACCAAACATCTCCCCTCTTCCAATGTTGCGCTAAGTTTCATGCGTGGGACGTCTCGCAAAGTGAAATCCAAATAAGCAACCCCCCAATACACTACTACCTAACATTGTTGGTTGTTAGGATCCGTTAGGCCCTCAGTCCATAGCACACACCCCCAATACCCATCTCTTGACATAAGAGTATACACATCCACTCTTATGCTACAAAATACAACATACAATACCGCACCCTTACTATCACTAGTTTCCTTGTGCGAAAAGAATCCCGAGATATATCATCCCGCTCGAAAATAAGCCTATCCACCCCTGACTCTCATCAGTTACTGTCCCCACACACGGGATCAAACATAACAATATGATCACATATTCATATCCGACTATCATGCCACACATAATAACATATATACACACATACATAGGTTAAACCCTCTTTTAGGCGACACCCAGTAAAAATATTAGGCTGGAACAACGAACACCAAATCTTGATATAACTACCCCATAGCCTAAACCATCTCTAACCAATCAAAACTCAACTAGTAGTCTACTCAATTCTCATAACTCTCCAAAGAAGTAAACTAACACCTAATGCAGCAATCCTTAGTGTACACCTGTTCTCTTATAGGCGACATAAAAAGTTCCGCTACCCCACGGTAACTAATCATACATATCCATCCTAGATGAAATACTACCAACGCACCCACTACATCCTACTCACTCGTGAATACTAGTGACCCAAATTCTTACTTGTGACGCACCCCTGTCACTCGAACGAATCCCATACTCATAAGGATGAAGAAAAAATTTCTATCTGCATATACTATCTAATTTTTCTGGTCAATGGGTCCCTGAGCCTAACTCTCGTGTCGGGACTGACCCATGATTTACTATATATACAAGATCTTATCATGTAGTTTCCCCATGTCTCACTTTGGGAAATTGATCTAGATTACTTAAATGGGTCCCCAACTGGGTACACCCTCTTGTTGTGCTTCATTATCACCATTAAATCCATTCTTGCCATTCAATTAGATTCTTCAATCCTCTTGGCTCCCTTCACATGGAAGCGTTAATGTAAACTTATAAACGTACGACATTGATGACATCGACACTAGTCATTTTAATCAGATTTTTCATCCACACTTGTATATTCTCATCATGGGTCCATTACCATCTTACGGACCCCTTTATCATTCTCCGTATTCCCTTCATTGGTTACAAAGTTCGCTAAACATATCATAGTCTCTCTCATGATCTATATCTATTTGGACTACAATATGAGGTGAATAACTCATATCATTATAACGATGTTCCTATGAGCAAATAAATTTCGCCCTAAATTTAGTCGTAGGTGTCACTGTACTCCATCCTACACCATTGCTTTTGGATTACCTCCATCCATTGGTCCATCGTACTGCCTCTCTTTATCAAATTCTTATAAGCAACTCTTCAAAAGAGTCCCCCTGACTCTCCCCCTGCCTTCAATGCTGGGTGAGTCTGAAATAATACCACCGTTCTCTACGACGGTGCTTGGGGAAACTACTATCCCCGAGTGGTTATCCTAATCATCAACTTCCCAAATAATAATTTTGGTGACCTTTATCACGGTCATCGTTTACCGAATACTCTATGTTTTCTGCCTCTCCTCTCCTCCCGCAGTACTTCTAACGACCCTCGCTGGTCGCCCAATATTGTTCAATGGACCATGCCTAACCGAACTAGTGTAAGAATCACATTAACTATACTTAATAGCGGGAGAACGTATGTCACATACGTAGATGAATACAATAATCCTATCATAAGGATCTATATTAAAGAATGCTAAGGACACTAAGGACACTAGAACCTGATGTTCTAATACCATTAGTGACACCCCGCCTAATAAAATACCGGGTGATCAGTCCTATATCAAATTAAACAGGAATATCATCTGGTTCATTCTTAGCATCACTGTCGAAAATTTTAAAAACATTACTAACCACTTAGTATTCAAAAAATTGGTATCAAATTTTATCTTTTAATAAAACCAACATACATGTAAAAATATAAACTAAGCCATTCACACCCATATGAAACTGAAACAAATTGAATACTTAATAAAATACTTTCCAAATAAACCCTCGATTGAAATCCCAATCCAAATAAATATCCAGCAATGAATAAAATAATCTAAAAACTAAATCTGAAAATAACTGGGCAACATGCCTTACATAAACTGTAACTAAGAATAAATTCCTACTTTAGGAACAAAGGAATGAGGGAGTCTAATCCAAACTCCTACTAACATCTACATGTGCAACAACTGCGTGTCCCTGTAATAGATATCAAGTCTGGCTTCCCTGTGGCTGGACACCTAAAAGATTTTGAAAATATTTTTGTAGCAAGATTTAGTACTCAAAACGTTTTGAAAATATTTTTCAAGTAATTTATCTTAATTTAAAATCGGTTATTAATTACACATGTTATGCTTGCGATCACTCTCTTGAGTATCTTCACCTCTCATCTATAGTGCACGCCTAGCGTTCTATACTTATCCCACCTAGCTGTACTACCCAAGCTAAGTAGACGTAAGTAGTTAACTGAACTTATCTACACTTCTAATTTCCCCGTACCGCCCATGCAGTACATTCTATTTTTTTTAACATATCATCTATTAATTAATTCTCATGTAACATTTGGCATATGTTATTTTCCATATTTATAATTAAGCATCACGACTTAATTTATAAAAAAAATCTCGAATGTTATCTCTCAATACTCATAATTAAGTCTCACCACATAATTTACTTTATATTTTCCCGATCTATCTTTAGTTTGTAATTTACTCTCTCTACTTAATTCACCATATTAGATATCCACGGTCTAATACCTACTATTTCACACAAGTAGGGTTAATTAACTTTATGGTCTACTATCTCACATATGTAGCTTATCCATATGGTACATATATATTTCACACATAATATATACATACTAACAATGCATGCTTCACTAAAATATCCCTGTGTCACATATTAAAGGCTATTAGTTCGAAATGTCCCATCGAACATGGTTCAGAATGTCTCATCGAACATGGTTAGGAATGTCACATCGAACCTGCCTCGGAATAACTCATCGAGCTAGTCAATAATATCTCATGCAAGTTCGCTCCAACTTATAGAAACATAGTAGGTATACACATAACCTACTATCATATTGTCGTACGTACTATATATCTCTCTCATACTCACCGTACTTATATGTTACAATTTATTTCCCTCTCATAATTTATTGAGCATTAACGTATCCCCAAGGGTCCAAGTTAACCCTTTTGTAAATTTTAGTAGGTAACTCTAACTTACCCTACTGGTATACTTATTAATTCATTCAAAATCTTCGAAATTTGTTATCTTTCTCTTCGAAAAATCTACGCGACAATCCATTCCAATTCATCCTTGTATTAATTCCCTCCAATAAGACTAAATTACCAAGCTCATGTAGGCCTACTGTAGTATAAATAATTCCCTCATTATATCCTAACAAGGTCCCAAAAGTTTTCCACAATAAACGTTTAGAGGAAATAGGCCAAAAGAGTATTTATAAGTATTCTGGAGACCGAACCGGTTTGCCGGTCTGTAACTCGTCTTCTCCATTTCGTTGGTGCATTTTTCCACCATTAATACACCTATAACCCCCATGATACTTCACAAAAATTCATACCAATTGTTCCTAACGATTTCTACATGCATTAGGACTATTTCTAACGTGACTTTATCATCAAATCATAACAAGTCCTTATCAAGATTGAATTAAAACATTTAATCATCAAGAATCCTAGGTTTTAAGACCCTCTATTAAAATTCCTCTCAAACCCAGATAAAATTCCTAATTATCAACATATAATCTCACATATCTTGTCCTCTACAGATAGGCAATTTATCTAGATGAAATTTCTACCAAACATGTATTATAATCATTCTTTTCTTCTCAAAATGATAATTTCATCAATCAATAAGTAAACCCTTATAGCGCATTATAACTTCAAAGAAATTTCGATAAACACTTGCCTTTTGGTTTGTTGTGTCTGATCTCCTTTGGTTAGATGGAGGTTTGATGAAGAACACATGAATCCTCCTTAGTTTTGTTTTCAATTGCTCCCCAATTTCTCCCTCTCTTCTTCTCTCGAGTTTTTGGGTTTTGGATTGTGTTTTCTGTCGTTCAACACACTTAGACGTAGGTTAATTATACCTAATCCCGTTTTTAGGCTTATGGGCCAAGCCCAAATGACCCGAACACCCCAGTGTGGGCCCGATTATGCCTAAAAATGCCCCAAGACCCAATTACTACCCCGGGTACTCTTTTCCGACTATCTCGACCCTTCCGAAAACAATCGTGCACTTAGAATTGTCATCCGAAATACTTTATAACATCCTCTAATTTTTTACCTAAAAAATGTGACACAATAAAAATCCGAATAATTAAATCTAATTTGTCAGATTTATATAATCAATCCAATTCAAATAAACTCTCCAAATTATAAATTTAAAATCCCTCCAATTTAAAAAGGTTTTACTTCTCCCAAAAATAATTAAATTTTTAGTCTTCAAAATTACGGGGTGTTACACTTAGATACAATTTCTTTCTCATTGTACATTATACCATTAGCATGCAATTTTGTTATGATCTCAGTCAATCTAATGTAAAATTCATCAAAGGTCTCAGTCACATGCATGAGTAAGGTGTTATAGTTTTGTATTAAGATCTGTGTTTTAGCAGCCTTAACACGCTCATCCCTTTCATGGACTATTACTAGAGTGTCCCAGGCTTCCTTAGATATTGAGCATATAGAGATATGTTACTCATGTTCATTTACTTACATAAAGATAGCATTGTTTTCTTTCTTATTTCTTAAAGAGGCATGTTTTTCTTCTTTAGTAAACTCAGTGAGGAGCTTATTTATCCTCTCACTGCTACCTTCTGCTATAGGCTTGGTTGGGTGAGAATAACGATTTTCAATTACTTCCCAGACATCATCTCCCAATGTCACCTGGATGAAAGCAATCATCCTTATTTTCCAGTAAGCAAAAATTTATTCCATAAAAGAGGGGAGGTCAGGAAAGATTTCCAAGACGCTCAAATTTTTCATCCATAAATTTTTTTTGTAAACAATATCAATGTACATGATCAAAATGTTTTGAGAAAAACTTAGTACAAAGCTCTGATACTAATTAAAAAACCCTCACTAAGTTATTTTAACTTCTGTTAAAAAGGTTAAATGAGTTCCGAATTACTTTTTGAAGAGACTCTTGTAAAAATCTTTAATGATACACAAGATGTGTTAAAAATAGTTTATTAGTGTAAGGACATTACTTTTAGTTTCCGTTATCAATTGAGTATGACATATACCGCTATAACCGTCGAAGAATAATTCAAGATCAATCAAGCATCAAGATGTATCCGGATATCAAAGTTCTGCAACATTTAAGCCCCCGCGAGATAAATTTGGTAAAGGTTGTGTTTTAATTCCTTAGCATTTCACCTAGAGTGTTGGGAAATTTTTTATCAAATATTTTCTAAGTGTTGGAGCGGAACTTTTAAGTTTTTTGTCAAAAATATTTTTCAAAGTACTGAGGCGGATTTTTGAAATAAAAAAGAAAAGATTTATTTTTTAATTTTGTTCGAGCGACATCCTTATGTCGCGCGAAGTTGTTTGAGTGACATGTGTCATCGTTCGAGCGACACTGATATCTCGTTCGAGCGACGCCTTAGATTTTCTATAAATTGGTTTTTACAACATCATTTTTAATTAGAAGACCTGCGAATTTTCAATAGACGAAACTGCTTTGGCAGAATACTTTATCTTCTCACTTTTAGGGTTTTAATCCTTTTGTTTTCAATTAACAAAATCCCAATTACTTTGTGTGAATTGTTTTGGAACCCAAAGGCACATCTTCATTGGGGTTTCTCCTGTAGAGAAGATCTTTACTGATGATCTAGGTGCTATTGAGGGGAATACTGGGATAAAGACGACTTTGTGTCGATAGGGAGTGCTCATGGGTATTCCTGGGCTGAATTGGAGCTGCAATTCTTGTTGCCTCTAGATTGCGGTCTATGTTGGTTTTCTGCGGTTAACTCATTACGGATTTCATTGTAATCATTGTAAGTATTATAGTGAAATAAAGGTTTTACCCGAAAGGTTTTTTTTCCTGAAATCTACGAGTTTGCAATTATATTTGTGATGGTTTGATACACATACACACACACACACACACACACACACGTTGTTGCATGTTTAGGGGTTGATTTAAATTAGGTTAAAATTGACTTCACTTAAATAAGTTTAAATTGAAAATTTATGAATTTATTTGAATCAATATCGCACCGGCATTGTCAAATTGGTATCGGAGCAGGTTTCAGTAATTTATTATGAATTCCCATATTTTCGCAAAATTTGTGTGATATTGATTTTTTTAAAAAAATATGACTTTTTAAAAAAAAATTGTCGTAATTTTTCCAAATGAAAACTTATATAATTGGTTGCCAATTTTTGACTGGTCTAATTATGCTTACTGGAAAGCCCGCATGAAATCACATTTAAAAGCAATAAATGAGAAAGTTTGGGTAATTTGAGAACGAGGCTGGACTCCTCCCACTATCACCGCCAATAATGTCATGAATTTAAAACACGCGTCCGACTAGACTGAGGATGAGTTTAGGTGGAGCACTTTTAATTCACATGGGCTTAGTGCAATTTTTGAACACGTCACCCCCGATGAATTATGATGTATTATGACGTGCACCACGTCTAAAGAAGCGTGAGATGTTTTACAACTCACCCACGAAGGAGCTAATGCAGTCAAAGAGTTTAAAATTCAAAATTTAACTAGTCAATTTGAAATGATAACCATGCTTGAGACTAAGTGTTTTGATGGCTTTTATGCATGTTTATCTAACATTGTCAACACTAGTTTCAATCTTTGTGAGCCTATACCTGATGCATGAGTGATTAAAAAGATTTTAAGATCATTGCCAAAACGTTTTATTCCTAAAGTGACTGCTTTGAATACCTTAGGTAATTTGAGTCATCTGAAATTAGAAGAGTTGGTAGGAGTCCTCTAGACATATAAGACTGACATGTTTCCTGACACTGTCAAGCCTAAGGATAGAGGGATAGAACTTAAAGCCCAGTCTAAGAATAAAAAAAAAGTGAGTTTTTGTGAGTTCGAGTTTGAGTACGAGTCTGATTTTGATATGGCCATGCTTGAGAATTTTTTTAAAACGTTTCTCAATTTTTCAAAACAAAATTCTTTCAATAAAAGATTTTTTGAGAAAAATAAAAATGGGGCCAAAGAGCGAGGTGAGAAAGAAAGTGAGAAAGAGGAAGAGCATAAGTGTTTTGAGTGTGAGGGGAGAGGCCATAGAGCATTTGAGTGTCCCACTAGGCTAAAGAGAAATGATAAAAATATTGCCATGCCACCCACTTTTATCGATAGTGAGGAAGAGGTGAAAGTTTTCGGGGATGAGTTGTCACATGGGAAATTTGTTGCCTTTTTAGCTAGTCACGAAAGCACACCTGGTTTGTCCCACGACGATGAGGATAATTATGCACGTGAGACCCCCGATGATGATTTGAGTGTTTTTAGCGAGTCTGAGAGTGAGTGCGCTAGTGAGGGTGATAGTGAGCTCCAGATTTCATTAAGAGATTTTTACTTCGAGACCTTAAAGACTAAAAAAATGAATAAGGAGTTGAGTCTTTGGAGAGAGAGTTAGAGGTTTTGAGGGAGTTTGAGACGAAATCGATTCAACACGAGAAGGTGAAGGTTTCTTAGAGTGAACAGTTGATAGGTTTAGGCCGGGAAAAGGGTGATTTGACCAACACGGTGTCTAGCCTGACGACACATGTATCCTAACTCAAGAGTGATCTTGAACGTGCTCGGGAGGTCAAAGTCCCTTTAGAGAAGGCATCTAAAAGGGTTGGAAAGATGGTTCTCAATCCCGTTTTGGGTAGAGGTGAGAGTTTAGGAATAAGTCATGATGGTGCTTCTACTTGCCAAGTTGCACCCGAGCCAGTTCCCAAGTTTGTGATTGATCCATATGGATCTAAACCTAACCCACCTAGGCATCTTGCAATTGATAGGAGAGGGTATTGGAGGTGTTTTGAGAGAGTTGTACCTAGTCCTGTTTATGTTTTCACACACTGCAAGAAGAGAGGACACCTTAAGGAGTTTTGTTTTAAGTTGGGTTATGTGTCACATTTGGCTCTACACATGTTCACACACACGCACCCACACCTGATGCTCCAGATGATTACAAGAGAGAGTTTACACATATTAGGGAGCAGCCAAAGTTTTTGGTCAAGACTTCACATGATTTGATGGAGGTTTTTCATAGGATATCACCACCTTTGAAAACTCCACCGCACCTAATGGTTGAGGCTTAGACTTGTTTGCTAGCATAGGATTTTTTCATGTTGATATTTTTGCCTATTGCCTGTGTATCATTTTTTTATTAGATTTTTATTTTTGGAAAAATTTTGAAAAATAAAAAAATCATTTTTTTGGAAAAAAATTGAAAAAGGCAAAAAGATTTTATTTTGATAAAATTTTTGAAAAAGTCAAAAAGAGTTTTGTAATATGTTTTTACACTGTATATGAATGGACATTTAGGATGACTGAGTCACAATTTCATTCCATATCCTGTGACGATTTGATAGTGTTCTGATATGCGTCATCATTTCATTTTTGTGCTTTACAATGTTTGGAGTCATTGAGATTTACTTTGTAATTACTACCTACACGTTTGACTCATAAGTTCCTTTAATGCACACTTGAACAGATTTGTTTGATTATTTTACTTGTTTGTCACATATTGGTCAGAGTGTTGTCATCTCAATTCTGTCTTTAAAACGAACCAAATGCGATAAAACTTGACAATGGAAGTAGTGCATGTAAAAACCGTTTACCGTGAGGAATTTAATTGCAACAAAATATGATGAGTCAATCATGGGAAAGGGCCGCGAGAGTACCAAATTAACTCATCGTGAAAGCCACCATTTGAAAAGAGTCCGAAAAAATTAAAGGCAATAAAAAGATAAATATGCCAAAAAGGGTCCACCTCAAAAATAAAAAATAAAATGCATGATTATTATTTATGAGGGAGTTCAGATGGAAAGAAATGAAAATGGGTTTGCACGACCTGACAGTGCCATGAAAAACCATTACATAGTTTTAGACGTTATTGGTGTGGGAATCATTCTTGTCTTTGATGTGTTGATGGATTGAGTCGATGTCATTTAAATTCAACACGTTCGACACCTACGGACGATTTTGAGATTCATTCGTTAGAAGTACACATATTCATCGTGCACATATGTTATGTTTGGTTGCGTTTATTTGCCGATTGAATATGTTCATACTCATTCATTCCATTTCCATGATTTGGTTATTTTAGTGTAAATTCATGATGTGTGATTTTTGTAAAATTATTTTTGCATTTTGTAATGAAAAATCAAAAAATCAAAAAAATAGTTTGTGGAAGTTTTTGAGATACTCTTTTTTCATGAGCGTAGTTTGATCCATATTTGCTATGCATATTTGTCGTGACAACTCCATGTTCATTTTATTTATTCTTTTCCTTGTCATTTCGAACAAATAAAAAGGGAAAAATGAATTATGGGGGACATTTGATTATTGATTGATTTATGCTTATATCATTTCAAACTCGATGCGTTATGAAGGTATTTGCTTTATCTCATGTGTGTAGGTTCAAAGATTTAAGATCAATATTTTTCACACCCTGATGAGAAAAGCTTTGAGATTTGAAGTTTTGATGTTAAAGATTTTTGAAGAAAAGTTTCAGACCTACATGTTTAGTACCTTTTTAGTTTTGGGTTCATGGGAGGGTATTAGATTTGTATAGTTTTTTTATTTGATAATTCGAATGTTTTTAGTTTGTACTAGCATAGACATAGACATAGTGGAGATTTGTAAGGACATTATTTTCAGTGTCCGTTATCAATTGAGTACGTCATATACCGCTACAATCGTCGAAGAATAATTCAAGATCACTCAAGCATCAAGACGGATTCGAATATCAAAGTTCTTCAACATTCAAGCCTCAACGAGATAAATTTGGTAAAGGTTGTGATTTAATTCCTTAGCATTTCACTTAAGAGTGTTGGGATATTTTTTATCAAATATTTTCTAAGTGTTGGAGAGGAACTTTCAAGTTTTTCGTCAAAAATATTTTTCCAAGTACTAAGGCGGATTTTTGAAATAAAAAAGAAAAGATTTATTTTTTAATTTCGTTCGAGCGACATCCTTATGTAGCACGTAGTCATTTGAGCGACACGTGACATCATTCGAGCGACACTCATATCTCGTTCGAGCGACGCGCCACCTTAGATTTTCTATAAATTAGTTTTTCCAACTTCATTTTTTATTAGAAGACCTGCGAATTTTCAATAGACGAAACTGCTTTGACAGAATACATTGTCTTCTCACGTTTAGGGTTTTAATCCTTTTGTTTTTAATTCACAAAATCCCAATTACTTTGTGTGAATTTTTTTGGAACCCAAAGGCACATCTTCATTGAAGTTTGTCTTTTAGACAAGATCTCTACTGCTGATCTTGTAAGGATATAAATTTCCAATTGAGTTCATGTATTGTTTTGACTTAATTCCGTGAACAAAACTGTGTTTTTAATATGTCATAGGAAGATTTTATTTTGTCACGATCCCCCTTGGTCCATGACGTATTGAAGAAATTTAAGATGTTGCGGCAAAGCTTCAAAGAATTTATCATGCCGAAGTTTAAATTGGTGCAAGTTTATTCGTTTTCAAGTTAATTGCATTCCGAGATCACACAGGTATAAATGCATATAATTAATGGTTTTTATAAAAGATAAGGATGTAATTTTCATAAAGAAAAATGTTTTAAAGTATTTTAAATGGTTTACACTACATTTTATTCTGATAAGCTCAAAAAAGAGTTTCACTTATTTGGATCTCTTTTGGAAGAGACGTTTTAAATAAAAAGTACAAAAAGTCAAACCGTCGTAGCGTCGCTCAAACGACATAAGATCTCGTTCGAACGAGATACGTATGTCGTTCAAACGACACTATTTTTGAGGCGGCACTTAAATCCTATTTATAGCGTGTTTGCATCAGAGTTTCGTAGATGTGCATTTTGGAAAAACTGTTTTTGTTCTAGTACGAGTTTTGTACATGTTTTCTAAGGTTTAAAAATCTTAAACACATCCTTAGAGTTTTCAAAGATCCGAGTTATCATTCTTATATGTTTATGTGATTTTTCTGCACCAAAGTTGAGTTTGTTCATCATTGAACACTTGTAATTGCTGGTTTTGTAGTGGAGAAGCGATGGACATAGTGTTCAGCATCGTAGACGTATCAAGCCATATCGGTGGACATCGAGACATTCGTGGAGTCGAGTGTTGTGGATAGGTGTTGTGGAAGACGGAATTTCTATGTGGGTACTATTGAATAATGGTAGAATATCAGAAGAAGCGTCAAGACTTGTGGGGATCGAGTCAGTGAGTAAGGCTAATCTGTATTTGTAAATCCTTTGTTCATAGTGATTGTCTGGCTTGGGCCGTTCGAGTTTTTTTTCCCATTTTTGGTTTTTCTTCGTACACCCGGCATTGTGAGTATTCTTTACTTTACTTTACTTGCTTTAATCACTAGACGCATGTTTAGTATTAATCAAGATAAAACTGGTTTAAAGTAAGAATTGGGTTTTCACAACTTGGTTTGGTGCACATTTAAAAGTTGGATAATTTTTGGTAAAAAATTGGTTTGATTTGAAACACGCACACATAAGGGACCACCTAAGTTTTTCAAATTGGTATTAGATCTAGAAAACATATTTTATTTGTTTTGTGATCCCATGTGTTTTCAAAGATGAATTTTGGAAATAATGAACTTTTTCGAACTCCTATTTTTTATGGCACTAATTAGAGTTATTAGAAGATGAGAATGAAAAGTGCATTAAAATCGATTGATGAGCGCGCTTGGCTAGCTGTTGAGAAATGTTGGACACCCCTGGCACTGTTATAGGTGAGGTCAGTACTTTAAAGCCTGTCGAGTCATGGACCAAAACTGAACATAGACTTTCACAGTATAATTCTAAGGGTTTTCACGTCATTTCTTCACATGTCACAGCAGAAGAATATAGAATTATGACTTGTGAAACATCAAAAGAGGCTTGGAATATTTTTACACTCACTCACAAGGGAACTAGACGGTTAAGGCGTCAAAACTTCAAAATCTCACTACACAGTTAGAGACCATTAGGATGTTAGAGAGTGAGACTTTTGATGAGTTATATTTTAGGTTGTCCAATATTGCCAACTCGTCGTTTAACCTAGGTGAGAAAATTCTCGACAATCGTGTTATTAAGAAAATTCTTAGGTCATTACCTAGTAGGTTTGATGCGAAAGTGACCATTTTAAACTCCTTGGTAAGTTAGAGTCAATGAAACTAGAAGAGATTGTAGGTGACTTACAAACCTATGAAATCGACATGATTACCTCCAAGCAAGTGCCTAAGAAAGAAAAGGGTATTGCTTTGAAAACCCAGAAGGAGAAAATTAAAATTTTGGATTCCGATTCCGATTTTGAGGATGTGGCTTTGTTGGCAAAGAAATTTAAAAAATTTATTAAGTTTCAAAAGAAATCGAAAGATGCCAAGAAATTTGAAAAATTCAAGAACAACAAAGTAGATCCCACCTCTAAGGATAAGTTTGAGAAGCCTAAGAGAGATATGTCGGATAAGTGTTTTGGGTGTGAGGGGTACAGTCACAAAGGTAAGTAGTGTCCCACTAGACTTAAGAAAGAGGGCAAACAACCTATTTCATATAATGCCACCTTAAGTGATAGTGATCCGAAAGAGGGAGAGAGTTCCCCCATCAATCGTAACTTTATTGCGTTTATGGCATGTCATGTGAGCGACGACGATTCTCATGTGAATGACACTTCTGAGGAATATTTTATTAAATCCCATGTTAGTAAGGGTGAAGAGAGTGACGAGGAGGAGGTAGATGTGAAAGAATTGCAACATGCATTTAATGAGTTGTATGCCGAAACGGCGAAGGTGAAAAAGGCTAACTCAAAATTGTAAGCTAAGTTGAATGAGCGTGCCATAGAAAATAATGATAGCTTGATTGAGGATCTTAGGGCACAAGAGAATAAGTTTAGAGAAACTAGAGTTTGTGGATAAAGAGATAGATAATCTACGTGGTTTGATGGAGTCGTTGAAAAAGGAGATTTTAGAGTTTGAGGAACCTAGGATTCATGAGTTGGAGCAGAGATTGAGAGACTCGTCTAGAGTTAAGTTTGATTTAAAGGCTAGGTCGGAGAAGTTAGATAAGATCCTAGGCATCGTCCAAATTAAGGGAGATAGGGGAGGTATCGGTTTTAATGACAGAGTTGTTCCCATTCCCCCCGCACGTGTGAAAAACACTAAGAAGGTCAAAAAAGATCCACATATAGGTAATCATTCCCATCACCGCTACTCGTGCAAGTTTTGTGGTAGGAAAGGTCACTTTAGGCGTCATTGTTACGACCTTTGAAAAGCTCCTAGGAAGTTTAGGAATAAAGTTTCCCCAATTCCCAAAACCCCCATGCGTCGTTTTACACCTGCTTGGGTTAGGAAATTGGATTTAGTGGCATTAGGAATAAAACTTCATGATTGTCGTTTGGGTAATTCTTATCATGCTAAATCTAAAGGATGATAGTGTTACCATGTTTGTCATTTGCTAGTTTGCTTCATGATATATTCATTGCTAGTATACTGACTTGTTTATCATTTTGTATTATACTTTTCATTTGTTTGAGTCTTATTGAAAAATACAAAAAGATTTTGTTTTTGAGAAAACTTTTGAAAACCCAAAAAGATTTTGCTTTTATTTGAGTCAAAATATGTTTGAAAAGCTAAAAAGATTTTCAGTTTTTGTTTTATAGTTTACATGTTTGATGTGGCATATTGGTGTGCTCGGACCCCCCCCCCCCTCCCCCCATCGTTTCATTATCCATGTGGCTAGAACATTTGGTCATTATTATCGATGCTTAGAATGATCTTAACCATTGTTTATATGGGGTTGTTTCGAAGTTGATATGCATTTTGATTTGACTTTGTATATATGCCAACATTGCACGAGCTTATATGGATGTTTGACTTCTCTTGCATATTTGAATTTGGTGAGGCGTTCTTATCTCAATCTTGTCATATATGCGTAAGTAGTCTTAAGGAGAAGTGTGTATGTAAGAACTGTTTACCGTGAGGATTTGAATTAGTATCTAATTGAAATATAATGAGTGATTCACGAGAAAGGGCTGCGAGACTTAAAAATTAACTCGTCGTGAAAGTCACCGTTTAAAAGAGCCCAAAAGAAAATGCAATATGCTAAAAAAAGGGCAAAAGTAGTTTAGTTCATTCCAAAGAAAATATGATATTATTGAGGGAGTTTGGATGGATTAAAAATTTAAATGGGTTTGCACAACTAATCCTAATGTTGAAACATTGCAATTTGACGCTATTGTTTGTAGAATCGTAAAAAATCTGGATTTGTGTGCATGTAGTATGTTTAGTTCATTATGCTCACACTTTAATTGTCATATGGCTATGCTAAAGTTTGATGATTTATCGCTATCAATTAGAGCTTCTTGATTGTTTTGATGTGTTGGAATTATGACTTATTTGTTGTAGTTTCACGACCATTCATTCCATGTCCATGTTTGAGCACATCGATACTATGTTTGCATGTAACTCGCATTATTAGTTTTTATTAGTTTTTTCATTTTGTGTTAAAGCCTACTGTTTTAACACTATTTTTCTTCTGTCCGGCCTTCCTGGATTTTTGGGAATCTGGGAAATTTTGGCAGGTCGCGAGAAGTCGTTCAAACGACATCTTCATGTCGAGCGAACGACATTTGTCCTTCGTTCGAGCGACGTCCTCATCTTGTTTGAGCAATGTCCCCGGCTCGTTCGAACGACAACCTAAAGTCTTGCTTCTGATTGGGTTACAGTCCTCTGGTTTATTTTGGTTGGAAGTTTTCTGGACTGACTGGTTTATATGCAGGTTCTTTTATTTCAAAATTGGTATTTAGCATATAGTCCGTTTATTACACCTGATTAGATTGCTTTGTGTGATTCTTGGTTTACTAGCTACTAATTTATCATTGCTTGATCCTTTTTAGTTGGTTGTTTCATGATTATCTAGCGATTTCAAATCTCAAATTGGTATATCTTCATGCTAGATAATTGTTGATTGGTTTATCTTTTCACCGGATTGCCCATTCGAGACAAAAAGGGGGAGAGATGTATGCGATGTAGGGGGAGATTTGTTGAGCTATTGATATCTGGATTTAAATGCTGTTTGTTGTTTTTACAAATTAGTATCATTTTCACATTCATCAAATTGGTATCATTCTTTTGCTCAACTGTTTAGCGAATGATTTTTCAGAGTTTATTCTATTAGTATCTATTGTAAAATTGGTATCGTTTGGATATATTTATTGGTTTCATTTGTCCCTCCATACTTCACTGGGTATTTATTTGTTTGTTTCATGTGTGTAGGTATGCTTAAGAGATTCGAGATTTCAATTTTACATCGCATTCAGACAGTTCATGCTTGCTGGTGCTACATATACTAGTCCGTTTCCTGTATTTTTTCCTCTGGGTTTATGGGATGGGATTTAGGCGACATACGACTTGATGACCCAACTTAGGCATTTCACTGGTTTAGTTTTGTCCCGGAATAGTCAAAGGGGTAGATTTGTAAGGACATAAATTTCCAATTGAGTCCATGTATTGTTTTGACTTCATTCCATGAACAAAACTGTGTTTGTAATATGTCATAGGAAGATTTTATTTTGTCACGATCCCACTTGGTCTATGGCGTATTGAAGAAATTGAAGAGGTTACGGCAAAGCTTCAAAGAATTAATCATGTTGAAGTTTAAATTGCTGCAAGTTTATTCGCCTTCAAGTTAATTGCATTTCGAGATCACACATGTATGAATGCGCATAATTAAGGGTGCTCGGAATTGTTTTTATAAAAGATAAGGATGTAATTTTCATAAAGAAAAATGTTTTAAAGTGCTTTAAATGGTTTACACTACGTTTTATTATGATAAGATCGAAAAAAAGTTTAACTTATTTGGATCTCTTTTGGAAGAGACATTTTAAATAAAAAGTCAAAAAGTCAAATCTTCGCAGCGTCGCTCAAACGACATAAGATCTCGTTCGAACGAGATACCTATGTCACACGAATGATCTGCCTATGTCGTTCGAACGACACTATTTTCGAGGCGGCGGTTAAATCCTATTTATAGCGTGTTTGCATCAGAGTTTCGTAGGTGTGCATTCTGGAAAAAATGTTTTCATTCCAGTACGAGTTTTGTATATGTTTTCTAAGGTTTAAAAAGCTTAAACACATCGTTAGAGTTTTCAAAGATCCGAGTTATCATTATTATATGTTTACGTGATCTTGTTGCACCAAAGTTGAGTTTGTTCATCATTGAATACTTTTGATTGCTGGTTTTGCGGTGGAGAAGCGACGGGCATATTGTTCAACATCGTAGACGTATCAAGCCATATTGGTGGACACCGAGACATTCGTTGAGTCGAGTGTTGTGGACAGGTATCGTGGAAGATGGAATTTATGCGTGGGCACTATTGAAGAATGGTAGAAGATCAGAAGGAGCGTCAAGACCCATGGGGATCGATTCATTGAGTAAGGCTAATCTGTCGTTGTAAAACCTTTATTTATAATGATTGTCTGGCTTGGGCCGTTTGAGGTTTTTTCCCATTTTGGGTTTTTCCTCGTACATCCGGCATTGTGAGTATTCTTTAATTTACTTGACTTGCTTTAATCACTAGATGCATATTTAGGATTTACCAAGATAAAACTGTTTTAAAGTAAGAATTGGGTTTTCACAACTTGGTTTGGTGCACATTTAAAAGTTGGATAATTTTTGGTAAAAAAATGGTTTGATTTGAAACACATACAGATAAGGGGCCACCTAGGTTTTTCAGATCTAGGTGCTCTTGATGGGAGTACTGGGCTGAAGACGGTTGCGTGTCGATAGGAAGTGCTCGTGTGTATTCTTGGCATGAATTGGAGTCGCGGTTCTTGCTGACTCTAGGCTGCGGTCTATGTGGATTTTTTGTGGTTAACTCATTGCGGATTTCATTGTTATCACTGTAAATATTATAGTGAAATAAATGTTTTACCCGAAAGTTTTTTTTCCCCTTAAATCTGCGAGTTTGTAATTTTATTTGTGATGGTTTGATACACACACACACACATGTAGTTACATGTTTAGGGGCTAATTTATATAGTTTAAAATTGAATCCAGTTAAATAAGTTTAAATTATAAATTTACGAGTTTTGTTTGAATCAATATCGCACCGACATTCTCAGTTAGAACAATTTATTCAAGTTTCTTGGAAATACGTTTTTAGTTTAAAACATAAGTCCATATAAGCAGATTGTAGCAATGGAAAATGAAGTAGCACACATAAGAGTCAAGATTTTTAACGTGGTAAAACCCCACCCACTTGAGAAAATATCTACGGAGGTCTCTACACCTCAAAATAAAAATCCACTAAAATAGTTTAAGGATTACAAGCATTCAGCGAGAAATACACGCAAAGCAGATCTATTCTAAGTCTAGAAATATACCTACACTCCTTGATTATTTTTTGACTTCTTTAAGGCTCTGATGTTGTTCTCTCCATTCTTTAGCTCTCCTCCTTTTAGCTTTACGTCGACTCAGAAGACCAAAATCTCTCAACCAACAACATTGTTAAGTGATTGTGGGTGATGGTGTTGTGAGTGTTGTGCCCAAATCCCATGCATACACTCACACACACACACACACACACACACACACTTAACTACAGACAATACCTACACATTACAAATCGTCTAAGTATGAAACCTCTTTCTCACACTACTGAAATTAGACTTATAATTATGTTCTCAGAAAGGTTTCAGATTTGTAAATTCTTTAGAATCTTTAAAACAGAGATTCTTTAGAAATTATTTATATACAAAAAAAATTCGAACTGAAAAATTTATCAGATTTGAAATATGAAAGTCTTTATTTCAAGTTTGTATATAATTGAAAAAATGTTGGATAAGCATATTTACAATAGTTACAAAATAGATCCAACATGAGAGAGTGATTTATTTCTAAAGAAATGAAGAACAACCTAAGATCTACGTAACTGTATCACTTAAAATAGATCTTGAAGTTTCTAAAAATAGAAACGAGGTCTATTTTGTGTGAGGTTGTTGAGTGAGAGATTTAGATCTAAGGGGATCTAAACAAAAACTAGAAAAACCCTAAACTCTGAAAATATTTTCTGAAAAAATTTGGCCAGAGTTTGGCTTGTGTTTACGAATATCTCTCCTTTTATTTTTCTTCTCTTTCTCTCTCTCTCTCTCTCTCTCTCTCTCTCTCTCTTCTCTCTCTTTTTTTCTCTCAGACCCTAAGCCTTTCTAAAGGTTGAAATTGTGAAGACGAAGGCACAAATTTATACTTATGATGGAAGGGTCTGGAAGCCTAAGGGTAATCAACGGTAGAGATTAGTTTGACCATACGAACTCTAAATCTTATGGCTCATAATGCACTGCACAAGGAAAGGTTTTGATTGGTTATTTTTAAAGGCGCAGGGATCAAGTTAGATTACATGTAGGCATTGGATAACAATTGATCCAATGGTGAAGATTTTATTGTTCAATACAGACACAAAAGAAACATAAAACCTTTCAATAATAAGCCAACGCGTGTATGAATCTCAGCGGCTAAAAAATGGGTGTTTTTTAACTTTAAAATATATCATTTTCACCCACACAATTCTGTAGAGATTTCGGATTCTACCCAAGGCAGTTTTTAGGAAGTTTTGATATATGAATTTTAACCCCAAATATTTTAAAAGCCTAAAATTTAATTCTTAAAAATTGGATTTTAAATGTTTAAAAATTCCTAAAATATCCTAATAAATGTAGAATATTTATTTTAATTCAAATTAACACCCACACACACACACACCTTATATATGAAGTAAAATGTGTAAATGTGCAATCCTAGAGTGTGTTTATATGTTGGTTTTCTACCAAATGGCCTTTGAACTTTGTTGATGTAGACATCCTTGATTTTCTTAAACATGCAATGAAATAGGCGAGACTCTCCATAATTTTTCAAACTAGTTGAGCTCCTATATAGTGTAAACTCAAGTGAGTCAACTATATGGTGTGCTTCAAAAAAGTCATGAATGTCGAGTAAGAAATGGCTACAAAGCAGAGTCCATCCACTAAGCCTGAGAAGAAGGATTAAAAGGAGCAGAAGGAGCGAAAACCGAAGAAGGATGATAAGCTCAAAAAGTACGGAACATATACGCCATTGACTATCAGCATTCACCATATCCTGGAGGAAATCAAACACAATAAAGATTTTCGATGGCCCAAGAGGTTAAGGGAACCACCTAACAGGAGGGATAAATATAAATATTATGAGTTCCATAAGGATCATGGACACACGACTGATAACTATATCACTTTGAAGAACGAAGTGGAATCCTTCACTCGTCGAGAAAAGCTGAACAAATTTATTAATTAGCAAGAAAGCAGAGAAACAAGGGGAAGGTTAAATTCTCCCTGCAAAGCCAGAGATGATAAGAAGAGAAAACATAAATATGGTTATATGAAGATGATACTGACCTGCCAAAGAAGTATAAGCAACCAAAGCGCGAGGTAGATATTGATAAGTATTGTCTCTTTTGACTGTCATGTAATTATAGGTGGCGATACATGAGGAGAAGATCACACTGTAGAGAGAAAGGCCTACCTGAATATAATATAGCCTTGTTCTTATATCCAGAGAATCAATTTGAATGAAGATGATCGGCCCAAGAAAGTTAATAAAGACAAAATGGTAATCGACTTTTCCAAGAACGACCTCTCTGGGGTACTGTATCCCCATGATGATCCATTGGTCATCAGGTTTAGAATCCAAAATGCCATCATCATCAGGATTTTGATTGATAATGGGAGCTCAGCTGATATCATGTTCTATCCCTACTTTCATAGTTTAGATTTGAAACTCAATCAGTTGGAACCGTACCACAGTCCATTGATAGGTTTTTCAGGTGAAAAAGTCTACCCTCTTGGGACAGTCAAGCTAGAAATGTTGTTTGACACCTGGCCGGCAAGCTGCACTGGAAAATTTGTTTCTTTATCATGGATAAAAATGTTCAATCTATATATAACGTGATCCTCAACAGGGTAGGACTAAAGAAGTTTGAATCTGTACCATCCACAGTCCATCAGTGTTTGAAGTTCCCCACTAACTTTGGGGTTGGTGTAGTGAAAGGGGATAAAAAGGTGGACAGAGAATGTTATTACTCCTTAGCCGAGAAAGAAGACTTGATTGATTTGAAGAAATATACCACCACTTATCAGGTAGATACTACGGAGCCCAACAGTTAATCGAAAATTGAAACTCTGGATCACTGCTGAATTGGAGTTAGTCAAAGGGAAGATTATTGATGCCACCGAAAGCATAATCTCGGATAAGGACAAACCAGAGAGGACCACCCAGATCGGCTCAACACTAGTTCCACTCCTTAAATAGGAATTTATTGCGTTCTTGAGACAGTAGAGGAATGTGTTCACTTGGAGTCACGATGATATGCCTGGGATTGATCCCAAATTCCTCTGTCATGAGCTCAACATTAATAAGGATACCAAATCGATCAAGAAAAGGCCTAGGGTTTTCAGTCCGAAGAAAAACCTAGATATATAAGAAGAGGTGGAGAAACTACAAAAGGCCCAATTCATTGAGGATGTTAAATATCCATCTTGGTTGGCCAATGTTGTTATGGTCAAAAAGAAAAATGATAGGTGGAGAATGTGTATAGATTTTACTGATCTGAATAAAGCCTACCCAAAGGACCACTTTCCCCTGCCTAAAATTGATCAGTTGGTGGATGCTACATTAGGACATGACCTATTAAGCTTCATGGATGCTTATGCTGGGTACAACCAGATAAGTATGAAACCAGAAGATAGGGAAGACACTTCTTTCATCATTAGTCAAGGTACTTATTTCTATAATATAATGCCCTTTGGCATAAAAAATGCTGGAGCAACATACTAGAGGTTGGTCAACAAGGTGTTTGAAGAACAAATAGGGAAGAATATTGAGGTTTATGTGGATGATATGTTGACTAAAAGTAAGAAGTCTTCCGATCATATCAATGACATCAATTAGACTTTTGATCAGCTGAAAAAGCATCAGATGAAGCTAAATCTGACCAAGTGTGTGTTTGGTGTCCACGAAGGAATGTTCCTTGGATATATGGTAAACCAAAGGGTAATTGAAGCCAATACAACCAAAATAAAAGATCTGATGGAAATCCAACCATCGACTTGAAAGAAGGATGTACAAAGGCTTACTGGTAGAGTAATATCTTTAAACAGGTTTATTTCTCGAGCCACAGATAGGTGTTTGACATTCTTTAAAGTGCTTAGAATGACTTTTGAGTGGAATGAAAAATGTGAAGAAGCATTCCAAGAATTAAAGACGTATCTGGGATAACCACCTTTATTGTCCCGACCTATTTTATGAGAAAAGTTGTACTTATACTTAGTTATTTCCGAGTCTGAAGTTTTCTCGGCCTTGGTTCGATTGGATAATGGAATCCAAAAACTAGTTTGCTAAACCAACAAAGCATTCAGGGGAGATGAAATTAGGTATCCATTCTTGAAAAAACTGGCCCTAACACTCATTGAATCCTCTAGGCATATGAAGCCCTACTTCTAAGCGTATACTAATCTACCTCTACGACAAGCACTACACAAACTTGAGAAGTCAGGAAGATTGATGTACTGGGCAGCATAACTGGGATAATTTGACATCGTTCATAAACCAAGCTCCTCATTGAAAGGCTAAGCTTTTGCGAATTTCATTACAAAGTTCACTTATCTAGAGGTTACCGACCAAAAAAACTTGCTTGCCAAGTAGACTTTTGTGAAAGAGAGCTCAGCTCAAAAGCAAGCTAAAGTTGCAGTCGATCAACCTAAATGATATAGAACTCAAAAAATGGCTCAAACGTATGCAAATGGGAGTAAGAAGATAGTCCACCATGGAATTCTATTGGCAGAAAACTTCAGTAGTGATATACCATTGTGGAATTTATATGTGGATGGATCTTTATGTGCGACTGGAAGTGGAGCAGGTATAATAATCAATACTCCTGATGATATTGATGCTGAATATGCCCTTAGGATTAAATTCAAGGCATCAAATAATGAAGCAGAGTATGAAGCTTTGAGAGTCGGAGTGGAATTAGCCCATTCATTAGGCACCGAGCAGGTAGTGGTGCATAGTGATTCACAACTGGTTATCAACCAAGTGATTCATCTATATGAAGTTATGGAAGAATTAATGACTAGATACTTGGCCAAGGATGTGAAAGTTATTTCCAAGTTTCCAGGTGTACAAATGAATAAGATATCGAGAATAGCTAAATCTCGAGATGATGCACTTGCTCGGCTAGCTTTAACAATAAGAATTGAACTCCGAAGAAGCATTCCAATTGAGATCTTAGCAAACAGGAGACTAGAAGAGGACCTAATGGTTAGTTTTATTACTGTAGATTTGGGACCTTCTTAGATGGATCCGATCAGGGCTTATATTGAAGATGGAATCCAACCAGCCGATCCCAAAGAAGCTAAAAAGCTTCGCTATAAAGCAGCGAGATATGTGTTAGACAAAGGAGTTTTATACATAAGGGGATTAACTATCTCCTTATTGCATTGTGTTAATTCGTTGGAGGTGGAAGATTTCATTAAAGAAGTGCATGAAGGTTCTTGTGGAACTCATTCAACTGGTCGGTCGTTGCTCCAAAGAATCAACACACAGGGATACTACTAGTCGATTATGAGGGCAGACTATAAGGCCTTCGCAAGAAAGTGTGACAATTGACATAGGTTCTCTACGATTCACAAAGCCTCCAATACTTCTCGAGGGTCAATTACCTCTCCTTAGCCATTCCCCATTTGGGTAATTGACTTAGTCGGCTCACTGTCAACCACCAAAGGCAGGTTCAAGTACCTAGTAGTTGATGTTGACTATTTCACAAAATGGGTGGAAGTAGAGACGTTGATTGAGATGCCTTATGAGAAGGTGTATTAGTTCATCTGGAAGAACATCATATGTAGGTATGGGATGACCTAGGCCTTTATTACAAACCATGGAACCTAATTTGACAACGATGAGTTTGAAGCATATTGTGCTCAGTCCAAAATCCAGTAACTCCATTCTGCACCAGGCCATCCACAAAGCAATAGTCAAACGAAAGTGACAAATAGAACATTGATCAATGGAATGAAGAAAAGGCTTAATTCTGCCAAGGGAAATTGGATTAATGAATTACATTCTGTTCTTTGGGCCTACAGAACAACGTCAAGAACAGTAACTGGAGAGACACTTTATTTATTTTCATTTGGAACAGAAGCCAAGCCATGGTACCAGATAAGATAGGCCTACCAACTCACATGGTGCTAAATTTTAATTCTCCAATAAGTGACTTGATGAGACGATTGGATTTAGACATGTTGGAGGAGGTCCGAGAATATGCTGCTCTCAGAAATGCTGCGTACCAACACAGGACTGCTCGCTTCTGTAACAAAAGGGTCAAGACGACCAACTTAAAATAAGGCGACTGTGTCCTTAAGAAGGTCATCCAAGTGGGAAATAAACTCGAGGTCAATTGGCATGGCCCATATCGAATATCAGCAGTCATCTGACCGGGGACTTATCGACTTGAAACATTAGAAGGGAAAGAATTCAAAAACCCTTGGAACGTCGAGCACCTTCGAAAATATTATCTATAATTAAAGGGATTAACATATTGTATTTATTTTTACCTTATGTTTAGCAGAACTATTTTTCAAGTTCAATAAAAATCTTGATTTTAGTTCTTTCAATTTTTTTGATTTTTTCCGGAGTACGACGATATACATCCCCCAGAAATAATAAATAAAAAAAAATCTTTCTTGGTGATCAGCAGAACATACTTAATTAGGTTGAACTTATCTATCGATCACTAGCATATACTTAATTAGGTTGAACTTATCAAATATACCAACAGCTTATGGCACAGTCGTAACTCACCAAACTTATTACTTCATGTATGACTTCGTATGTATAAGTCACGAATAAGAAGTTATTACTTCATGTATGACTTCGTATTAACAAGTCACGAATAATAAGTATTATCCGAACAAGTTAAATACATGAATATACTCCTAATACATTGGTCGACACTGATAATTTACTTCATGTATGACTTCGTCTTTGACAATTCAAAAGATAGAAGTCTGTAAAACTTATTATACAACTCAAACCGTTACAAACAAATTTACCTGACTTAGTTAAGTGCAGGAAGGTATATAAACATGCTAACCATTGGAATACACACATATATTCCTCATACACTTGGTCACCATTGCTAACTGATGCTAAACTTGGATCAATAAAACTATTTATAATTTCATATAAGTGCATTAGTAGAATCTATGGCCTTACAATCAGAGTTTAAAAATTCATTATTAAGCAATAACTCAATTGACTATTGATTAAATAATCATAAGTTGACAATACAAAAATTTGATTTTTTATTCAAATACTAACTATATTATATTCAAGTCAAATGAATAGCAAAATATAAAAAACTTATTCAACTGGATGTTTTTCTTGAGCTTTGGATGTTGGATGCACTCTCTCCATACCAGCAGGATGATCATCCAGAGTATAAGGAGAATTGATAAAGTTAAAATCCCTTAGCATTTGCATGTTACTGCTTCTTTGTGCATTGATCAGATGAGGAGGACGGACTATTTCATGAACATTATGAAGACCATAGTCTCCAAAGTATTTGGTGATTAAGCATTAGGGAATAGCATCAGCATGGATCCATGATATGTCCTACTTGAATGGGGGCTTTTCGTAATCTAGTAGACCAGGCTCGTTCGAGTACCATAACTCGCTGATTCGATCATATTTCATCAAAGTCAGATAGTTGGTCCATCCCCACCTTTAACCTTCATGATGGCTCTAGGCAAGATAATCATCAACATGGCTAAGGGCCTCGTTGTAGCCTTCCATCCACACCTCTCAGGGTTGTTTATGAAATTAAAAGGTTAGCCTTTCAACCCGATGTTGAAGTTTCTTCAAAACATCACTCTTAACCTTTAACTGAACAGCTTGGTTGGCAATGGCTTTATCCTTGGCTTCCAACTTCATAGATAATTCAATAATGGCACGGCTCTTTGTCTTCCATTGGACAGCTTGATCGTCTAGTGTTTTATTAGTCCTTGCCTCATCTACAATTGATCGGCCAGTTCTCTGTTGCCTAGAAGTTTTAAAAGACTTAGTTTTCTTCAGAGCTTCAAGTTCTACTACTAGCCGATCGACACCACTAGCAGATAACTTCTTTAAGATATCCAACTCATTTATGAGCTTATTATTTTCCTCCTTAAGAAGTTTAGCTATCTCCCTAGCTTCATCCACTTCTCACCTCAATGGTAATTCTTTCCTCCTGTACATAGAGGCATATTCTTCCAGCTTCTTTTAAAAACCCCAACCTTCACTCAGTGCTTTGTATTTAGCCTCATAGTCGAAATTAAGAGAAGCCAAAGTACACTTATGGTCTTCTTGTAGATCTTCAAATATTTCATAATAAGCAACATTATTAGCCACTGCCCTGTCTAGCAAGCAATGAATGTGGATGTATGACTCTTTAACTTGGTCAAACACATCTGGGCCAAGTAAGCCGACTAAGTATTCTTCGGTTAGAGGAATATGGACAACTTCCAAAAGATTTCTACTCCGCCTGACCAGGTCGAATTCAGCTGAAACTATAGCCTTTTTTGTGGCATCAAACTGAAAATCGAAAATGTAAGTACACAAGTATGACTACTGAGCAAACATAACACAATATATGAGATTTTATTCAACCAAGCAAGAGGGCATAAGTATGACAAATACAACACATTCATCTAAAAGGAGAAACATTTTCATTAATAACCAAAAGGTGTTACACACTACTAGTCCTATTATAAAGCAAATGAGTAAAAAAGAAAAAAAAAGGAGTTAAACCTTCTCCTTGTCCTAAACATTGCTCCCAGAGGGTTGGTCGACAGAAGGGGCAACTTCCTCAATAGGTTTTAAAGTAGACCCAACAGGCTGAAAGGAGGATTCTCTAGACCCTTCTTCATCATCAAAATCATCCTTTATGTTTGTAAGAGAGCTTGGGTCATGCCTCAAGAATAGTTTAGAGTCCTCTGTAGTGACGACCTCTTTGAGGGCCTCCGACCAGCCATCCTTAAAAGATTTCTTCCTGAAGAACTCAGTTTGGGAGGAGGCAGCCAAAATTGCCTTATCCCAGTCTTTATTGAAAGAGTCCTATTTTATTTTCTTATTCTTGGCCTTCTCTGTAACCATCTCAGAGGACAGACTATCAACTTTCTCCTCGATAGACTTTGGGAGAGCTTGATTTTCCACCGATTTATCTTCGCCCATCTTGGCCTTATTTTCAGCAACTGTCAAACTGGTCTCAACATATACCAGTTTTCCTTCAGCAAGGGTGGATCTATCAATAGCCTTCTTCAGCTCGACATCCCAAGTCTTCTGCTTAGACTCCAATAGCTTCCTTGAAGCCTCAACAGATTGCCTTAGACCCTCAAGGGCCTCCTCAATATCTCCTCCTGAAGAATGAATTTGAGCATCGTTATCTAACATTTGATTGAAATTCACCAAAAGTGCATAAAGGACAACATCAGATTACAAGGAGTACTAAGAGAAAAAAGCAAGGTTCTAAAAAACGTGGGGCGTGATTGAGGCGTGGAGGCCAAGCCTTAAGCCTTAGAAGCCTAGGCGAGCCTCGTCGTAAAAAGGCGTGAAAAGGCGTTTAGGCCTTCTTAATATATTTTAATATTTTTTAACCATAACAAGGCTGTTGAAATACAAAAATTGCACATATCATAAAAATATGTCTGAATATATGCAAATTAAAATACTATCTGATTATTTTGGATAAGATAATGGTCCGGTTTGTAAACAAATTCTTTAAAAGGCGACATTGTTTCACTAAGGCATTGTTGTTTTTAGAAAAAAGTGCGCCGTAAGGGTTTTACCAAGAATAAGGCGTGAAAAGCGTAAGGCGAGGCGTTTCTCCCAAGCCTTAAGCCTAGGCGTGCCTAGGCGGAGCCTAAGCGGGTTTTTTAGAACAGTGGAAAAAAGACATCAAGGGAAAGTAATAGAGGATAAATAATTACCATAGCCAAACTTTAGAAATCATTTTCTGCCATCTTTAATCTTGGCAGAAGGGCAAAAGTTTCTTTATCAGCAGAGCGGGTACTAGTCTTGATTAACTTCCTAGCTATATCAGGATGAATAACAACTAAGGATAACCCTGCAACAGTCGAGTCCTCCTGAATCTTCTCGACCAACTCCTGGACGATAGAACTCTTCTCAACCTGCTTCTCAGACGAACCTTTTCTTACCCTCTTGAATTGAGGCACAATAATATCAACTTCATCGTAGGTGATGACTTGAGGAACCTACCCTTTATTCGAAACCTTGGATGTTTTTTCTGTCTTTTTAACATCACCAGCCTTGTCAATGTTCACGGCAGCTCTCTCAATAGTAGGAGACAAAGCTTCAGTCATCAGGTCAGGGATTTTTCTTTTCCCCATACTGGCAAGTAGAAAAGTGGGAATAGTAGATATATCTAACGACTCAAAAGAGGATGAAGTCCCAAAGTTCTTCTCAACACCAGCAGATTCCTCATTCGAAGAAGTAGGAACTAGTTCCTCTTCAAGATTTATGGGGGCTAAAGCTGCAGAAGTGGTGGGCCTAGCTACGAAGAAGGTAATTGAACTCCTGTACAACAACATATACGAGGCAATTCTAGGGTGTTCCTTGCCAATCCTCTGGTGAATGTTCTAAAGAAATTTCAATTCACAGATATTAACGTCCCCTTCTTTAGGACACTTCTTCTTGCAATCAACTGTGAAAAATAAGAAACCAGATAAGAAGACATTAAGTCATCATAACATCAAATAGTTGGTTAGCAAAAAATAGAGGAATACAGTAATTAAATTCAACAACATGTGCCATGTCCCACTTGCGGACACCTGGGCCCATCATACACCTCTCCTCTTTGAAGAGGAACGTGTTGCCAATTCTTCACAATAACTCCATAGTCAAAATTGTCTTTATTGGAGTCTGACAATTTACAACTAGGGCCCTATTGGAAAACCTAGTCTTCATGAAGTAAGTACTGTCACTAGTACACCATTTGTAATAGAACATCAGCTCAGGGATGCCAATGTGTGTTCCATATATTTTATTAAGCCTATATATCCCATTCACTACTCTCCAAGTGTTGGGGGCTACACTAGAGGGGACGACATCAACGTACTTACAGAACTCTAAACAAAAATGATTAGGGGGAAAAGTGAAACCACACTCAGCAATGAACAAAGAGGGAGTCCAGTGACCCTCTGGCAATGATAACACCTCAACATGAGGTACTGGCATGTCTAAATTTACCCAATCAGGAATGTTCCTTTCCCGCCTAAATTCATCTAGAGAATCCCCATGAACTATGTAAACCATAGCTGCAGTAAAGAAAGAAAGAAATCGAAATGAAAGGGGAGAAAAAATCTTATAGAGAAAATGGTGACTGAAGGGAAGGTAGAACGCAAAGGAAATCTCAAAGATAGAGAACTTGGAGAAGAGGGAGAGTTCGAAAGCTTGAAAAAGTTGTGGTGTGAAAAACCAGCAAACTCTCGTCTTATAACTTACTTGGGAATTCTTGCAAGAAATCATTACTTGTATCGACGATTGACGTTCTTGTAGCTTCACAGTTCTGAAAGCGCAAAAATAACAATATACCCTTTGACGGCTCGCTAATTTTCCAATCGTTTACAAAAAAGTCACTACAAAATCAAAACATGGAAAATTTTCACAACTCCTACACATTGGCATGCGCCGACCAACTTTGGAGAAAATATACTCCATCCTTTCAATAAAAGCATTAAGGTAGCCAAACATTAGTACCTATCAATTCCTGGGTACACATCTCCAAACATCACCTCGTCATATACAATTATTAAAATTTGATTATTTCTCTTTCCCTTTAGCTAGAGAGTTATATACATCCCACGTCTAGTCCCATACGTAGAGATCACAACACAATACAACACGTATCCCCTAATGCCATATCTAGACAATAACCTATTGGCAATATAACGTTTTCTAATCCCATACTTAGCGAATTTACACAACATATCAATATCTACACAACATATCAATCTTTTACATGGTTATTTATCTCGGGCTAACGAAATTACTTATTCAATAATGTATTAATATATTATTTCACATTAGTATTTCAAGTTGAACACATAAATCCCAACAACAACGAGCATAATATAATCGCTAGCCATATACCCAAACAACCGTATGTGTAACCCAACAACATATAAACCCAACACCAACATGCAAATCTCGACAATAGTTAAGTTCAACGAAAAATCTAATTTTTTACACGAAGATCATTTTCCTTGGTTTTATATTCTTTTTTATCGATTACTTGTAAATTAAATAAATTCCATAATTCAATTCATAAGTCCCAATTCTATCATTTTTATCGACAAATGATGAGGGCACACTAAACAACGCTAAAAGTGAGAGTTAATTCACACGCATCATAGATAACAAAAAAAAAGATAACTTTATACATTTCCCCTTACTGACAATGACATAGCATAAAAACATCTAACATCAGTCCAGTGTACCAAAACAAAAATTTAGTTTTGAAGTTCTTTGCAACAAATATGTGATTTAAAGTTATAAAACATCCTTACATTAAGATTCGATCACCATGCAACATAAATTCTAACATGTATAACATATAACAATAAAAAGAACACAAAAAAATGTATGACACTTATTATAGAGTGCAGCTTTCAGCATTTCTTCAACACCGAACAAGCATGTTCTTAATTCCCATACCATTATATTGTAATCTCCAACATGATTAAGCAAGAAGGCAATGTAATTGTTTTTGATCAGTTGAAGTTTGAATAGTTAAAACAGAGTTAAGTTTTTTTTTTCCAAATGATGTTTAGATACCAAACAATCCAATTTCCCTTGAAACACAACTTTGCCCTCACTTAAAACTCACGTGGAATACACGCGTGCCTTTTCTCATAAAAAAATTGATGGCGTTGACATTTTTTAATAACTTGTACTGAGAGTGGAAGTTGGGGTGGTGAAGTGTTAGGGGATCAAAGTTTAGGGAGGCTAAGTGTAATTTAACCTTTGGTTATATTACATGAACTTTTCTAACAACTGCATTACCATGGGTAAACCCGCTTTGCAATAAACATACAACAATAACAAAATAATATGCACACGTAATATATAGCATGAAAAATTAATAAGAACCATACCAACTTCTTCTTTAGGAAGCATTTCAACAAACAACAACAAACCCATGTTTACCTGTAAAAGTCCCAGTTGACTTAGAGGGATATAATTGATGATAATATGAATTTTAAGAAATTCATACATCTCATTTGGCCACAGGACACCATCCGAAGTCTTGATTGAAACTGTAAACATGAAAACAACAAAATAGACAGCATTGCCAATCTTTTTGAGACATTTCTTCAAGATACACATACAAAATAAGATTATGAAAGTCTCGAGAGCAAATGGTAAAAATTTGAGATTAAAAGATAAAAACACAGATTTATTTGGAGAAAAAAGTGATTTTGTATGGTGGACTCTTATCGGATTATCGAGAAAGTAAATAGGGAGAGGCAGGAAAAGACGTAAAGGTGGACAACATCCGGAAAAAAGGGTAGTCTTTTTTTTTTACAAACAAGAGTAATATTATTTCAAAGAGATGATCGTACCCATTTCCTTTTGTCTTACACAAAGGAAATATGAAGGATTTCCAATAAACACCCGTATGTCCTCGGGTTCAAAACAAAAACCTCTCCAAAATTTTGACATTTTAAGCCAACAATAAAAGAAAAAAAATTGAAAAAAACGTAAAGCAAGAAAAACAGAAACTCCAGATTTCCAAGCCTTAAAGTGGCTGATAATCTCATTCTCTCCTGGATAATTATCTTCATTGACTAAGGGTCTGTTTGGTTGCGTAAATTATTTAATTTTATAAATTGATCAATTTGAAATGAATAGATTGTCGATGTATTAATTTTAAATGAGTTTAAATCTAATTTGTGGTGTGTTTGGAAAAGAAAAATGGAGTTATTTACTTTTGATGTGTGTGTGTGTGTAGAGAGAGAGAGAGAGAGAGAGTGGTATGGTGAGAGGTATTCTATGGGAGTGGTGCATTTAAGATTCATGTTGTAATTATAAATTGTGCAATTTCAAGCTTTTGGTGAAATGAACTAATTTAAGTTTTTTGTGAATCAACATGAATTGGTTCATTTTTGTAACCAAACACTAATAATAAGACAATTCATGAATGAGTTAATTTTAAATGGGCTAATTTACAATTTTGGGGACAACCAAACAGGCTCTAACAGTTTCTGCCAAGGAAACCATTTTTACCTTATCTGGTTTCTGTTTTTGTTAACTCTCAAAATATTTCGATTAGACTTCTCAGCACCACCACCACCACCACCACCAGAGTCCGACGAGAAACTACCACCTAATTGAAAGGGAAGTGAGGGCGAGGGACTCGTAGAACCAAACAGGAATCCAGCAGGGGGCGGCAAAGCGGGTGGTTGACCAAAACCGGGAATTGAAGGAGTGGATGAAGAATTTCCAAACACGAATTGCGACTGTGATATAGACGGCAAAGATGAGGTGGGAGTCAATGAGAATAATGGACCTGATGAAGCACTTTGAGGCAATCCAAACAGAGTTGGTGTAGCATTGGTGCTAGCAACAGACGATGAAGAAGATCCTCCAATTGAGAAACCTGTTGGTGGGGGATTAATACAAGAACCAACTAAAGAAGTAATTGGTGATTTGGAAGAAAACGGTAGCAAAGTTAAATTTTCCCTTAATGTTTGAGTTGGGACACCCAACATCGATGGTGATACTTTTGATGGTCTCCTACTACCCACGTAAGCTTTTGCCACCTTAGCAGGTGAACCGACAATAGGAGTTGAAACAATCTCATGAACATTCCTATTTTCTTGCACTGGATTATTTGTGAGTCCCTCGTGCCTTTCAAGATTTGTTTCGGTCCATTTAACCTCATCTCTAGTGGGCGAATCAACAACTCTTGAACGCAACAGTTCAATCAAACGATCAATTTCAGATCTCGTAAAACTCCTTTGTTTTATCATTAGCTCAAGCTCAGAAATTCCATTTTTACTAGAGCTGTTGACTAAATTTCCACCTTGATCCATGGCTGGTTTCATATCCCCAGAAAAGTTATTGGGAACTGTTACTTAAAACTTTTCACATCCAAAATAATTGAAGGCAGCACAGTGAAGAGGAAAGGGTTGGAGGGGTATGGCCATGCACGATGAAACTTTTAACCTATCTTTAGTAAATAATTAAAGTTCTTTATAATTTGTGTTGAAAATTAAACTTGTTTTTAAAATTAAAATAATTGGGCTTTATTAGTTTGTATTTTTGGGTTAAATGCTTGGGTTGTCTAATTAGTTAGTATTGGGCCTCTATAAAGTTAGACCCATTAAGAGTGATATTTTGCCAAGAACATTCTAGATCCATCTTGTGTATTGTGGAGAGTGTAAGAAATGGTAGATAGATGTGGAAGGTTCTAGAGATTCAATCTTGACCCTTGATATAAATTTAATCTCCACCATTCATTTGAGTTGGAGGATAGTATAAATAGGGGTGTTGTCTCCACATTTTGTATCAAGCAAAATTTAGTGAGTTCTAATAAAATAGTTCCTTTCACCAAATAGTTCTCCACTTTTTTTTCATATATTTTTCTCCCTCCCCTAAATATATAAACAACCTCTTCCAACAAAGTGGTATTAGAGCCAAGGTTCTAAAATGGCTAATGGTATGGTTCCTTTCCAAATTCCTCAACTCATCAAAGACAACTACAACCATTGGAGTATCAAGATGAAGGTGTTACTCGCTTCTAAAGATGTTTGGGAGATCGTTGAAAAAGGCTACAATGAGCCTCAAGATGAAGCTACTCTATCTCAAGCTCAAAAGGATAGATTAAAAGAAGCAAGGAGGACAGATCAAAAGGCCCTCACTCTCATTCACCAAGCATTGGATGAAGGTACGTTTGAGAAAATTGCGTTTGCCACAACCGCCAAAGAAGCATGGGAGACTCTACAAAATTCTCATAAGGGGATTGAGAAGGTAAAGAAGGTTCGTCTCCAAACACTTAGAGGTGAGTTCGAGTCTTTGCATATGAAAGATTTCGAGTTACTTTCAGATTATTTTGCTAGAGTTTTGGCTATTTTCAATCAATTAAAAACTAATGGTGAAAATATGAGTGACACACGGGTGGTAGAAAAAATCCTCCACTCTTTAAGTTCCAAGTTTGACTATGTTGTTGTAGCAATTGAAGAATCTAAAGATACAGATTCTATGGGAATTGATGAACTCATGAGTTCCTTAAAATCCCATGAAGAGAGACTTAACAGGAAAAGTCAGGAGACTTTAGAGCAAGCTCTTCAAACAAATCTTACTCTAAAAGAAGGAAGAGAATACAACAACGAACAGAGCCAAAGAGGAAGAGGCAGATGTCAATTTCGAGGAAAAGGCGGTGTGAAGTATTTCAACAATGAAAGGCAAAACTCATATCCAGTAAGAGGACGTGGAAGAGCAGGAAACACGAGACCAAGCTATGAAAAATCTCAAATTAAGTGTTATAATTGTCAAAAATTCGGCCATTATGCTTCGGAATGCAAAAGTAATTCGAATATTGTGGAGGAGAAGGCTAACTATGTTGAAAAGGAAAAGCACGAGGATTCGACATTGTTATTAGCATACAAAGGAGAACATAATGGAGAAAGCAAGATGTGGTATCTTGACACGGGAGCAAGCAACCATATGTGTGGAAAAAAGGACATGTTTGTGGAACTTGATGAATCGGTAAAGGGCAATGTTACTTTTGGAGATGAATCAAAAGTGCCGGTGAAAGGAAAAGGTAAAATTTTGATTCGTATGAAAAATGGGAAGCACCAATTTATTTCAAATGTCTACTATGTGCCAAACATGAAAACAAATATCTTGAGTCTGGGG
Organism: Sambucus nigra; assembly: GCA_949130495.1. Lineage (NCBI taxonomy): Eukaryota > Viridiplantae > Streptophyta > Magnoliopsida > Dipsacales > Adoxaceae > Sambucus > Sambucus nigra. The sequence continues at coordinate 21,425,736 of OX422216.1, forward strand.
CAACTCTTAGAGAAAGGTTATGATATCCACATGAAAGATCATAGTCTTTCTTTAAGAGACCAAAGAATGAATTTAATTGCTAAAGTACCTATGGCAAGAAATAGAATGTTTTTGCTAAACATTCAAAGTGAAGGTGCAATGTGTTTAAATGCTTTCTTTAAAGACATGTCTTGGCTTTGGCACTTAAGGTTTGGGCATCTAAATTTTGGTGGCTTAAAATTATTGCATAGCAAAGGAATGGTTAATGGGTTGCCTCCCATTAATCATCCGGATCAATTATGTGAAGGATGCTTACTTGGAAAACATTCTAGAATGAGTTTTCCAAAAGAGTCAATTACAAGAGCAAAGAAGCCCCTAGAACTCATTCATACCGATGTGTGTGGCCCTATTACTCCTTGTTCTTTTGGCAAAAATAGACACTTTATACTTTTCATTGATGATTTTAGTAAAAAGACATGGGTCTATTTCTTAAAAGAAAAATCAGAAGTATTTTGTTCTTTTAAGAAATTTAAAGCACTTGTGGAAAAAGAAAGTGGTTATGAAATAAAATCTATGCGATCCGATAGAGGAGGCGAATTCACTTCTAAAGAGTTTGAAAAGTTTTGTGAAGAAAATGGGATACGCCGTCCTTTAACGGTTGCATACTCACCTCAACAAAATGGAGTTGCTGAAAGAAAAAATAGATCCATTTTAAATATGACTCGAAGCATTTTGAAAAGTAAAAGAATGCCAAAAGAATTTTGGGCCGAAGCTGTGGATTGTGCCGTTTATCTGTCAAATAGAAGCCCCACTAGAAGTGTGTGGAATAAAACTCCACAAGAAGCATGGAGCGGGAGAAAACCCGGAATTTCTCATTTGAGAGTATTTGGGAGCATTGCATATGCTCATGTGCCGGATCAAAAGCGGACAAAGCTTGATGACAAGAGTGAAAAATACTTATTTATTGGCTACGATTCACGCTCCAAAGGTTACAAGTTGTACAATCCAATCAGTGGAAAAGTCATCACGAGTAGAGACGTCAAGTTTGATGAAGAAGGCTCGTGGAAGTGGGATGCCCAGGAGGAAAACTATGACTTTCTTCCTTTGTTTGAAGAAGAAGATGAAGATAGCAGCAATGGAGAGTTAGAAGAACCTGTTACGCCACCTCCATCACCACCATCATCCACTCATGGAGATCCATCATCATCATCATCATCATCAAGTCAAAGTTCACATGAAAGAGCCCCACGTTTCAGAAGCTTGGATGAAATATATGAGGTAACTGAAAATCAAAATGATATAACTCTCTTTTATCTTTTTGCCGATTGTGAACCTATAGGTTTTGAAGAGGCCATACAAATCAAGAGATGGAAGGATGCAATGGATGATGAGATAAAATCAATTGAGAAGAATTACACATGGGAGTTGACAAGTCTTCCCAAAGGGCACAAAGCTATTGGAGTCAAATGGGTGTATAAAGCCAAGAAGAATGCTAAAGGAGAAGTGGAGCGGTACAAAGCAAGATTAGTCGGCAAAGGATTTAAGCAACGGTATGGAATTGACTATGAAGAGGTATTTGCTCCAGTTGCTCGTCTTCAAACTATAAGATTAATTATCTCTTTAGCAGCTCAAAATAGATGGAAAATCCATCAAATGGATGTGAAGTCTGCTTTCTAAAATGGCCATCTTGAAGAAGAAGTATATGTAGAGCAACCCATGGGGTATGTTGTGAAAGGCAACGAAGATAAGGTGTTAAAATTGAACAAGGCCTTATACGGCCTAAAACAAGCACCAAGGGCATGGAATAGTAGAATTGATCAATATCTTCATAAAAATGGTTTCAAAAAATGCCCTTATGAGCATGACCTATACACAAAGGTGAATGGAAATAAAGATATGTTAATTGTTTGCTTGTATGTGGATGATTTAATCTTCACAGGAAATGATGCAAAGATGATCGAGGAGTTTAAGAAGGTGATGACAAGAGAATTCGAGATGACCGATATTGGGCTCATGTCCTACTATCTTGGCATAGAAGTAAAGCAAGAGAAAGAAGGAATATTTATTTCTCAAGAAAGCTATGCAAAGGAAGTTCTCAAGAAATTCAAGATGAATGAATGTCAGCCCGTAAGCACTCCCATGGAATGTGGAACCAAGCTGTCAAAGCATGAAGAAGGAGAAATAGTGGATCCAACATATTTTAAGAGCCTCGTTGGAAGCTTACGATACTTAACATGCAAAAGGCCCGATATCCTCTTTGGAGTTGGACTTATCAGTCGTTATATGGAAACTCCAACGATAACACACTTGAAGGCTGCAAGAAGGATCCTTCGCTATGTTAAAGGAACAATTGACTATGGTTTCAAGCTTGTTGGCTATAGTGATAGTGATTGGGGAGGAGACTTAGATGACCAAAAAAGCACAAGTGGGTTCGTGTTCTACATGGGAGACGTTGCATTCACATGGAGTTCAAAGAAGCAACCTATTGTCACCCTTTCCACTTGTGAAGCTGAATACGTCGCCACAACAAATTGTGTATGTCATGAAATTTGGTTGAAGAATTTATTGAAAGAGCTTAACATACCTGAAGATACGGTTGAGATATGCGTCGACAACAAATCGGCGATTGCATTAGCAAAGAATCCAGTTTTTCATGACAGAAGCAAGCACATCGACACAAGGTATCACTACCTTCGTGAATGTGTGGAAAAGAAGGAGGTACAACTGAAGTACGTAAAGTCTCATGATCAAGTTGCCGACATATTTACCAAACCACTCAAGCATGAAGTGTTCCACAAGCTACGAAGACTACTTGGAGTTGCAAAACCAAGTTTAAGAGGGGGTGTTGAAAATTAAACTTGTTTTTGAAATTAAAATAATTGGGCTTTATTAGTTTGTATTTTTGGGTTAAATGTTTGGGTTGTCTAATTAGTTAGTATTGGGCCTCTATAAAGTTAGACCCATTAAGAGTGATATTTTGCCAAGAACATTCTAGATCCATCTTGTGTATTGTGGAGAGTGTAAGAAATGGTAGATAGATGTGGAAGGTTCTAGAGATTCAATCTTGACCCTTGATGTAAATTTAATCTCCACCATTCATTTGAGTTGGAGGATAGTATAAATAGGGGTGTTGTCTCCACATTTTGTATCAAGCAAAATTTAGTGAGTTCTAATAAAATAGTTCCTTTCACCAAATAGTTCTCCACTTTTTTTTCATATATTTTGCTCCCTCCCCTAAATATATAAACAACCTCTTCCAACAATTTGTGCCTAAGATCACGTAAATCTATATTATACCTCTAAAAGAGTAGTATTAGAAGTACTAGTATCTAACCCGCGTAATGCGCGGATGCATAAAGTTTTTTCCCTATCACATTTTGATACATATATGTGGTAAGAACGTAGTTATATCGGAGTGATGATTTTAAAACTCACACAAACATGAGTTAATCGATATAAGTTTGACCCCAACATAATATGATAAATCATGTTGTTTTCATTTAGTTTAGTTCGATCAATAATATTCATGTTTAAATCATAATTGATTTTATATGGTGTTTTCGTGTTCCTATTATATTTAATATCAACTTATATAAATAATTATAATTTAATATCTTGTACAATACACGAACGAAGCAAAACCCATTATTTAAGCCAAACAATAAATTTTGATTGGCAAAAATATATTCATAATAACTTGCATAAATAAAACCTACATATTATATTATCTCAAATATCATTCAAGTTTTTAACTAAAACATACCCCATTTAGACCTCTATACATGAGCATTCTAAAATATGAACCAACTAAATTCATGTATTTACTAAATACATGAACCTCCATTTAAATTTCTATACATGAATTTCATAATACATGAACCAACTAAGTTCATGTATTGCCCAAATATAAGAGAAATTATTATGGAAGAAGAAACGTAAAGAGACAATCTCGAGATAGATTTTTTTTTGAGAAATCGAAAAGATTGGGAGAGGGGGGGAGATTTTTAAGAAATTGACTGAAATGGATTTTAAAGTGGTAATAAATGATCATCATTAAACTCTCTTTCTATTGTTTTAGAAGTATAATATAGATTAAACTCTCTTTCTACTGTTTTAGAAATATAATATAGATTAATAGTAATAGTAATCAATCATTCTCTAAAAATTCACTCGACAAAACACATGTTTCATATGGAAAAAAACATTGAATTAATAAACAAATCTTAAAAGTAAATATCAAATCAAAATATTAAATATATATTTAATAAGTTGGTATTCCTATAATGTAAAAAGTAAATCAGGATACTGAATATATTCTTGTAAACTAAATGTTAACTTAAAAATTAAATTTAAACTATATAAAATATTATAGTCAAAATACATTCTATTATACTTAATCCAATAATTTCATTAGTTAGTGTGTGTATACATATATTAATTTTACTTACATTTATAAAAGAATCATAAAGCTTCTTATCTGATCTCACGGTGGCCTTCACTTCACTGTTTCACTATTTGCTATTTTGGTTTGGTGAAGTGAAGAATGAAGATAGAAGAAATGAAGAGGGTTTTATGGGTTAGTTTCATTGACTTTTAGATTGTCATATTTTTTTTTTCACCTTAACCGATGTTGGACTTCCAACTTCTGAGATGATTTCCTTCCCAAAAACCAAATTTCTGAGATCAATTCACCTTAAAAACCGAATAGCAAAACACTCACTCACACACACACACACACACACACACACACACACACACACACACACACATATATATATATATATATATATATATATAATTTTTTAGGGCCCAAAAAATCCTAAAAAATCGGGGGCCCGAGGCGGTCACCTCTCCGCCCTCCCCTCCCAGCCGGCCCTGATCACTACAAACCATGATGAAAGGTTCCAATTGTTATTTCTGTCGTCGATCGAAATCGAGATCGATGAAACCGAGATATTGATCGAATAAAGCTTCTGATTCCATTGTGTCTAGGCACCAATCAAAGATCCCGGGTCAAGGTATTCTTCTATTTCTTTCGTCGGTCGATGATGCTCTTCAATTTCATTAATTAAATGTTCAAATATGCTATATCAATTTTGGTTTTTAAATTTCTGTTATAGTTGGGTTCGTTTTGTTTTGTTCAGATCTGCTATTTCAATTTTGGTTTTCAATTTCATTAAATGTTGAGATCCTCTATTTTAACTATTTTTGTTATCGTTGGTTTCATTTCGTTTTGTTTTTTTTTTCAATTTCAATTTCATTAATTAACCTGCTATTTTAGTTTAGTTTTGTTCTTTATGATGAACTTTTTTTTTGAGTTTGATGATGCTATTGTCTTTAATTGTAAATTCTGTGGTGTTTGTTTCATTAAAAATCATAAATAAACAAATATTTTTGTATTGGAACTGTTTGTAAACTTATTATTATTTCTATATTGTGAACTTCATTTATATTAAAAAAGGATACAAATAGAAATTTAAAAAATTATATGCGACTAACAAACATGTAGGAGACTTTAAAGTTTAGAAGAAGAGGCTATATAAATCATTTATGAGGTTCTTTTTTGGCTCCATTATGAACACTAACTTATAATATTTACCAACCAAAGCTCCAATGGCCGCCCGATTCCTTAAACTGTCAATAAAGGACTACAAACATATATTAATTTAATACAATGTCAATTGTCAAAGAAAATTAAAAAACCGTAGACAATTTACAAAAGAAAAAATCAAAGCACTATTTTTTCCCTCACATTCAACAAACTGGCGATTGACAATAGAGACACCGTTGTTCATGAAATCAAGCCCAACAACAGAAGAATATTGATAATTCATAAAACACTAATATTCATTACCCAATTCTATCTCATTTTATTCTTATACTAAATGTTTTGATGTATTATTTTGTTTCAAAGGGTGTTGGAGGTCCTATATAGGAAGACAACAACTGGCCACTGTAATGGTCCTCTATGGTCTGTTTGTCTCAATTATCAGAAAGATCACCACTTCGTTTTCAATTATACATCCAATTATCACAGACTTTTAGGGTTAAATTTGTACATATGACTTACAAGTGCACTTCTAAGCCCCCCCCCCCCCCCCTTTTTAACTGTTTGATCACATCCAAGAGGACCTAGAGAATACCTAATAATGCATGCCTTACCTACTACTTTTTGTTAGAACAAAATATAGGGTTTGTTGATGAGAAGAGGAGAGAGACTATTTAATTGTTTATATTTGATGATTCAGAACAATATTTTCGGTTTAAAACTTTTCTTTGTTTGGAATAAAATCAGTAAAAATATTAGATTTGAATGGTGGAGTTATATTGGATCTATGAATTTATCTACTTTTATAATTGAAAGATAAAACTTTTATTTAACCTAATATCACATATGTAAGTTTTCTATGTTACATGCATGTTAACACATTTATACAATTTTTTTGATATAACATGTCATCAATTCTATAACTTGCATATTACTCGACCCTATAATGTACATAGATTTTAAAATTCAATACTGAATTGTCAGTTTTTATGTAAACTAAATTTGTATTGGTGATTAATATGCTATAACTGATGGCAGTTATAGCATACTTCATAGTATGCTATAACCAAATTAAAGGGTAATGAATGTCAATCAAAACAACTATATATTTAAAAATTAAATGTCATTTATTTACACGAGCAAATGAAAATAGACCAAGGATTGACAATGCAAATTGAGGATTGGAATGCTGAAGACATTTTCAATGTGGAATAACAATTATGTTTTGGTACAGTTAGCAAATAAACTTTCCGTTATTCAAATAATATGTGAATTCATAGGACAATTACAAATAATGAAATGATTATTTTTTGCGACTATTGTGATATTTTATTGCTCCTTTTAAAAAATGTCGTATTATAATCTACGCTCGCGCATCGCGCGGGATACATGCTAGTTAAAAAATAATGAGAACGGAATTTTGACATATATTTAATAGGATACATATATTCATATGAAGTTTCAATACTTACTATTTTGAAACTCATAACATGTAACCTTACCATTCTCCTTAATTAAATGGTAGCATCATGGATGGCCAAACAAAAATTAAAATATGGAAAATAAAATACTTTCCTATTGAAACCAAACAACAACTTTAATATCCCGAAAAATCAGCTTTTTGATGTAAGCTTTGGAGAGTTGGTGTTTGAACAAAGGAACTATGGCCTTACCCACTTTCTTGCCTCACTTACTACTTTCTTTCACTACACAGTTAATAATAGTTAGAAAAAAACAAAATAAATAATTCTACGTTCACGCTCGAATTCGATTCATTTTGTGTGATTCACTGACGTATCGTGTCTGCATTTATTCGTTTTTGGGATCCACATGGGATGTAGAATCCTCAAAATGAACAAATGTAGACACGATACGCAAGTAAATCGTACAAAATTAATCGAATTCGGGAATCGACATAGAATTACTTAAACAAATAAAGTTAATGAGAAAAGATGCTACAGAGCTACACGTTTTTACATGTCCTAAACACGTTTTTGTTCCTCATTTCTTCTCCATCTCTCTTACAGAAAAAAATCATTAGTCAGTATGCTTTTTTATTTATTTTGACTGTCTACTCAAAGATAAGAGAAAACTATCAGTAATAATTTAACTTTGACTAAACTAATACTAACAATAATTATAGCAAAAAATAAAATTTAAACAGATAATTTAACTTTATCTATAGTAACACTAAAAAATTCGAACCAATTACCAAAAAGTCCCTCAATCATTTTTTTTAATACACATTTAGTCCAAATCTTTTTATTTTGTTCTAAGAAGTCCTTCAAACAACCATTTAAAAAATATTATCTTATTTTTAAGTCAGGGGGTGCGAATGTTGTGGTCAATGTCAGGGGTTCGGGAGCGGGAGGCCTCGAGGCTAATTTTTAAGGATTATTATATATTTTTCAATATTTTTTAGTAAAACATGATTGCCCCAAAATCTCAAAATATATTTAATTTATATTTTCAGCAATTAAATTAGCAAAAATAAAAAAAAAATTGAGCAAACATATTTTTTCGACCAACATATATTCAACAGTAAAAAAACAAAATATTACGTTAAAAGATGGTACCATACGAAATGCGACATAACACAATATCATATTTTTTTACCCAATACTAACTCAACTCCACTAAAATGCTTAGGACACGATATGATAATGTATATTTTGATATATGTCGTGAAACATTAATATTAGTGTTTTTTTATATATTATTGTTATTATTATTCTTTTTTATGTAGTGATTGTTATTTTAGTGGGATTTTAGAAAAAAATAATTTTTATTGTTATTTGTTTAGAGGTCGTACCTTGGTGCGATGGCAAGTGCCCTCGTACAAGCTACGGTTGGTCTCGGGTTCGAGACATGGAAGGAGCCTCTTCATATGTGAAACATATGGGGGTAAGGCTAGCCAACATCCGCCTCTCCCAGACCCTGCTGTTAAGCGGGAGCCTTATGCACTGGGTACGACCTTTATTTGTTTAGGATTAATTACACTTGGGCCCCTTGAACTTTACCCCCTCGTTCACTTCACCACCTAAACTTTCATGTTTTGAACATAACCCCCTCAACTTAATATAGAACTCCATAATACACCTTAACCCTAACAATGCTAACACTCCATGTGCACATATGTGAGGATATTTTTGTCAAAACATAAATAATAACTAAAACTCTCAAAATATATGTAAACCCATAATCAAAGTTCATATTATATCTCTATAATGAAAATCCATCTTATCTCTCAATCCTCATCAATCCTAGTCATTATTGGCTTTGGTCACTCCCGAGCACCATTGGTCATCCCCGACCACCACTAGCCTAGCCGTCGGCCATCGATCCTGATTTAATTTTCCATGTTCTATCATCACACACAAATACTAGAACACATACTCATATATAAACACACACATTGATCTCAATCTCAAATCTGAAACTCAGGACTTTTCATATTCGGTTATTGATCGGGCCAATGGTTTTGGCGGTGGTCAGGAATGGTTATGGCTTATGGTTTCAGATCTTTATTTTTAGTTGGTAAGGCTAGTCTCATTAATTGGGTCAAAGATGCATAAAATTGCAATGATTTTTTTTAATGCACTAAGTCCTTTTTCATTATAGATTACATATACTTAGATAAATATACATTGCACCAAAACAGTCAACTAGTAACGGTATTGTAGTGTTACAAAAAAAATTACTAACACTAAATTATCGTTAGGAAAAAGGCGTGGGGAACTAAATTACTAATACTTTTTTACCATTACTAAATCATGTGTTACTAACACATCCCTACTGTTACTAAAGTGTTACAAATTAATTCAAATCCTAACACACTTTTACCATTATCAACATTCATGACACATAATTAATATATATATATATATATATATATATATATATATATATATATATATATATATATATATATATATATATATATATCATTTAGTAATGATATATGTCCGTTACTAATTTTAAAGAATTTCTTAAAAATATATTTTTAATTGAGATATTGTTTCTATTTCTCGCCTCGCAAGTCCCTGTACAAATGCCTCAGTTTTACACTAGAATTGTAAGGCAAAAGCTTTTCCCATAAAATTTTTTTTTGTACTAATGTCGGAATCTATGTACAAAATATAAAAGAAAATCATGTATTATTGTCATAAATCTGAGTACAAGAAAGAAGTATTTCAACTATCTAAATCTCTCATTTCTCTTATATCTACATATCTCATTTCTCCCAGTATAGGTGGAAGACCTTGGGGTGCAGATAATATCTGCCAACAGTAGTACATGAGCTTTGACAGCTAGCATATCATATTCCAGTAAGGGGATAAATAACAAGGACTTCCTATACAGGAAATTGAGAATTGTGTAAGGCTGTTGTCTCTCGTTCCTACCTCCCCGATGGTAATATCTAGAGCAATCCATAAAGCTAAGAGACGTGCCTGGCCCCCGTGTTGATGATTTATGAGACTGGATTATATTATTGAGCAACGTGCTCTTCATGCAGCCACATCTTAGTATCAGATTATTCCATACTAGACCTGCATTACAAGCTCAACACTTAATTTGAGAAAAATGAAAAATTGTAATAATCGAACATTACTCACATCTCTCATTGATTCCAATTCAAATCCATAAAACATTACGACAAAGAGAGATATTGTACCTCTAAGTTAATCCCTGTGAAGTACATACATGTGCAGCATCTATATGGGTAGTAGGTGACTGAGAAATTGGAGCCGAATGAATTCTATTCATGGTGAGGTCTTCAAGTCTGACACTAAAAACAATTGAATCCTTAATAAGAAAAGTTAGTTCTCTATAGGTATTGAGTGAGTTCTAATACACAATAATAAAGAAATAATAAATCTATACCTGTCATCAAAAAGAAAATCCAAACAAGAACACGAACACGAACAATTGGCACTAATATTTAATTTTCCTTAAATTAAAGGGGGTCAATTGGCACCCTTTACTAGTGTGGTTCCTCCATTGACCTTCACCACTGTATGACGGAAATACATTTGAGAAGGTCAACCATGAACATAAATTAAGTGTTCCTATTAATAAGACTCTTTGACATTGAGTAACAAGAAACATGCCTCATTACCATGAAAATCAACTAATGTTTTCAGCTCAGCTCAGCTCGGCAAAATAGAGCTTCATGTCCATTCCCAACAAAATGTCTAATACCTGACAATAACAAGCAATAGCAAGGGTCTAATTTTTGGAACTTTACACATACAAAATCAAACTCCATTGCGCAAATAATTGGAAATACTAAATTAAAACTAAATTAGCAAGAGTTCTGATACAAAATATATCACCTTGCTGATTGAATATTCTACAGGAAAGAAAATCCAAACATGAACACAAACAATTGTAGCCACTGCTGCACCACTGACAAAGCCGTGTCGGGAACAAATAGATTATGGTATGATATGTGTATAAAAAAGGTACTAATTAGTATAAAGTGAGGTAAGACAATTATACCTCCAAAAGCACCACGCAGTCTGATGCTCATGATATACATAATAATTTATTACCATATCTCATGTACATTAGATTGAGGTGAGCCAATTATACCTCCAATAGTTTTGGAGGTTAGACAGTTATCCTAAAGATCATCAACGTCTCTATATATAGTTTAATTAACTGTAAAAAAATCACCCGAAGAACCTTCTCAAGATTAGCTTGTTTGTGTACTGCCAGGACCTGTAAAAAATAAACAGATTAAGGCTTGAATTTTGGTACTAGTGTGACAAGCTGGAAGAGAAGAGAAACTTACACGAAGAACAAAATCTTTATATATTGCCTCAGGGTCCATTTCTTCCTCATGCTACTCGTCATATCCTGATTGAAATACAAAATGGGAGATGTTTAAATGTTGAATCTGTAAACAGTACAAATAAAAACATGAATTTGGCCTTTAATTAGCATAAACCAAGGGGGAAGAAATTATGTCATGGGATTAAAATCTTCCACTTCAAAAGGCTTAATCATGGGATTAACACATAATGTAATTATGTCCTAAGATTGATTTACTTTATAATATGGTTCATAATTTATTAAAACATGTCCTTATGTAGATTTGACAACAAGATTACCTGCTTTTACATACACCATAAGGTCCTTAGAACAACTGTTTTAAGCAGAACAATTGCAATGTGTGATTGGGAATGCACTATACAAGCTAGTTATAGGCATAAGCAGATAACGATTTAATTATGTTGGAAAATTGGAATTGAATGGGTATTATAAAGCTGTCCAGATTTTTCTGGACAGATTTTTTAGCAACTTTGAGCTCAAATTTAGGTGGGACCCACACTACGAAAATTGTGGGACCATATACGAATGCGTTCACCTCCGCAAGGAGATTAACGTAGTATATTCATATGTCCAATTTCAATAAGTTATGAATGATAAATATGTCCCCAAAGTGACTCACAAAGCAATGAAAGTTAATGAATTGGGTATGTTTTAACTCTTGTCCCATATTGGAAGAGTAGTGGAATTTTGATGAGTTAATAACACCCCAAGTATGGACTAAGGCTTGGATGCCTTGGGGGTATCCCAACTCTTTGAACGGGAGATGACCTAAGCTATGCACGGGTTGACTTTCGGTCAAAAGTCCACACACGCGCGTCCGGTCGGCTCGGTTCGGGCTTGGGCTTATAAAAATCTCCTACATTTTTTGGCCGAATTTATTTAACTTTCTGAGCTTTAATTATTAATTAATTACGAAATTAATTAATTAATTAATAAACTGTTGGGACTTATTGCCAACAGTTAATTCGTTTAACTGTTTTTGACAGTTGTGCCAACCGTCAACTACTTTGCTATAAATACAGATGTCTCCCTCCGTTTTTAAAATAATGAAAAATTTCCCTCCTCCAGAATTGCTGTCATTTTATTCCTGTCATATCTGTTCCAGAAATAATTTTTCTGCATACCATATCTTGCATAGTTGTTGAGTAAAAGCCACAGATTTGAGTTCGTAGAAATTAATTATTGTTGTGCTATATAATTAATTGGAAAAATTCGTTCTATCTTGGGTGACAATATTCATCAATCTCGGAGAACATTGGAGGGAATAAATTGTCTTAAGGACACTGTGAGATTCACAGGGCTCGGATTATCTTTCTATTTTTATTATTGTTTCTGCAAATTCAAGTAAGTGTTTCATTTCTGTAATTCTGTTTTAATTCCGAATTATATAATAATTATTAATTCTGTACAATTGTTATTTATAAATAGTAGACATAACAATCTTAAGACAATTTATTGTTCTACTGTTTTTTAGTGTACAGAATTATTTTTACAGAAATTTATTTGTTGAAAATAAATCTGTTTTGACAGAATAAAATGAATTAAGTTAATGCTTCATTGTAGAAATTAGTAAAAACAGTTTTGGTACATAAATTAATTTCTATACTGTTTTTATGTTCTGTTTTAGAAAATAAAATTTTATTTGTGTATTCTTGTTAAAATCTGTTTATCTAAATTTTTTTTAATCTTAAATTATAATTCTGTTTTGGACGGAATTCTTTTTATTATTAAAAATTAGTGTGACACAGATTTTATAATTTAATTCTGTTTTGTACGGAATTCTGTTTATATTATAGTTTAATTCTGAATTATTATTTGAATTCTTTTGGAATTCATTTACTGTGAATTATATTTGGAGGAAATTGGTGCACATAATTTTGTATTCTGTTTTGATTAATTCATTATATATGAATTTTATCATTGATAAAAATTCTGTTTTTGTAACAGAAATGGAATCACAAAGTACGAACACTACTCCTACGAAACTGATTGTCACCAACACAAATGTGACTGCACCCGTATCTATGCCACACGGGGAGAAACCGGAAAAGTTCATTGGGGTTGACTTCAAACGTTGGCAAGGACAAATGTACTTCTATCTCACTACCTGCCAACTGGGCAGGTTTGTATATGAAGATTGCCCCTCTATTCAAGAGGGAGATGACGCTGAAAAGGTTGCCGCTGTCGATGCTTGGAAGCATTCGGACTACCTATGCCGAAATTATATTTTAGCATACTTGGACAAGATTCTGTATCATGTCTACTGCACTATCAAGACATCCAAAGAATTATGGAATTCTTTGGAAAAGAAGTATAAAACTGAAGATGCTGGGATGAAGAAATTTATCGTCGGGCGTTTTATGGACTTCAAAATGGTTGATTCTAAATCTGTGATCTCGCAAGTGCAAGAATTCCAAGTGATCCTCCACGACATTCATGCTGAAGGAATGTCAATTAGTGAAACTTTCCAAGTTGCTGCAATTGTTGAAAAGTTGCCACCTTCTTGGACTTTGTTCAAAAACTATCTCAAGCACAAGCGTAAGGAGATGAATGTGGAGGAATTGGTGGTCCGGCTAAGAATCGAAGAAGACAACCGTGAGTCTCAAAAGAAAAGTGGGAAGAATCCGATAGAAACAAAGGTCCATGTCGTTGAAGGTCCTAAGAAGAACAAACGAAAGTATGATTGGGAAGGCACTTCCAAACATAACAAGAAAAAGTTCAAAGGCAAATGCTACAATTGTGGTAAACCTGGACACCGCTCAAGCGAGTGTCGTAAGCCGAAGAAGCAAAATCAAAACAATCCTCAATCAAATGTAACTGAGGGTGTGAATATCATCAATGATTTGGTGGATATGAATCTTTCTGTCGTTGTCTCTGAATGTAACTTGGTTTGAAATACCAAGGAATGGTGGGTGGACACTAGAGCCACACGACACATTTGTGCAAACAAATGGATGTTCTCCACCTATAAGCCTTTGGAAAATGAGGAGAACCTTTTTATGGGAAATTATTCCACTTCTAAGGTGGTGAGACAAGGAAAGATTGCTTTGAAAATGACTTATGGAAAGGAACTTACTCTCAACAATGTTCTTCATGTGCCTGATATCCGAAAGAATCTGATTTCTGGATCTCTCCTTACTAAAAATGGTTTCAAGCTTGTGTTTGTGTCTGATCGCTTTGTGTTGTCTAAAAATGACATGTATGTAGGAAAGGGCTACCTAAATGAGGGGCTCTTTAAACTCAATGTTCTTACTGTAACCCCTAAAACATCTATTTCAATGAATGAAATTGCTAGTTCTTCTTACTTGATTGAGTCATCTAATATTTGGCATGCTAGATTGGGAGATGTTAATTTTGATACATTGCGTAGATTAATTAACTTGGAATTTTTGCCAAAATTTAATATTTATAAAAATCATAAATGTGAAATTTGTGTGGAATCTAAATTATCTAGATTACCTTTCCATTCTATTGAAAGGATAACTGAACCTTTAGATTTAATTCACACCGATATTTGTGATTTGAAATTTGTTCAAACTAGAGGTGGGAAAAAGTATTTTATTACTTTTATTGACGATTGCACAAAATATTGCTATGTATATTTGTTACATAGTAAATATGAGGCTATTAATGTATTTAAACAATATAAGAATGAAGTTGAGAATCAATTAAGCAAAACAATAAAGGCTATTAGGAGTGATAGAGGAGGTGAATATGAATATCCATTTGAGGAATTTTGTTCTGAAAATGGGATTATTCATCAAACAACTACTCCTTATTCTCCTCAATCGAATGGTGTTGCTGAACGCAAAAACCGTACTTTGAAAGAAATGATGAACTCAATGTTATTAAGTTCAGGAGCTCCACAAAATTTGTGGGGGGAAGCCTTACTTTCTGCTAATTACATTCTCAATAAAGTACCTCACAAAAAGACTCACAAGACACCTTATGAATTATGGAAAGGTCGAAGACCTTCCTATAAATATTTACGAGTGTGGGGGTGCTTAGCCAAAGTGATGGTTCCTAAACCTAAAAAGGTAAGAATAGGGCCAAAAACCGTGGATTGTGTATTCATCGGTTATGCTACTAATAGCAGTGCATATCGATTTCTAGTTTGTAAATCTGAGATATCGGACAGTCATGTAAATACGGTTATTGAATCGAGGGATGCTTCATTTTTTGAAAATGAATTCCCGTATAACATGACCCGAGAATCTGATCCTTCTAAAAGGACAAATCAAGCTACTACAAGTGGTACTCATCAACCTATTGATTCAATAGAGGATGAACCAAGACGTAGTAAAAGGGAAAAAACCTCGACTTCTTTCGGTCCGGATTTTCTAACATATTTGTTAGAAAATGAACCTCAATCATATAAAGAAGCTATATCCTTACCCAATGCTTCCAATTGGAAAGAAGCAATTAATAGTGAAATTGAATCCATATTAAAAAATCATACATGGGAACTAGTGGATCTTCCACCAGGTTCAAAACCGTTAGGTTATAAATGGATCTTCAAAAAGAAATTGAAGGCCGATGGATCAATTGATAAATATAAAGCTAGACTTGTAGCTAAAGGCTATAGGCAAAAGGAAGGGTTGGATTACTTCGACACATATTCACCGGTAACAAGAATAACGTCCATTCGAATGTTAATAGCAATAGCTGCTATTAATGGACTTGAAATACATCAAATGGATGTAAAAACTGCATTCTTAAATGGTGAACTAGAAGAGGAAATTTATATGGAGCAACCTGAAGGGTTCAAAGCTCCCGGACAAGATGGAAAAGTTTGTAAGCTTGTTAAATCACTATATGGATTAAAACAAGCACCTAAGCAATGGCATGAAAAATTTGATAATGCAATGTTATCAAATGGTTTCAAAATTAATGAATGCGATAAATGTGTTTACTTTAAATACATTCATAATGGATATGTCATTGTATGCCTCTATGTTGATGATATGCTTATCATGGGTAGTAACTTGGAAATTGTCAAAACTACAAAACAAATGTTGAGTAGTAGATTTGACATGAAAGATATGGGAATCGCCGATGTTATATTAGGAATTAAAATTTCTAGAACATCGGATGGACTTATATTATCTCAATCTCATTACATTGAGAAAGTACTTGAAAAATTCAAGAAGTATGATATTAGTCCTACCAAGTCACCTGTAGATGTAAATTTACATCTAGCAAGAAATAATGGTGAAAGCATATCTCAACTAGAATATTCTCGTATTATCGCCAGTTTAATGTATATCATGAACTGTACGCGACCGGACATAGCATACTCAATAAGTAAGCTAAGTCGATTTACGAGTAATCCAGGAAGAGATCACTGGAAAGCAATATTGAGAGTTTTGGGTTATTTAAAATATACTCAAAACTATGGATTGCATTACTCAAAATATCCAGCTGTTCTTGAAGGACATTGCGATGCAAATTGGATATCTGATACAAAAGACTCTAAGTCTATGAGTGGGTATGTGTTTACCCTCGGAGGTGCAGCCGTATCTTGGAAATCCTCAAAACAAACGTGCATTGCTAGATCGACAATGGAATCTGAATTCATTGCACTAGACAAAGCTGGAGACGAAGCCGAATGGCTTCGAAATTTCTTAGAGGATGTTCCAAATTGGTCTAAACCTGTGCCCGCAATATGTATACATTGTGATAGCCAATCAGCGATTGGAAGGGCACAAAATCACATCTATAACGGAAAGTCACGACATATTCGTCGTAGACACAATACCGTTAGACAACTTCTCTCAAACGGAATTATCTCAATTGACTATGTAAAGTCAAAAGATAATATATCGGATCCACTAACGAAAGGTTTAAACCGAGAGCAAGTTGAAAGATCATCGAGAGGAATGGGTCTAAAGCCTATAAATAAATAAGAATCAATATAGTGGAAACCCAACCTAGCTGACTGGAGATCCCAAGATCTAGGTTCAATGGGCAAACCGAAATACATTGTATTCAGTAAGCACTGGAGGATATTTAATCCTATCCATTCCAAAGATGAGACAGTGCACATCTGCCGCGAAATTAGGATAAGTTATGCTTTTAATGACATTTATATCTTAGTACGTCTAAGTGGGGTATTGCAGAATACTCTTTATGGAAGTCACCTACGTGAGTAAGAAGGGGGCCACTTCTATGAGAATAATGAAAGGCATATTCTCTAAAATACTTGCGGAACCAAGTGGTGTTCACGGCCAAAATGAACACAAACGTGAGAACCAACTGTGTTGAAGAATTGTTGTGTGAATACTGTTATCTAGGTTTACAAAAATGGTTGACGGTTCAAGGACGTGAAGTCTACTGATTAACCAAGTAAATCCGATAGTATATCACTAAGGAAAGTTCAAGGCCACTAGGCTACTTCTCCCGATGCAATAAGTCTTCAGTTTTACTCAACTTGTGTCTGCATCTGCATAAGCATCTGTTTTGTTTTATTTATAGCGATATATCATTCATATGGGGGATTGTTGGAAAATTGGAATTGAATGGGTATTATAAAGCTGTCCAGATTTTTCTGGACAGATTTTTTAGCAACTTTGAGCTCAAATTTAGGTGGGACCCACACTACGAAAATTATGGGACCATATACGAATGCGTTCACCTCCGCAAGGAGATTAACGTAGTATATTCATATGTCCAATTTCAATAAGTTATGAATGATAAATATGTCCCCAAAGTGACTCACAAAGAAATGAAAGTTAATGAATTGGGTATGTTTTAACTCTTGTCCCACATTGGAAGAGTAGTGGAATTTTGATGAGTTAATAACACCCCAAGTATGGACTAAGGCTTGGATGCCTTGGGGGTATCCCAACTCTTTGAAGGGGAGATGACCTAAGCTATGCACGGGTTGACTTTCGGTCAAAAGTCCACACGCGCGCGCGCGTTCGGTCGGATCGGTTCGGGCTTGGGTTTATAAAAATCTCCTACATTTTTTGGCTGAATTTATTTAACTTTCTGGGCTTTAATTATTAATTAATTATGAAATTAATTAATTAATTAATAAACTGTTGGCAGTTATTGCCAACAGTTAATTCGTTTAACTGTTTTTGACAGTTGTGCCAACCGTCAACTACTTTGCTATAAATACAGATGTCTCCCTCCGTTTTTAAAATAATGAAAAATTTCCCTCCTCCAGAATTGCTGTCATTTTATTCATGTCATATCTATTCCAGAAATAATTTTTCTGCATACCATATCTTGCATAGTTGTTGAGTAAAAGCCACAGATTTGAGTTCGTAGAAATTAATTATTGTTGTGCTATATAATTAATTGGAAAAATCCGTTCTATCTTGGGAGACAATATTCATCAACCTCGGAGCACATTGGAGGGAATAAATTGTCTTAAGGACACTGTGAGATTCACAGGGCTCGGATTATCTTTCTATTTTTATTATTGTTTCTGCAAATTCAAGTAAGTGTTTCATCTCTGTAATTCTGTTTTAATTCCGAATTATATAATAATTATTAATTCTGTACAATTGTTATTTATAAATAGTAGACATAACAAATTAGGCATTCAATAGCAAAAAAAAGTAATAAGAAATTATTGCTAACGAACATACCATAATTTTGCTATTTCAGTTGAACATCCATCTCGAGCAGGTTTAACACATAATGTCTCACACTGAAGCTTTGAGGTCAAATCATGACGAATGTCAAGTATGGGCGTACTAAAAAGATCCTCTTTTCACCTCACATCCTTATTTATAGTAATAAGTCCAAGGTTTGCAAGCTATGGAGATAGACATCAGATAATTTTTATTAGCAATAGATGCTAAAAACGCTATGAACCTATGCAAACCGCCTTCAAATTATATGATTAAAATACAATATAGGATATCATCATGACAAATAGAATAATCATATAAACACATAACTAAATGGACAAAACACATGAACTACATGTAATCTTAGTCTTTACCCTTTCGCTGAGTATATAATCGGGCCTAGTAAAGTGGACAAGAACATAAATAGTATTTTGGTTCCTTTTTTTCCCTATATTTATAAGATAAGAACCGAAGCCAAAAAATACTACGATTCCGCCAAGGTATATGACAATAAAAATAATTAAGTATTGATCAACATTGTACTTATGAATATCTAGAAATCAGAGCTGATGGATGTAAAAAAATATGTTGGGGTCAACACCATGGATGTAAGAACATGTTTTTTGCAATAAGAAAAATCATAATCACTATAAAAATAATGATAAAATAGGGGAAACACACTATACTTCCTGCTGCATATTGTTTCTCGCAACTTCAATGCAAACGGTAACAAAATTGTTTTTTGAAAGAAGAAATTTTTTTTTTCACGAAGTTGAATTACCTTTTCAGGTTAAGAATTCTTTGTAATGGGTAATAGTAAGAGCTGGAAAAATAGCGCACAACAATGAAAATTTCGAAATTATTGTATGTCTCCTTCGTTCATTCTCAAAGGTAATGTGAGTAGAATAGCTGATCGAAATTTGAGAATAACTAATGTATGTTTCCTGACTTCCCATCTCCCTTTTTGTTCTTTGGTCAGTGGCTCCAAACTAATTAACTGTTGATAATAAAATATTTGTTGTAAAATTCTCAATGTTTTATGAAATATAGTTGATCACATAGAGCTTGTTTGCCACCAAACGGATAGCCTTGGCGCGAATGCCATCTTGTGATTAGATAGCACACTTTAAAGCAATATCCCAAAAGGCATGACGGTTAAGTCTACCTCCCAAAATTAAGCTTCAAACGACACCAAGCCCCCGAGTGGCATGATCCCCATCTCGAACGTATTTCCCACGGTGATTATCAGAGCAATATATATCTTGTATCAGTTTCAACACCAAATTAGGCAAAAAAGAAACTTCATTGAGAAGTTTGATAAACTGTTTATGAGTTACGGGGAAAGCATCCAAAAAAGATTTTGACACTCAAAGGATGAATTTCTCATACAAGCAATATCAAATGAAGAGTATGCAACTGTATCTGATATGATTTGAGAATATAGCTAATACAGAAATGGCATGAAAACTAGGTGGAGTCACGTTCGGACACAAAATTGGTACAAAAATACCAATTCTCTTTGTGAATGATATGAAAATTATAATATAAACAGTTGAGTAACTGAGATTCACATGAATCAAATTTAACTTCGTAAGAATCTTTTCTACGTGGTTCAATAACGATTTCTGCCATGCAAATAAACTAATGTCACCCTACAATATCAATTATATATCAAAGAAAATAGATTGAATATATAAAGTGAAGCATGATGATAAGTGGAAATAAACCTATAACACATAGGTAAACATAAATCTAAAATGCACAACTAACCATAGATATACATACAAATAATATTTATTCATTTCATGAAAATTATAATTTTTTACAGTGCACTACTAAACATGTATGTTTCAACATACAAATTACATAAAATAGAAAATAGTGGAATAGAAGAATATTATTATATTACCTCCTAATGGAAATGCCACCGAGAATCTTGTAGCGGAGAGACCAAAAAAGCTTGTAATGGCAAGGCCACCGAGCTATTATTCAGAAATATAGCTCAGTGACCAAATAAAATGTAGCATAATACCTTAAGGTGCCACCTCCCTTATTTACATCTCGGCTGTCAGATTAAGGGTTCTACACATGCACTTGAAATTAGCCATGTCAAAGACACAAATATTGCCAAACACTTTTAGGGCAGGGGATTCACTATACAATCGGCTAAGGTTTATGTCAAGCTTTGTTTTATTGTTCGAGTTTGACTTTTTAAACAAATTTGCATGCTTGCACAATTTTTTTTTATTAAGTGCTCCTTTCCATTAAGTATCTTTCACGATTTCGGTTGCACAATTACTTGATCCAAAAATTTATATTAACCATGTGTTATGTTAGAATTATTTTAAAGAATAATTCTACGTAATATGATCCATAATTAGATTAATATTAAGACTCACTTTGGTTAATAAATGGGTAGTTCAAATACCAAGAGTCAAAATGACTCTAGGTTTTCTATCTTGATGGATGGTTAAGGTTAAATGACAGTTGGAGATTTGGGTCATGTCCCTGCCTATAAATAAGTGATTGATTTCCATCATTCAGACACATGAAAAGACAACATAATGTAATTATAGGATAAGGGAGAGAAATACAAAGACTCAAATTTGTGTTTATTTTAGAATATTATTTTGGCTATAAAAGAAGATCCAACCGTTGGAACATACTGAAATTGGAGTACGTTCTTGCCGTGTATGAGAGAAAGTCGGTGTCCGAAATTCAGTCCGCTCGGACATCTCTAAAGTTGACCACTATGTCAATCTTTCCATTTGTGACATAATGGAGTTGGAGGCACTAACGCCAACCTCTTGACTCATCAATTCTACTGTTGACTTAGGTATGTTTTCAACTCTATTTTGGACACATGTGATAATTATGTAGATTAAGGTCCTACATTTACCGAACAATTTATATGTTCATGTATTGTATTATTGATCCATAAAAATTGTTAATTGATTTATTAAATCTAAATCTAACATGTGGTATCAGAGCATATGGTTTAGATCACATAATTATCCTTTGTGTCTAAATATGAAATTCATATTTTATAGAAGATTTTAAATTCTAAATTATGAGACTTATGTGATGTTTTTATTATATATTTTTTTATGACTGTTGATACCAAATTTAATCTGCTGACTTGGATCAATCATATGGAGACACGTGGCTATCTACATGGCAACAACGCATACTCTCCGAGGAACTCAAACGCTCCGAGGAACTCTTGAATACCAGAAAGCTCAGGCGGTCCGAGCTGCATCTCGAACAGAGCATTAATAGCTGAATAACCAACAATTCAACTAGTTCATTAAATGCTTATCATTTAGACGCACACGCTTAAAGGGCATTAAATGTGTTAACCTTTCATATGTATATCATTTAATGTATCACCCTTTCAGATGACAGCCTCAAGGCTATAAATACGTTGTACAATCCCCATTGTAAAGGGAACTGATTCTGAATCCAAACTTTGGGATCCAGAACGCAATTTCTTATAATCGAGAATTCCCAAATACTCAGCAATAAAACAACAGTGGACGTAGGCCATTCATATAAGGCTGAACCACTTTAAAATTCTTTTGTCTCATTTATTTATCTGTGATTGAATTATTAGAGTGATCTAATTTTTTACATCAACAGATTGGCGTCGTCTGTGGGAAACGACTGGTAATATCGTTTTCTCACCAATAACAATCCAATACCAATGGCTGATATACCTGAATCCAGTAATCGAAACACTGGAACCCCTCCAAATCCGTCTGCTCCACCAATTATTCCAGATCTGACTGGAATGATGGAGAATCTGGCTCAGGGCCAGACCGTCATGCAAGAAACGATGCGACAACTCATCCAAACCCTCCATGGTGGTGCGCCAGCCCGTTCCGGATCACGAAGCATTCAAAGAAATATCTGTGCGCCTTCTATGTGTACTAGGCGTACTAATTCATATCGCAATGAGGAATCTGAAGATTTTTCTTATCAACCTGGACGAACTTCTTCAGTGCGAGCCACAGATACTGAACAACATGTCACCCTCTCCCCAGAAAGGGCCAGTGCATTGGAAAGATTAAGTAGGGCCTCTCCTTTCGATCTATTAGGCCCTAGGAGGAACAAAAGTCCTCTTAATGCAGCGTCGAGGAGTTTTCGACGACCATCAGATTTAAGGGAAGGATCTGCCCAGTCGCGACCAGTTTCTCGTCAAGATGGATCTGTTGATCGATCAACTGCTCGTCAAGATAAATCCCAAGAAGCCACTTCAACGCGATCAGTTGCTCGAACCAATAGGCCCGAGGAAGGGAATGATGCATGGAAAGGATCTATTCAAAGGCTAGAGGATAGATTAGGGGAAATGGCTAAGGCTAAGAACCCTCTACAACGAACCTTTGTTCGAGGAACACCTTTTGTCCAGGACATTGTTGATTTTCCAACACCATCAAAGTTCAAAGCACCTGTTGTGACTCCCAAGTATGATGGGAAGACTGACCGTGTCCTTCATATAGAACAATATCAAGCTGCTGCCGACATCTATGTTGTCCCAGATGAGATGAGATGCAGGGCATTCTCAGGAACTCTTACCGGATCGGTTCAGATATGGTATAATAATCTTCCTCGGGGTAAGATTTCAACTTTTCTTCAACTGGCCGAGTTATTCATTGGGAATTTCTTCTTTGGAGCAAAGCCAGTTAAACGAGTAGCACATTTGTTAAGTGTTAGACAAAAAGCTGGTGAGAGTATTAGAGACTATATAACTCGTTTTAATAACGAGAAGCTCGAAGTCATTGATTATGAGGAGAAGACAGCGATTACTGCTTTGATGAGTGGACTGCTGCCAAACAAGTTGTACTACACTTTGGCCAAAGACCCACCTCGAACCATGTCGGACCTGATGGGAAAAGCATCCAAGATTATGAACACCGAGGAGGCTATGTCTGCGAAGAAGAATATGGACTCCAAAGAAACCAAGGGGGAAGGTGATAAAGCTAAGAAGAAAGAGCATAAGAATAATGGTGGTGACAAACATTCCAAAAGTAGGTCATCATGGGAGGTCTTGAAGAAATTTGATAATTACACGCCTTTGAAGGCAAATATCAACCACGTCCTGGAAGAAATTAAGAACAACGAGGAGTTAAACTGGCCAAAGAAAATGAAGTCAGACCCTGACACGAGGAATAGGGAGAAATATTGCGAGTTCCATAAGGATCATGGCCATATGACAAAAAATTACATAGCTCTTCAGAACGAGATTGAAACACTCATCCGACAAGGAAAGCTAGAAAAGTATGTTGATCGGGGAGGCGAAAGAAAAAACAATGACCGAACTAGAGAGAGGTCTAGATCTCCTCGTCGAGCAGAGGAGAAAAAGAAGAGAAACCATGAAGATGATCCGGAAGATGACCCCGATCTTCCCAAGAAACCAAGGCAACCAGAATGAGAGGTATTTTCAATATGCTTTGGGTCATTTGATTATAATGTCATTACAGGAGGAGATACAGGAGGAGGAGACCTTACTGCAGAAAGAAAATCTTACCTCGGAGAGGCTCAAGCTTGCTCGTACATTCAGCGAATAAATTTAGCTGAGGAAGATCGCCCGAGAAAGTGAACAAAGAAAAATTGGTCATTGGGTTTTCAAAGAATGATCTTGCAGGAGTTTTATATCCTCATGACGACCCATTAGTGATCAAAATGAGAATGAAGGAGGTAATGATTTCAATAGTACTGGTCGATAATGGTAGCTCGGCAGACATCATGATCCATTCGTGTTTCAATAGTTTAAATTTAAAGCTATCTCAACTGGAGCCTTACCACAGACCCCTCATCGGTTTTGCTGGCGAGAAAGTGTTTCCACTTGGTACGATCAAGTTGGATATATTCATTGGTACGTGGCTTGCTTGTCAAACAGAAAGAATACGCTTTTTTGTGATGGATAAGAATGTCCAGTCATCATACAATATCATCATGGGAAGAGTAGGATTGAAGAATTTCGAGGCTGTACCATCTATAGTGCATCAATGCCTAAAATTTCCAACAAACTTTGGAGTAGGAGTTATGAAAGGTGATCAGAAAGTAGCTCGGGAATGCTATTATTCATCCGCCGAGCAAGAAGAACTGGAAGAATCAAAGAAAAAGACTACTACCTATCAAGTGGATGAAGGTGCAGAAATCGAAACTTTGGATCCTCGGGATGAGTCGCAGCTCGGGAAAGGTCAAGTGGTGGAAGCTACTGAAAATATCATTCTGGACGACGAACACCCTGAACGAACTACTCAAATAGGTTCATCATTGGAAGCCTCACTAAAACAAAAATTGATAACTTTCCTTAGAAGCAAAAAACAAACTTTTGCCTGGAGTCATGAAGATATGCCTGGGATTGACCCAAACTTCTTATGTCACGAGCTCAATGTGAATAAGGAGATCAAGCCTGTGAAGCAGAGAAGAAGAGTATTTAGTCCCGAGAAGAATCAAGCTATACAGGAGGAAGTCGAGAAACTCCAGAAAGCTCGTTTCATTGAAGATGTTAAATATCCAGATTGGTTAGCCAATGTGGTGATGGTAAAGAAGAAAAACAACAAGTGGAGGATGTGTGTAGACTTCACCGACCTCAACAAAGCATGCCCAAAAGATCACTTTCCACTGCCCCGAATTGATCAACTGGTGGATGCTACCTCGGGACACGAGTTGCTGAGCTTCATGGATGCTTATTCTGGTTATAATCAGATCAAAATGAAACCTGAAGACAGGGAGAGTACTTCTTTCATTACCCCTAGGGGAACTTATTGTTATAATGTTATGCCTTTTGGTTTAAAAAATGCAGGTGCGACATATCAGAGGCTGATGAACAAGGTTTTTGATGAACAAATCAGTGATAATATGGAAGTCTATGTTGACGACATGCTGACAAAAAGTAAGAAAGTTACAGATCATCTAGTTGACTTAAGCCAGACTTTTGATCAACTAGATAAATATCAAATGAAGCTGAACCCGACGAAGTGCGTCTTTGGAGTACGAGAAGGCATGTTTCTCAGGTACATTGTCAATCAACGAGGCATTGAAGCAAATCCTGAAAAGATCAAAGCTCTATTAGGGTTGCGATCTCCAACAACGAAGAAGGAAGTACAGAGTCTCACTGGACGAGTAGCAACACTCAATAGATTTGTGTCACGAGCAACTGACAGATGTCTCCCATTCTTCAAGACACTCAGAAAAACTTTTGAGTGGAATGATGAATGTGAGAAGGCCTTTCAAGACTTAAAGAAATACTTGGGAGCACCTCCACTGTTGTCCAGGCCGGTGATGGGAGAAAAATTGTATTTGTACATTGCAGTGTCCGAGAATGCAGTTAGCTCGGCGTTGATCAGAGTGGAGAATGGAGTACAAAAGACAATTTACTACACAAGTAAGGCCTTCCGAGGAGCAGAGATCAGATATCCGAGATTGGAGAAATTGGCACTGGTGCTGATTAAGGCGAGTAGGAGAATGAGGTCGTACTTCTAGGCTCATACTATAGTAGTATACACCGATGTGCCATTGAGACAAGCCCTTCATAAGCCAGAGAAATCAGGGAGATTGATGTACTGGGCAATAGAGCTCGGAGAATATGATATAATTTATGAACCCAGATCATCACTAAAAGGGCAGGCTGTAGCAGATTTCATAGCGGAGTTCACCTATCCTGATACCCCCGAGGAGCAAAAGTTGCTCGCTGATCAACCTGTGGATGTTACAGGATCGACAGACACTAGCTCAGACCAAATCCGGTTGGTAAGAGGGTAAGTGGATGTTACAGGATCATTAAATTCGAGCTCAGACCAACCTCGGTTGGTAAAAGGGAAAGAAAAGATGATCGATGAGGAGCGAGAAAAATCCGGGGAGGATGAAAGGAAGCAGCAAATATTTCACCGAGGAACTCTGACTGATCAAAAATTTGAAAACGAGTTACCTATATGGAGGCTATATGTAGATGGCTCATCTTGCACTGCAGGATGTGGCGCGGGGATAGTTCTAAGCACTCCAGACGAGGTCAACATGGAATACGCTTTGCGTTTCCAATTCAAAGCTTCCAACAATGAGGCTGAATATGATGCCATGATTGCAGGGTTAAATTTGGCAAAAGTTATGGAGGCACATCAAGTTATGATCTTAAGTGACTCTCAACTGATTGTAAACCAAATGATGGGAGTATATGCTGTTAGAGGAGAGTTAATGATCAGATATCATGCAAAGGCAAAATAGCTAGTGTCAGAATTTACCGCTATTCAACTGGTGAGAATACCAAAGATGTAGAATACGAGAGAAGACGCCCTAGCTCGACTAGCATCAGCTACTCGCACCGAGCTACGATGAACAATCCCAATTGAAGTGTTAGCTGGTCGGAGTATAGATGAAGATCTGAAGATGAATTTTATCACCCTTGATTTAGGACCATCTTGGATGGATCCCATCAGGGTATATATCGAGGAAGGAGAATTGCCAATTGACAAGCTTGCAGCCAAGAAATTGAAGTTTAAAGTTGCTCGGTATGTACTAACTAATGGTGTTTTATATAGACGAGGAATTATGGAAGGTTTGCAAAGATGTGTACATCCCACCGAGGTGAAAGATTTGATTGAAGAGATCCATGAAGGGTCTTGTGGAGCACATGTAGCAGGTCAGACACTTTTACAAAGGGTGATGATGCAGGGATACTACTGGCCGATGATGAGGGCAGATTGTATAGCCTATGCCAAGAAATGTGACAAGTGCCAACGCTTTTCCTCCATCCGAAGAACTCCACAAGCATTGTTGACACCCATAACTTCCCCTTGGCCATTTTCCATGTGGGCAATTGATTTGGTTAGACCACTGCCAACGACCCGAGGAAGGTTCAAATACCTCATCGTCGCAGTGGATTATTTTACTAAATGGGTAGAAGCTGAGCCACTCATTGATATGACATACGAGAAGGTGTACCAATTTATTTGGAAGAACATCATTTGTCGATATGGTCTCCCTCATGCCTTCATCACATACCATGGGACACAATTTGATAACGAGGAGTTTGCCGCCTATTGTCATCAGTCAAATATTTTGAAGGTCCACTCAGCACCAGGCCATCCTCAAAGCAATGGTCAAAGTGAAGTGACAAATAGGACACTGCTGAACGGTTTGAAGAAAAGATTGGATGATGCGAAAGCAAACTGGATCAACGAGCTACAATCGGTACTTTGGGCTTACCAAACTACTCCCCGAGTAGCAACTGGAGAATCACCATACATGCTGGAGTTCGAAAGTGAAGCTGTCATACCTGCCGAGTTGGGCCTCCCAACACTTAGGGTATTGAATTTCAATTCCCCTTTCAGCGACTTAATGAGAAGACTGGATTTAAACATGCTCGAGGAAGTTAGAGAAGAAGCAGCCATTAGAAATGATGCTTACCAGCAGCGAACAGCTTTGTTCTACAACAAGAGGGTGAAGAAGTGCGACCTGAAAGAAGGAGACTATGTGCTGAAGAAAGTAGTTCAAAAGCATAACAAACTGGAAGCAAACTGGCATGGACCATACCAAATTACAGAAGTTGTTCGACCAGGAACTTATCGAATAACATCTTTAGAAGGCGAGGAGTTTAGAAATGCCTGGATTTCAGAGCACATGCGCAAGTATTATCAGTGATGTATATGTAACACAGTTTCCATCAGTATGAACAAAATGAAAATATTCTGCAAGTCTCTCTGTTTATTGAAATTTTTTCAGGGAATACTAGTGCTATGCACTACTCGGCAAAGCTCGGCAGACTACTCAAAGAAAATATTCCAAACTGTACCAACTTAGTTGGTCGACGAGGAGAAAATATTCCAAACTGTACCAACTTAGTTGGTCGACGAGGAGAAAATATTCCAAACTGTACCAACTTAGTTGGTCGACGAGGAGAAAATATTCCAAACTGTACCAACTTAGTTTGTCGACGAGGAGAAAATATTCCAAACTGTACCAACTTAGTTGGTCGACGAGGAGAAACTATTCCAAACTGTACCAACATAGTTGGTCGACGAGGAGAAATATTCCTAAAAATGCCAACCTGTTTGGCTAGGAAACGAAATATTCCAAACTGTACCAAGTATGGTTGGTCAGGGATAAAAACCCACTAACTGTAGTTGGTCGACGAGGAGAATTTATTGACCTTGGTTGGTCGGACATATTTTATGAAAACGACAAAAATTTACCAAGTATGGTTAGTCGGGGATCAACTCTCACTAACTATAATTGGTCGACGAGCACAATTTAACAACCTTGGTTGGTTGGAAAATTTTTAAACATTTTTATACTCATTACTTTATTATTGAGTGATCGATCAACATTACTGATACTTGTAACTTTTTATTACTAAGTTGGTCGATGAACAACACAATATTATTATCTTTTTAACAGATATGCATAAATGTAAAGTGTTAATATTTACAAGACAATATCAATTAATATTTGCAAACAGAAATGAAAGTTTTTCATTAAATTCGAAATAAATTACATTGATGATAAAAGGAAAGTTACATTGATATGTATACTAACTATTACATTAAAAACTCCTATTCTATTGGTCTTTTCCCCTCAGCTTTAGATACAGGTTCCTCGCCTGCAAGCGAATCATTTAAAGACTGAGGAGAATTGATGAAGTTCAAATCCTTCAGCATCCTGACGTTCATCACAGAAGGTCGATCTAAAAGATGCTCGGGACGAGATACCTCAAATTGAGAATGTAAATTGTAGTCACCGAGGTATTTCGCAATTAAGCTCCGAGGAATGGCACGAGCTGGGATCCATTCCATGTCCAGATTGTATGGTGGCACAGGCAAGTCGAGCAACCCGGATCAGAATAGTCCCACGGATAGTGTCCTTGTTCGAGCTTCAGCACGCCTAAGGCTTTCAGCCAGCCTTGTTTGTAGCCCCTATTATTGGCATTCTGGATACGATCATCCAAATGGAAAAGTGCTTCGTTGTATCCAGCCATCCAGAATTCCCTGGGCTGTTTGTGGAATTGAAATGTTAGCCTTTCAAGCTTCTCGTGGAGACTATTGACAAAAAGCTCATTAGTCTCCAACACTGATTTCTTTGCAGAGAGTTATTTTTCCAGGTCTCTAATTTTCTTTGACATGTCAGACAAAGCTTGGTTCTTAGCCATTAATTGGAAGGCTTGGTTCTCTGAGGCAGATTTTGTCCTCTGTTCCTCCACAAGAACCCGAGCTGCTCTTCCTCATCCCCGAGGAGCTCTTGCTCGTCCCCGAGGAGATGTAGAAGGGCCCGACCTTTTCAAGGTATCCAACTCTTGCCTCAATTTGGCATTCTCAACCTCTAAAAATGAAAATCCCTCGTCAGTCACTGGGATTATAGCTGTTGAAGAAGAGGCTGCAGACTTCAACTGTGCTAGCTCTTTCCGCAAATTGTTATTCTCTTGCTCCAACAGCTTGGCAATCTGTTTACATGCTTCAACTTCACCCTTTAGGGTTCTCTCCCTGACATCGTACCCAGTAAGGAGCTTCTCGTAGCCCTTCTCAGCAGAAAGCTGCTGATATCTCTTCTCATACCCCTCATGCAATAGGGCAGTTGATTCCTTATACTGATTCTGAAGGTATTCTAGGGTACATTGAAGATCCTCGATCATTTCATAGTAAGCCACAGCTCGGTCAAGTAAGCACTTCAGGTACTGATAAGCTTCGACTGCCTGTTCTGAAGCATCATGACCAAGGATGTCGGCAACTTCTGATACACTCAGGTCTGTGTGACCAACCTTATAATATTCATTACATTGCTGCATCAGCTTTGTATCATTAGCAGATAGCAGATCCATCCTGGCCAGAAACTAGCAGAGAAAGAAAGAGTAATCATCAATAAGAAAAGCAAACAGAGTAAAAATAGAAAAGAGACAAGCGTATGGAAGAAAACTCAAGTTTTATTAGATCACAGCGCAGAGTTACAAAGATCTTGGTTACATTTGACAAAAAAGAAAAATAGAAAGAGAAAACCGAACAACACTACACCTTTTCCTTATCTCCCAAAACCTTTTCGGGAGGTTGGGAAGAGGAGGCAGGTTGCTCGGAGGGAACTGTGACTTATTTTGAGAGCACCAGCTGTTGCTCGGAAGAAGAAACTCCTCGCTCGGTAGCATGTTGACTGGTTAGGGCATGTTCTCCTACTACCATTGAAGACTCCTCAGAGGTAGCTTCGTCCTCTTCTAATTCTTCTAGAGTGGGAGGGGGACCAGAGATGTGTCTCTGGAAGAGCTCGGATGACTCGCCGACCTTCAATTCCTGAAGGGCAGCAACCCATCCATCCCTAAAATACTTTACACTGCCATAATCCACTTGAGAGACCATGGCAGCACATCCCTTATCCCAACCTTTGTCCCAGCCAGAGCTGAAGGACTTCTTCACGACGGCTTTCCTTTTGGCCTTCTCCAAGGCAAGCTTCTCGGACAGCAAAACATCAGCAGCCTTCAGTTTTTGTTCAGCTTCCTCCTTTTGCCGAGTTATTTCCTGGAGTTGGACCAACCTCTCCTCGGCAGCCTTGAATTTATTTTCAAATTACCCAGCAGTCTTGAGCTTCATATCGAGCTCTTTATTAGCCTTCTCCAAGGCATTCACTTTCCTCTCCAAATCCCTGGAGGCCTCAGCAACCCAAGTTTTATCCTGCTCGGAGGAAGCCAGTTTCTTCTCCCAAACTGCTTTATCAGTATCGTACCTCTGGCGAGATTCCTCCAAGGACTTGGTAGCTTCTTCCAGAGCTCCCTCCACACTGGACGAGGAGCAAGAAGCTTTGATTGCTTCATCCTTCTTAAGGATTATGTTGAGGCAGCTTGTCAACTGTAAACAGAAAGAGAAAACAAAGTCAGAAACAAAAATGAGAAATAACAAAGGAAAATATGAAAAGTTCAAAGTAAAGGTACTTACTGAAGCAAGATGACGAGCAGCCAAAGAAGTAACCATATCCCGGGTAAGGTTATCTTCATTACCTTGCACCTCGGGAATGGTCAAGGACTTTACCGAGCTCATGTCAGAGCTCGGGGGAACAGATGTGGGAACCTTAGTCCCAGCAGCAGGGGGCTGAATGGTGGTGTCAGCCAAATTGATCGAGGAGCTCTTCTTCAGCCTCCTCGGGGGAACAGGTACAACCAAGGAAGAATCCCTGGTCGGTGATATCACAATCACCTTTCCAGGAGCAGCAGAGCTGCTTGGAGCCACTGCGGGCTTATCAGCAACCTTCTCGGAGACTTTAGCAGGAGCAGCTGGAGGATCTGCACCAGTCTTCTTTGTCCCCTCCTTTGGGACATCAATCTTAATCCTTTTTACCTCCCCAGAGACGGAGGCAGTTTTCTCAAACAGAGCAGGAGTCCTTCTCTTCTTCATCCTTTCGCTCAACGAAACGTGAGATTCCGGCGAAGAACTTGCAGAGGGTGGTACTGGCTCTACTTCACTAATCACTGGACGAGCAGTGAAAGAAGTTGTATAGCTCTTGTATTGGAGCAGATAGGAGGCTGATCGAATGTGCTCGTCAGCAACCCTTTGATGTAGACCCCAGATAAGTCCCAAATGCCTTAGATTGACATCTGTTTCTTTTGGGCACTTTCTCTTGCTATCAACTGCAAATAAATAAACATTGTTATCAGTAACACATTTTATCAAACACAAAATAAACATGATTTCAAGATAAATAAAATAAATAAAAATAACCTATCCCATTGCCATAAGGAGGGCATCTGGGACCCTGGTAAACCTCATCTCCGGTTAAAGGAGGGTGTTGCCAATTTTTTACAACAACCCCATGTTCAAAATAATCCCTGTTGGCATCAGGGAGATTGACTACTAAAGCTCTATTTATAAACCTAGTTTTTAAATAATAAATATTATCATTAACTGCCCATCTATAGCAGTACATGATTTCTGGAATTCCTATACGAGTTCCATGCACTTGATTTAATTTATACACCCCATTAACTATTCTCCATGTGTTGGGGGCTATTCGTGCAGGAACAACATCAAAGTACTGACAAAATTCCAGACACAGAGGATTGGGTGGAAAAGAAATTCCACACTCAGCAAAAAAGAGACTGGGGAACCAATGTCCCTCAGCCAAATTGAAATAATTAGAAGGCTCAGAAAGCTCTTCCAATACAACCCAAGAAGGAATGGAAAAATCAGATCGAAATTTGTCAAGAGACTCAACTGGGTAAACCATGATGATGAATTAAAAGAAATGAAAAAGAAGAAAGAGGATCTTACAGAAAAAAGACTGAAGCTGTTGACAATAAACGACAGAAGAGATGAACGCACAAGAGAGTAGAAGACAATGAAAAACTCAAAGATGAAAATCTGAAAAGATAGAAGACAATGAAAAACTCAAAGATGAAAATCTGAAAAGATAGAAGATAATGGGAGTCTCTGTGAAGTTTAAATACCTTGCCTTGGGAACTGGCGAAGTAATGATTACGTTACCGACGGCTAAAAGGGAATTAAATATTGGCATGGGAATCAAAGCGAACAACAGCGGCTAAAAAGGCGAAAAGTGACGCGGGAAACGAAGCAAGCAGAAAAGTCCAAAAAAGCATGATTCTATGAATTGGGAAGGAGAAATAAATACAAGGGAGATGATCCTAAAAATCAGGAAGAACTATTTAAAGCTATCGTATTCCGAGAAAGAATGTTCCATACTCCTCAAATTTCTAACTATGAAACATTGGGGGCTACTGTTGATACCAAATTTAA
The DNA here is from genome assembly GCA_949130495.1 of Sambucus nigra. Taxonomy (NCBI): domain Eukaryota; kingdom Viridiplantae; phylum Streptophyta; class Magnoliopsida; order Dipsacales; family Adoxaceae; genus Sambucus; species Sambucus nigra. Next base: position 21,459,410 of record OX422216.1, read on the forward strand.
TCTGCTGACTTGGATCAATCATATGAAGACATGTGGCTATCTACATGGCAACAATGCATACTCTCCGAGGAACTCATACGCTCCGAGGAACGGACCTCTCCGAGGAACTCTTGAATACCAGAAAGCTTAGGCGGTCCGAGCTACTCAGGCGGTCCGAGCTGCATCTCGAACAGAGCATTAATAGCTGAATAACCAACAGTTCAACTGGTTCATTAAATGCTTATCATTTAGACGCACACGCTTAAAGGGCATTAAATGTGTTACCCTTTCATATGTATATCATTTAATGTATCACCCTTTCAGATGACAGCCTCAAGGCAATAAATACGTTGTACAATCCCCATTGTAAAGGGAACTGATTCTGAATCCAAACTTTGGGATTTATAACGCAATTTCTTGTAATCGAGAATTCCCAAACACTCAGCAATAAAACAACAGTGGACGTAGGCCATTCATATAAGGCTGAACCACTTTAAAATTCTTTTGTCTCATTTATTTATCTGTGATTGAATTATTAGAGTTATCTAATTTTTTACATCAACAATGACTCTAATTTGGACTTAGTTTAAAATTTGCTTATGTTTATGAATGATACTTTTGCGACATTTTTATTTTTTGTCACTGAATCTGTTAAGAGTTGTGTGTAAATGTTCTACGGCGTACTAATATTCCGTCGTTGAATCTGTTTATATTGATGTATGAAACTTACTGCCACGTTTTAGTTTTCTTTCATTGAATCTGTTAATGTTTATGTATGAAAATCTTATGTGACGTTTCTGTTTTCTGTCGCTAAATTTGTCCAGATTCACTTCTGTGACGTTTTGAATATTTTCGTCCCTGAAATCTTATTGCCTATTATGAACTTTGTATTTCAAGTGACAATTTTTTTGTGTCGCCAATAAAAAAATTGATTTGGAAATAACGTTTACTTTTATATCCCTCTCACAAAAATTATATTTTTGATTCCGCGAATTGGAGAGTGATTCTTTTGAAATTCTAAACATATTTGTGGTGAAAACTATTTTTTTCATTTTTAGATATTTTACGAGATTTATTTTCACTACATATGTAATGTTTATATTATTTAGATGTTCTTATGTACTTTATATCATTCCAAATCATTATATGGATATTTGTCATGTTAATAATCTCATCTGCTAATATTTTCATAAAGATAGGATAGGTGTCCACCAAAGTGCCCTATCCTATGTTAGCGTATATTAGATTAAAGAGTATATTCTATTTGGTTGCAAAAATTCCTAAAATAATTGTGACATAATATTTATAAGATGTTAGATTTGGAGGAAAGTGTCTTAATTTATAGTCATAAATATTCAATTACTGTGTACGCATCTATATTTGGACCTCTGATTATCCATCAAGAATTGCGTATAATATTTTTTGGGGGATATTAATTTTATATCCATTACATAATATGTGTGTGCATGTATGTTCCATGAAAATAAATTTATTTTGAACACTTTATGAATTAAAGATTTAAGTCCAGTTAGCGATAAATCAATTTAGGATATGTGTGAATGCAACCAAATGAATTAATTGGTGCATTTATATAATCACATAATAGAAAAATTCATAAAATGAGATTTTGTTTACCAAAATTTTATGACAAAATTAAAATTGGTTTTGGTTCCCTAATTGTGATTTTCTTTTTGTGACAATTTTAATTATGTGTTTAAAGCCGCTTAATTTATAAAACTGTAAATTTGAATATTTTGAGACATTTTTAGTAACAGTTTTCTTATGCCTCTAATAAGCAATAATTGAGATTAAAATTCTCGACTTACCCGGATTGATAATTTTTTTTATGTCAATTAGAGAGGATTTAATGATGAAAAATCACAATTTTTTTAAGTAATAAACGTTGTTATGACTATTTGAGCACATTTAAGCCCTCAAAACCTTACATATGTCATATTTGGTAATAAAGTTGACAGCTATTTCTTTCTCAATTTTTTATGTAAATTTCTCTTATTGGGAAATTTATTTTTTTAAGAATTTTCTTATAGTGATTACTCAAATTTCCCATTATTGAAAATAATGAATTTCTCCATTTTATGTGTTTTAAGAAATACATCAGTTGTATTATCTTATTTGGCAATCATGATATTTTCGGTATATACCAAATATTGCTATGACTATTATGGTTATGGTTAAGGTTTTGATATTAATATTTATATTAGATTAAATTAGGTATCCATTAAAGTGTCATAATCTATAATTAGTATAAATTTGGCTGCCATTGAGTTCAAATATAATGATGATGCAGCTTGTTCATTATACCAAAGGGATATTTTCGATTATCAAATGAACATTAATGAGCAATTTTTTTTCCGCATCAACTTAACCTCAAATGATTTACATTTCTGCTTGAGACTAATATTTGCGTAAAGTTTTGTTTGATGTTCAAAATTTAAATATTAGATTAATGTGTATATGCTTATTATGCCCAATATGAGTAAAGCAATATTAAAAAGCATGCCCTAAATTTTTCTTCTTAGCATTTATATCACGATTAGATTATAATTCCACCAAAGTGGTCTACTCTAATAAACTGTAATGTTAAATTTATGATAACATGCAATACTATATTTTGGCATGCCTTAAGGTTTTCATCTCACTATTTATATCACGATTAGGTTACGATTCCACCAAAGTGGTTTAATATAATAAATTTTAAATGTTGAATTTTGTGATAACATTCAAATACTATGTCTTGGTTGCTCCAAAGAGTTCAGATATGGTTTTGAGTATTCGGATAATTAATAATTTCATTATGATTAAGCCATTGTGATTTAGTTGCTTGAAAGAGTTCGGTTACAATGGTGAAGTTAATATTAAGGTGAATTGTGTTTGTTTATTAAGGTTGGTATCGATTGTTCCAAAGAGTCCATAACCTTCCTTAATTTATAATCTGTTGAAAAAATTAGTGATTGTTGAAATGATTATACAATCCATAAAATAATTTAATATTCATATAATGAATAGTTTGGTAGCCACCAAAGTGACCCAACAAGAATGCTTGTGAATATGAAATTTAAATATAAAAGTTGTAGTAATAACTTATTATGCTTATATATGTGAAGATATTAATGGGGTATATTTGATTTATTTCGTCAAGCAAGATAATTTTCCAAAGGAAATTTATTTTGAGTAAATGAAATAAATATTAAGCGATTATCCAATTAGGCAGTGGAAAGTTTTCCTAGATAGCATGTTCATCTAAATTACATAACATGGTACCCAATAAAGTCATATATATAAATAATCAAAGTTATTATGAAAGAATATCCACCTTTATAAAATGTTATTAATGTACGTTTTTTTAACTCATAGCATTAATGTAGTGAGCTATTTATTTCATTAATTTTATATTACTTGATTTCTCTAAAAATCATGTTTCCCCCCTTTAATGTTCTTGAGACTAACTTCTTAGAATGAAATAAAGAAGCTAAGTTTCACTTAAAATTGCTAAATCTTTATAATTCAGTTTTACTCGAGGATCCCACTATTAATGAATTAGTGCGTGAAACTCTTTTAAAACCTTGAAGAATTATTAAACGTATTCAGCATAGAGTTTATGCAAAATCTCATAATGTTAGAGATTAAAATGAGTACCCATTATATAACATAAATACTTTAAGCTTTATTGTGTGAAAAATAATAGATCATTCAATATGAATGAAATAAATTTTTTTATTTTTCAAAAGACTGAAGTGCTACGAAACATGGTTCTAAATTGATATGAGGATGCTTACAAGACAAACCACAAAACAGACGATAAATTATTGGATTCATTTTCTTATGTTATTTTGGAATCACTTCAAAACACCATAGTGACCTTTTAAAGTATTTTTCTCGAGTATATAAAATATCTTTACGTTTATATGAGAATATGTTTTCCTTAATTATCATATTCTCATTTGTGGTTTGTACAATTATTTTTATGAAACTTTGTAGAGTGGTGTTAAATGAATTAACCTCTAACACTCTAATAAATTACCCCACATATTTAATCAAATATTGATTTATGATTTATCAAGTTTTACTACAAACAATACCCTACACAGGCTGAGATATTATTATGCGCAATTAATATATTGTGTATACTCCGCATTTGATGAAATACACTAGACAAAGCTCTAGTAATGATTTAATTAATTATTTGATATGCCACCACATATATTGTGACAAGTAGCACCATAAATATTGTACACTTGGTTCCATAGAGAACATGACATGTGTCAAGCCCACTTGGAGCACTTTTGCTATAAAAAGGAGGGTTCTCCCCTCATTTGATGGATGATGGTCTTGGGGGGAAAGTAAGGAGAGGAAATATAGCTCTCCTCCCCCACGCACCTTTGGAGCTCCTTCACGGTTTTGATAGTGACGAGTGGATTTTATAGTTTCATTATACGGTATATGGACGTTTGAGAGGCGGATAGCCGAATTTGGCACCCCGCCACGCACCGAAACAACCAAGACTTGGCATTCGAGAGGCGGCTCGTCGGATTAGACATCCCCACGCACCAAAACCGAGCTCTCTCCGATGTATCGTACAGACCCATGAACTATGCAGACTTTGATTTCGCAAAGACGGATACGTAGGCGCAACCACGTTGCTCAAGTCTAAAACACGCTCGACCGGGTGCCTCCTCAAATCTGCACTCACATCTTACATTTGGCGACTCTGCTGTGGAGGTATTCGTGATTTCGGTTGCGTAATGCCTCGTGCGCACACACGGAGAACTCGGTGGTGGTGGAACACTTTTCTTCAATAAAGATAAGTATTATTGATTTTATTCTATTGTCTGCTTTGTTGAGATATTTTATATATCATTTTTATGATGAATATCACAAATCATATTTGATGGAATACAGATAAAATCTGTTAACATTTATCTTCAACTAGAATATTTGAAATATTCAAAAGAAAAAAAATATATGCATAAATGATGTTGTTAAAAAATCATTATTATTAATTTTCAGCATTAGTTTGGCTAAAAGTTTTATTAGTCATAATTTTGATCACATGAATAAGGATATTATTTGTTTGAGCATAGTCCACGAATAAATTTGGGCAGATTTTAGTACTTTACGTCTGTCCGTTACATTAACCTGGCCACACTCTATCAAAGCCGAAAGCTATCTAATAATATGTGCTTTTATCATATTATAGATTAGGCACTACAGTTGCCTGTCATATCTGAAAGTAAAAAAAAGGGGGTTCCAGCTACTCTCCACTCTGTACACGAAATCTCTAAAACGAATGGTTCAAGCCACTCAAAGTATCAACAAATACTTAAAATCGGTCAACAGTATTGAGTAAAACACAAACCTAGTTGGAAATGATGTCCCAATCTCCGACGAAAATCCGGCGAGGGTATATCCACATAAAGTATCTTTACCCAGTCTCCAAAGGCATATATGATTAAACCATGAAATCAAATTTTGAGTTTTAAATGACTCACAAGAAAAAAAAATATATGTAGGGGAATGGGTAGACCATCTTTACAGGGAATTTCACCCACACACAACAAACCCACGTCCCACCAAGTTTCACAGTTGTTACCACCTGGAAATAAGAAACAAAACCCATCTCCGAGAAACCTTGTGATTCTCGAGTAACTTGACCTTCGGGCGATCTTGATCTCTAAACAACTACCTCCGAGAAACTTTGGACCTTGACTTCCTAGCTATTTGACGTCCGAGGTATCTTGAGTAAAACCAAAATAACTCATCCGACCCACTTGAGAACTATCAAAATCTGAATAACCTCCTCCGATGACCTTGACATCCGAGGGGCTTTGACCTCCGAGCCACCTCCAACAGAATTTAAATAACAATCCTCGAACAAAACACCTCCGAACAGGTATCTTCGAATAGATTAACCTCCTAATCACCTTAATTTATGACCTACCTGAGTCCGATCGACTTGAAACGATCAAAACTCGAACAACCTTGAACCTCCGAGATACTTTTGGGCCAAATCAGAACACTAAGACAGAGGCATCTCAAACGCGATCCCATCCGAACAGTTACCACTAGCACTGGCAAATTTATGGGCTGGGCCTAATTTGGGCGGGTCAAATATGGGTTGGGCTAAATGTGGGTTGGGCCAAATGTGGGTTGGGTTAAATGTGGGCTGGGCCAAATATGGGCGGACCAAATATGGGTTGGGCCAACCCATTATTTTTCTACTAAAATAAGCATTACAATTCGAAGTATATGTAAAAAAACTCATATTTTACTCGCAACTTTTAAAAATGAGTATTATATTCGATTTATATCTTTTAAAATTGGGCTCTATATTTGATTCCTAGCTTTCAAATATGGGCCCATATTTAACTCATAGCTTTGGAATATGGGGCCCATATTTAACTTATAGCTTTTAAATATGGGTCCCATATTTAGATGAGTGGATTAATATGGATTGTTTTATTATTTGGGCCACATTTTGCCACTACTAGTTACCACCAATCCGATTGACCTCCGAGCTACCTTGGAAACATGACCTCGTATGAATCCGAGCTCTTTGATCCTATAAATATCCTCAATCTTTGAGTATCTGGGAACCACAAACATCCTGGACGGCTTTGACCTCCGAACATGGGGGTTCAATTGTAGACCCATCTTGGGTCTTGATCCTTATCTTCTGTAATTCGAACAGACCATTTGAGACTCCAAGTTCCAAATAGTGGACTTTGTTTTGGTTTAAAATTAGTAAGTTGCGTGCAAAATTATATGGTCATTTGAATCGTTGACGCTAATCAGTTGCTAAACTTATTGAATTGGGCTATTAAAAAATAGGCTAAATAAAGCATACTTTCTATTTTATCAAATTATAGATGTTATGGAATTTATTTGTAAATGTTTATTTTTCATCGTGAAAAATATTATTAAAAAATATTTGTAGCCTCGCACGAATTTAAGTTGCTCAAGTAGAAAAAACATTTATTTCTAAAAAAGTCATATCCCTTTGAAATTGTGAATATTTTATGTTATCCTACGAGGGACATTTTTTAAGACTGAGTACGAACATATTTCCGAGCAACCATATGAAAATAATATTTTTACGGAAAATTTGCTGAAGTCATAGTACCTCGAGCAAGTGCCTCGGGGGAACCTCCTCGAGCAGCCTCAGAGGGACCTCCTCGAGCAGCCTCTTTGAGTGGGCTCGGAGGGAACTCCTCGAGTAGCCTCGGGGGAACCTCCTTGGGCGGGTCACAAAATATTTTTTTGAAACTTAGCATTTTTCTCAAGTCATGGTACCTCGAGTAGGTACCTCGAGCGACCTCACCCGCGGTGCCTAGAGCAACCTTCTCCTAATGGCTAGAGTTTCCTCACCTTACTGGCTCGAGCGACTTTGTCCTACTGGCTCGATCATCCTCGTCCTAGTGACTCGAGCTACCTCATTCATGATTGCTTGGGGCAACCCCCTGAGCAACAACATCCATGGTCTCCCGGAACAATTTTTTTTGCTATCTTGTATTTGATTTATGATAAATTATTATTTATTCACATGATGATGTTAGCTACGTGAAATTTGAAATTGATATTTATTACTCACCTCGAGGTGACCGAGCATGCTTATTGAGCAATTTATTCCATAAATGATTTAATGGACCATTTATGAGTTTTCTCAGCTTTGATAAAATAGTGGGGGCATGAAATAAATAGTTCACTGCATGGTATATCCACACTCTATTAACCGCATATTGTAGCATATCAAATTCACATCATAAAGTTGCACAGAATAATATGTTTACGATTCCTCGAAGCATGTTTTCGAGTTTATTTTATTCTAGTGACATAAAATAAAAAGGGGGAAGATATACCCTGCAGGATTATATATGGAATTTTAATATGCCTTATGAGTTACTAATGATTTTTTTGCCAGAATTCAAGTCGATTTCTTATCCTTGCAGATATTGAACACATATGATCAAATCGAGATTGAGCAATTACATCAGGACTTATAGATGTCAAAACCAAATGCTCAAGATATTTTAATTTTTTTAAATGAGGGAAAACACCCCGTGAAATGTATTTAAATGCTTTCAACTCTTAGATGGTGTTGTAACCAATTGTTTCTTTTCTTTACTTTACTTTATCATGAGATAAAAGAAAACGCAAAGTAAAGAGGGGGAAAAATACTGTATACTGTACCACTTGTATTTATATGTAAACACAGGTGACAAGCATGCTCATATTTGATCCCAGAATGGCCATCATTGATGAAGCATCCCCAAAAGAAACATAAGAGTTGCTCAGCATAGCCACCGAATGTCTCATATATGTGACACCCCGCCAAATAAAATACCGGGTGATCAATCCTATACCAAATTAAAACCAATTTAATTACTAATAACCTATTATGCTAGCGTCAAAATTTTATGTAATCAATCTTTTTATCCAAACCAACCAAGTAAAAAGTTCACACAGTTTATATACAATAACTGAAATGAAATAAAATAACCGAACACTCGGTTTAACATAATACAATCAAATCGAATGCCGCACTAAAAAGGAAGTAAAAGAATAAATGAATATAGTTGGACTATCTAAATCATAAGAATATAAGCGTCTAAAATAAACCTGTATGCATCCACAGCTACTGCAGCATACGTCTGACTCGAAGGAATCTTCATCCAGGCGTCTCTGTGACTGGAAACCTAATATATATATATATATATATATAGCAAGAGAGGGGAAAAATAGAGAAACGGGTTAGAGCCTGAGTTTGAAAATATTTTGCAAGTGCATAAATGCCATATTTTAAAAATATGAAATATCTCATATTTAAATTGTTATCGCATTCTCATGAGATACACCTCACCCCTCTTCTAATAGTGCACACAAATCGCATATCTTTTAATCAACATAGTTAATCTACCCCGCCTAACTAATCTCTTTCACCCCACCTCTGAAATTCTCATAACTATCACTTACCCGACGTGGTATAATATAAGTTATACCTTAAGCTATCACCTAAGCTTTAATTGATATAATCCTCGATTATATATATATATATATATATATATATATATATATATATAACCGTTCAGTATTCCAATCTTTCACTAGTTTACAATACCATTTCCACTTTATGATATATAATCTCGTATATGAATAGTTCTCACTTTAATATACGAATCACAATTTAAATCCGGATATAATCTCTCGGAATGAGAATCCAACCTTATTCCTTTTCTCTTTACACAAGTTAATGTTATATGATATCTCGTCTTCATATACAAGCAATATACTATACGCAACAAGTATAATTATACCCATCACAATCATAAGTATAATAACCATCCTACCGAGCTATAACTCGAGGATGCAGTCTCATAGTGCCTATCCAAATCCCAAATCTAGGTTTACTCACTCAACCACGATACCAAGCCAGACACACTCATGGTCATGGTAAAAATACACAACGGTGGAGGCGATCATGTTCCATCCTGCAAGTGGAGTACACACATCTCACTCATATACGGGACGATATGACCTCGGGATATACTCTCCCTGCTCATCAAGATAGAGGATTCACCCACATCGTGAAAACTCCCTGGATCACACTAGAGAAAAGTATAATCTGGCTATCCAACCTATGCCTAGGGAAGCCCGTGGAACCAGCCTCTAAAGTACGAATATACCAATCACACAGATATATTTATTTGTATCATATTATATATACTGTAATCTCATCGGATATATAATCTACATCACTTCTAAATTATATATATGGCTAAAATTTCTAATCTCATATAGCTATAGCCCATATTCCTACTGTTCCCATTCGTAACAGTGTATAAGTATTCACGCACTTATAACACTAAACCTATAAGTATTCTCTTACTTAAAATATGTTACTCGCACCTTAATCAATTTTAAGGATTTATATATAATCCTGAATAGACCAATTCGTAATAATCACATCTGTATACGCACTATGTATCTTAATTCCATAGGTTATCGCATCACCTATGATCATAGTCGTTAATAGACGTACCGAATAGTCACTCAATCCTCGTTAGCCCGTATCCTAAATTCCATCCTAGGATTTATTCACCTGCAATCGGCCCATATTTATTCAAATCACATAAATATATCTATAGTCACTTGTCGAACACCCCACTCTCAAATTTTACTCGACTCAAACATTCACTAGGATTGTCCCCCGGATTATACACTAAATGAACCCAAGGTTACCTCACTCATCTGAAGGGTTATTCACTCTCATTACTATCATCTAAGAGTCCTAATATCAAATCTAGGATCCCCTATATTAATCTCCAATTGCAATTTAACTCCATTTAAACTCAAAGAAGGAAAACTGTCAAATTCAACAAAAACAGAATCGATTTGCCCTAATTGCCAATCAATTCAGACCAACGAATCGATTAAGACCAAATCCGATTCAGTTTGAAAAATGGTTTGCGAATAGGTCTTCAAAGGCGAATCAATTCGATCTCAACCCGAATCGATTCTACCTGAGATAGTCCCCCAGATCTCCTTATGCGAATCGATTCAGTCTAGGCCCGAATCGATTCGCCCTGTTCGGGGCTCACAGTTTAGGCAATTTCATCTTCTCCAAATTCCCAAATAACATCCCAACTTCCATTTTTGTGGTTTCTAATCTCAACCAACAACTCTATAATCATCCTAACACTGATTTCTAACCAACTCATCAATTAATTTATGGAATTAAACCATTTCTCTAAGATTTAAACCATAAAACCGTTTAAACCCTAGTTTATCAATTTCTCCCATTTCTACACTCCATTATAATGGATTTAACACTGAAGGTCATTAAGAGTTTACACTACATCAACATGTAAACTCATACTCAAATTCCCCAAACTTATGTTGAGGGTTCTAACCCAAAATTATATAGTTTACCAACTATAATAGGAGATACACACACTCAATTAAATAAAGTAAGTAAACACTTGCCTCGTGGATAAAATTCGACGACCTTGAGTCGAATCCCGCGGAGTTTGGCTGAAATCTTCTTTTGTTCTCCCTCTTTCTTTTCTCTCTCTCTGTTTATCTCGTTCTTTATCTTTTATTCTTTATAAGGAGAGAAATAAGGGTTTATCCCTTATAAACCCAAAAATGGCTTGTTTACTCAATGGCGAGTCCCTACTAGTCCAAATGTCCCCGAAATCTAAACACTACCCCCGGATACTCTATTTTGACTATCTCGGCCATTTCGAAACCAACCCCACACTCGAAATCACCATCCGAGTCACTCAACTACAATTCACTAATTAAATCCAACACATCTCAATATGCGTTTTGTATAACATAAAATAATTATCATCGCTTTACCCAGTTGGGACATGTCATAAAAACATTCCGACTCATTTACTTAGCACCCAAAGTAAATGTAACGTGCGTCGGTAAACATCTAATGCTTATTAATACAGAATTTACTATTCACTAAAATTCCTCAAATTACCAAATTACGCCCACTTATATAATTTAAATATCTTGAAAAGTACGGGGTATTACATTCTCCCTCCTACAATGAAATTTCATCCTCAAAATTCAGATACGACCGGTACTACCAACCTAGGATTTCTAATCACACTTTACCCTGCACACAAAATCGAAGGGTACTAACTCAAATGGTACTACCGAATGGTTCCCTACCATGTACCTATAAATGGTACCCACCTATCTCAAGGCGTATGCTCTTAATCACTATCTTAACCACAAGCTTAATTAAACCTCTATATGCTAACACACTACCTCGGTCGTAAGGTTAACTCTTAACAACGACAAATCTCACCTAGTGCTTCTATAACCACATATAAAGAAAATGAGCCTATACTTTTTGCTTTAATGTATTGATCCCATCGGAGGTCCGCTACTCTAGACATCCACTCATCTTCATCAGGATGTCTAATTTTCCTAAAAAGAAAACTACACTAACGGTTGACTATTCTCGTCAGTCTTCTCGCTTACCTCAGGTGTGATAAATCTTGTCACACCTATATAATTGGATTATTGCGTACCTCCAACGACGTTCAATCCATCAAACTTCAAATGCCTTGCAGCATAATCTACAGGTTTATATACTACGTTCCTTCTATTTCAAACGATATATAAAACTAACTTACCAAGGTGCCCATACACATTTTAACTCGTGGCTATTTGCAAAACCATTGTAAATGTCCAATACATAACACTCTCTCTAAAATGGGCCTCATTTCCTCGGCCTGGTACTAACACCTGGGTATTCTTTACCCGAATAATTCAAAATTCAATTCTTCCTATACTTGGAAATCCAATCCTTCTCAAGGTTATCCCACAAATATTTTTGTGGTTAACTCACAACAATCTCCCTATATCAGCGCCACTAGTCTTACTGGCCTTACTTCATGGTAGTTCGAAGATCAATGTATTTCCAACACACATAAAATGAGTACTATTCTAACTATGTCCCTAGTGCCCAAGGCCTCTCTCAATTTCTGACATTTGCTCGGTTTCATGTGTGGGATGTCTCGCAAAGCGAAATCCAAATAAGAAACCCTCCCGTTACACTACTTCCTCGCATCATCAGTCATCGATATATAACGGCTTAAGACACACCATTGGGACGCTCTAAAATCCTATCTCACAAACACATTAATGTACTTCTACCACTATGTCCTTCCATCTTGGTGAAATGGAAAGTCTAACTAATTGAGGCACCTACATTCTACAATAGTGTTATGAACAACATACCCAAAACATATTTCTTTCAAATTTGCCTTATTTTCAAGGCGTGGCTATAAGCCTCTATCCAATTTCCCTTTACCTTGCCTCACCCACATACTTGTGAGAGAAACATTTCTAGTGCTTTTGCCCACCACATCTACTTTCATTAGCCTTTAATCCTCACCTGACCCTCAGGTAATATCATCAAAACCTACATCCTAACATACAATAACATCCCCCCACTTCCAACATCGTTAAGGTTCATGCGTGGAGTGTCTCGCAAGTGAAATCCAAACAAGGAACCCCTCTTATACATTACTACTTAATTTTGTCAGTTCTGGAGGTATGTCAACGTAAAATATGTAAAATTATAAATCCTGCATATGCTCATGCACTTAAATCATGCTAGTGAAACATCTACTCATCGAAGTTCCATCTAAACATATAATAATGGCGAGCTTGACTTGTATCCAGGTGAGATATCATAACAACAACCCGTTCCACACTAGAATCGCGGATATGATAGTCTAGCAATCATTAGCCTGATATCGCTCCGATAGTACAATAGCATTACACTTACAATAGTACTATACTCGTATAACACATACAAAACGAGTAGTACAAACCAAATATAATTTTAAAATACCAACACCCGTTTTCATAACGAATGAATAGAAATCGAACTCCGCTACTACGGACAACATGTAGATATACCCTCTATAATACTACCGATACCGCCACAAAGCTTGAATTATGCACATGAATCTAGGGTTAACAAAATACCGTAACTCTATCTAGCCACACAAAATATACCTACTTCATCCGAGGTGAAACTCATAACAACATTCTTGCCAATTATCCTGGCTACTCCAATTGGTTCCCGGACATAGTACACTTGTCCTAACTGAAGCAAAAGTATTTTAATCAATGCTCCATATGATCACTCTACTCTTGTCCTTTAACTCCTTCCGGACAAGGACTAACCGTGTGGTTCTACACTCCACATTACAATATTCCCCATCTATACTCTATAGCCTCGATCCTGATGATCACCATCACAATTCCCTTAGCGCCTACGACTAAAAGGAAATATGCTATCGGCATTAACTACCTTAATTCAATGAATTCCCAGGTGGTTATCCACCGGTGGGTTTCCACGAACACAAATTCTCCACAAGTGTTAACATAACTTACTAGGGAGCCTATCATTCCTTTATAGGACTCTCTCTTCATTGTACTTACCTTAATTTGGCACAAAGTTCACTTATCCATATAACACTTTATTCATTGTTGACCTCTTACCGATTTTCATATGAATAATCAAAAAAATACATTCTCTTCATTCTTGATAAATCAAAGGAACTAATGGTCAAAACAATCCGTAAGATCCCTCTATGAGAAAAACATCGTGCTCCTCCAAATATGGTGACTACAATTCCCACCATTTAAACAGTACTCCTATGAGTGAAAAATGTTCCTCAAATTTTCACATCTGGGTATTTCCATACCCTGCTCTAAGCCAAAGATTCTGAGCCCTCTACTTCTATTGGATAATGTTACACTGACTCTATATAACTTAAACTTCAGCGAATGGTCCTTACCCAAGACCGTTCAAACTTTTTCCCAATTTACTTCACTGAGTAATTCAAGTTTAGCACCACTCTCTACTATAGCGGTATTTGGATACTTATAACTACTATACTTTAGAAGTCGTTGTAGCAATCCACGGAGATGCACAATGGGAGTGACCTCAACTACGATCCTCATCCCCAACTTCAACCTACAACTCCTACTATGCCCCGCCTCCTGATGCCCTCATCACAGCCTTCCCTGGTCTCCCTTCCTCGATCAGCACACGAGTCTCAAACGAGCCCACAAAAGATTTACTCTAATATTACATAATAGCAGCAGAACGAAATCTCATAAGAGGAATCAACAATCTTTTTCATAAGGCTTGATATCAAATAGAACGAAACACTAAAAGCGTAGTACATCCACACAGATTCCTAAGGACACTAGAACCTGATGCTCTGATACCATCTGTGACACCCCGCCTAATAAAATACTGGGTGATCACTCCTATACCAAATTAAAACAGGAGTCTCATATGGTTCATTCTCAGTATCACTGTCGAAAACCAATTTAATTACTAATAACCTATTAGGCTGGCCTCAAAATTTTATGTAACTAATATTTTTATCCAAACCAACCAAGTAAAACATTCACATAGTTTATATATAACAAATGAAATGAAATAAAATAATCGAACACTCGGTTTAACATAATATAACCAAATTGAATTCCTCACTAAAAAGGTGAAAAAATAATAAATGAATATAGTTGGGCTATCAGCCCGAATGTTACTACAATGCTTCCTATCTAGATCACAAGAATATAATCGTCTAAAATAATCCTGCATGCATCCACAACTGCTGCAACATAAGTCTGACTCGAAGGAATCATCATCCAGGTATTCCTATGTATGGACATCATATATATATATATAAGAAACGGGTCATAGCCCGAGTTTGAAAATATTTTGGAAGTGCATAAATGTCATATTTTAAAAATATGAAATCTCTCATATTTCAATTGGTTTCGCGCTCTCATGAGATATACCTCACCCCTCTTCTAGTAGTGCACACCTATCGTATACCTTTTAATCAACCTAGTTAAGCTACGCCGCCAAACTAATCTCTTTCACCCCACCTCTGAATTTCTCATAACTATCACTTACCCGACGTGGTATAATATATGTTATACCGTAAGCTATCACCTAAGCTTTAATTGATATAATCCTTGATTATATATATATATATATATATATATATATATATATATATATATATATATATATATATATATATATATATATTCTAAGGACATATTTTTAATAAGTCCGTCACAATTAATTAAAAACTGTTTTCTGAGTTTGTGTGCTTTATTTAAAAAACGGGGAAGGGTTGCGGAAGGTTCATTTTGCCTTTGCGAATACTAAGCCACCGTTAAATTGGACCTAAAAAATGGAGGAATTTTATTATCCGGGGTCCAAAGAGGTTAAAAGAGCCCGAAAAAATTTAAAGGCAATAAAAAGAAATTCATGCCAAATTATGGGCCATTTAGGTTTTTGCACCAATTTTCCAAAGTTTGAGAATTTAGTTTATTCACCTCTAAAAGAAAAATATATATGAGGGTGTTTGGTTGGAGAATTAAAACGGGTTTGTACGTCCTTGAAAATCTTGAAAAAGCGCTAAATAGTTTTGGACGTTATTGGTGTGGAAATCATTTAGACTTTGATTTGTTGATTTGATTAAGACGATGTCATTTAAATTCAATAATTTTTGCACCTAAGGATTCTTTTGATGTTCATTCGTTAGGGGTACACGTATTCATGGTGCACATATGATTGATTGAGTTGATTTACCTATCGAATGTGTTCACACCCATTCATTTCGTTTCCATGACTTGGTTGTTTGAGTTTAAATCCATGGTGTGATTTTTTCCGTATCTTATTTTTGTATGAAAAATTGAAAAATCCAAAAAATAGTTTGTGAAATTTTTGGGGACACACCTTTGCATGCGCGTAGCTTGATCTGTGTTTGCTATGCATTTTTATCGTGACACTCCATGTTTTGATTTTTTCTTCTTATCTGTCTATTTAGGGACATCATTAAAAGGGGGAGAAAGAATTATTGTAACGCCCTGACCCGGATTTAAAGGTCAATTAAGGATTAACCCGATCCGAATCATACGTTAATAGTGAAGTGCAATGAAACATCCTAATTAATGTTTATAATCCATTCTTATTAGTATTTAACGTTACACTTATTAGCACGCAAGTCCGAATTACAATCACTAAGTGATATGACCCAAGGGAAGTGCTCCCAAGGCCAAGTAAACAGAGCTACTAATCGTAAATGCAGATAGTTACTTACCTGTATAGCGCTCTCAAAGTACGGAATATCATACAACCTGCCGCAACAAAAGAAGGGATGTGAGCCGAATGCTCAGTGGGATCATATACAAATGCAGTATAGAAACGAGCGGCAGAAAGAAGTACTCACACGCTACACTACATGCATGTGAAAATATGTATATTTCTACATATATACCTTTGAAAAATACATATGCCAATGTATTTAACTGCTTATTTCAAAAACATCTTTTAATACCATTTAACTTCCCTGACATTACAAAACAGTCATTTGCATTATCATGCTTAGGACTTATACGTGTTTTCCATTAACTCAAACAGTTTAAATAAACGGCATTTGTTTGGAAAACATTCTTCTTACTTTCAAGGAGATTTACTCCCTAATATTCATTAACTCACGCCAAAGTTACTTAACCATTTCAGGACTTCCATTCAACACACACACATGTCGTGTTTAGAAAAA
Source organism: Sambucus nigra (assembly GCA_949130495.1). NCBI lineage: Eukaryota > Viridiplantae > Streptophyta > Magnoliopsida > Dipsacales > Adoxaceae > Sambucus > Sambucus nigra. Next base: position 21,476,539 of record OX422216.1, read on the forward strand.
TACTCTTTTCCATAGTAAACCTCACGTAACACACACTTATGTTTACTTTAATTCAACTGTTCTTAGATAGCTTAATTTCATTAAGTCACCTTATTAAACAATTCCATGTTGACACATGAATTTTAAGCATTTAATGCGTTATTCTTGCATTAGTAAAATCGATGAATTAGTGTCATTCATTTATGCCTCTTTCATGAATATTCGATTCATTACTTAGCATTATTTCTCTTTGGGATCTGCCAACAAACACTCACAGACTTCGTGGCCTCACACCACCGGTCTCCGCCGCCATATACTATTGCAGTTGGTTTGGGGTCTTTCACCACTAGGGACGTCATGCCCTCCTTAATTATTTTCTCTCGGCATCATCCGACTATCATTATCTTGTCAATGTTTTCAACATTTTCACAGTTGTGCTTCAATTTTCATTCCTTTGGGCCGAAGCCAAAGACTTGGACTTAACCGTCCATTTTTTCATTATACTTGGAAAATCATTACTTCTCTTTAAGTCCTTTGTTCACACACGTGTTAATATTACACAAAAATGATTCACATTTTAGGACTAAATTCAATTTCATCGTGCTTGGATAAAAACATTCACTTACATTTTTATTTCATAAAAATGTCCCGCTTTAAGTAAATTATCGATTTACCCTTCTTTTCATCAAAACTCGCAACCTTATTCTTTTTAAAGTGTTATTCACTAAAACACCATTTTTGAGTTCCGTTCTCGACACATATGCATTTTCGTCATTAAAACACTTGTTTAACTTCTCACTTTATCAAATTTTACACAGTTTGCATTTTAGCCTCTTTAATATATAAAATCATGCCTTTCACATATTAAAGTCCATGCACTTGATTTTGTGAGTTTAACACTAAAACTCCATTTTAACCAACATTTACACATTTGACACTTTATAATTTCAAACTTGGTGTCACACACTTTCATCATGATTAATTGCATAAAAACCCATACTTAATCATTTCTTTCATACTTAGTCTCCTATATTCTCATTATTTATATTTTTACCCAAAGTTCTCAAAAAGACTATACTTTTGCATATTTACGCTTTTAACCCCAAAACTTAGTTTAAACAAACTAAATAGTACACTTTGTAAATGAAAGTTTATTTGTGCACTTTATAATGATTTATCAACATAAACTCACTATACAAATCTAACAAAAAGGGTACACAAGCTTCAAATGTTCCTTTATCAAAGAAATCATTTATTCACCTTAAAACTTGAAATTTAAACATTTTACTCCATAAAATGTTGTGATTTGGGACTGAAATTTATCTATTTTAAAAACCCATTAAACCTCTTGTTGTAAGTACCCATTTTCATATAAAATAGTAAACATGATACTAATAAGTCTATTAGTACATTCAAACCTCATTATTATTTCATAAAAATACTCATCCTTACACAAAATACCAATAGTGTAACTAATAAACCCATAAATTGGTTTTAACCATTTTCTCACACAATTTACACCCAAATGGTGGAAAATACTATTCTGAAATTTTGTCAAATTCAAAACCCATTTAAATCACTTCTTTGAAAACCCACTTGTCCAAGAAATCATAGAAACCCACCCAATGAACTCCATGGATGCAAATCAACACAAATCCTTCATATATTAAAACTAATATATGTAAATAGCAATATGACATTATGCTAAATAATAAACCTACACCAAGGTTAAAGAATCCCACCTCAAAATGTCCTTAAATAATGGTAGAGAAGGTGGGTGACTCCCCCACCTCCAAAGGTGGCCCTAAAGGGAGTCACAATAGCCCCCTCTTCAAGCTCCCAATTAACCTTCAAGCTCTATGAACTACTCTTTCTTCTACTATGGAAAACTCCTTTTAAAATCACCCAACAAGACTTCCTTTGAGCTCCAAAAACTTATCTCAAAATTTCCTATGAGCTGTCCCAACTTTGAGAGGTGTTTTAATGGAGTTTGGGGACCTCCAATGTGGTGTTTTGATGGTGGAAAAGTGGTGGCAAAGGAGGACCACGAATTTGGAAGGAAGAACAACTCTTGCAAGAGCTAGAAGATGGAGATATAATCTGAAAATGTTTGAGAGTTTTGGCTCCAAGTATTTCCCTCCCATTTATCTTATAATGTAATTATGGAAGCATTTCACCCTTGACCAACAAACCCAAGGTTTTGAATGCCCAAATGGGTGTAATTTGGTTCCCCAAGATCTGTATATTAAGTCTTGAAAGAGACTACACACACACCCAACATGTGACCCCAAAAATTCATTTGAAAAATGCCCAAAAATACCCACAAAAGTTGATTTGCGTCACTTTTGGTACAAGCCCAAAAAAAAAATTCTTTTTTTTTTTTTTTGAAATTTTTAACTGAAGAATCATATTCCTTGCATTTTTTTTAGCTAAAAAATCATATTTACAATAGTCGTTTGGTCTCCCGGATTGTCCTATACAAGGCGCGCAAGAATCGGGACCTTCGTACAAAAGTATTTTTTTTTCGATTTTTCTCTTCATAATAATATTCCTTATATTTTTGTGAGTCAAAAAACATATTCACAATATTTTTTTGACCTCCCGGGACGTCCTAAACAATTTGCACAAGACTGGACTTTCGCTGTGTCGCGCGTCGTAAGACAATTAGTACACATGTTTGCGTAGCATTCGTTGCTTGTCCGAATCGCACGAAACTTAACCAAAGTGCTTAAAATAATTATATAAACTCAAAATAAAACTCGTGTGAACCATGAAACATAAAACTATCTCGTTTAACCCATATTGCGATATTTTGCTTTTCGTACCATTTAAATGTGGCGTCGTATTAACCTTGTCCGTGTCGCATCCGTTCCTTGATATTTTTTTCTCAAACTTAATGGACATACTAGCCAATACTATTAGAGATTAAATATGCATTAATGCGATACATGCATTGTTGGATTTGTTTTTGTTTAAACCATTTACGTAATATGCCACCTTACGTATTACTTGACGTGTTACACTTCGATTATTTATTCCTCCAATTTTTTTTTGAGAAAACACTTCAAATAACGTTAAATACCTATTTTCTAGGGCGGGGTATTACATTCTTCCCTCCTTAGGAAATTTTGTCTCCGAAATTTGTTATCATCATGCTCATACATCATTCATCCAACAAATTAATTCCAATACTAGGTGTCTTTAACACTATAGTCTAACCAAAAGATTTCATACCATTAATCAATTACAACTACGGTGGATCCTAAGATATTATTGTTAACTCCCAAGTATGCCTAACATGTCCATATAGACAATTCCTCAATGTAACTAATAGTGAGCAAGTATCATCCTAACACCCAATGAACTCATTATCATGTATTATACAGAACATCGGGATTTACAAGCCTACGTTTCATCAAACGATTGAGTCTTGCCTAGCTTAGGTAGATACATCCTCAACATCAATAACTATTCACATTAAAAATTTCAAGACAATAATTTAATCCCAATGGTCGATCCGACCGGTATCTCCTACGAGACTAAGCGTTAGCCTAGAGTAACCCTAGCTATGACAACCCAAATACACACTAGAAACTACATTCTCAATTCGTAATTTCCATACGGGGTGCAACCCTAGCATTTAATGTTCCATCAAGTTCTAATATTTATATCTTAGAGTCGTGAACTCAAATCCATGATATACGTTATAATCAACTATACTGGTTAACTGACGACTGTAATAACCTAAAGATATTAAGTACCCATGCAAACTACATGTAACAAACCGCGATACCATGCGTACACTCCAACCAATGTAAAATAAAGGTGCTTCCGAAGAAGATCGTACTCATGTACCGTGACACAACAACCTCTAACCAGCTTATTCCGCATCATTACTGAGCTACGCAACGCTACACCTGACTACCAACCCATAATTGAAACAACTTTCCATTACTGAGATCAAAGAAGGCACAATAATATGCAACGGATCAGGCGGCTACCACGCCAGAATGAAACAATTGAATTCGGAGAACGAACCATGCTACGTGAAGTACGAACCACGTACACTTAAAGTTTAAAATTTTCACTGACCCATACGTACGGTAAAGTATTTGCTTAGCCATATGCCCTAGCTTGAATCATTAATCACGGCTACCCATTTTTAAAGACAACGACTTGGGGATCGATTCACTTGTGAAGCTAAAACGGTAGGCTTCCCTCCTTAAGACTGAGGTTACTCGTTATCCTTCATACCAAAGCGAAGTTACATTTCTCATTGCTTAACGTTAGTTATTGACCTAATATACTCAAGTCTCCACAATTTCAATATGCGGGTGCTAACTTTCAAACCTCGAGATCCTTCTCATTTAGTGAAACACAATAATTACATAAATTCATCCTTACAGATCATCGCTACAATTCTTGGCAGCGTCTTATATAATCCCAAATCATAACTATCGGACTAGTTACAACGTCAACTCGATTTTTTTTTAAAGTATGACTCATGCCTAATACCCAATGATTTTCCTCACTAGTGTCATACTAATCCATACGGGTAGCACACACAGGTGTTATAATTAAGCCTAACACTCGACTCCGAGTGTTATTTCTAAAACCATAGTGAACATCATTGTGTCATAAGTCTCCAGAGTATAAAACCTAGCATGTATCAACCTATTCTTGATATTCTCCCCAAGTCATACCATAATGAAAGCTTATAATCAAAACCATGGCACTAACTCTAAGGTACCGCCACAAATAACATGACTAAATTGTATTACAATCACCGATAGCTTATGCATTCCTCAATATGATAACTTTTCCCAATGCTTCATGGAAGAGTCACCACGTCAATTGACTCCAATTGAACACACGTATCCTAGCCTGGGAGTTATCACGAAAAAAAATCCTTTCAAGTATAACACTCGAGAATGGCCGATAAATTATTTTCTCAAAGGCCAAACACTAATCCCAATCACTATGTGTCATACCAGTCATAACTCTATATTCCTGAAGTTATAAGGGATTCCATAATATCAGCAAGAGACGTCGACAGTACCGTACTATGTGGTACAACCTTAATTTCACCATTATTAGGGAAATCATATTACTTGCACTAACACTTCATTAGATTAACCTTAGTACATATATACAAGTAGCAATCATGAGTTCACCTTCTTATCCATAATGCTAACCCAAGATCAAACTCATTATATCCTATTATTTAACCTCTGTGATTATTCAGCCACGACAACTAACATGCCTCACTACGTAGCCATCACACTCATTTTCCAGATCGCAAGTTGTCATCATTATAAAACTTTTGGTAGGATACTAGGCATCAGGTACTACCTATAAAACTTTTAGGCCAATTCCTTTGATGACACAAAAGATCCTATTCCTCAATACCACCTCATTTTTCTAAGATCATGATTTAACATCATCATTTCTAACACTAAGTCCCAAGGACTACATGGATTTGTTCTTAAATCACTTGAAATCGTCAAGGTTATCTAAACCCAAAACATAATCAAGTTACATAGTCATTCTGATTTCCATAGATGAAACTACGAGCATACCAGCTAAATTCAACTGAAATCATTAAGTCTTGCTAATCATCGAACTTCCATGTGATGTACATCGCACAAGACTAAGGTGTTACCACATAATGGTTGAGAATTAAATAAAATTTAACTCACCTACCTCCAAAGTTAAACTCAACTAATCTTTCTAGCGACAATTTAGCTCACACTATTTGGTGCATTAACTTCTCATATTCTTTGTTACTATTAAAATCAACACACATTATATCTCTTATACAATGGAATTACGATGTTGGCGACATTAGCTTATGCTGACGCCTGTAATTACTAACATATTTATATCAAAAATGCGGAAGCGATTTATAACTATCAACCTGATCGTGTGCCACTTGACACCAACTTACTTGTCATGCTAACCTCTATGACTTTATTGACGAGGATACAAACTGTCACCAAACTAGCATGACCGACCCAAACCAACATCGACGTTGAAAGATCCACTATCGACCTCACCACGTCACACCCGAAAGAAACATTGAACCTAAAGCTCTGATACCAAGTTGTAACGCCCCGACCCGGATTTAAAGGTCAATTAAGGATTAACCCGATCCGAATCATACGTTAATAGTGAAGTGCAATGAAACATCCTAATTAATGTTTATAATCCATTCTTATTAGTATTTAACGTTACACTTATTAGCACGCAAGTCCGAATTACAATCACTAAGTGATATGACCCAAGGGAAGTGCTCCCAAGGCCAAGTAAACAGAGCTACTAATCGTAAATGCAGATAGTTACTTACCTGTATAGCGCTCTCAAAGTACGGAATATCATACAACCTGCCGCAACAAAAGAAGGGATGTGAGCCGAATGCTCAGTGGGATCATATACAAATGCAGTATAGAAACGAGCGGCAGAAAGAAGTACTCACACGCTACACTACATGCATGTGAAAATATGTATATTTCTACATATATACCTTTGAAAAATACATATGCCAATGTATTTAACTGTTTATTTCAAAAACATCTTTTAATACCATTTAACTTCCCTGACATTACAAAACAGTCATTTGCATTATCATGCTTAGGACTTATACGTGTTTTCCATTAACTCAAACAGTTTAAATAAACGGCATTTGTTTGGAAAACATTCTTCTTACTTTCAAGGAGATTTACTCCCTAATATTCATTAACTCACGCCAAAGTTACTTAACCATTTCAGGACTTCCATTCAACACACACACATGTCGTGTTTAGAAAAATACTCTTTTCCATAGTAAACCTCACGTAACACACGCTTATGTTTACTTTAATTCAACTGTTCTTAGGTAGCTTAATTTCATTAAGTCACCTTATTAAACAATTCCATGTTGACACATGAATTTTAAGCATTTAATGCGTTATTCTTGCATTAGTAAAATCGATGAATTAGTGTCATTCATTTATGCCTCTTTCATGAATATTCGATTCATTACTTAGCATTATTTCTCTTTGGGATCTGCCAACAAACACTCACAGACTTCGTGGCCTCACACCACCGGTCTCCGCCGCCATATACTACTGCAGTTGGTTTGGGGTCTTTCACCACTAGGGACGTCATGCCCTCCTTAATTATTTTCTCTCGGCATCATCCGACTATCATTATCTTGTCAATGTTTTCAACATTTTCACAGTTGAGCTTCAATTTTCATTCCTTTGGGCCGAAGCCAAAGACTTGGACTTAATCGTCCATTTTTTCATTATACTTGGAAAATCATTACTTCTCTTTAAGTCCTTTGTTCACACACGTGTTAATATTACACAAAAATGATTCACATTTTAGGACTAAATTCAATTTCATCGTGCTTGGATAAAAACTTTCACTTACATTTTTATTTCATAAAAATGTCCCGCTTTAAGTAAATTATCGATTTACCCTTCTTTTCATCAAAACTCGCAACCTTATTCTTTTTAAAGTGTTATTCACTAAAACACCATTTTTGAGTTCCGTTCTCGACACATATGCATTTTCGTCATTAAAACACTTGTTTAACTTCTCACTTTATCAAATTTTACACAGTTTGCATTTTAGCCTCTTTAATATATAAAATCATGCCTTTCACATATTAAAGTCCATGCACTTGATTTTGTGAGTTTAACACTAAAACTCCATTTTAACCAACATTTACACATTTGACACTTTATAATTTCAAACTTGGTGTCACACACTTTCATCATGATTAATTGCATAAAAACCCATACTTAATCATTTCTTTCATACTTAGTCTCCTATATTCTCATTATTTATATTTTTACCCAAAGTTCTCAAAAAGACTATACTTTTGCATATTTACGCTTTTAACCCCAAAACTTAGTTTAAACAAACTAAATAGTACACTTTGTAAATGAAAGTTTATTTGTGCACTTTATAATGATTTATCAACATAAACTCACTATACCAATCTAACAAAAAGGGTACACAAGCTTCAAATGTTCCTTTATCAAAGAAATCATTTATTCACCTTAAAACTTGAAATTTAAACATTTTACTCCATAAAATGTTGTGATTTGGGGCTGAAATTTATCTATTTTAAAAACCCATTAAACCTCTTGTTGTAAGTACCCATTTTCATATAAAATAGTAAACATGATACTAATAAGTCTATTAGTACATTCAAACCTCATTATTATTTCATAAAAATACTCATCCTTACACAAAATACCAATAGTGTAACTAATAAACCCATAAATTGGTTTTAACCATTTTCTCACACAATTTACACCCAAATGGTGGAAAATACTATTCTGAAATTTTGTCAAATTCAAAACCCATTTAAATCACTTCTTTGAAAACCCACTTGTCCAAGAAATCATAGAAACCCACCCAATGAACTCCATGGATGCAAATCAACACAAATCCTTCATATATTAAAACTAATATATGTAAATAGCAATATGACATTATGCTAAATAATAAACCTACACCAAGGTTAAAGAATCCCACCTCAAAATGTCCTTAAATAATGGTAGAGAAGGTGGGTGACTCCCCCACCTCCAAAGGTGGCCCTAAAGGGAGTCACAATAGCCCCCTCTTCAAGCTCCCAATTAACCTTCAAGCTCTATGAACTACTCTTTCTTCTACTATGGAAAACTCCTTTTAAAATCACCCAACAAGACTTCCTTTGAGCTCCAAAAACTTATCTCAAAATTTCCTATGAGCTGTCCCAACTTTGAGAGGTGTTTTAATGGAGTTTGGGGACCTCCAATGTGGTGTTTTGATGGTGGAAAAGTGGTGGCAAAGGAGGACCACGAATTTGGAAGGAAGAACAACTCTTGCAAGAGCTAGAAGATGGAGATATAATCTGAAAATGTTTGAGAGTTTTGGCTCCAAGTATTTCCCTCCCATTTATCTTATAATGTAATTATGGAAGCATTTCACCCTTGACCAACAAACCCAAGGTTTTGAATGCCCAAATGGGTGTAATTTGGTTCCCCAAGATCTGCATATTAAGTCTTGAAAGAGACTACACACACACCCAACATGTGACCCCAAAAATTCATTTGAAAAATGCCCAAAAATACCCACAAAAGTTGATTTGCGTCACTTTTGGTACAAGCCCAAAAAAAAATTCTTTTTTTTTTTTGAAATTTTTAACTGAAGAATCATATTCCTTGCATTTTTTTTAGCTAAAAAATCATATTTACAATAGTCGTTTGGTCTCCCGGATTGTCCTATACAAGGCGCGCAAGAATCGGGACCTTCGTACAAAAGTATTTTTTTTTCGATTTTTCTCTTCATAATAATATTCCTTATATTTTTGTGAGTCAAAAAACATATTCACAATATTTTTTTGACCTCCCGGGACGTCCTAAACAATTTGCACAAGACTGGACTTTCGCTGTGTCGCGCGTCGTAAGACAATTAGTACACATGTTTGCGTAGCATTCGTTGCTTGTCCGAATCGCACGAAACTTAACCAAAGTGCTTAAAATAATTATATAAACTCAAAATAAAACTCGTGTGAACCATGAAACATAAAACTATCTCGTTTAACCCATATTGCGATATTTTGCTTTTCGTACCATTTAAATGTGGCGTCGTATTAACCTTGTCCGTGTCGCATCCGTTCCTTGATATTTTTTTCTCAAACTTAATGGACATACTAGCCAATACTATTAGAGATTAAATATGCATTAATGCGATATATGCATTGTTGGATTTGTTTTTGTTTAAACCATTTACGTAATATGCCACCTTACGTATTACTTGACGTGTTACACTTCGATTATTTATTCCTCCAATTTTTTTTGAGAAAACACTTCAAATAACGTTAAATACCTATTTTCTAGGGCGGGGTATTACAATTATCATGTTATGGGGGAGTTTTTGCATTATGGGGGAGATTTGATTTATTAATGCTTTATTCTTATATCATTTCAAACTCAATGCATCACGAAGGTTTTTGCTTTATCTCATGTGTGTAGGTACAAAGATTGAAGATCATGATGTTGCACACATTGATGAGAAAAGCTTTGAGAGTTTTGATGTTGAAGAAAAATTTGAGAACTTGTAAATTTTACCTTTTCAGTTTTGGGATTCGTGCGAGGGTAGATTTGTATAGGTATTTTGGTTTTTGATAATTCGAATTTTTTATGTATGTACCGGCATAGACATAGGGGGATATTTGTAAGGACATATTTTTAATAAGTCCGTCACAATTAATTATGTCATATACCGCAACAAGTCTTCGAAGAATTGTGAAGATTTCATCTACAAAAGACAGATCCGAATTGCCAGTTGCCTTCAACATTCAAGCCCAACAATATGAACTTTGGTAAGATATTGTTTTAATGTTTCATTTACATTTCATATTAAGAGTGTTGGGATATTTTTAAAAGGGTTTTAATAAAACTTTGTTATAAAAATTGTTTTTATAAATGTTTGTTTTTTTAAAAGAGGTTTTATAAATATTTGTGAAAAACTACTACAGCAGTAAACGTACCTCGGTTTAGATGCCAAGGTCGTTCAAGCGAGATCTCAATCTCGTTCGAACTACATTGGATGTCGCGCGTAGTCGTTCAAACGACACGCGATCTCGTTCGCGCGAGATGTGATTCTCGTTCGAGCGAGATGACTTTTTGGCTGAACCGTCTGACTTCGTCCTTATCTTTAACCGATTCAAATCTCCTATAAAAAGGAATGTCAGCCTTTGCTTTTAGACGTGGAGAACAGTTTCAGAATTAAAGAGTCTTATTCTTTTGAAACTTTTGTGTATCTGCCCAGATTTAATTCAATACCTTTTGGCAGAATGTTTTTCTCCAACAATTTTAAGGGTTCAAATACTTTATTTTTAATTCACAAAATCCCAATTACTTTTGTGTAAATTATTTTCTGGAACCCAAGAACATATTTTGCTTTTGTTCATACTTTGTGGGGAGAGCTCTATAACCGACAGCTGCGTGCTATTGGGGAAGGAATCCTTATAAAGTTCACATCTTGTGGAGAAGCTGTTTCTCTTCTTCACTGCTTCCCTCCTGGAAAGGGAAAGTTCCAGCCGAGACATCGGAACCGACACCTACGGGTATTTCGTATGTCACCTTATTTCATTGCAATCCGTGTAAGCCGTTTTCTTACAAAATTATAGTGAAATAGAAGGTTTTGCCCCTTCGGGGATTTTTCCTTAAGCTTGTGTCGGATGCTTTATTTATTTTATGGTTTGACACATGCACACACGCAATTGAATGATTTGGGGCTGATTTATTTTGGTTTAAAAATAGACACTAATTAAATAAGTGTTCCAACGTAGAAAGTTGCAAATTTAATCAATTATCACAGAGTCTCACTCTTTATAAATAAAGTTTCATTTACATTTCATATTAAGAGTGTTGGAATATTTTTAAAATGGTTTTAATAAAACTTTGTTATAAAAATTATTTTTATAAATGTTTGTTTTTTTAAAAGAGGTTTTATAAATGTTTGTGAAAAACTGCTACAGTAGTAAACGTACCTCGGTTTCGACGCCAAGGTCGTTCAAGCGAGATCTCAATCTCGTTCGAACGACATTGGATGTTGCGCGTAGTCGTTTAAACGACACGCGATCTCATTCGCGCGAGATGTGATTCTCGTTCGAGCGAGATGACTTTTTGGCTGACACATCTGACTTCGTCCTTATCTTTGACCGACTCAAATCTCTTATAAAAATGAATGTCAGCCTTTGATTTTAGACGTGGAGAACAGTTTCAGAATTAAAGAGTCTTATTATTTTGAAACTTTTGTGTATCTGCCCAGATTTAATTCAATACCTTTTGGCAGAATGTTTTTCTCCAACCATTTTAAGGGTTCTAATACTTTATTTTTAATTCACAAAATCCCAATTACTTTTGTGTGAATTATTTTGTGGAACCCAAGAACATATTTTTCTTTTGTGCATACTTTGTGGGGAGAGCTCTACAACTAACAACTGCGTGCTATTATGGAAAGAATCCTTATAAAGTTCACATCTTGTGGAGAAGACGTTTCTCTTCTTCCTGCTGCCCTCCTGGAAAGGGAAAGTTCCAGTCGAGACATCGGAACCGACACATGCGGGTATTTCGTATGTCACCTTATTTCATTGTAATCCGTGTAAGCCATTTTCTTACAAAATTATAGTGAAATAAAAGGTTTTTCCCCTTCGGGGATTTTTCCTTAAGCTTGTGTCGGATGCTTTATGTATTTTATGGTTTGACACATGCACACACACAGTTGAATGATTTGGGGCTGATTTATTTTGGTTTAAAAATAGACACTAATTAAATAAGTGTGCCAACGTAGAAAGTTGCGAATTTAATCAATTATCATGGAGTCTCACTCTTTACATATATACACCGTGCATTATTTCAATCTTTCACTAGTTTAAAATACCATTTCCACTTTATGATATACAATCTCGTATATGTATAGTTCTCACTTTAATATACGAATCACAATTTAAATCCGGATATAATCTCTCGGAATGAGAATGCAACCTTATTCCTTTTCTCTTTACACAAGTTAATGTTATATGATATCTCATCTTCATATACAAGCAATATACTATACGCAACAAGTATAATTATACCTCTCACAATCATAAGTATAATAACCATCCTACCGAGCTATAACTCAAGGATATAGTCTCATAGTGCCTATTGAAATCTGGGTTTACTCACTCAACCATGATACCAAGCTAGACTCACTCATGGTCATGGTAAAAATACACAACGGTGGAGGCGGTCATGTTCCCTCCTGCAAGTGCAGTACATACATCGCACTCGTATACGGGACGATATGACCTGGGAATATACTCTCCATTCTCCTCAAGCTAGGGGATTCACCCACATTGCGCAACCTCCCTGGGTCGCACTAGAGAAAACTATAATCTGGCTGTCTAACCCTATGCCCGGGGAAGCCCGTGGAACCAGCCTCTAAAGTATGAATATACCAATCACACAGATATATTTATTTGTATAATATTATATATACTGTAATCTCATCGCATATATAATCTACATCTCTTCTCAATTATATGTATGGCTAAAATTTCCAATCTCATATAGCTACAGCCCATATTCCGACTATTCCCATTCGTAATAGTGTATAAGTATTCACGCACTTACAACACTAAACTTATAAGTATTCTCTTACTTAAAATATGTTACTCGCACCTTAATCACTTTTAAGGATTTATATATAATCCCGAATAAACCAATTCGTAATAATCACATCTGTATACACACTACGTATCTTAATTTCATAGTTATCGCATCACCTATGATCATAGACGTCAATAGACATACCGGATAGTGACTCAATCCTCGTTATCCCTTATCCTAAATTCCATCCTAATCACATGCTAGAATTTATTCACCTGCAATCGACCCATATTTATTCAAATCACATAAATATATCTATACTCACTTGCCGAAGACCCCACTCTCAAATGTTACTCGACCCGAACAGTCACTAGGTCTGTCCCCCGGATTGTACACTAAATGAACCGGAGGTTCCCTCACTCATCTCAAGGGTTATTCACTCTCATTACTATCATCTAGGAGTCCTAATATCATATCTAGGATTCCCTATATTAATCTCCTATTGCAATTTAACTCCATTTAAACTCAAAGAAGGAAAACTGTCAAATTCTGTCAAAACCGAATCGATTCGCCCCAATTACGAATCGATTTGGACCAACGAATCGATTCAGACCAAATCTGAATCGATTCAAAAAATGGTTTGCGAACAGGTCTTCAAAGGTGAATCGATTCGGTCTCAACCCGAATCGATTCGGCCTGATATAGTCCCCAGATATCCTTATGCAAATCAATTCGGTCTAGGCCCAAATAGATTCGCCCTGTTCGGGGCTCACAATTTGGGCGATTTCATCTTCTCCAAATTCCCAAATAACATCTAAACTTCAAGTTTTGTGGTTTCTAATCTCAACCAACAACTCTATAATCATCCTAACACTGATTTCTAACCAACTCATCAATTCATTTGTGGTATCAAACAATATCTCCAAGATTCAAACCTTAAAACCATTTAAACCCTAGTTTATCAATTTATCCCATTTCTACACTCCATTATCACGGATTTAACACTGAAGGTCATTAAGAGTTTACACTACATCAATATGTAAACTCATACTCAAATTCCCCAAACATAAGTTGAGGGTTCTAACCCAAAATAATATAGTTTAACAACTATAATAGGAGATGCACACACTCAATTAAATAAAGCAAGTAAACACTTGCCTAATGGATAAAATCCGACGACCTCGAGTCGAATCCCGCGGAGTTTGGCCGTAATCTCCTTTTCTTTTACCTCTTTCTTTTCTCTCTCTTTTTATCTCTTTCTTTCTCTTTTATGCTTTATAAGGATAGAAATAAGGGCTTATCCCTTATAAACCCAAAAATGGCTCGTTTACTCAATTGCGAGTCCCTACTAGTCCAAAAGTCCCCGAAATCTAAACACTACCCCCGGATACTCTATTCTGACTATCTCGGCCATTCCAAAACCAACCGCGCACTCGAAATCTCCATCCGAGTCACTTAACTACAATTCACTAATTAAATCCAACACATCTCAATACGCATTTTCTACAACGTTAAATAATTCTCGTCGCTTTACCCAGTCACGACATGACATACAAATATTTCGACGCATTTACTCAGTCCCCAAAGTAAATGTAATGTGCGTCGGTAAACATCTTACGCTTATTAATATAGAATTTACTATTCACTAAAATTCCTCAAATTACCAAATTATGCCCACTTATATAATTTAAATATCCTGAAACGTATGGGGTTTTACAATATATAGCACTGGCTACATTACATTATTTCTAGAAAATCAATAGGGGGAAATCAAAATTATCCACAAACCCTGGAGCATAAATATAGAGTTTGCATACAAATCCTAGAATTGTGGTAAGTCGCCCGCAGATGTGCATTATAGTTTTCACAAAACCTTATCGGTTTCGACGTAAGTCACCCACAGAGGTGCATTATATTTTTCACAAAACCTTACAATAATTGTGGTAAGTCGCCCACAGAGGTGTTTTATAGTTTTCACAAAACCTTACCAGAATTTTGGTAAGTCTCTCACAGAGGTGCATTATAGTTTTTACAAAACCTTACCAGTTTTGAAGTAAGTCGCCCACAGAGGTGCATTATAGTTTTCACAAAACCTTACCAGTTTTGAGGTAAGTCGCCCATAGAGGTGCATTATATTTCTCACAAAACCTTACCAGTTTCGAGGTAAGTTGACCACAGAGGTGCATTATATTTCTCACAAAACCTTACCAATTTTGTGGTAAGTTGCCCGCAGAGGTTCATTATAGTTCTCACAAACCTTTCCAATATTATGGTAAGTTGCTCAAAGTGGTGCATTACAGTTCTCATAAAGTCCTACATTAGTAGGAACGCCTGACCCTCGATTATGGGAGATTTTATGCCAATAAGACTTGGTCCGCCTGACCCTCCGTTATGGGAGATTTTATGCCAATAAGAGTTGGACCGCCTGACCCTCGATCATGGGAGATTTTATACAAATAAGACTTGGCCCGCCTGACTCTCGATTATGGGATATTTTATGCCAATAAGACTTGGACCGCCTGACCCTCGGTTATGGGAGATTTTATACCAATAAGACTTGTCCCGCTTCCACCCTCGGTTATGGGAAATTTAAGTCCAATATGACTTGGACTGCCTGACCCTCGATTATGGGAGATTTTATGCCAATAAGACTTAGCCCGCCTCCACCCTTGATTATGGGAGATTTAAGTCCAATATGACTTGGCCCACCTCCACCCTCGGTTATGGGAGATTCAAGTCCAATATAACTTGGCGCACCTGACCCTCACTCATGGGAAATTTAAAGTCCTATATTACTAGGTACCAAAGCCCAATATTATTTGGAACGTATGACCCTCTTAAGGGAGATTTAAAAGCCTTACATTACTGGGCATAAGTCTGATTTACGGAAGAATAAAGTCCTACATTACTAGGCGCGCTTAAAGACCCTGGCTTTTGGTCACACTTACAAAATATGTTGGTTTAAAAACCCTAGTTAACTCGAGGCACTTATGGTTGCTTGACTGAGTATGCTCAAACAGGCATTTGATCTTATAATCGCAAAAGATCCACTATACTTATCTAAGCACCAATTGGTTGCTCGGGCCAGTACATATGGTAAGATCGTTGTTCGAAATGTTTGAAGCCATAATAAAATTATGGAGATATGCTCATTCGAGAGGAATGGGGGCAACCCCCCTAAATACTCCTCCAAAATTAAAACCAGAGGTAGCAACAATAGCCCTCAAAACTACATAAAAGATGATATATGCATATGCGTGCATAATAAACAGACCAAACATGGTTATATGATGATTTCCTAGTCGAACATGTTAAATGATTTATTTCATACAAACAGTTGATATGTCTCAGCCGAGGCCTCAACACACCAACTATGTCTACGAGGGAAAAAATTTAGAGTGGTGTTAAGTAAATTAACCGCCAACACTCTAATAAATTATCCAACATATTTAATCAAATATTGATTTATGATTTATCAAGTTTTACTACGAACAAAACCTTACACGGGCTGAGATATTGTTATGCGCAATTAATATATTACGTATACTTCGCATTTGATGAAATATACTAGACAATGCTCTAGTAATGATTTAATTAATTATTTGATATGCCACCACATATATTGTGACAAGTGGCATCATAAATATTGGACACTTGGTTTGATAGAGAACATGACATGTGTCAAGCCCACTTGGGGTACTTTTGCTATAAAAGGAGGGTTCTCCCCTCATTTGATGAATGATCGTCTTGGGGGAAAAGTAAGGAGAAGAAATATAGCTCTCCTCCCTCACGCACCTTTGGAGCTCCGTCATGGGTTTCATAGTGATAAGCGGATTTTATAGTTTTATTATACGGTATATGAACGTTTGAGAGGCGGATAGCCGAATTTGGCACCCCTCATATACCGAAACTACCAAGACTCGGTGTTCGAGAGGCGGCTCGCCGAATTAGGCACCGTCCACGCACCAAAATCGAGCATTCTCCGACGTATCGTACGGACCCACGAACTACGCAAACTTTGATTCCAAAAAGAGAGATACATAAGCGCAATCACGTTGCTCAAGTCTAAATGACGCTCGACGCGGTGCCTCCTCAAATCTGCACTCACATCTTACAAACTTATACAAGAAAAATGATTTTGATCCTATATCATAATGTTGAACTTCAAAGTAGCTTTTCGTTGTTGTGGCTCTTTTAAATCTAGGCTTACTTTGATGATTTAATATATTAGATTGTCTTTGGGTTGTCACTTATAAATCTTGATACTCATGTTTGAGCTCTTAAGGTTTTATAATTTTAGAATGCTCTATGTTGCCCAAGTGGGATAATTTGCATAGTGGACCTACATAGAACATGTTTTTATAAAACAATAAGTCAAGCGCAACAAGATAACAAGTTAAATGCACCAAGTCGATATCGCCACAATATTTAGTCACACACAAATGAGTATATATATGGTAAAAGTGTATTATATAAATTATACTTTACTTATCCTATTTGACACGCCCGTATGATTGGGAGTGTATAGTACATGCATGGATTTATAATCCACTAAAAGAATTAGAATTTATAATTATTTTTACACTTAAACGAGGGTACACTAATTACTTTCGAAATCGAAAACATCAAATGCCAAATTCTTTAAATAATGGTAAAATTAGTGGGAGTATCAAATCACCAAATGTGGTTATAAAAAAGTTAAGATACTCATGTCATTCCTCTAACTTTCAAAGTAATTCTTCTTTTGGTTAATGGATATGAATAGTTTTAAGAAACACTTAAATGAGTTTGTTATTTTGACTGATTGTGAGATTTATCACAAGAATGCGAATTTGACAGAGGAGTAAGAAAATATTCGATTTTGATAATCAACGATACAAAGCTAGACTTATGGTCAAAGTTTTTATTACGAATAGACAAATGGGCGTAAATAAATATTTTCACCTATATCTTGGAATATTAAAATTTTATAGCTTTAGTAGCTCCTTTTGAGTAAAAGTTACATTTTATGAGAGTTTAAGAAAAGAACTGTAGAAGTTGAGAAATCACTATATAAACTTATGTCATTTTTCCATTAATGGTATTTTAAGAATACTTTATGTATATATATATATATATATATATATATATATATATACCTTGAAGTCAGTGGGAGTAAATGTATATATTTCTAGAATTTCCCTTAATAATGAATGATAGATTAGAGAAATAAAATAGTTTAAGAGTATGGAGTAATGAGATGTTTAAAACATTATATGCTCACACTCACTGTTCTAAAGGCACGCCTAGGCTTAAGGCTTGGGAGAAGCGCCTCGCCTTACGCTTTTCACGCCTTATTCTTGGTAAAACCCTTAAGGCGCACTTTTTTTTAAAAACAACAATGATTTAGTGAAACGATGTCGCCTTTTAAAGAATTTGTTTACAAACCGGACCATTATCTCATCCAAAATAATCAAATAGTATTTTAATTTGCATATATTCATACATATTTTTATGATCTGTGCAATTTTTGTATTTTAATAGCCTTGTTATGGTTAAAAAATATTGAAATATATTAAGAAGGCCTAAACGCCTTTTCACGCCTTTTTACGCCTAGGCCCGCCTAGGGTTCTAAGGCTTAAGGCTTGGCCTCCACGCCTCAATCACGCCCCGCGTTTTTTTAGAACCTTGCTCACACTTATAGTAATTGTTCTCTCTTGATTAAGTAGATTTATTTTGTCCTAGTGACCAATATTATGAAAGAGTCATAAACAATTAAATATTGTATGAAGCATGCTTTGAGGGTACAACTTATGGATTATGATTGCGGAAAATTTATTTTGGGACTTGAAGTTGTCGACACTATTATCAAGTCGCTGAAATATTATGATAATTCGGCTATACTCTTCGTCATGAAGAACTGATAGGTATTTTAAAGGACCTAGGCATATTAGGATATAATACCTATATATGAATGAATAAGTTCAGAAACGAAAAGTGTGAGTTGAACACATTAATATAACTGTTAACATAGCATATCCACTAATAAATGGGCTATCACCAAGAACATTTATGAAACATGCTTAAGATACGAGTCTTGCGTGTAGCCAATTAAGTATGAGTGTTAGTGGATTGTTTGGTGCTTATATTTTGGCACTATACTTGTTATCGATTAAAGTGTATTCTGAACATTTTGATTTCTGTCTTGAAATATAGGTTTACATGCATGTGAATTGATAAATATGACAAAAATAGTCTTTTATGTAAGAGATTATTGGACCATTATTGAATAACCCGATTATAGACCTTGTTGGATGAATTATTGTTATTGTGGTACATGGAAGCGATCATGCTCTTGAATTAGTATGTGAGCGTCATGATACCTTAATAGTTTGTTTGATTTAGGTGTTTATGAAAAATCATTTTAGAATGACTAAAAGATTATTGCGCGCCTTATGATAATTATGGACCAAGTGGGAGAATGTTAGAATTATTTTAAAGAATAATTCTACATAATATGATCTATAATTAGATTAATACTAAGAGTCACTTCGGTTAATGAAAGGGTACTCTAAATACCAAGGGTCAAAATGACTCTTAGTTATCTACCTTGATGGACGATTAAGATTAAGTGACTGTTGGAGATTTGAGTCTTGTTCCTGCCTATAAATAAGTAACTGATTTTCATCATTTAGGCACATGAAAAGACAACATAATGTAATTATAGAATAAGGGAGAGAAATCCAAATACTCAAATTTGTATTTATTTTAGAATACTATTTTGGCTATAAAAGAAAATCCAACCGTTGGAACACATTGAAATTGGAGTACTTTCTTGTCGTGTATGAGAGAAAGTCGGTGTTCAAAATTCAGTCCGATCTGACATCTCTAAGGTCGAATAATCCGTAAATCTTTCTATTTGTGACATAACGGAGTTGGAGACACCAATAACAACCTCTTCACTCGTCAATTCTAATGTTGACCGGTATGTTTTCAACTCTATTTTGGACACATGTGATAATTATGTATATTAAAGTCATATATTTACATAACAGTTTATACTTTCATATATTGTATTATTAATCCATAAAACTCTTAATTAATTTATTAAATCTAAATCTAACATGTTATTCATTTAATTTTGTTGCACAAAGCACGATATGTTCATGTATGTCTTTTCTAACATTCCTACAATAGAAAACCACCACCTTTTTTCGATATCATCTGCACCTTTGAGGAGAAATAGCCAATCTTTAAACTCTATTGATACATCCACGTCATCAGGGGTACCCAAGTTCAAGGCCCACTGTGCTTCCCATTTTCATCTAAAGAGGACAAGAAAAAGGTGGGGGAAGCCCAAAATCAATAAGTAGATTAAATATGAAACAGAGAGAAAAGTATAATATAGTTGACATGAAAAGCTTACCGTTATTCTCGTTGAACTCATCCACAATCAAAGGTGATGCTTTGAAAAGTTTCGACAATGGCCCTTCATATAAGTGCTTTAACCCTTTAGAGAGCCCTTCACCTGGGCCACCATCTGGGCTAGGAATTACAAATCTATGCATCAGGTCTTCAGCATAATTCATTCCTCCACCAAGACTACACAAGCAATACAAGCTGAAACGCTCACTGTATGACACTCCATATCATGCGCACTGTATGGACTAACATGCACCGTGCTTATGTCCAAAAACGGAACCGATACATTTTGTTTTGCACTCAAAAGACACGTCTCAGTTGAGGGTATCCATTCCCGATTAAAAGACCATTTTCAATAGAGCCATTCTCATTCTCATGTGCCATGTTTCTCTCGGTGTCTGCACAGTCCACCTCAACTCTATGCCAACGTAAACTGGATGAAATAGCAATGTCCCCACCCAAGGTTATATGAGTTACTTTGATGAATATACCTTCTCCAACACACTGAACGAGAGGCATTCCCTGAATGTCTAATGGGCTCCCATCTGCAGTTGCCACTGCTACCTCGATACAAGATTCTTTAAATATTTCAATTCAATGCTATTGGTGCTTAGACATGCTTTCTACCTGATATGTATGTATAAAGCAGCGTCGGATGCAATCTCTAGCCGTGAGAATGAGTAAATGACAGGAGATCTATTGTGTGTTTTCATTAAGAATGCTTCAATGCAAGCGGGTGATACAGTTTGCTAACCTACAAAAACCAGAAGAACCAAATACTAATATCCAGAATACTCATAATAGATCAACCAAATAAACATAAATGATATGATATGCACCATATTACCTCACGAATTGTGAAGAAGTTACCCGAGTGATTTTGACATTTTCTCATGGTTTGTGGTCACAAACCCGTTATGGAGTTAGTAACCCACATTGCTATCTGGGCAAGCAGTGCAGCTCTAGGCAAACTCATTTTCATGATGGGAAATATCAAATCCATCCTATCGAGCGACAAACACTACATATCTTATGACAATGGTTCCGCGTTACTATATACTCCGTCCCAAATTAGTACTTGTTCTTTACAAGTTATCATTTTCAATTAACACATTTAAGCAAAATATTCAGGTCAATGTGGCAACCAAATTGCAGATAACAAACAACAGTTCATAGACTATATAACGGTCTTGAGATGAATCCGCAATAAAAATATTATTATTATTGAAAATAACCATCCAATTAAAAACTCCAAATAAATTCATGTACTAGGTAGAGTTTAAATGACGCTTCAGTAATTATCACTTAAAATGATATTGAATCTTTATGTTTTATTCATGATATCGGGAAAAGAACTGAAATGAGTACATGAGTGAAGTTTTTGATACCAAAGATTGTTGTATACAATGTGGAAAAGAACAATAAGATAGAAAAATAATATAATATTAAAAATATTTACCTTGAATTACTTGATCTAAGCATATTTAGCCTTGTCATCTACCAACTTCTCTTTTCATAACTTAATGACAACAAATTTAAGATAATTTTTGTTATGAGCATCATTTAAAAGTGTAGATAATTTGGCAAAATAATTTACCGAAAATGAAATGAATGTTTTCTCCCTAAAACATAAAACAAAGTACTCCATATGTCCCGAACTAAGCGTGTACTTTTCTTTTTTCCAGACATAATCAATGGACCAAGTGGATTATTAGTGGATAAAAGTTATCTTGATCATTGATCAAGTGTATTACTAATTATTGCAAAAAATAGAATAGTAACTCTTAACTTGGGACAAAGGATTAACATTTTGATATGTGCAATTCAACAAAAGTTCAAACTCCCTCCTTGACATTTTAACACATAAAATACACCATTTGAAACACTAAATTATATATGAAGACCAAATGATAGTTATGGCGATGAACAATAACAAGAGCTTGTAACCAAAATATATCCACTTACTACTACCTTCAAAAATGAAAAACCCTAACTATAGAGACTTGAACTAAACCAAACACTGGCCTAAATCGATTGAGAGAGAGTGTGTGTGTGTGTAATACCCCGTATTTTTCTAAATAAATAATAAAACTATATTTTTGGGATAAAATAAAAAATTTTGGAAATTGAATTTAATTGGTGAATTTATTAATTATAAACATGTAATTAGTTGTTATGTCGTAATTATGCGTGGTTGATTTTTGTGAAATCGATAATTGTAACAATTGTATGTGTAGTAGAAAAATCATAAAAGATGTGTGACGCGATTATAAAAATATAATGTT
The DNA here is from genome assembly GCA_949130495.1 of Sambucus nigra. Taxonomy (NCBI): domain Eukaryota; kingdom Viridiplantae; phylum Streptophyta; class Magnoliopsida; order Dipsacales; family Adoxaceae; genus Sambucus; species Sambucus nigra. Next base: position 21,499,340 of record OX422216.1, read on the forward strand.
GGGGTAAAATAATTGGAACGCATTCCGGGAAGTATACGGGCACGTTTAGGTGTTCAAAACCTTTAGAAGTGGTCCCGGGGTATAGGTATATAAGTTGAAAGACTTTTGGTCTAGTCTAATTATGGGTTTGGGACCATTGGGGGGGTCCAAAATTTGGGAATTTAACCCAACTCCGGATTAAAGAGTTAATCACTTATATTAAGAAGTTAATAAATTCCCTGGAGATATCATCTAAGAACCCTAGCCTACACCACTGTGTGTGTGTGTGTGTGTGTGTGAGAGAGAGAGAGAGAGAGAGAGAGAGAGAGAGAGGAAGAAGTCACAATAAATAATTGAAGAGGAATCCAAGGGGGATTTTATCAACCATGTATCGAGGCAAGAATTTTCCTACTTAATTTAACTTCCAATTTGCTTCTCGATTCATTGTAATGACCCAATATGATTTCTGGGTTATAGACTGAAATTTGATCATTTAATGTTAGAGATTAATCTTATGCATGTAGAGGATTAATTGGAACATAGGGTATTAACCCAGAAACCAAGTAATCGATTTCTGGAAATTTGATGATAGATGCCATAGGGTTCTTGGAGTAGATTTGCAGAATTTTGGAATCACATGTAGAGATTTTAAATACATGTTTATGATCTGCATATTGTGACTTTAATTCCATATTATCTACCCCTTTGTAAGGACACAAATTTCCAATTGAGTTCTTTGTTGTTTTGGCTCAATTTCAGACAAAAACGTTTGTGTCATAGGATAGAGTTCTAGATCATCCTTCAAGCCTATGACATGCTAAAGTTGAAGACTTAGAGGCCGGTTTTTATGTGCCTCGTTTCTAGTCATCAACATAGTTCCAATTACTCCTATGGTATGAATGCATTACATATATATATAGGAGCTTGGAACATTTTAATTGGGTGTACTTTTATTTTAAAATGAGGTTTATTTTCAGAAGGTTTCTTTAAAACTTTAAAATTAAGTTTTTGGGCTAAAAATCAAATTTTAGACTTTCTGGAAGTTCATTCGAAATTATCGTTTGAATGAGTTTTTCGTTCGAATGAGAATTTCGTACGAACGAGGTTTGCCAACGACCTTCCACTCGAACTTCGTTAGAAGTATCGTTCGAACGAGACTTTGTTTGGATGAGATTTGGCGGGAATAGGTATTTTGACAGTTTTTTACGATTTTCCTACTTTTCCCACTTATTTTCCCCACTATCTTTTGCCATATTGATTAAGTACGTGAACCAACATTTTGGAACCAACCTTTTCACATTCTTCCATATCCTAGAGAGAGTTGTAGAGAGTTTCAATTTCAAATGAAAAAGTTCAAGTTTTGAGTGTTTTGTCTTTCAAGAAAAATCCTTAAACACTTTTGTTTACACCCAATTGTTTGTTTATCCAAGTTCCTTAATATATATCCTTGCTTGGAGTTTTGACACCGGTTTTATCTCTACCAACAAGAAGAGAGCTTGGATTTGCTTCTACATCCCACAAAGAAGAAGATTGTTTGTTGTGACATACCCATTTGGAGAAAGGCTTCTTGTTTGGGTGACGGTGATCGAAAAAGTCCGTTCGATGGATTTCGAGATACGGTGGAGCTCCGTGGTTATTCATTAGGCTGAAGTGCATCGGGGCTTTGACGGAGTCAAGTCGAGAGTTGTAAGTCTTTCGTAAATTGTACTTGTAAAACCATACTTAGTGGATTTGTGGCTAGCGCCGTCTGAGGTATTTTCCGTTATGGGTTTTTACTCGAACATCGCGGCATAGTGGTTTGTGATTTATTTTATCTCTTGCTATATCACCTATATGCATGATTAGGTAATAAGAAAAAATATGGTTTAAATCACTACTCATGATTAAGTTGGTGCTAAAATTAATTTGAGTAATGTTTAAATTAATTCAGTTCAAGTAATTAATTCTTATTGGATAAAATTTGGTTTGGCCTAATTTGTAAAAATGAATTAATTAATTGTTAGGCAAATTTTTAGGACTTGGGTTGAGTTAAGATGTTTAAGTGAATTTAAAATATGTGTGTGTTTAATCTAATTTCACGTTGTTTAATTTTAATTTGAAAGAAATTAAAATTTGTTGTTTATGAAATTGTTTAGTTAAGCCATCTTTATTCCGCATCTCTATAAAAGGAAATTACTCTTTGATAAAATTTAAAATTGGGGGCCTATCGCACTTTCAAGTTGGTATCATAGCAAAAATGATAAATTACTTCGTTAAGATCCTTTTATATATTTTTTGGCTAAAACAAAATTTTTTCCATTTTCAAAATTTTCTATTTTCGATGATTCTAACTACGCGTATTGGAAAGCGCGGATGAAATCGATACTAAAATCTATCGACGAGAGAGTTTGGTTGTCTATCGTTAACGGGTGGTCCCCACCTACACATTTAGTAGATAATGAGCCTGTTCCTAAACCCGCCGATAGATGGAGTGAGAATTAATTTAAAGTTGCAAATTTTAATTTCCGTGGTTTAAATGCCTTGTTTAGCGCTGTCACACCGGATGAATTTTGATGAATTATGACGTGTAAAACTGCTAAAGAAGCTTGGGATGTTTTACAACTCACTCATGAAGGAACCAGTGTCGTTAAATCTTCTAAACTCCAAAACCTCACCACTCAATTTGAAACCATCAAAATGAACAAAAAAGAAACTTTTGATGAATTTTATGCTAGACTTTTCGATATAGTTAATTCATCTTTTAATTTGGGAGAGAAAATACCCGACAACTGAGTAGTAAAGAAAATTTTAAGGTCCCTACCCGATAGATTTATTCCTAAGATGACCGTGTTAAATTCTTTACCCACTTTAGCCTCTACGAAATCAGAAGAGCTCGTAGGTGATTTACAAACCTATGAACTAGACATGTTTCCCTCTAAAACTTAAAAAAAAATAGAAAAGAGCGTTGCTTTGAAAGCCAAAAAGGAGGAAAAATAAGTAGTAGAGAGTGAAAGTGAGAGTGACTTGGAAGACATGGCTATGTTTGCTAGGATATTTCTTAAATTTCTTAAATTTAACAAAGATAAATTTAAAAATGATTTTAAGAAATTGGAAAATTCCAAGCATGACAAAGCCGAAAAGATCCCTAAAACTCTTAAAGAAAATTTAAGTAGGGACGAGTCAAATAGGTGTTATGGTTGTGAAGGGTATGGCCATAGGGCTTTTGAGTGCCCCACTAAACTAAGGAGAGAGGGTAAGCAACCCATTTCCTATAATGAAACCCTTAGTGATAGTGATAAGGAAGAGGGACCTGATTCACTCACTAAGCCCAACTTTGTGGCTTTTATGACTAGTCATGTGAGCACTGATAATGAATCTTCCCATGAAAATATACAAACACATGACACTTACGAGGTCAAAATTTATGATTCCCTCATTTTTTTTTTGGTTGTGAAAGTAAAAAAGAGAGATAAAGTGATAATGAGGTTGATGTGAGTGAACTTCAAAATTCTTTTCAAGAACTTTATGAAGAATCTATTAAATTAAAAAGAGCAAATTGGAAGCTAGAAGCTAGTTTAAGAGAGAGTGTCAAGGTCGTTGATGATAGTGTGTTGATTGAAGACCTTAGGACATGAGAGAGAGCTCTTCGAGAGAAGCTTGAATATATAGAAGGCAAGAGAGATAGCCTTAAAGGTTTAATGGAGTCAATGAAAAAGGAGATTCTCAAGTTTGAAGATAGAAATGTTTTGTTAGAGTCTAGAATTTTAGAATTAGAAAAAAAAATAAAAGACTCTAGTAAAGTCAAATTTGATTTAGAGTGTCGTTTGGAGAAATTATATAAAATATTAGGAACGATCCAAATTAAAAATGACACTTGTGGTTTAGGCTTCGATAATTGTAATGAATCAACTCATAAAGCCAAAAGCAATGTTTTAGGAGAATCTCCTAGGAAAACCTTTAGAGATCAATCCTTAGGTACCAACCTTCGACGTGTTTTTACATGTTCACACTGTGGTCGAAAAGGTCATCTTATGAAAAAAAAATTGATCTTAAACGAGGTCCTAGAAAATCCCAACCTAAGGCAACCGAGGTAGCCAAGATTCCTACGCCCTAGATCGTCATTCATCGTTAGTTTGGGTTATGAGATCCGACTTGGTAGGTTTACAAAATAGGAATTTTTATTCCCATTTACTTTCACATGCTTCCTCACTTGCTAAATCTAAAGGTTGAATGTGTTAGTTGTTTGCATACTTTAGCTTTTGTACTACATGCTATATTATCATGCTAAATGTATGCTCGTTTTATTCATTGTTCTAGTCTATACTTCATGCTTAATGACATGCTAGAATTATGATTTTTGTTTATCTTTTGTATTATACTTCTTTCATTTTAGTTTGCGTTAACTAAAAAAATACAAAAAGATTTTTGTTTATCATTGGTGTTTTATTTAGTAATTTAGGCTTTATGAAAAATACAAATGATTTTTGTGTGTCTTTTGAATAAATATTTTTATTTTTGGTTAAAAATTTCAAAAACCCAAGAAGATGTTTATTTTGTGTGTCTTTTAGTTTGACACACTCTATATGTCATATACTTGTGTTTGAATCCCTTCTTTTTCGATCCCATGTGGCTAGAACTTTTGGTTAAGATTGTCAATCAAATGTTCTTTACGATGCTTACATGGAGTAGTTGGATTTTGTGTTGCTATAATGGATTCAATTTTTATATGCCTCATTTCACACATGCACGAGCTCTCTTAAAATTTTAACTTCATATGTATATTTGAGCTTTGTGAGGTGTTCTCCTACCAATCTAGTCATCTACGTATTATTTGACCTAGGAGGACTAGTGCATGTTAAAATCCTTCGCACGTGAGATTTGTGTGAGACATAAAAATGATATCTATAAATGTGCACGGGGAAGGGCTCCGAAAGGAAATATCATCCTTTGCGAGTAAGCCACCATTTGGAATGCACTTGAAAGAAATACGTGGTCCAAAGGCTTAAAAATAAAACTTTGCATTAAAAAGAAAAATAATTGCCAAGGCCTAGTTTTAATTTATATATTCATTCAAAAATATATATGCTTATTGAGGGAGATTGGATGGTATATCAACGGTTTACACAATGTTCGTTTATCCTAGTTATATTTTCAATGACATGACTCTATTGGTTTGTAGAATCATCAAAACTATAGGCTTGTATGCATTGTGTATGTGTGTTCATTGAGTTCAATTTATATTGTCACATGAGCTTATATTCAAATGTGATAAAGTTTGCAATCAATTGAGAACTCCGTGAACATGTTTTAAGTGATTGGGTCTAAATTTAATTGTTACTAGTTCACAACCCTTCACTTCCATTTCCGTATGACACATTTTTGTCATGCGAGTGTGAAAAGCTTATTGTATTTTGTGTCATGTGTGGTGTTTATACCTTGTATATGTGCATGTGCGTTAATGATATTTATTATGTACTCATATACGAGTTATTCTATTTGCCTTTGCCTAGGTTTCTAGTCCATCTAAGCTTCTACTTCACAATTGGTATCTATCTTGTTGCATTTTTGTTGATATCACATGCTTAATACTTTATGTATCATATTGGTATCATTTTATTGCATCTTGTTGGTATCCTATATTCTTTCTATGGATTAGTTATGTTTTTGTTGCCCACATGCTTTCATGTTCTTATCACTCTAAGATTCATCGTGTTTAAATTAGTTTATATCCTTTGTCTATTCCTGAACAAAAAGGGGGATAAAATGATAGGGGAGAAATGGTATCTAATCCTATTATAATCGTATCTTCGTTTAGGAGATTTAACTTAGGGGGAGAGTGTTATCTTCTTAGGTTGATCATCGTTGATAAAGGGGAGAATTAATATAGGGGGAGTATTTATTTTACATGCATTTAATATTCTTGATAATATTCTTGATATTCTCTATGCGTTTGATAGTTTGCTTAAGTGTGCATGACTTCTTCTAAATGAAAACTTTCACCTGCAAAGATATTGATCCTTGGGTCTTGAGTCATGTTTGGGTGAGATGTTTGAGTCTAGTAGTGCTTGATGGCCCTTTAGGATTTTGTTTTAGTTTTTGTCCCGGAATTGCCAAAGGGGGAGATTTGTAAGGACACAAATTTCCAATTGAGTCCTTTGTTATTTTGGCTCAATTCCGGAAAAAAACGTTTGTGTCATAGGATAGAGTTCTAGATCATCCTTCAAGCCTATGACATGCTAAAGTTTAAGATATAGAGGCCAGTTTTTATGTGCCTCGTTTCTCTTCATCAACGTAGTTCCAATTACTCCTAAGGTATGAATGCATTACATATATATATATATATAAGAGCTTGGAACATTTTTATTGGGTGTACTTTTATTTTAAACTGAGGTTTATTTTCAGAAGGTTTCTTTAAAACGTTAAAATAAAGTTTCTGGGCTAAAAATCAAATTTTAGACTTTCTGGAAGTTCGTTCGAAATTGTCGTTCGAACGAGTTTTTCGTTCAAACGAGAATTTGATTCGAACAAGGTTTACCAACGACCTGCCACTGGAACTTCGTTAGAAGTATCATTCGAACGAGACTTCGTTCGAACGATATTTTCATTTGAACGAGATTTGGCGGGAACATGTATTTTGGCAGTTTTTGACGGTTTTCCCACTTCTTTTCCCCACTATTTTTTGCCGGATTGATTAAGTGTGGGAACCAACATTTTGGAACCCATTTTTTCACATTCATTCCTTCTCCTAGGGAGAGTTTTAGAGAGTTTTAATTCCAAATGAAAAAGTTCAAGTTTTGAGTGTTTTGTCTTCCAAGAAAAATCCTTAAACACTTTTGTTTACACCCAATTGTTTGTTTATCCAAGTTCCTTAATATATATACTTTCTTGGAGTTTTGGCACCGATTTTATCTCTACCAATAAGAAGAGATATTGGGTTTGTTTCTACATCCCATAAAGAAGAAGATTTTTTGTTGTGACATACCCATTTGGAGAAAGGCTCCTTGTTTGGGTGACGGTGATTGAAAAAGTCCGATCGACGGATTCCGAGACCGCGGTGGAGCTCCATGGTTATTCACTAGGCTGAGGTGTGTACAAGAAGAAGCGTCAGGGCTTGGACGGAGTCAAGTCGAGTGTTGTAAGTCTTTCGTGTCTTGTACTTGTAAAACCATAGTTAGTGGATTTGTGGCTAGGGTCGTCCGAGGTTTTTTCCCATTGTGGATTTTTCCTCGTACATCCCGGCGTAGTGGCTTGTGATTTACTTTATCTCTTGCTATATCACCTAGATGCATGCTTAGGTAATAAGATAAAATATGGTTTAAATCACTACTCATGACTAAGTTGGTGCTAAAATTAATTTGGGTAATGTTTAAATTAATTCAGTTCAAGTCATTAATTCTTGTTGGATAAAATTTGGTTTGACCTAATTTATAATAATGAATTAATTAATTGTTAGGAAATTTTCTAGGACATGGGTTGAGTTAATATGTTTAAGTAAATTTAGAATATGTGTGTGTTTAATCTAATTTCACTTTGTTTAATTTTAATTTGAAAGAAATTAAAATGTGTTGTTTATGAAATTGTTTAGTTGAGCCATCTTTATTCCGTATCTCTATAAAAGGAAATTACATTTTGATAAAATTTAAAATTGGGGGCCTCTCGCACTTTCACCCATAATCTTAGTTACAAATAGTTGGTCATGTGGAAGAAAGTTGGGCTAAAGTTCTTAATATATTCATGTGAAATCTGGGATCTGGAGATAGAAATTGATGTTGTTACATGAAATTAATAGTTCAAAGATGTGTAACTGAGTAGTAAGGATCCATTCATTTGTTTATTAAAAGAACATCATGATTATAATGGTTCTCTGGGAGGAATTGAGGAAATTCGTAATAAACAAAACAGGCAAATTTGGGCTAATACCCAATTCCGACTCGATTCGGCCTTCGAACGAATCGATTCGGTCCTGGGGGCTGAGTGAGATGGGACCAGGGTTAGTTCCGGGGTATTTTTAGAAGTCCGTACGAGTTGGTTGAACGGTATTTCGGTCAACGAGGAATTTATTAAAAATGCAAATGTTGAATATATATTTATTGAAAAATATATTTAACTAGATGGTTAAATAATCTTTTAAAGACAAAGGAATTAATAATTAACTAGATGGTTAATTATTGATAGACGAATATTTTTGGACGTTATATGGGATTTTTTAGGTAATTATAGAGTAGTTACCTATACATATTAAATGGGAATAGTAATATGTGTTTATGTGTATCTCTGTGGACATGCCAATGTTCATGGACAGTTCTATCGGCTTGGGGTTTCGCGCAATAGGGATCGTAGCACATGTCGACAGAGGTTGGATAGACATTATGTAGGTCATTAAGGTACTACATAGCAGTGCCATCTATGAGAGGTAGGTGTTTATGCTGGTATCTTTTGTCACCATTGGGTATGGGTCGTGAATTGTTGTACTTCGTAGGGACTGCCCCACTTATGTGTATTTTTTTACGTTTGACTTGAATAGAGATTCCTTTGGACTTGTCGATAGTGCACGAATGAGACACCACTGGTAGATGCCTTTGAGTGTCGCATATATGAAAGGACATATATATAAATCACCTGGCTTAAATGATATTAGTTAATGTGTTTAAGGATGTAGACATAACTTACAGACGTTTGCTATATTATTAATAATAGATGTTTATGTTGCCTTCATGAGATATATAATACTGGAATACCTTGGGCATTGATTATTTATTATTGTCGGCTTTGTGTTAGCGATTGATTATAGCTAATTAATTTAATGTTAAATTTCTATGAATGTCATATATTATAATGGGACTTGTTTAGATGCGGGTAATATCACCCTTAGATGAGGGGTGAGATGTTAATCGCATATGAGTGATGATGGGGGATATTTACTTTGCATCAACTGTATTTATTGCATTTTAAATTGAATAAGTTAATCCTTGCAAATTTAGGGCTCTGACCCAAATTTAAATGTTTTCCCCCTAGGTGCTCCCAGATAGGGATAGCGAAACTATGACATGTCAACCTTGCATTCTCCTTTTTATTCCCTAGGAATTTCAGATCTATTGATTTGAGCTTAGGTGCTTTTCAATTCCAATTAGTTATTTTATATGGGATTACTGTTTGGGCATAAGCCCGAGATTTATTTACCTTACATTGGTTTGGGGCATTTATATTTGTGTTAGAATTGTCATAGGCTTGGTGAGAGATTGAATTTTTTTTATTATTGAAATGTTGATTTAAATTCAATTATGGGCTATTAATATTTGATTTATATTATGTTGATGCTGAGAATGGTATTAATTGACAAACAAGCCCCTTCTTCGGCGTATCATTCCTGGCCAGCCTTTACGTGAAAAAATGAGGGTTATTACAGTTGGTATCGGAACATGCAGCTTCTAGTGTACTTAGGGTATATGTTTCACTCATTACGTTGTACATTGCATCATTTAATATATATAGACTATATTTAGGGTTGATTGTACTCTTGCATTTGTACTAATTCGAGGCTTGTTTACTTTTATATGGGAAACGGACGGATAAGTAGGCCTTAACGAGTGGTCTCACCCACTCTAGAGGAGGAGGCTCAGCCAAAGCCACAGACACAGTCGCAGGCTAGACCATCACACAATTGATAAATCCTACAGAGATCTCCACTATTGTGACTCGAACAATTTCTACATCCATGGTGGACATGCTCCAGCATTTTCAACCGCTATAGGCTCAGCAACAACCACCATCACCACCACAGCGGGTGGCCGTACCAACCCAGGCACTGGGGTTCATTTGGGACAGGGTAAGGGAGGCCTTCGTGAAGGGACAAACTCCAGAGTTCTCAGGCAGTCCATGTATACTAGTGGCAAGCAGGTGGAAGAAATACATATAGGGAATTTATGGATGGTAGAGTGCACGTCGGTGTAGAAGCGTATGTTAGCTTCATTCCAATTAGTGGGGGCCACACTTCAGTGGTGGGAGTAGGTTAGGTCGATTGAAGAGAGGGATAGTCTGATGATTGAAGAGTTTTGGGAATGATTTAAGGGGAAGTATTTTTCCCAAGCTATGAAGTCTGAGATGAGGAGCATATTTATTGAGATCAAGAAGGAGGGGCGTACGGCGGCTGAGTATGAAGAAGAACTTATTTCCCTTTCATACTTTGTAAAAGAATATGTGAATGATCAATATGATAAGATGGATAGATTCATAGCGGGGTCATCTTGGCACATTAGGAAGGCTCTTTTAGAGAATCCAGACTTTACCACGTATAATCAGTTGGTGAACGCCGCACTTCTCCACTGTCAGGATCACAAAACTTTCTAGAAGAGCAAGGGTGAAAAATGACAAGGAGTTGAGTTGTCGAGCTAGGAGGGCAAGACGAATGAGAGTAGCGGATTCGGGACCCAGTAGTTTAGGGGTACTTCATACGGAGATCAAAATAAAAAGTTCAGGGGTTTCGATGATCAAAACAGATAAGGCCAGGGGCAGTTGGGATAGTGCCAACAACATAGAGGCCATAAAGACCAAGGACATTAAGGTCGAGACAAGCAGGGCTGGTAGACAGAGCAACGCCCGTTCCACGAGAATTTCTTCACTTTCTGAGAGAGGGGTCATACGTCAAGGCAGTGCCCTCGAGGTAATCAGGCAGCCCAGGAGCAGGGAGGTCAAAGGGGACATCAGGTGCCACAGGGATAGTGCCCACAGTTTCCATCTCTGGGAGTTTCTAAACAAGCTTCTCCAGCACCCTCTGCCCCACCTTAGGGACATCCACTACTATAGTACGGACATGTTTATTATATTACCCTCATAGAGTGGCCAAATCTAGCACAGGCAGTTGAGGGTATGTTCCATATTTTTGGTCATGTAGGTTACATTTTATTTGACACGAGGCATCTCATTCTTTTGTTAGCACGAGTTTTTCATGAGAGACTGGGATGGTAGATTTTTCTTTCGATATCGTACTACACAATATTCACCGGTAGGTATAGGGGCACCCATACGTTCGGTATGACGGGGTATATGATTTGAGATTGGACGACTCACTTTTGTAGCCGACTTACTAGTACTTGATATGCACGAGTACGACGTTATTTTGGGGATAGACTGGCTAGCTACATTCAGAGCATGTGTTGATTGTTACGAGAGGTCCATCATGTTCCTTATTCTGGAGCAGGAGATGTATCTGGTTGCGACGCCACACCCTGGTGGTGGGTTGAGCATGCATTTATATTATATTTAGGAGGATACTTCTTCGAAGGTTGTGGTAACACTACATTCCATCCCGAGTAGTTAGTGAGTTTTTAGATTTGTTTGGGGAGATCCCAGGGTTTCCAACTAGCCGGGAGATAGACTTCGTGATTGACATGATTCTGAGCACAAGACCCATTGCACATACACCATATCGGATGGCTCCTTTAGAGATGAGGGATATTTGGGATTATATTGAGTAGTTATTGGGATAGGGGTTAATTATGAGGAGTACTTCTCCATGGGGTGCTCCAATTTTATTCGTCAAGAGAAAGGAGAGATCATTGCGACTTTGTAGTGACCACGTGGAGTTGAACAAAGTCACTATACGGAATAAATATCCATTGCCCTGCATTGATGATTTGTTTGACCAGCTGAGAGGTGATGCGTATTTATCAAAGATTGCCTTGAGATTGGGTTATCATCAGTTGAGACTCCGGGAGGAGGACGTGACACCCCGCCTAATATAATACCGGGCAATCAATCATGTACCAAATTAAAATAGGAGTCTCATATGGTTCATTCTTAGCATCACTGTCAAAAACCAATTTAATTACTAATAACTTATTAGGCTGGCGTCAAAATTTTATTTAACTAATCTTTTTTTAATCAAAGCATTCAAATAAAACATTCACACACTTTATATATATATGAGACTGAAATTAAATAAAATAACTGAACACTCGGCTCAACATAATACAACCAAATCGAATGCCGCACTAAAAGGCGATAAAAGTATAAATGAATACAATTGGGCTTTTGTCCCGTTTGTTACTACGATTCTTCCTATCTAGATCACAAGAATAGAAGCATCTAAAAATAAACCTGCATGCATCCATAGCTGCTGTAGCAACATCTGACTCGAAAGGATCATCATCCAGGCGTCCCTGTGTTTGGACACCCATATATATATATATATATAATAGCAAGAGAGAGAAAATAGAGAAACGAGTCAGAGTCCGAGTTGAGAAAATATTTTTGCAAGTGCATAAATGTTATATTTTAAAATATAATTTATCCCATATTTAAATTTGTATCGCACTCCCATGAGATACCCCTCACCCCTCTTCTAATAGTGCACACCTATTGTATACCTACTAAATAATCTGGTTAAGATACCCTGCCTAACTAATCCCTTTCACCAAAACTCTAAAAATCCCTATAAACCCGAGTACTAAGGGATAAACTTCTCCCCATTCTCAACACTGCACCACGTTCGTGCGTGGGATGACTCATGAGGCGAAATCTAAACAAGGAACCTCCTGATACACTACTACCTGGAAATGTCGGTCTTCGAGATCCATTAGTCCCTTAGTTTACCATAACTCCAATTTTCTAACCATTTTTACGCTCCATTATCATGGATTTAACACTGAAAGTCATTAAGAGTTTACCTACATCAATATGTAAACTCATACTCAAATTCCCCAAACTTATGTTGTGGGTTCTAACCCAAAATTATATAGCTTACCAACTATAATATGAGATACACACTCAATTAAATAAAGCAAGTAAACACTTGCCTCGTGGATAAAATCCGACGACCTCGAGTCGAATCCCATGGAGTTTGGCCGGAATATCCCTTTCCTCTCTTATTTTCTCCTCTTCCTTTCTTTCTCTCTCTTTTTTTTCTTTCTCCCTCTCCCGTGCCTTTATAAGGGAGAAATAAGGGCTTGTGCCTTATTAACCCAAAAATGACTCGTTTAATCAATTACGAGTCCTTACTTGTCCAAAAAATTCCGGAACCTAAATACTACCCCCAGGATACTCTATTCTGACTATCTCGGTCATTCCAAAACCAACCGTACACTCGAAATCTCCATCTGATTCACTTAACCGTAATTCACTAATTAAACTCAACACAATGTAATACGGGTTTTTCAATTAAAATATTATCCTTTGTCGCTTTATCCAACCGTGACATATAATAAAAATACTCCGACGCATTTTCTTAATCCCAAAAGTAAATATAGCACACATTGAAAATCATCTAACCATCGTGAACTCCAAAAAATATTATTCACGATAATTCCTCAAATTTGCAAATTACACTTATTTATGAAATTTAATTATCTATAAAAGTGCGGGGTATTACAGAGGACATATTGAAGATGACATTTCGTTCGAGATATGGGTCATATGAGTTTTTGGTGATGCCATTTGGGATAACCAACGAGCCGCTGGTATTTATGGATTTAATGAATCGACGATATCCTGATTTATTCTCGGGCTACAGAGGAGCACGCACAACATTTACGGGTAGTCTTACAGATGCTACGGGACCACCAGTCGTGTGCTTAGTTTGAGAAATGCAATTTTTGGTTGAGAGAGGTGCATTTATTGGTTCACATTTTCTAAGAGGGGGTTATTAGTGGACTCAAGAAACGTTTCTGTAGAGATGGAGTGGGGACATCCCACTACACCCACCGAGGTTCGCAGCTTTTTAGGACTGGTCGAGTACTACTGTCGATTCATTCAATGGTTCTCCAAGATAACAACGTCCCTAATGAATTTGAAAAGGAAGGGAGTTCCATTTGTATGGGATAATGTGTGCTAGAAGACGTTTGATGAGCTAAAGACTAGATTGACTACAACACCAGTTCTGGCATTACCTCAGGCAGGGATTAACTATAAGGTCTTCACAGATGCATCCTTGAGGGGACCCATAGAGGTTTTGATGTAGGAGGAGGGGCCGATAGCTTATGCTTCATGAAAGCTTAAGCCTCACGAAGGACATTACCTCACCCATGACTTGGAGATAGCAACTTCGGTTTTTTCACTACGAGCATGGAGGCATTACCTCCTAGGGAGAAGTTTTAGCTATTCACAGACTATAAGATCCTACAGTATTTGTTCACACAATGGGAGTTGAACACGAGGCAGGGGAGGTGGCTAGATTTTGTGAAAGACTATCAATTTGACATTCAGTACCACCCAAGGAAGCCGAATATCTTAGCGGATGCTCTGAGCCACAAATCGATGTAGGAGTTAGCAGTAGTATGGAAGGGGGAGTGGAAATAACTTTGTGGGGATGGAGACTTAACACGCGCATTTATAGCAGTCCTCATCGTCACACATGAGATCATTATTAGGGTTGTAAAGGCACATGCAGGAGATCAAATTTTCCAGGGGAGAGTTAGACAATTATTAGCCGAGGTAGCGAAGCATTATTCCATTGGGTCGAATAGTGGTTTGAGGTACCAGGGCAGGTTAGTTGTCCGAGATGATGAGGAGTTGAGACGAGCCATTATGTCAGAGCCTTACGGTTCATGCTTTATGATATATCTCAGAGGGGATAAGATGTACCATGACATGGGATGCCAGTATTGGTGGGCCACGATGAAAACCGGTGCAGAAGATTTTATGTACAAGTGTGCTACGTGTTAGCTGGTGAAGGTGGACCATCAGCATCCTACGAGTGTATTACAACCTTTGGAGATCCCAAATATGGAAATGGGAGATCATCTCCATAGACTTCATTACTGGGTTACCTACATCACAGAGGGGGAATGATTCTATATGGTTGATCATCGACAGATTGACTAAGGTGGCTCACTTTTTACCGGTCTGGACGGATTACTTCTCTGAGCAGTACACTAGACTTTTCCTCACAGAGATTAGGAAGTTCCATGAGGTGCTATTCAATATTGTGTCAGACAGGGATAGGACATTTGTGTCCCACTTTTAGAAGAGCTTTCAGCAGGCTTTGGGGGTAGAGATGAGATTGAGCACCTCATATCGTCCTCAAACCGATGGGCAGATAAAGAGGGTGAATTTGATGTTGGAGGATATGTTGCGAATGTGTATTTTAGATTTTAAGGGGAGCTGGGAGCAGTATTTTCTTTTGGTGGATTTTGCGTACAACAATAGCTACAATTTCACGATTATGATGGAACCGTTTGAGGCACTTTATGAGATACCTTTTCGTTCACCCTCATGATGGTTGGAGGTGGGAGAGAACAAGTTACTTGGGCCAGATTTCATTTAGGACACCTCAGAGAAGGTAGAGATGATTCAAGCCAGGATACGGATTGCCTAAGATAGGCAAAAGAGCTACATGGACACATGATGAAGACACTTAGACTTTGATGTTGGGGATCAGGTGTTAATTATAGTATCACCCGTGAAGGGAATAACGAGGTTTAGGAAGAAAATGAAGTTGGCTCCCTAAGACGTGGGACTATTCCCTATTATTGAGAGGATTGGACTCGTGGCATATCGATTGGGATTACCAGACCACTTGTTGCAGATACATGATGTATTCCATATATCTGTATTGAGTAGGTTCCTGTGAGACGAGGTAGCATACCGGCACATTGATATTGATGAGATAGATCTCCAATCAGACACTACTTATGAGGATAGATCGATAGGCATTCTAGATCATCAAGAGTGTCGACTTTGATCCAAGGTTGTTCCTTTAGTTTGGGAGTAGTAGGGACACCGTCGAGATGAAGAGTCAACTTGCCAAAGGGAGGACGACATGCGCATGAAATATCCTAAACGCTTTTAGTTATGTATATTTTTCTACATTCTAAGGATGAAATCCCGTTATTAAGGGGAAGAATGTAATACCCTGTATTTTTCTAGAATAAATAATAAAACTATATTTTTGGGATAAAATAAAAATTTGTGGAAATTAAATTTAATTAGTGAATTAAATTTATTAATTGCGTACATGTAATTCGTTGTTATGTCGTAATTATTTGTGGTTGATTTTTTTGATGTCGATAATTGTAACAATTGCATGTGTAGTAGAAAATTCATAAATGATGTGTGATACGATTATTAAAATGTAATGTTGGGGTAAAATAATTGGGATGTATTTTGGGAAGTATACGGGATCATTTTGGTATTTTAAACCTTTAGAAATTGTCCTGGGGTATAGGTATAAAAGTTGGGAGATTTAAGGCTAGTCTAGTTATGGGTTCGGCCCATTTGGGGGGTCCAAAATTTGAGAATTTAACCCAACTCGTGATTAGAGAGTTAATCACTTATATCAATAAGTTAATAAACTCCCTGGATACATCATTTAAAAACCTTAGCCTACACCACTATGAGAGAGAGAGGGGGGGAAGAAGCCACAACAAATAATTAAAGGGTAATTCAAGGGGCATTTTGTCAACCGTGTATCCAGACAAGAATTTTCTTGCTTAGTTTAACTTCCAATTTGCTTCTCGATTCATTTAATGACTCCATATAATTATGGGTTATAGGCTGAAATATGATGATAGGAATTAATTTTATGCATGTAGAGGATTTATTGGAACATAGTGTGTTAACCCAGAAATCTAGGAATCGAATACTTAAAATTTAATGATAGATGCATTAGGGTTCTTGGTGTAGTTTTGGAGAATCTTGGAATCACATATAAAGGATTTTAATACATGTTTATGATGTGCATATTGTGACTTTAATTCCGTGTTATATACCCCATAATCTGAATTACATATAATTGGTAATGTGGAAGAAATCTAGGCTAAAGTTCTTAATACATTCACATGAAATCTAGGATTTGGGGACATAAATGTAACAACCCGTCCTTTTTGGAGATAATTAAATTCCATAGTTAAGTATAATTTGGAATTTGGAGAATTTCTCGAAATAGTGATTTTTGGGATTTTCGAGGATTTGATGATTATTGAAGGGTGTTAATAATTATTTTGGGACCATATAGGTCGAAATATTTTATTTATATGTCGTCGTGGAGTTTAGCGACAAAAGAGGTAAGATTTCGAGTAGAACACCGCATCTAATTATTTTGGGTTAGAATAGTGATTTGCGGTCAAGTACCTCGGATGGAAATTTCGACTGCGCCATGAGTCTCGGAATGTCCGAGATAGTCAGAAAAGAGTGTCCGATTGTCGAAATTAAGTTTCGGGTAATTTTTGAGGTAAAAGTAACTCGTAATTGGGTAAACGAGTCGTTTTTTATTTTAAAGGGGTTTAACCCTTTTTCTCTTTATAAAAGGAGGGAGAGAGGGAGAAGAAAGAAGAAAAAGAAGAAAGAAGAGACGGAAGAGAGAGAGAGGGAAGAGAAGAGGAAAAAGGGGGAGATTCCGGCCGGCCTCCGCGGGATTTGGCTCGAGGACGTCGGATTTTATCCACGAGGCAAGTGTTTACTTGCTTTATTTATTTTTAAGCATAAATATCTCATATCATTGTTGGTATAACAAACCCTAATGATTTTGGGTTGGGTATTCGTGGATAAAACGGGTTTTTGGGAGTTAAAACGAATAAACCCTTAAAAATGGTAAATTGGAGAAACTTAGGTTTTAACTGAAATTTATTGGTGATTCTGGGTTCTAGGATGCTTAGAACCCTTAATATAGGTGTATTTGTAGTTGTTTGAGGTTGTAGGACGTTGGGTGAGGCGACAAAAGCTTGGGAGAAGCTTTAATGGCGGAAACCTTCTCGAAGAAGGTGATGAATAGTAACCTGCAGCCTTTAGGGTCATTTTTGACTAGGAAAAGAATTGATTTAGCTTTCGGTCAAAACATAAAAGTTGTAGATCATTTCGATACGGTCACGTGGGCGCCGACCGTGTAGTTTTCTGATTTTTCCTTGATTTGATATGATTTTTACAAGATGGCAGCTCCGGGTTGGAATTTCCAACTCGGAAATCAAATCGGGAATTGGAAAAATTACGGCTAGAATTAATTGCTTAGGCGTTTTGGATAATTTTTGGGGTAGTTTAGAAACCCCGATAATGAAATCGGGTTGTTGGATAGAGGAATTTGGAGAATTTAGTTTTGAGGACCTGGTGTGACCGGTCGACCGCGCACCTATGGCCGGTTGACCGCGTCAAGAAGAAATGGCTTACTGCTTTGTTTCGTAGGCTTAATTGCAACCCGCGGTCGACCGGGGGTCTAGGATCGGTCGACCGGTGCCCTGTTTTTAGCCCAAGATTTTGGAGATTATTATTTCTCCTCTTTGAGATTTAAATTTAAGGGCCTTCTAAGTTAAAGTATATTAGAGGGTTATGTCCTAAAGGACTTGAGGAATTGGGAATATATATGTATATATTCACTTAGAGTGAATTATTATATTTGGAGATATCCAATAAACCTTTAAGAGTTGATTAAGGTAATTATTAGTCATCAAAGTAAGAAATACTTTGGATTTAGAATCATGCTAATACAAATGCATGATTATGATTCCTGGAGGGAATCTTTGGGATTATTGGTCATCGCTAGATGCTATAGGCCACTATGGCCGTTTATATATATTCTAGGAAGAATATATAGGAGATGTATATACTGTGTGATTTAGGTATATATATATGTTATGATGGAAATGATTTTGAAAATATAAAAATGAATATTTTCAAAATGGAAAGAGAAATGTTTTTCATAATTAATAAATTATGGATTGTATACACACCTCCCTAAATCTCTATCATAAGGGAAGTCGCACGCGTTGTGGTGAAGCCTTCCTGGCTGTTGAGCAGGTTGGATATAGTCCCTAGGCCATATGGGCGTTTTTTTGTACTGCGCTGGTTAGGAGATTCCGGGTGTGGTCTTGACTATCCCGCAGGCATATGGCCGCTTCCCGACGTTGTTAGGTTCCCAGGTTGTCTTGGAGGCCCTGGAAGATGATAGCCATTTAGGGGCGCGTCCAGTGGGGAAACCCGGAGGGGCGGTCTTAGATTTATTAAAGCAATTCATGATAATTGATTGGCTTTAATTTACATTTCCTGAGTATAAAAAGGGAAATGGGATAAATGTTTGGCTTCGGTAACACTCCCGGATGTAGGAAGGGATGTGGAAGCATATGTTATGATCAAAGCATTTTCATGATAATGAAAATGGTTTTGGGTATATTTCCTGAGTATAAAAAGGGAAATGTGATGATTTAAAAAGGAAAAGAATTTTTATGTTAATAAAATTGGCTTTTAAAAAGTTATATGTTTTGGTAAAGCAATTCATGCTAATGAATTGGCTTTAAATACATTTCCTGGATATGATAAGGGAAATGGAAGTTTTTGAAATGAAAAGGTTAAGTATTGATAAATACTTTGTGTATAGAATACACCTCAGTCCGGGAGATAGATCCGGATGATTATATATATGTATATGTAGATAGATGTATTGAGTACCGAGGGTCTAATGGATCCCGACGATCGACCATGCCGCTTAGTAGTGTATTGGGGGGGTTCCTTGTTTGGATTTCGCTTCGCGAGACACCCCACGCACGAATATGGCACTGTGTTGAGACTGGGGAGAAGTTTAATCCTTAGTGCTCTTATATTATAAATGTTTGTGGTATATATATATATATATATATATATATATATTATATATATATCTTTCTGTACTGAGGGACTAGCGGATCTCGATGATCGACCTTGCCGCTTAGTAGTGTATTGGGGGGGTTCCTTGTTTGGATTTCGCTTTGCGAGACACCCCACGCACGAACATGGCATGGCGTCGAGATTAGAGTGAAGTTTAGCCCTTAGTACATCTGTCGGTCTATCTAGGGTAGATAGTGGGTTTGGGATAGACTAGTTTAGCAGGATAGCTTGACTAGGATGTCTAGAGGGATGCGCTAGGAGTGCACTGTTAGTGGAGAGGTGAGGGGTATCTCATGGGAGTGCGATACCAATTTAAATATGAGATAAAACTATTTTTCTCAAAATAAAGCATTTATGCACTTGCAAAATATTTTCAAAACATTCGGGCTCTGACCCGTTTGTCCACTCTCCTTTCTTTCTCTATACTATATATATATAGGTGTCCAGACACAGGGACGCCTGGATGGAAATTCTTTCGAGTCAGACGTCTGCTGCAGCAGCTGTGGATGCTTGCAGGTTATCGGTAGACGTTTCTTTTCTTGTACTCTAGATAGGAGATATTGTATAAACATTCGAGCCAATGGCTCAATTGCATTTATTTATTCTTTCAGTACAGCATTCGATATGGTTGTATATTTGGACCGAGTGTTCAGTTATTTTAGTTCCTTTCATTTTCATTTCAGTTCATTACGCATTTAATTGTGGACGTTTTAATTTATTCGTTAAAAAGAGTAGTTAAGTAAAAGTTTTTAACGACCACCTAATAGGATATTAGTAATTAAATGGATTTTCGACAGTGATGCTAAGGATGATCCATATGTGACTCCTGTTTTAATTTAATATTGGAGTGATCGCCCGGTATCTTATTAGGCGGGTTGTTACAATAAATTGATGTTGTTACATGAAATTAATTATTCAAAGACGTGTAAGTGATTAGTAAGGACCCATTCACATGTTTATGAAAAGAACATCGCGACTAGAATGGTTCTTGGGGAAGAATTGAGAAAATTCGTATAAACAAAACTGGTGAATCTGGGCTACTTCCCAATTTTGAATCGATTCGGCCTTTGAGCGAATCGATTTGGCCAAGAACCAAATTGATTAGGTCCCGGGGGCTGAGTGAACTAGGACCTGGGTTAGTTTGGGGGTATTTTTAGAAGTTCGTACCAGTTGGTGGGATGGTGTTTAGGTCAACGAGGAATTTATTAAAAATACAAATGTGGCATATATATTTATTGAAAATTATATTTAACTATATGGTTAAATAATCTTTTAAATATGAGGAAATTAATAATTAACTAGATGGTCAATTATTGATAGATGAATATTTGTGGATGTTATGTGGGATTTTTAGGTAATTATAGAGTAGTTACCTATACATATTATATGTGAATAATAATCTATATTCATGTGTATCTATGTGGACACATCAATGATCTTGGACAATCCTATCAGCTTGGGATTTCGCATGATCGGGACTGTAGCACATGTCGGCACAGGTTGCCCAGACATTCTTTAGGTCATTTAGGTACTACGTAGCAGCGCCATCTACGATAGGTATGTGTTTATGCTGGGATCCTTTTTCACCACTGGGTAGGGGCCATGAATTGGTGTACTTCATAGGGACCGCCCCACTTATGTGTGTTTTGTGACGTTTGACTTGGATAGAGATTCATTTGGACTTACCGATGGATCACGAACGAGACACCACCAATAGATGCCTTTGAATGCCGCACATATGAAAGGACCTGTACATAAATCACCCAAATTAAATGAGATTAATTAATGCTTCTAAGGATGTAGACACAACTTACAGACCTTTACTATGTTGTGCATAATAGATGTTTATGTTGCCTTCATAAGATATATGATACTGGAATACCTTGGGCATTGATAATTGTTTATTTACGGCTTTGTGTTAGCGATTGATTTCAGATAATTCTTTAATTATTAAATTGGGATGACTGTCGTACATTATAATGGGACTTTATTGGGTGCGGATAATATCACACATAGATGAGTGGTGAGATGTTAATTGCATGTGAGTGACGATGGGGGATATTTACTTTGCATCGACTGTATTTTTTGCCTATTAAATTGAATAATTTAATTCTTGCACATCTAGGGCTCTGACCCAAGTTTAAATATTTTCTCCCCCCACAGCTTCCAGACAGGGATAGCTGGACTGTTGACGTAGCAACCTTGCATTCTCCTTTTTGCTCCTGACTCATTTCAGATCTATTGATTTTAGCTTAGGTGCTTTTTAGTTCCAGTTATTTATTTTATTTGGGATTATTATTTGGCCATAAGCCGTGATTTATTTACTTTACGTCGGTTTGAGACATTTACATTTGTGTTGGATTTGTCATACTCTTGGTGATGGATTGGATTTTTTATTATTGAAATGTTGATTTAAACTCAATTATGGGGTATTAATATATGATTTATATTATGTTGATGCTGAGAATGGTATTAACTGACAAACAAGCCCCCATCTTCGGTGTATCATGCCTGGACAACCTTTACACGAGAAAATGGGAGTTGTTGTAGAGAGAGAGAGAGAGTATACACTAACCAATGTTTCTAAATATTGAGGTAAACACAACTATATAAATTTAATTCTCACCAAGATGTTGCCACACTTGAGATATTAAGGGATTTCTTATATGTACACTATAGTTTTCCTTCCAATCATTTTATATAAGACATAGTTTAATGGTGTTTAGTTGCCTATATTATTCCAAGATAGTGAATTGATTGTACTAGGAGTATTTCAATAAATGAAATTTTTTATATGCCTATTCTAGTGTTGCTTATCTGAAAAACCAAATTATATGAATATGGGATAATGGTTCTCAGTATTTCCAAAATTTAATTTCTTTCAATTTTAATTTTCTCTTAAACAAAATTAATTCAATTTCAGATTTATACAAACCAAACCAAATATGAATTTTCCAAATTAATACTTCCAACTTGAATTAAAGTAAACTCAAACAACCCAAATTATGTAAGCAATAATTACGCCTTTTTGGTGATTAACCGGTTTTATTTTGTTAAACCTAGGCATGCATCTAGGTGATATTTTGCAAGATAAAATACACAATCACTTAGAGCAAATCTACAAAAAAAAAACTAAACTAAACTGAATCTCCAAATCATACAAGCTTAAAAGGGAAATTAAATAGGGTAAATGAAATCTACTTGGAGTAAACCGAAACCCCAAAATCATAAGTCAAATCAAACTCATAATCCAAATATTAGAGTTCGTAACACATACCAATCACGAATGGATTCCATTAAAAATGATGTTTGAATGAAAGATGGTGCAATTTAATCGGGGAACTGATGACGTGAAACCATGACTTTCGAGCTTTCATGAAAAATTTAATTACCTGTGAACAAAAATGTCAAAGGATTATATGGAAAAAATATTTAAAAAATGGCCATTGAATTTATCGACATCTTCACATAGTGGAAGATTCGAAATTCATATTAGCAGCACGATTTGGAGGGACGTGAGGATTGAGAGAACATAGTGGGAGAAAATAATGAACGTTTTTGGGATTTTCATTAGGAGGGAAGCCTCCCGCTTCTATTTTGTGAGGTGTATTATTTAAATTTATTTTCACTTAATTATTTGACATGATAAAGCTCATTAGTAACACATATCTTAATTTAGTAACAGTAAATTACTTTTAGTAATTGTGATAGTATAATAGTTTTAATAATCAATAAATTTGTGTGTTACTAAAACTGTGTTTTGGTGTAGTGATACACTCACATATACCCATTTTAAACCCACTTACTCTCTCTCTAAAAATAAACACATAACCACCACATCCTTTATCTCTCTTATAGCGCCACCTCTATCTCCACCCTCACCCCCACCCCACCCTACCCTATCGAAAACTCGTCGAAAGCATCCCACCGAAAAATCTCGTCAAAGTGTTTCTCTCTCTCTCTCTCTCTCTCTCTCTCTCTCTCTCTCTCTCTCTCTCTCTCTTCATCTGTTTCTTTATTTTTTTCAGGTTCATGCTAGGGGTAGCATCACCCGAGCTGGAGAATAAGAGTTTTCGCCGAAAAAATGGCTTTTTGCAGAAAAAAAGAGGTTTTATAGAAACAATAAATTTATTTATTTCGATTTTTTTCCAAAATTTTTTGAATATGGGTGTTGTTTGATAGATCTTGATGAGTAGATTTCAAATATATAAATTTTGTGAATTTTGAATCTGTAGATTTGAAATTATGGACTTTTGAAGATGTGATGTTTTTTTTTTGCAAAAAACGAGGTAACGGTTGTCAAAGATATTTTGGGTGTGTATTTGTTATTTTAATATGATGAGTTGGTAAAATAAGACTTTTGACACTATTGACTCGATCAAAGGATCGCTTGACCCATTGACCAAGTGAATGAGACTTGGTAACTATTACCCCCTTTTAGTTTGTGGGTTTATTTTGGAGATTTGCAGGTTTTCGAATCTTTATTTTCAATCTTTCTCTGGTGCTATTTTTTATTTCGTTATTTTTTTAGAAATTTTGGAGATCTCCTGGAAGATTTACGGTTTCCTTGTTGTCCTTTTTATTAGTTTCTTGTATTTTCATGGTTTTTTAGACTTGTGATTGTTTCTAGATATGGTTTTTTGAGATAGATGATTTTTGGAATCCAAATTTACAGATTTGTTTTTTTAGATTGTTGGATGACTTGTTTCTGTTTGTTCTTTTTTCTTGACATTTGATGATAGTTTTTTTAATTTATTAGAAAGTAGTTTTTTTTAGCTAAAAATTATTTTTCCTCAAAATCATTTTTTTGGGTGAAAACAATTTTTTTCCCTGAAATCTTTGATCATCATTATTTTCTATGTTTTTTTTTTATCAAGGTTAGAATTTTTATTTTTTGAAACTGCTTTTCTATTTTTTTCTATTTTTTTCTATTTTTTAGAGTTTTATTCAATACTGATCAAACTATTAAAATATTTTTCCAATACTTTTTGTTCATATTTTTTTGGTGGAAATTCGTAACCATTTAACTCTTTTCTATCATTTTTAGAAATTTTAAATATTTATTAAATGTTTTTTTTGTAATTTTCAATTTTTGAAATCATTAAAATATTTTTTGAAAATTGCTATTTTACTTGGTAATTATTATTATGTTTTTTTTTATTAAGGTTGGATTTTTTGTTGTAAATTGTTTTCTATTTTTTACAAAAAAAATAATGTTTTTTTCAATATTTTTTATATTCTTTAAATGTTTTCCTTTAAATTCCAAAGTATTTTTCAGTATTTTTATAATTTCTAAAATATATTTTTTCTTTGTAATTTGCAAAATTTAAATATTATTTTTGTAACTAATAGATTTTGTAAATATTTTTCTGCAATTTCCATTTTTTAAATATTATATGCTGACTTGGACAAAATCAGTCTTCAATTAATTTTTTAGCACCGTTAGGGCTTTATGGTTACTTGCAGTGTTTTTTAAAATGTTTGGGTGGATAAGTCTATGATTTGAAGTTCGGGTGGTGAAGTGACAAGGGGATAAAGTTAAGGGGGGGAGCGAGTGTAATTAACTCTTTATATGTTTGTTACATGTAAATAATCTTTGGAATTCAACATAATTTGATGGCTCAAGTGATATATCTTTATATGTTTGCTATATGTAAATAATCTTTGGAATTCAACATAATTTGATGGCTCAAGTGATATATCTTTATTTGTTTGCTATATGTAAATAATCTTAGGAATTCAACATAATTTGATGGCTCAAGTGATATATCTTCTCAATTGGATACTTCACATGGCAATTCAACCCAATTTGATGGTTCGCATATAAATTATCTATCTCAAGCATATGTATTTTTTTCATTTTTAAATATACTATAAGCCATTTTATATTTATTAACAATCATTGATATTTTTATAATGTTTAGGATTACCATAATTTATTTTGGACCGTTGCAAATGTGATGGATAATGACCCAAAACAACCTTTTCGGTTTGGAAACCTAATGAAAGTTGATGTTGAGACCTTTTTTTTCAAAAAACAAAAGTCATCGTCAAATTTCAAAAACATATTTTTGAGATACATATGTAGTGACACTTCAATATTTATGGTGCTTTATTTTTGAGATACTTACTTTGTGTTAGAACATATTTATGTGAAGCTTTAATATTAGAGTAGTGAAACTTTATTATTTTATTATTATATCTTTAGTGTTAGTTTATATTGTAAAAGCCAAAATTTTAAAGTCAAATTCTAAATATAACGAAACCCTAAAGAAATGACAATGTGAAAATATTTTTTTGTTTGACTACATACGCGAAGCTTTCAACCCAAAAAATAAAAAGATTACAGTATGCTTGTTTCTTGTCCATCGTACTTTTAACATAGTTTTTAAAAATAAGGTGATAATAGGTTTGTAATGGGAGAGAGAAAAAGAAATGGGTTTGGATAACTATGCATCTCTGTTCGCAATTATGTAGTTTTCAATGACCACTCAAGATTGAAAACAATAAAGTTATATAAATCCTTAAAGTGTACCCTCACCCATATTCTGTGCATTAAAAGGTTATACCTTATTATTTTGGGTCCCACCAGGGCACTAAGCACAACACGTTATTGCTTTATAAATTTTATCTTATTATAAGGGTACAAAAATGGGGTACACTTTGAGGGTCCATGTAGTGGAGCTCGATTGAAAATGTGGTTCTTATGTTCTTAACTCATGCGGTCACACACACTCTCTCTCTCTCTCTCTCTCATATATATATATATGGAAAGGATCAAGTGAGGTCCCAATTTGAGGACCCTAAATGAGGACCATTTTTTTAAAATAGTAAAAAAGATATTTTTGGGCTGATTTTTTTTATGATTTTTAAACATTTCAATAGGACCATAAAAAATAATCAACTCAAAATAATTTTTTTTCTATTTTAAAAAAATCGGTCAAACTTTGTCGATTTTTAAGTTGTTAGAAATTAACAAAGTTTGAACGATTTTTTTAAAATAGTAAAAAAAATTATTTTGAGCTGATTTCTTTTATATGGACCTACTGAAATGTTTAAAAACTATAAAAAAATCAGCTTAGAATTTTTTTTTTACTGTTTTATCAAAATTGGTCCGCGCCAGCGGTATGCAAACAGAGGTCCTCATGAGATTCGCTCTCATATATATATATATATATATATATATATATGTATACCCTCAAATGTTTAAAACTCACAAAAAAAAATCACCCCCCCCCCCAATTGTTTTTGTATTAAAAAAAAGTATAAGTACAGTACAAACTTATTTTTAAGTCCTTACCTGAAATTCTCTCTCTATATATATAAAGGAAACCCAATATTTGTCCCCTATAATCAGTATCAAAATATCAATTATATAAATTCTATATAAATATCTGTTCAATATTATTTTTAGGTTTTTAGTTTATGCACTTAGGACACATGTTATCGAGACTCATATAAAAATGTTTGATATGTATGTGTGCATTATGCAAAAATAGAGGACAAAAGAGAGAGTAGTAAGTGTTGTATGTAAAATTTGTTCATCTACGTGGACCAATAAGAAATGGACATACATTCTCCTACGTGGCAAACTTCATAGTAATTACTTACTTGTTCGGCTCCTGAGATAGTTGGTTAGCCAACCGGCTGACCAAACCAAAGAATATGAACCATCAAGAATATCAAAATACATTTGTGTGGAGTCACCAACAGTCATTAGACCCGTGAATTTCAAAAGTCATATTTATTGTATACAGATGTAAATGCATGAATATATAAAGGCATTCAATATCTTAGACTCCTCACCACTATAAATACATGATCTCCCTTATCTCAATGGAACAATTTCCATCAATCTCAAACACACCATACTATTCTCTTGTAAACACCGAAAATAAAACCAACAGGGGACATAGGCTTTCTTCACAACCAAACCGCTTTAAAAATCTTGGTCTCTTGTGTGTTTGCTCAGCTTGTTTATATTCATTTCATATGTGATTATAAAATGCGAATGACCATTTTTAGACATCAACATATTGGTGTCATCTATGGGAAACGACATGAAAAGTCTTTGCTACCTATTAGAAGATATTGAGATTTATATTACAAGCCGATGATTTATGCAATATGATTAAGAGCTAAATGTTCTTTCCCTCTCTTTGTAGATAACATACCTTTTAGGTACACATCGTTTCATTCATTTGTGTTGATAAACTGTACACTCAATTTTTATTCATCTATCTGTCTGCACAACTGTGTTAATTTCAGATAATTTTCGTCAATTGATTTTTAGATGAATTCCATAATAATTTTATATGTGGTTTACGATTGTTCATCATATTTTTATCTCTTCAACTACAAAATAAGAAGGGTTAAATGTCAAAAATAACTTTCTCTCTCCTGAAAACCAATTACCCACCTCCATAAAGAGGATGAAAAATGAGTCACTGCTCTTGATTATCAGAGGAGACCACATCAATTTGTGGCTTTGGTTGTATACTTGAGATCGAAATCTATCCAAAATATGTCTGTTGAACAGAGTATTAACACTACAATGGATATCTGGTTTATTTGGTCAATTGTCGACAGATAGCAACCCCAATCGGATCTTCAATGGAGGAACATGGACCAAGCACTCATCTTGCTGAGAGGTACTGATTGAGGGATGAAATTTTGTCTTGAAAAATCTAAATCCCATCTACATGGACCTTACTAACCTACAACCTTAGGTATTTTTCAAAATCTGAAAATCCTATTTTATGAATGAAGAATAATATTGATACTCCCTACTTTAACAGATCAGACGGTAAAACCCATCTGGGTTTTACTCATTTTAAACCTAAATGGTAATTGGGTCGTTCGCATCCCCTCCTCCGACCAACAACCTGACACCCTTCACTCGAACATGGTTGTCATAGTAAAAAATCATGACAAAAAACATATATTTTTTATCACGGTCAAAGATCGTGACAACTTGGTTGTTACGGACGTGTCACGGTCAAAGACCATGACAAGCTTAAGAAGTTGTCACGATCTTTGACCATGACACATCCGTGAAAGTTTTAAAAAATAAAACCCTAGCCACTTATCCTTTTCCTTTCCCTCGCGTTTCATTTTTCTTTCCCTCTCTATTATATCTCTCCCTCTCTCTCTCCTCCATGCTGTGATTCTCCCTCTCTCTGCCTCCCTCTTTCACTGGTACATTTTCTCTCTCTCTCTCTCTCTCTCTCTCTCTCTCTCTCTCTCTCTCTCTCTATACAATTTTCAGTTCGTGCGTGTTTGTTTATCTATATGTGTGTGTGTTAATGTGTGTGACCGTGTGTGTTTAAGTGTGTGTGTGTTTATGTGTGTTTCAGTGTGTGTGTGTGTGGGTCACTGTGTGTGTGGGTGTGTATTTCAGTGTGTGTGCGTATAAATTGAAATTGATATTATAAATTGAAATAGAAATTGAAATTGGTATTTGGTATTTGATATTTGGTAATTGGTATTTAATATTTGGTTTCTCTCTCTAATTGCATCAGCGGCGACCCCCTTTCCTCTTACTCACATATTTCGACGATCATCTATTTCTCTCTCTACACACATTTCAGTACATCTATCTCTATTTATATACATCTCTCTCTCTCCCTCTCTCTCTCTCTCTATATATATATATATATATATACATAGATATTGTTGAATTGTTTGGAATTCTTATATTGTTGTTAACTGGTGGATTTGAACATTTCGATGGCCATTGAGTTGGTTGGCCCTTAGACTATACTATAAATTTTAAAAGTTTGTTGTTAAACAATTAATAATGCGAAATATGTTCATAACTATGTATAAAGATTACTATTGAATAAATTAAAAATACTTACCATGGTAATTTATAACTACTTTGAATTTCATATAGTGCGCATAGATACTAGCCTTCTAGTTCTTCTGCATACACATTCAATAGCCCTTAGACCCATTCGAGAGTCATTACCCCTCTAATGAGATCTCTCGAATTGTCCCGTTTGGATAGTTTGGGATAACATAATTTATGTATAATAATATTCTTAGTGGATTAAACTTGTTACTTTTGGGGTAAGTTATGTGGTCATCTGTTCATATTCTCTAGGTACATACTAGATGATGTGGTGTTAAGTGTAATTTCAATTGACAAATTGGAATAACACTTACACTTGCGAATCTACGTCGTGTACTTGGAGAACTATGGGGACATGATTTCGAATTTTTCTCAAATTGAGACAATGTGCCTGAGCTGCTATGTATATTACGGAAATATATTGTCTTGAATGGGATATGACCGCTAACCCTTTAGAGGAAATGGAGGAAATATGCAGTCTCAAGTGTGTGTATTCTGAAATTAATATTTGTATATTGAAATCGATATTCTAAAAATCGTTACTTATTTCTTTTTCACCCTAGTTACTTGTTATATAACACTTTCTTTGAAGCGTGCATGCATGCATGTATTCTCATGTGAATACATGACGTAACGGTACTGTAACATGATATAATGCTTTTTATATTCTCATATTCGCTTCATAAGCTATTGATTCGTTGATTTGAACATTTAGATGGCTATTGAGTTGGTTGGCCCTAGAAATTTCTAATATTTTGCATTATTATTTGAATTATTGTTTCAGGTTCTTGAACTGTTGTTGACTGGTGGATTGGAATATTTAGATGGCCATTGAGTTGGTTGGCCCTAGGCATTTCTAATATTTCGCATTATTATTTGAATTCTTGTTTGGGATTTTTGAATTGTTATTGACTAGTGGATTTGAACATTTAGATGACCATTGAGTTGGTTGGTCCTAGACATTTCTAACATTTAGGGTTATAATTCTACCAAATATAAATAAGACATAAATTAAACATACTATAAATTATAAAATCTTGATGTTAAACATTTAATAATGCAGAATGAAACATAATAATGAATAAATCATCATTATAAACATTACTACTGAATAAATGAATATACTATCGTGTTTATACTAATCCATGAATATAAGCTTCTTACCTATAATAGGTGATTGTTTTTATCAGCTGTGATGAGATATCGTAAATACAAAAAGTGGATGGGTGAGACAAATATATGAGGCGATGTGTTTCATAGAGGTGCTAATGAATTTGTGAAATACGCAAAGAGATGTTGTAATGATGAAGAGTTACCATACCCGTATGCTATGTGTAGGAATAGTAAGGTGTTTGGGTGTAAAATAATTGAACAACATTTGTTGAGATGGGGCATGCAAGATAGTTATTAATTTTGGATTTTTTAATGGGAATCAAAAGTTCTTTTTGTCCCCGAGCAATCTTCGCAACAACCTTCAACAAATAGGATAGACGTACAAGGGAAGGAGGACAAGTAGATCATAATATGATAGAGGATTTAGTTGATGATGTGTATAGAGTTCATGAAGTGAAAGAAAATGAGGTCACGAACGATGTACAAGGTTCAGGTGCTCATGAAGATATCGGGATAAACCGTGACGATGACTACTAAAGTTTAAAATTTAAGGAGACCCGACCATTGTAATCTGGCTATGACAAAGATAAGACAAATTTACATGCCATGGTTAGTTTGCATAGTTTGAAGACCTAATACAGTTTGTCCGGCAATAACATGACATGAATTTTGAATTGAGTAAAGGACTTGTTACCCAAGCTGAATACGCTTCTAAATAGCTATCCTACTATGAAGAAAAGTTTGAAAGGTTTGGTAATGTAGTA
This sequence comes from Sambucus nigra, assembly GCA_949130495.1. Taxonomy (NCBI): domain Eukaryota; kingdom Viridiplantae; phylum Streptophyta; class Magnoliopsida; order Dipsacales; family Adoxaceae; genus Sambucus; species Sambucus nigra. The sequence goes on from OX422216.1 coordinate 21,530,591, forward strand.
TAAATCAATTCATGCTTGTGTGTATGACTGCATATTATATCTAAATGAGTATGAAAATCTTAATCGGTGTCCGGTATGCGATGAACCTAAATATGTGCAATCTATTCGCAAGGAAGGCACAAGCTTAAAAGTTCCTCAAAAAGTGTTGAAATATTTTCCCTTTGGTCTTAGATTGAAGTTGTTTTTGACATTTCCATGGATAGCGGAGGCAATGACTTGGCATGCTAAGGCAAAAGTAGGGGATAATCTCATACATCATCCTATTGATTCTACATCTTGGGAGAAGATGAATTATGAGTATCCCGAGTTTTCTCGAGAACAGCGTAATATTCATTTGGCAAAATCAATATATGGTTTTAATATATTTGGAAATATAAGCACTACTCAGAGTGTATGGCCAGTGATCCTTGCACTCCTTCCTCCATCACAGTGTATGAGACCTGAATTTTCGATGTTGTCTTTGTTGATACCGAGGCCAAAGGCACCAAGTGAGGACATCGATGTTTATTTGGATCCTTTGATAGAATAATTATATGAGTTATAGAAAGTGGGTGTGTGAGAATTGGAATCTTTAAAAAAAGAAGAGGTTACGCTGAAAGCTATGCTGATGTGGGGATTTCATGATTTTCCAGCTTATGGGACATTTTACGGTTGTGTAGTACATGGTTATTTGGGGGTGTCCTATTTGTGGAGGGGAGACTGAATCTCTGCGTCTAATCGATAGCGAAAAAAATATATACCATTGACATAAGAGGTTTTTACTCCCCGATCATGGTTTTAGATTTAAGAAAGGTTCCAATTTTTTACCGTGCCGGATTGAACTAGGCTACCTCCGAGAAAACTTTCAGGTTCACGAAAGTAATACCCCATATTTTTACTGGTTTTAATTATATTATTAATTGAATTAAAAATGAGAAATTAATTGGTAATTAATACGGATTTAAATACTAGCGAGACGAGAGTTAGTTTTTACTTATAATAATTATGTTGAACGTTACTGACTGAGTATAGTAATATATGATTATGAACATATTAAAATTGTCACATGTCGAAAATACGACAGTTTTAAAAATTAAGTTGGGATGCGCGTGTCATTCGTGTCGGGACCAATTTAATGGATTACAAAGTAGTTTATTTTTATGTCATCCTTATGGTCATTTTGAGTACGCCAATGTATCCATAAGGGTCGAGATAGTCATAAAAGTCTACCTAGGGGTTTTGTTTGGGTCAGAGGGCATTTTTTGGCCAAACTGGCAACCCGGGAGGGTATTTTAGTCGTTTTACTATTTGATGAGTAGTGACCTACGAAATTTAGAAAGCCTTATGAGCTGCTAGGTTAGATGCCTTAGGGTTTTCACCACCAAAACACACATACAACCATTAGAAAAGAAGCGAAAGAAGTTCCCAAAGGAGAACCACCATTCTTAGGCTTTTTGCACCATTATCACTACCATCGGATAGATCAAGAAAAGAGGATCGTTCCTATATCATCTTCTCCAAAGGATCAGAACTTTCATTTCCAAGAAAGTGATTGAACTTGTAATAATTCAGTGTATATATTATCCATGCTAGTTTAGAATTAGAGAAAAACCTTTAAAAATGATGAATTAATGGATTTGGAGATTTAAATCTTAATCTTGGTAGGTTTCTGCATGTAGATTAACTTCTGGAAATATAACAGCCATGAAATCCTAATTCATGTGAAGAAAATCATGAATTTGTGTTGAATTATATTATGTTCTCGAAGAAAATAGAAGAAATAGGTTTTTTATGAAATATACATGATTTGATCAAAGAAAATGACAACCCATAATGATTTGATGATTCTAAGATGTTAGAATTTATGTGTTTATGTTGGTATAACATTTGGTATACATATTTGGGAGTTTGGGACATTATAATAGAGCTTTTGAGGGTAAAAATTGATGAAACTCGTAGGCAAAAATATGCAGAAAACGTAGGCCAATATATGATGGATCGATCGATCTATTCAAGAATGTGAATAGATAGATTGGATCAATTGATCGATTATTTCCTTCGATCGGTCGACTCCCCTTGTATTTGTGATAAATATACCTTTTAAGGTTTAACCAATCCTGACTTTTAAGAATTTTTGGTGTGGACTATTTGAACATATTGGGACTTGGAGAAGGTTAGTAGGGGTGTATTTGAGGCCCGAAAAATATTAGTTTGGTTTGGGGTTAAATGATAAATTTACGAGTGTTTGAAGAGTGAGTTACGGTTGGAAATTATGGGAACTTGAATTTAATTCAGATAAACATTAACTTAAGGTTAGAGACAGTAGTAGGGGGACTTTAAATTACTGAAATACCCTTAGACAAAAGTGGGAGACTTAGTAACCTTTTGGGATAGGTTTAAGTACTCGGATTTATATGACGAGAGTTGTCTTGCTAAACATATTAAATAGAATAATCGGGATGAAACTATACTACGTAGGAGACTTGTAAAGTAGGATGAGAGTATACTTATATTAAAATGATGATTATTTAGCTTATGTGTTTGCCTAGTATATGGATTATTATGTGTATGACATACCTACTATACTTGCTATCATGTGAGGTTGTACGAAGAGGACAATCTTATCTTATGTGCCTTCGGGGGGATTTAGATTTGGTACCTCAAGAACATAGAACTATGAAGACTTATTTGTCAGTTGATAAGTCAGTTGATCATGGGAGCGTAGGTATGTGCGTGACCCATGGGTATGTGAACTATGTTCACCTCCAATATGTGTGATTTGTATTGATACGGTTCCTGAGTGATTCGAAACTCGTGATCCTTATGTATGTGATGTACTGGGATTCGATAGCAGAGTGTCCATGCACCGCAACTTAGACTAGGGGTGCCATATGTGTATATATGTACTGAGAGTGATATAAATATATAATTGAGATTGTTCGTCTATGTTTCTTGGTAGATGAGTTAGGGTGAGACCTATAGAATAATGTAAACTTGTGGTAATTAATAATGAGTATTAAGTTACTTAAAAATGATTAATAATTAATGGTAATGGAATTTCATGGTATTTGAGTAATACGGGTGGCATAGTATAGTAACCCCTATAGACAAAGATTTGGTATCAACAAGATAGGTGGGTAGTGTAGATAGTATGGGTAGTAAATATGCATTAGGCGTGCACAATAGTTGAGGGGTGAGAATCTCAAGTGAGAGCACGTGACTAACATGTATATAATATTTACTATTTAATACAATTAAACACCTGCTGTTTTTAAAATATTTTTACCTTGGGCTCTGACCCATTTTCTTCCAAATCTATTTTGTTTTTGTAAAAATATTTTAGGTGCCCAGCCACAGGGACGCCAAGCATAGGAGTTCTATTCTGTTGACGTTATGTTACTACTATGAATGTTGCAGGATCTCGGTATTAGATGCCTCCACATCTATCTTTGCTTCCTTCAGAGTCATTTATATAAGTTAGGGCATGTTTCCCATTATTCTTTAGAGATAGCGGTTTTAGAGTTTCATTTATTTCAGATGTTGGATTTATTTATTCAGACTCTTGTATTGGGACTATTTGGAATTGAGACTATATTTGGAGTGTTACTCTAGACTCTGTTATTTATTTTTATTAATTATTCCTATGAGATTGTTTATGTGGATGTTGAATGGTTGGTTATTCATTACTTAGTTGTACGTTAATTTAATTAATAAAATTTAGCATCTCACTTTTTAAATATTAGGTGACTAGTAACTAATTAAATGTTTTTCGATAGTGATGCTAAGATTCAACCAACTTGATATTCTGTATTAATTTAATAAAGGAATAGCTACCCGGTATTTAATTTGACAGGGTGTCACAAGAAATTAAAAGTAAATGTTTTAATTGTATCCCTAATATGCAAGGTAAGAATCCTAAATTCAAAAATGTCAAGCATAAGAAGACCCCAACTAGGAATGAAATTGAGATAGGAAAGACATGTTCTAGGAGGTCAATTTTATTTGACTTGCCTTATTAGAAGAATAACCTGGTGCGCCATGTATTGGATGTGATGCATGAGAAAAAGAACATCACTGAACATATTGTGGGAACATGCCTTGGGGGAGTGATTCGAAGGATGGAGAAAATACACGAAAATACCTTAAATCGTTGAAACTTAAGCCACAGCTATGGTTGAAATAAAATAGTTGGGTAAGGACAATAATTCCCTCTGGCGTGTGTACTTTGACGAGGGAGGAAAGGAAGGTGCTTTTAGACATAATATATAATTTGAAGGTTCCATCTAATTTTTCATCCAACTTGGAAAGGATTTTGAATTATGCTACCCATGATTTACATAAGTGTAAGTCCCATGATTGGTATGTGATCATGAAATTGGTTCCTCTATTGTTTAAGTGAGAAGGAAGTCAATCAAGATCACATAGTGGCAACAAAATTAGTAGTAACCGGAGCTATTTGTGTGTTGGAGATGTAATTTTCCCCATATTTTTTTGACATAAGTGTTCACTTGTTGGTACACCTATGTGACGAGGCACTTCTTTGCGGCCCAGTTAAATATCGATGGATGTATCCGTTTGAAAGATTGATGAAAGATTTCATAGATTACATCAAGAATACACGATACATTGAAGGATCAGTTGCAGAGGAATACATCATCGTGGATTTATCAATTTGCACTCGGGAATGTATGACTGACCCAAGCAGCGTGGATAATAACGATGAGTTTGTCGATGAGGGGATGATGGGCAAGCGAGTGAAATTAACGAGTTTACAACATGAACAAGTAGCTCGTTATCTATTTGACACACATGAAGATGTCAAAGAATGGAAAAGGTAAGTTTATATTATTTTAACTTCTAAATTATTTAACTTTTATACATGATCAATTTCGTAATACATTCATCAGAATCAATGCAAAAAAAATTATGCGCGTGGGAATAATAAAAGACGAAGAATGATGGCACAATCAAACAGCGAATTTCGGTTGTGGGTGTCATGCGAGGTAATTATAATGAATATGTCTCTTATTTAATGTCACATTACAAGAAATCATTAAACATAAACCTATTTAATTTATCTATAATCTCATCTCTTAAAGACGGTTGATGCGGCATCAAGACTTGCTCGTTTAGCCACTGGACCCTTGTTTATGGCACACGAGTACAAAAAGTATCGATTGAACAGTTACGTAATCGGTGCAAGGGTTTATGAGAAAAATATAAATGTACATACCTCAGGCATTTCATACAAGGCTCTTACTTATTTTCGAGCGAGCTCGAAAGATAAAAACCTCGTTAAAGCTGAAATGACTTACTATGGAGTCATTTAAAATATATTTGAATTGGACTATATAAGCTTCAAAGAGGTTGTGTTTTACTATGATTGGGTAAGAGTTAAGGATAAAAATGCTTATAAAGTAAATCCTGGCACTAATTTGATCATGGTTCACTTGTCCAGGTTAAAGAGCAACGAGCACGTGAGCGATGAGCCATTTGTTTATGATTTTAAAAAGTCAAAGAAAGTGTTTTACTGGGAGTATATCAATCATGACCCGTTGTCAATCATCCTACATACACTAAAGTGTCTAACCAGTAGTGTGGATGACTTGGCTGCTCCTACAGAATATCAATCCATTTTAGATGATAGCCCGAATTTGAGATAATTTTTAGATTTGTAATGAGTATTCCAATTATTTGAAACACTGCTTATTTTGCTTAATGATGTGGATTTGTATTCTTATAATGTCATTAACTTGTATTCTTATAGTGTTTTTTTGAATATCGAACGACAGTTTAATACTTTTATTCATTTGGATTTGATTAGTCCGGGTGGATTTGCATCAAAATTGGTGGGTTGGTTAATTTGGATCTTACTCAGTTTAACTATTAATTATTAGTCCGTGACATGACCCGAATTTGAAACAAGTTTTAGATTTGTAATAATCATTCAATTTATTTGACACAATGCTTAGTTTGGTTGATGATATGGAGTTTTATTCTTATAATGTCATTAAATTGTATTCGTCTAGTGACTTTATTTATTTGGATTTTAGTAGCTTTAATGATTTTAATCATTTAAATTTTCTCATTTAATCATATACATGTTTGTACTAATAACGACAAATTTTGCAGGAAATAGCTTCATCAGGGCATCACGGTAGCGGAGGCAAGAAAGGCTCGTCTTCCACTAGGACCCAAAAATGGGGCAAGTTGGGGTTCGTAATTAAGAACAAGATGACCTTACTGGTTAGAGCCTTTGAATTGCTCAAGTCAATCATCGGCCCTGGGTAAACGGGTTGGAGTAAGGTGCCACTGGAGATAAAGATGGGCATGTGGGGAGGACTACAGGTGGTTACTGACTTTATTTTTATTTTGTATTTATATTTATATTTTATAATTTAATTACAATTAACACATACTTTCTTTTTGGTTTTTATTTGTTTGGCAAGAATAATTCAGCCTTCCCCCACATGTTCGCGACTGCACATTAGAACAATTGAGAGATCAATACAAAACATGGAAAAAAAACATGCAAGCACGGTACTTTGGGCAGGACCGGGAGTCCATATTGAGGGTTCGTGATATCGTACTATCAAAGGAGACGATCTCATTGGCACATTGGCAGCAGTTTGTTGACAATGAGATCTAGGAGTGGTATTTGACATCTCATCAATCGTGGAGGGAAAATTGGGAAAAAAATATCGACATGCACTACTCCGGGCATACGTTTTATGCTAAGGTGGAGCACATGATGGTAAGTTTTTAATTTTCTTTCATTTTAGTTTTATGTTATTCTAATTTAGCATTACTTTGCATTACTTACTAATTTTGCATTATTTTATTTCGGGAGACGGGGAGTGGCCCTGGGAGTAGTCGACATCAGCTTGATGCCTATGTGGAAATTCAAATGAAAAAGGTCAAAGATAAGGAGGTGTTCCCGGGCATGGCAGACACGATTGAAAGTTATAAAAATATCTTACAATTGTTTTATTTTTTAATTACATTATAATTTTTATTAACTTGACTAATGTTATACTTTTGTCGTTCCAAACAAAGCTTAAGGAAGTTCACAACTCCTAATGCCGAAAAGGCATCTCTAGATACGAACGTACTAAGCCAAATGCTCAAGGCAGATCACAAGGGAAGGACAAGGGGGTGAGCTGTCGTGTGGGGGAAGCCGAGGCTCATTGGTATTGAGGAGAGCAACACTGGGTTAACTCGTAAGGTGTACACCATGGTGATAAGTTAAAAAGGTTGGAGGCGATGGTCCTCAATATGTTCGAGTACATGAAGCGTAAGTTGGGTTCCACCTCATCTAAGGGAAAGGGAATGGCGGTAGATGAGGATGAAACTTCTCCATCTCTCTCACGCTTATCACCGATACACACCCACTCGTCGCCTGCATATGATCCATTTTATACATTGACCCCCGTGGAACGGCCTATATCAACAATGGGTTGGCCGAGTGTGTATTGAATAGACCTCTTTGGTGGAATGCCTATAACTAGGGGGTTAAGGTACTGGTACACACACTTAGGTAGTGTGGTTCATGGATGTGTATTGCAAGATATAGAGGCAAGGGTTCTCGTCACACATATTATTCCCGGAAGAGAGAATGCCCCTTTGTGGTTGGAACAAAAATGTGGTTTTCGATGAATTGATGGATGTATCAATTCATATATAGTGTGGCCTACCTTGCTCCCCAGACTTGTTCAAAACCTAGTCTGTGACATTACTTTTATTTATTTGATATGAATATTAAATGTTGGATATTATTAATATTTTTTTATTTGGTTATGGATTTTTGTTGGTTAATTCATATGTAGCTATTATGAATTGTTGAATGTTTCTTGATATATATACTATTTGAACAGGTTTTAATATGCTTTAACAGATTAAAATATACTGCTGGACAGTGGCAATGGCCATAATGCCTAACAATTTTTTTAATTCTGCCCAGATTTGTCACGAATTTTGATCGTGACAAGTCCGTGAAAATTATCACGGACTCGTCACAGTCAAAGTCCGTGATAATATTTTTTGTCACGGACTTTGACCGTGACAAGTTTTCTTTTGTCACAGACTTGTCATAGTAAAAGTTCATGACAAATCAAATTCTTGTCACGGAATTTGACCATGACAAGTCTGTGACAATTTTTTTGTCACCCCTAAACTTGTCATGGTTTTTGACTCTGACAAGTTTGCCTTGTCAATGTTTTTGATTATGACTAGTCGACAACTTTGGTGTTGTGGTCTCCATACCACCTATGGTGGTCGTCGACCACTGTGCGAAGGATAGGATCCCATAATAAGGTTGTCGAACCACCACCCATCACAGAGGAACCACGCCGATGATTACAACATGTTGTAGCGATCAGTTCCAAGGCAACGAAAGTGATGTCGACAAAACCCATTTGGGTTTGGATCACCTAGGACCCATTGTACCATAAATACCAATACTGCCCTTCTTAATCACTTGTTAAATATCTTTACATCTATTATACAACACGAGAAACTGCAGAGTATTTTCCACTCCTAGGCATAAAATTTATTATTTTGTTTGGCATGAAATTTACTGTTTTGTGTTCTGTAAATTTTTTCTCGACATATGAATTATTTCACGTGATATGGTTGTTAATTTTTTTGACTTTATTAAAACAAAACCTTTGGTGTTAAAGAATTTTGTTTTTTACACCAATTCTATATTCTTCACAGCTTCATGTGAAAATAAATTTTTGAAACCAAATTTATATTTAAGTATTTGCTTAGAGTTTAAATAATTTTGTAAAAAATTCTGAATTAAACCCTATGTCTCACATTTGGTATATATTTGACGAAAATTGACTCATCTGACATGTATTCGGCATAAAACTTATTATTTCATGTTTTGAAATTTTTATTACCAAAGGTTCGAGCACATACATATCATATATTATTGGCTGAATAAATCACTCTCATGATAATTTCTATTTGATTTAGCTTGAACATATGGCCGGGTATCTTATTAACTTCCACAGGTATAAGATTTAGTCCCGATGAATGCTCGACCACAATCTTAAGCTCTGGGAAATATTATTAATGCTTGCTACTGTAGAATTTTGCGTCAACGGATCATCCAAGCAATATTTATCTTATTAATACTTCAACGGATGGTCGAGCACGCTACAACACTTTAAGACCTAACAAATGGTGGGGAAAGATTATTTGTTATAACCGATGGATGCTCAAGCCTTGATATTTCTTCAACTTCATTATTAATTATATGACTCTGATTCTTAACTTGAAGTATGGTTATGCATATTCGAGATTCATCTCGGCAGAAGATCAACAAAATACTTATTGTCATATATTTAGTCCCGAAGATATCTGCCACACTAATTATAGTTTATCCCCAGTAGATGGTTGATCGGGATAATCTTTATCATTCTTCAGTCCCGACAAATGGTCGGCATAGCCTATTGTTAATTTACATTAGACTTATTATTGTTATCCAACCCTAATGAATTTTTTGGAAATCTATTTTTGTCTAACAATGCATGATCATTCGTAATATTTACTTGGTCCTCTCAGGCATTATTTAAAGGCCCCGACAGATGGTCGACGCTTTCATTATTTTTATGGATTTCTCACTAATTTCGATGAATAATTGATGCAAATTATATACTATTTGAATCAACACAATATAGCCCCGACGGAGTATTGGGCATTACCATTATTATTTTATTCAACCTCGGCTAATGACTTTACGTTCATCTGTTAGTCAACATTATATTTGCGATTACAATTCAGAAGCTCGAGCATGGTTATTATTTGATCTTCTTAATTGCTCTATATAGTCAACATTATACTGCAGGAGAGTCCTAACGGATGGTCTGCCATTATTATTATTATTATTATTATTATTATTATTATTATTATTATTATTATTATTATTATTATTATTATTATTATTATTATTATTATTATTATTATTATTATTATTATTATTGTTGTTGTTATTATTGTTATTATTATTATTATTATTATTATTATTATTATTATTATTATTATTATTATTATTATTATTATTATTATTATTATTATTATTATTATTATTATTATTATTATTATTATTCAGTCTTTTCTTCATAAATGGGGGGGGGGGGGGGGGGGGGGGGGGGGCTCTATAGTTAACCTGTTCATTGCAACATTAGTTAAGCAATCCTCAATGCATTAATGCTTCACAGCCCTGTGGTCGGCCTCTCCAATTTGGGCTATTTACTCGAAGAACAAATAATATTATCTTGCATGAATTATTAATTGATAGTACAAATATAGCACCCCGCCGCGGAATTTATACAGGCCGCGACCAAACGTCACTCAGGGCGCGGCCAGAACTCACTTGGCACGGCATCCCTTCAGGACTAGATGGCACAGGGAGCATCCCTATCCATTGTAGGCTGCGGAGCTCCACCGTATGGTGCGCGACACCCCTTCATCCATTGCAGGCCGCACCCCCCTTCATCCACAACTGCTGCAGACTTAGTATACGCCACGTGCTCAGGGCATGTGACTCAACACATTTCCTCATAAATAGAGGACCACACCTAGAAGCAAGGGACCGGTCGATTCCATACCCGATTTGGGGCAGGCTTTACAGTACAGATTCTCTCTACACAACCTCAACATACCTCTTGGAGACACAAATCTGCATCACAACCACCTCCCGGGCTCATTGGAATCTCCAATACTGCCATGTATTCACCCTTATTCTCATACTTGTACGCCTCTTTAGGCATGATTATATTGTACAATGCAACGCGCATAATGAGAATGGAGCAACACAGTGGATGTAGGCCTATTTTACAGGCTGAACCACTCTATATCTTGTCTTCTCTCTATTTGCTTGCTTTACTTGTTTAACACACACACACTTTACTCTTTACTTGCTGGTATGAGAACGCCTTATGGCTGATTTCTCGTATCATCATTAATCGAACAAGAAAAAATGTAGAAGAAGCACATCCCAACAAAAATTGGTCTAAAACTGAAGACATCTCAGCAAAGCACTTCAGTTGCATGACCCAAATCAAACTTCTTGTATGACCTCGTCTCGAGACAGATCACAAATAAGAAGTTCAACAAATCTAGGAAATTGATTACAGTCTTATGGATGAAAAAATCCGACCATACTTGACTAATGAATGAATAAGATCCTAACATCAAAATTCATGTATGACTTTGTCTTTGACAAGTCAAGAACAACAAACCCTTAAAACTTCATGTATAAACACAAGAAGTTTTACCTGATTGAGTTAAAAATAGGGATAATTATACATTCCTAATAGACTTGGTTGCCACTGATAACTAATGCTACAACTTAGATTAACAAAACTATTTACAGTTTATCTAAAAACAACATTAGTAGAATCTAAGGTTTTACAATCATCACTAACCCGACTAAATAATCTACACATATTACCTAGTCGGCAAGCTGATTAAAAACTAATCACAATCTTAAATAAAGATAACCCTAAACCCTAAACCAACTAATTATTCCAACACCAGTGGCTTCAGCACGATCGTACAATAACATAAACATTCATTACAAGGAAATAACAAAGCTCTTAGGAGTCTTTTCATGAGGTGTTTCCCCTCGGCCTTATCTATCCTAGCAAAAGCAGAGAAACCATAGTACATTTTGGCGATTCACAATTTTTCAAACTATCTACAAAAATGTCACTATACAAATACACCGGAAGGATAGAGGCCGACCTCTACCATTTTTGGGCACTGAGCAACTTTCAGAATAAATACTCCATCATTTCACTAAATCATCAAGCATGGAGCATTAGGGGCTTTTGTTGTATGTAAAATTTCATCATTTACGTGGACCAATGAGAAATGGACGCCTCTTCTCCTACGTGGTGAACTTCATATTAATTACTTACTTGGTCGGTTCCCGAGACAGTTGGTCGGCCAACCGTCCGACTAGCCAAAAGAATATGAACCATCAAGAATATCAAAAGATATTTGTGTGGAGTCACCAAAAGTTATTATACCCGTGGATATCAATAGTCATATTTATTCTATACAAATATAAATGCCTGAATATATAAAAGCATTCTCTCTTGGACTCCACACCACTATAAATACATGATCTCCCTAAGCTCAAGGGGATAATTTCCACCAATCTCAAGTACATCATACTGTGCTATTGTAAACAACAGAAATAAAACCAATAGTGGATGCAGGCTTTCTTCTTAGCCGAACAACTATAAAAATCCTTATCTCTTGTGTGTTTACTTGGCTTATTTATCTTCATCTATCTGTGGTTATAAAAATGCAAACGACTATTTTTAGACGTCAACAATAAGAATAGAAAAAATCGTGTACAAAAAAAAGAATCGTGTACAAAAAAAAGAATACAGAAAATAAGGTAACAAGAAAAAATAGAAATAGTAATAATAATAAATAGGCATTAGAAAATAAAGGATAAACAAATGAAATAAAACGAAATAAACTTCCCGTAAAAAAAGATAACAAAAATTTGGCATGAATGAAATATATAATAAAAAATTAAAAAATAAAACAAGCGTTAAAAATGTAATAAGCAAAATATAAAAAAAATTTAAAAGAGAAAGAGAAGGGAAGAGTTGGTGTGAAGAGAGAGGTGAGAGAAATGAGATGAGTGGTGTGTGTCATATTAAAGAAGAGAGAGGGTAGAATCATTAATGAGGAAAGACAAAAGGAGAGAATCAAAAGAAGTAATGCCATGTTTGATAGAAAAGTGAAAAAATTCAAAGGATTACAGGAAAATTGATTATAGGACAAATAATTCCAAGGTAAATAAGTATTTTACAACATGTATCTGATTGATACAAGTTGAAAAATCACAAATTTTTCACTTTTTCTACCAAACACAAAAGCTGAAAAAATATAAATATATATGAAAAATTTATTTACGGAATATATGTATATTATTTATTGAATATATATATTTGACATATATATATATATATATATAAAATAAGGAGTAGAAGTTTGTTACTATTCAATAAGAAGATAAGCTAAGCAGAGGTTGAGATTAAAACACCAATGCAAGAAATGGAGGGTGAGATCACAATTCACACCATAAGCTATACAACTTACCACACCTTATTGTATACTCTATATTGTATTTATAATTTTAACCGACTTAAATCTACTTCCCTCTCATTTTCTTCCTAGATTTTCAATTATGATTCAAATAAAGAGGATCTTTTGGTAACAGAGGAAAAAAAATACTTTGTTGCCGACATAAAAGGACTCTCTCTCGTTCACTCCCCCCCCCCCCACCCCCCAACACAAATCCTCCCAACTCAAGACATCATGTATGATCTGACACACCCACCTCTCTGTCTCTCGCTCACTCTCCATCCTTCATGTACGATCTATCATATGTGTTGAAAACCCTTTGAAAACTCATGGAAGCTCTTTGAATTGGTGACATCTATCTCTTTATTCCTCCCTTTCCCCATGTTTAGTTTTAAATTTGATGTTTCAAACCCCTGTTTTTACGATTGCCATGTGTTTTACAGTTTGGGTTTGAGATAAAATTTGGGGTTTAAATTTGTGTGTCCAGATTTTTTTCTTTCAGATGTATGATTTGTGATTTGAGATAAAGATTTGGGGTTTGAGATTTGATTTTATTATAATCTATTCCAAGGTAAAATAATATTGCATTTAATTTCTATATTTGTAGGTTATATTCTCTAAGAAAAAAAATAAATGCGAGGTGTATGCCTTTGTCTTAATTTTTTTGGACGTTTTGAAATTTGGGGGTTTCAAACCCTAATGTTTGAATCTCACTATACTCACTGTTTTTTAGTATTTTTGTGTTATTTTTGGGTTTTGCTATACATTTTATTTTTAGTTCAAAAATATTTTTTTTGTAATTACTTTTTTTCTTCATTTTGGGATCTATATATTTGATAATTTCTATATTTGTAGGTTATATTCTCTGAGAAAAAAGAAATGAGAGGGGTATGTCTTTGTCTTAATTTTTTTTGAAGTTTAGAAATTTGGGGGTTTCAAACACTAATGGTTGAATCTCACTATATTCACTAATTTTTTTAGTAATTTGGTATTGTTTTAGGGTTTTGTTGTACATTTTAATTTTAGTTTAAAAATATTTATTTTCGTAATTAGTTGTTTTCTTCATTTTGGGATTCTATATATATGATAGGAAATGGTATTAAAGCTTAACTGATAGTTTATTCTATTGGCTATCAACTAGTTGTGTGTATTAGCGCGTTAGACTTCTTAATTTGATTTTAATGCACTACTAATTTTCCAGATACTTTTCAACATCGTCTAATGTCTCGGCAATATATTTTTAGCACATTTCTCTCGCTAATGATGTACATGCTTTGGATTTATGTTTTGATATGTCACTCTTCTGAAATATTGTTGGATTCATTACATATTGAAGTAAGCTTAGCTATTCTTCTTTAAACCTAAGCTTTCCATGCTTTTGAGTATCTTTTACATTTAGTTATCAGTTGTTCTTTTTAACTTCATTGAAACTGAATGCTTAGGCTTTATATGGAATCTACAAATCTTCTCTATCCTGTCCATCAATCAAATTTATGCCTTATTTAAAAAGTACATTTTTCAAGAAGAAAATTCCTGAAGCTTGCTGTGGTTTTATTTACTCTCCCAATTATTCATTTACCATATTTACATGTAGTGTGGATATCGCTTATTGAAGAATTTTAGAATGTTGTGGTGAGCTACCAGCAAGGCACGAACAAAATCACGATGGTGAAGAATTTCAGAATGTTTTGTTTTCAAAGTTCCTATATAGTTTTCTCAATTTTATATAGGTTTCTCTGTTTTCATATGTGTAAGTTCAATGAATTAATAGTGACAACCATATCAATCAACATGCAAAGGGATAAGAAAATGTGCCACCGAATCAGGTATTAATTTATTCCCACATGCATGCCATACTCGCTTTCCCTTTACTTTATCCCTAAATAATCCCGTATCATATAGTATACAATAGTTTCAGTCTTTATCCCTGAATGTTCGGTTATACCCAAAGGTATGCGAAGTTCAATATTATTCAATAGTGGAGAGAATTAATACGTTTAATGCACAAATGGTACTACTATAATCTATTATGTTTGTCAAAGGCCCGGGATTAGAGACTGATGCATGGGTGTGGTGTTATTAAGTGTTGAAAACATGCGACGTTAACTTTTTCGAAATGGATGCATGGTTAGTTCGTGTTTCAAATTTATTGGCGATGGTATGTATTTAAAGGCCTAAATGGTTGGTGTTGAAATATGATATATGAGTTGACTACTCAAGTCATGTGGTATGCTGAAGGGTAGAGTAGATCCAAAAAAACTGTTCCTTAATATGTACAATACTTAAAACCAACTGCGAGCCAAATTATATTCGGTATGTCAATACTCGAAAAGCTAATATCTCAGCCGCAGAGGAAAAATGAGGAACAATAAGAATATTGAATAATTTCAATACTTAGTAAAATTGTATTTGGTCCCTATTTTAGTTATTGGCGATAAACACATGGCATAATCCAGGAGCTGCATTTATATATAACAGTTAATGCTTTGCATACCAAGTTGTTTGTATTTCTTCAGGCCAGATCTAAAAATGTTAGAAGTATTAGCTGGGGACAAAGATTAGTATTGGACTATAATGTCATGACCTTTGTAGCTTAATAATACACGGGCAATTGTTTGAAATAAATATCGGCGCGTTAATGTTGAGTTGAAATTTAACAAAATGCATGTTTTATGTCAACAAAATGCATGTTTTATGTTTTATGCTTTATGTTTTTTGAAGTACTCATATACGGACGCAACTCTTATTACTAAATCTAGGACTGAAGCAAGTAGGATAGGTATAATCCAACAAATCTCATACACGGATGTAACTGTGTAACTGAAGTAAGGAATGAAGCAAGGGATGGTACATTCGAATATATCATAATTAGTTACTCAATTTTGTTTCTCTCTTATCTGTATTGGTTTAACAGATCTTCTCTTGTAAGGACATAATTCTATAAATGTCTGGGGTAGAATCTAGGAATTTTCTGTTTTCTCCTAGATCACAGTACATATGTCTGATACGGT
Organism: Sambucus nigra; assembly: GCA_949130495.1. Taxonomy (NCBI): domain Eukaryota; kingdom Viridiplantae; phylum Streptophyta; class Magnoliopsida; order Dipsacales; family Adoxaceae; genus Sambucus; species Sambucus nigra. The sequence goes on from OX422216.1 coordinate 21,546,697, forward strand.
TACATTCGGCACGTCAACACGAACATCCTCGACGGCCTGTATCCGAATTTATTGCATCCACTTTCTTCACATGCATCATGCTTCGTGCAACGTGTTGCTCAGCTCATTCCCACTACTCCACTACACTCTATCAGTAAAATGTTATTTTGGAGTTTTAAATATTTGCATAAATATTTGGGAAATATTTTTTGAAAAATTATTTTTGAAGACTGGATTAATTTTTCTATCAAAAGCAGAATTTTTCTAAGTGTAGAAGCGAATGGCCTCGATCGACGAGTTCGCTCGAGCGACTTTGCAAGTCGTTCGCGCGAGATAGAATGTCGCGCGATATCGTTCGAACGACTTCTGTCTTCGTTCGAGCGACATGCTATCTCGTTCGAGCGACATGTCATCTCGTTCGAACGAGCCACCGCCTCGATTTTTGTATAAATATCTGATATCCTTCTACACGTTTTTCAAGTCTTTTTGCAATCACGAAAATCTGCAAAAACTGCCCAGAATCAGACTTCACCTTTTAAGGTTTTCTAAACCTTTTTGATTCACAAAACCATTCCCATATATGTGTGTGAATCTTTAAACCTTCAAAAAGATCGTTTACTCATCTGGAGTACTGTGTGAGGAAGCCGTTCTCTTCGTCACTGTTGCCCTACTGGAAAGGGATTGTTCCAGTCGTCGACAATAGAATCGACACCCGAGGGTATTTTTGTGTCACTGTATTTTTATTGTAATCCGTTCTCTTACAAATATTATTGTGAAAATAAAAGGTTTTTGCCCCGTTGGGGATTTTTCCTCATATATGTGTTCTTGCATGTTTCATCATCGCACTTAATATCATATAGATGCATGCTTAGGAATTGTTTGGTAAAATCTGTGTTTAATTAAATAACTTCATTATTTAAATGCATGCGCACTCTTCAAATTGGTATCAGAGCCAGTTACACAAATTTACCGTGTAATTTTCCACAAAATTTTTCTCAGATATCAATTTTCTGAAAAATTGATTTTTTGAAAACGAGTGTGTTCATTATGGAGAAGTTATATAATAAAATGCCAGTTTTTGACGGGACAAACTATGCATATTGGAAAGCCCGTATGAGATCTGCATTAAAAGCCATTGATGAACGTGTCTGGATTTTGGTTGAAAGAGGGTGGACACCTCCCTCCGTGACTGTTGAGAATGTGATTAATTTGAAACCTGTCACTTCTTGGACTGAAGAAGAGTTTAGATGGTCATCATTTAATTCTAAGGGTCTGAGTGCTATTTATGGGTCTTTCACACCTGATGAGTTCAAACGCATAATGACGTGCACCACGTCAAAAGAGGCATGTGATGTTTTACAACTCACCCATAAAGGAACTAATGCTGTGAAAGAGTCTAAGTTGCAAAATTTGACAACTCAATTTGAAACCATCACCATGCATGAGACTGAATGTTTTGATGATTTTTATGCTATACTTTCTGAAATTGTTAATACTAGCTTTAATCTTGGTGAACATATTCCTAATGCTAGAGTTGTTAAAAAGATTCTTCGTTCTTTGCCTAAGCGCTTTATCCCAAAAGTCGTTGTGCTAAATTCTATGGGTAATTTAAATACGCAAAAATTGGAAGAACTTGTAGGAGATTTGCAAACATATGAAATTGATATGTTCCCTAAAATTGCTAAGTCTAAAGATAAGGGAATTGCACTTAATGCCCAAGAGAGAAAGAGTGAGGGGTCGACTAGAAAGAGAGTAGAGTCATCTAGAAAAAGAGAGACTGACACGTCTGATTCTGATTGTGATTTTGACTTAGATGCTTTGGTTCTTTTTGCAAAAAAATTCCAAAGGATTCTCAAATTTAAGAAAAATGGCAATTTTAAAGATAAAAAGAAATTTGAGAAAAATAAGTTTGAAAAGAAAAATGAAAAAGTTTTTAAATATCCTCCTAAGAAAGAAAGTGAGAGATGCTTTGAGTGCAACGATAGGGGTCATAGAGCCTTTGAGTGTGCCACTCGTCTGAATAGAGAGAAAGGGAAAGTTGTCCTTAATGCTACTCTTAGCGACGACAGTGAGGTCGAGACGGTGGATTCAGGAGATGAGTCACCGCATGAGTGTAACTTCACCGCATTCATGGCCAGTCATGTGAGCACTCCAAGTTCTCCTCACGACGATGAGGATGATGCTTCACAGGGACACCTCGACAGTGAGATCGATGTGAGTGAGGGGGAGGATGACACAAGTGAGAGCGAGAGTGATATTCAACACGCCTACGCTGAGTTATATTCTGAGTCATTTAAAACTAAAAAGCGTAACAAAATGTTAGTCCTTAAGATCACCGACTTAGAGGAAGAATTAAGAAAAGCGAGAGAGAGAGAGTCCTCCACCTGCACCGCCCTGAGAGAGAGAGAATTTGCCTGTGTTGAGAAAGAAAGTTTGTTTAGAGAGAGAGAGAGAGAGCAGTTTTGAGAAAGAGGGAGGGGACTTGACTAAACAAGTGGCTAGTCTTACGAGTCAGCTCCATTCCTCCGCGGAGACTCGGAAGAAACTTGAAGCCCTTGTTGCCTAGCTGACTCATGATCTTGAGAAAGCACGGGAAGTCAAGGTACAAATCGAGGACAGATCTGGGAAAATGGGAAAGATGTTCCTCGGCCCCGCTTTAAGTTTTGGTGATCGACAGGGAATTGGTTATGATGGTGCCTCCACGTCCCAAATTACACTTGGACCAGTCCCTGATTTACTACGACTCCTTATGGCCATTGTCAAAAACCTCAAAGGAGAGTTCGACCAAGAAAGGCAAACCAAGGTCCGCCTTTGACTGTGTTCTTTTGTACTTATTGCAAAAGAAAAGGACACCTTAGGGAGTTTTGCTATAGCATGGGTCGGACACGATGTACTACTGCTCCACCACATCATACTGATGAGTTTTCTAGTCTGAGAGAGCAAATTGAGTTCTTAGCTGCCACGTCTCAGAGTTTAATGGAAGAATTCCGACGGATGTCTTTGCCGTTAGTGAATGCTTCTCACATTCCAGCTAAAACCAACAACAACAAAGGCAAACAAAAGGTTACCACTTCTTGGGTACCTAATAAAGATAAAAAGGCCTTCATTGTTCATGTTGCTCTCAAAGCACATAATACCTCACAGTGGTATTGTGACAGTGGGTGCTCCAGACACATGACAGGTGATGCCTCATTTTTTACGACTCTTGAGGACTATCAGGATGGCAGAGTCACCTTTGGAGATGGGAGCAAGTCTAGCATTGTAGGACGAGGTATTGTAGAGTTACAAGGATTTCCTAAGCTAGAGAATGTGTTGTACGTCAAAGGTTTGAAAGCAAACCTTCTCAGCATTAGCGAGCTGTGCGACGCTGACTTTGCAGTAAAGTTTGACCGGGATGCTTGTAAAGTCTATAATCAAGCTAGTAAACTATTAGTGAAAGGGGTGAGGACAAAGGATAATTGCTATGGGACTGAGCCCACATCCTCACTTGTCTGCAACAGCACCATTATCACTCCTATGGATCTGTGGCACCAACGTCTAGGTCATGTTAATCTTAAAGATCTCACTCGCTTAGCTAAAAAGGACCTAGTACGTGGCTTACCATCTCTTCGAAGGCCAACTTCGACGGTTTGTGGACCCTGTCAGTTGGGAAAAAAAATTCGTAGTCCCCATAGGAAGTTGCATTCCATTACCACCTCTCGTATTCTTGAGCTTATACACATGGATCTTATGGGTCCCACTCGTACCGAAAGTCTAGGTGGTAAGAGGTATATCCTCGTGATGGTGGATGATTTCTCCAGGTACTCCATTGTAGGTTTTCTGAGAGAGAAATCCGATGCTGTAGAGTTTTTAACGACCAAGTGCCGTGTCCTACAAAATCAACACGGAGTCACTATTAACAGAATATATAGTGACAATGACACTGAATTTAAGGAAGCAAAGGTGGATTTGTATTGTGATAGCCTTGGTATCAAACATGAGTTTTCTGTTGTGAAGACTCCTCAGCACAATGGGATTATTGAGAGATAGAATAGAATGATCCAGGAAATGGCTAGATCTATGCTTCTACGTCGTAAAGTTTCTAGGAGATTTTGGGCAGAGGCAGTGTCTACTGCATGCCACATGGTGAATAGGTTTTATTTGCTTCCACACACACTTCAGACTCCTTATGAGTTGTGGACTGGCAAGAAGTCCAACTTGGCATATTTTCATGTTTTTGGAATTAAATGCTACATCCTACGGGATAGAGAGCAATTAGGAAAGTTCGACTCCCGGAGCGACGAGGGAATATTTCTAGGATATTCATCGAATAGCAGAGCGTACCGAGTTTTTAACCTGAAGAGCTCTAAGGTTATGGAATCAATAAACGTCACCGTGCAAGATGATGAACGTCCGACGGTTATTGATCCTAACCTTCAGTGTGAGGATGAGGACACATCTGACAGTGATCCACTTGTTCCCCACCCACACTCTGTGGTCCCCACTCCTGTGTTAGGGGACACACCTGCTTGGGTTCATAAGAGTCATGACCCGTCTGCCATTGTTGGAGATCCCACTCTAGGGGTCAAGACTCGTGCTCATCTAGGGAACGTTGTTAGCCATCTTTGCTACACGTCCAAAGTCGAGCCCAAGAACCATAAAGAAGCACTCAAGAATGAACACTGGATATCTTCTATGCAGGATGAGTTGCATCAGTTTAAAAAGAATAATATCTGGGAACTTGTCCCCCGACCTAGTGAGACTAATGTGATAGGTACCCGGTGGATTTTTAAGAATAAAATGGATGAAAATGGTACCATAATCTGAAACAAAGCTAGGTTGGTCGCTCAAGGCTACACACAGATAGAGGGTGTAGACTTTGGGGAGACATTTGCTCCTGTTGCGAGGTTTGAGTCCGTCCGCCTACTACTCGCCATCGCATGTCATCTGAGCTTCAAGTTATATCAGATGGATGTCAAGAGTGCCTTTCTGAATGGCATTCTACAGGAGGAGGTTTACGTGGAACAACCAAAAGGGTTTGAAGACCCTCAGCACCCAGAGTACGTCTACTATCTGAGAAAAGCCTTGTATGGTTTGAAGCAAGCACCCCGTGCTTGGTACGAGAGGCTTACTTCCTATCTCTTAGCCCGTGGCTTCAAGAGAGGGGGAGTTGATATGACGTTGTTCATCAGGAGAGATGACGGTGCTATTTTGGTTGCCCAAGTCTATGTGGACGACATAGTCTTTGGATCCACGTGCTCCCAACATGCTCATCACTTTGAGGAGGAGATGAAAAGTGAGTTTGAGATGGGCATGGTTGGTGAGCTTACTTTCTTCCTTGGTCTTCAGGTTCGTTAGCTAGAGGATGGGATGTTCATCTCCCAATCTAAGTATGCTAGAGACCTAGTGAAGAAATTTGGTTTAGACTCCGCTAAGCATGCACGTACACCTATGAGTACCAATACCAAGCTTAGTAAGGACACTTCAGGCAAGGACGTAGAGCAAACCTTATATCGGAGTATGATAGGTAGTCTTCTCTACTTGACTGCCAATCTTCCCGACATCGCCTTTAGTGTTGGAGTCTGTGCGCGATATCAGGCGTCCTCGAAAGAGTCACACTTACTTGCTCTAAAACGTATTATTAAATACGTGAGTGGAACTCTCTCATACGGTATTTGGTATTCCTTTGATACTGATGATCGCTTATCCGCCTATTCAGATGCTGATTGGGCCGGGGATGTAAATGGTTGTAGGAGCACTTCTGGTGGTGTTTCTATTTTGGTTCTGCTCTTGTCTCCTGGCTAAGCAAGAAACAAAAGTCCATCTTTTTGTCCACAGCGGAGGCTGAGTACATAGCCGCCGGGAGTTGTTGCATGCAACTCATGCGGATGAAGCAAATGCTGGAAGATTATGGGATTTCATAGGATACCATGACCATTTCTTGTGATAACACGAGCGCGATACACATATCCCGCAATCCTGTCCAGCATTCGCGCACAAAGCACATCAGGATACGTGAGCACTTTATACGTCAGTTAGTTGAGGAGAAAGTCGTATCCCTGAGTTTTGTTCCCACCGACCGTGAGTTAGCCGATATTTTCACAAAACCTTTAGATGCCCTTAGATTTGAGAGTCTTAGGAACTCTTTGGGGATTTTCACAGTTGACTGAGGGGTTGGTCTTTGTCTAGAATAGTATGCTTTTTCATGTTCATATCATATGCTTCCTAGTGGTAGTCTATTTTATATGTACCATTGCTATGTTGTACAACTATTTATTTATTCTTTTGAAAAATCCAAAAAGATTTTTCTTTTCGTATATGAATATTTCAGAAAAGCCCAAAAAGTTTTTTGTATTTTTTTTATGCACCTTTTATGGATGAACATTTAATATAGCCAAGTCACAATTTCATTCCATTTATTCATGTGACTGTTTGATAGAGATTTGAGACGCTACATCATTTCATCCATGTGCTTTACTTTGATTGGAGTCTTTGAGATGTGATTAGTGATATCTTACTACATGTTTGACTCTTATCTCCTTTATTGCACACATGCACGGCTTTATTTGATTATTGTACTTATCTATCACATGTTGGCTTGAGTGTTTCCATCTCAATTCTGTCTATACAACTTGCAATATGCGATAAAACTTGACAAGATTGGAATGCATGTAAAAAATGTTTTTGTGAGAGTGAGTGAATGTTTAAGAACGGGGAGGGGCTGCGAAAGGTAATTCTCTTCTTTATGCAAAAGCCACCGTTCAAAAGGACCTAAAAAATGGAGGAATTTTATTATCCGGGGTCCAAAGAGGTTAAAAGAACCAAAAAAAAAATTTAAAGGCAATAAAAAGCAATTCATGCCAAATATGGGCCATTAGGTTTCACCTTCAATTCTCCAAAGTTTGAGAATTTAGAAAGCCTCTATTCAAAATTCATATTTGAGGGAGTTTGGTTGGAGAATTTAAACGGGTTTGCACTTCCTTGAAGTCCTGAAAATGCATGAAATAGTTTTGGACGTTATTGGTATGGAAATCACTTTGAGCTTTGATTTGTTGATTTGATTGAGTCAATGTCTTATATTTACACCTTTTTTACACCAAAGGAAGACTTTGAGTTCATTCGTTAGGAGTATCCAATATTCATCGTGCACATATGTCATGTTTGTATGCATTGATTTTCCTATCAAATCTGTTCACACTCATTCATTTTCGCAATCATTGACTTGGTTGTTTTTGTGATCTTTCATGGTGTGATTCTTTGTTGTATATTATGTGTGAAAAAATTTGAAAAATATAAAAATATCCGTTTATTCCCGTGTGTCATTCTCCATGTGCATTCATTTCTACTTCTCATATTTATCTATTTGGGGACATCATAAAAAGGGGGAGAAGAATTATGGGGGAGAATTGTTTTGGGTGTTTGGTTGATTTATGTATGATTTGCTTAAAGCTTAATTGATCATCAATTTTTTCATTTCATTATATATCAAACTGTTGCTTGTCACGGTTATTTGCTTTATCTCATGTGTGTAGGTACATCATTGTTCATTATTGAATTGCACACCCTGATGAGAAAAGCTTTGAAAGTTTCTGAAGAGTTGAAGATTTGGGAGACATGTCATTTAGTATTCTCAGTTTGAGGGTTTAATGGGGATATTATCTTATATGTCATTTGAGTGCATAATTCGGATTTTTATGTATGTTCCGGCATAGACATAGGGGGAGATTTGTAAGGACATAATTCTATAAATGTCCGGGGTAGAATCTAGGAATTTTCTGTTTTCTCCTATATCACAGTACATATGTCTGATACCGTCACATTCGGCACGTCAACACGAACATTCTCGACGGCCTGTATCCAAAATCATTGCATCCACTTTCTTCACATGCATCATTCTTCGTGCAACGTGTTGCTCAGCTCATTCCCACTACTCCACTACACTCTATCGGTAAAATGTTATTTTGGAGTTTTAAATATTTGCATAAATATTTGGGAAATATTTTTTGAAAAATTATTTTTGAAGACTGGGTTAATTTTTCTATCAAAAGCAGAATTTTTCTAAGTGTAGAAGCGAATGGCCTCGATCGATGAGTTCGTTCGAGCGACTTTGCAAGTCGTTCGCGCGAGATAGAATGTCGCGCGATATCGTTCGAACGACTTCTGTCTTCATTCGAGCGACATGCTATCTCGTTCGAGCGACATGTCATCTCGTTCGAACGAGCCACCGCCTCGATTTTTGTATAAATATCTGATCTCCTTCTACACGTTTTTCAAGTCTTTTTGCAATCACGAAAATCTGCAAAAACTGCCCAGAATCAGACTTCACATTTTAAGATTTTCTAAACCTTTTTGATTCACAAAACCATTCCCATATATGTGTGTGAATCTTTAAAACTTCAAGAAGATCGTTTACTCATCTGGAGTATTGTGTGAGGAAGCCGTTCTCTTCGTCACTGTTGCCCTACTGGAAAGGGATTGTTCCAGCCGTCGATAACAGAATCGACACCCGAGGGTATTTTTGTGTCACTGTATTTTTATTGTAATCCGTTCTCTTACAAATATTATTGTGAAAATAAAAGGTTTTTGCCCCGTTGGGGATTTTTCCTCATATATGTGTTCTTGCATGTTTCATCATCGCACTTAATATCATATAGATGCATGCTTAGGAATTGTTTGGTAAAAACCGTGTTTAATTAAATAACTTCATTATTTAAATGCAAGCGCACTCTTCAACTCTGATATCACTGAAGGTCCAAATATGTAAACGAAGTTGTGGTGATCCATATTGTTGAACCGGTAATCACATGTCAGTTATAGAGAGTTTATTCACATGTTTTAAAATGGAAGAGTTTTACGAAAAAGGAAGAAGGAAAGTAATTTCATATCACTGTTCACTACAAGTCACCAATAAAAGCCGTCACAACTTTTCTTACAGTTATCATATGAGCAGGAAATAATTTGTGCACATATTAAAATTGGATAACCATTAGCATGGACCAACATTAACATAGTCTAAGCTCAACATGACCCTTTGTTTGAATTTTATCTTTGCATCTTTTTATTTGAATAATTACTTTAAAGTCCTAACATTTTATATTTTCACTGGTTGCTAAGTCCTACCGTCAGCAGGGACATTTAGCCTTTGCCTTCCAAACTTTGGGCTATAACACATAATCCCTCAAAATTTTCTATTAACTGAGTTAGTCCCTTATGTTTTACGGTTTAATATTTCAACTCCTATAAATCATCGTAATGACCAAAATATCCCCAATCACTATCTAATTACATAAAAAAATAGGGGTGTCTAGAGTCTAATCATGTATAAAATTGTAGGGAGTAAACTACAGATATTTTAGTCATTTGCTATGATATGTTACCATCAACAAAAAGAATAGTCGAATGCGGGGAGCCAAAGTCTAATAACTAAAAACTTTGCGGACTAAAAGTCTATTTCAGTCTCAGCTTTGGGGGCCAAAAGTCAAATGACCGAAATATTAAAAGCAAATAAGAGATGTGAAATCGCACCTTCATTGATGCAGGAATTATTCATACAATTAATACAATTTAAGTTATATTATTCTCTACCTATTGTATATGTATGCACACATTATTTGTTTAAATCCTAATAATTTAATTGACAGTTAGTGTGTAGTGTTTGAAACAGAATGGTGAATCCTTCAGCACCAATCAGATACTTCAGAACAAGTTTGAAACATTAACGGTATGCAATAGGGTCCTCATGAGAAAGCACAAGGCGGGGCAGGCTACTCAGACTAAATTGTTAAGGAGAAAGAGGCAATCAAAGTACTGCCAAATCGAAGCACTGAAGAGCTGATTCAATAGAATCGGCAGTGATTGTGATGTTAACACCTCGCACCCGAGAAGAAAGGACCCCATTCCCAATCATCATCCTCTAATATAACTCACGAACCATGTCTAAATAGATAGGTCCTGTAGGGGGCAAAACCAAACCCCACCCTTCTCCAGAGAAAATGGCAGGACAAAACAAAATCCGTGTACATGATTTCAAGCAATAGAGGTAACACAAATCATGATCTCTGTAAAATATTTCAATTTTTTGTAGATTTGCTCTTCTATAGGACAAGATTTGAAGTTTTCATTTGTATAACTTAACTTTAGATGATCTCTGTATAGTTTGATCGCCCTCTTTAATCAAATTCTAATTTCAGTAAATGTATTGATATATTGAAATGATATTAATATTATTCTAATGTTAAGTAGATGATTAGTTCATAAACATTTCCTTTTGTGTACAACCTTTCAATGGATCTTTTCTATTTTTTAAGGGGGTTTAAATGGAATTTAAGGCACGTAGACATTTGCATGTACATGCTTTGATTAATTGGAATAGAATATGCATTACCGTAGGTGTATCCGTACAAGCATGCTCTAGGTTAGCTGAAACTTAGGTTTTAACTATTGAGTAATATGTTTTAGTAATAGGTTTAGTGTTCTTTCAAATGGATTGAGCACATTTATTGAAGGCGATAGTAGTTTTTGGTTTAAAGGTCAAGGAACCTATTCCTATTGAATTACATTGAGCTTTTATTTGTACCAGTGTAACATATTCCATTTCATACACCACTTGCTCCATGAAAAGGTTATTGTGAAGGTTTATTTCTACAAAATAACCAGGACTGTTTTCACGTTATATAGGTGCGGGGCACATGTAAGTTTTATTACCACTATTATATGATTTTGTTTTACAATTTATCAAGTGTTAAATGTACCATTGGATTATATGTTTTTCAAATAGTCCTCTGTGTTTAGTATCGTATATTTGTTATAATCTAATATTCTTTTGGATTTATTATATATTGCTGGTATGAGTTTATTGACAAATTGGTTCTCTTCATTTTTTGAAGTGTTATACTACGTATTGTTGGTACAAGTACATAACGACATTTAAACCTTTTTATTCTTGGAACTTCAAAATAAGTCTCATTTGCATTCCCATGATGAGCATGTACTTCAAATCTGTTCAAGTGGTTGTCATGTACCCATGCATTCCATTGGAATGAGTTAGAATGGTTGTGAGATACATGGTTGTTTGTGGTTCAGACACGTGTATAGTTTGGTGTTGGTAGAGTAATAATTGAAGCAGTGGGATTTGGTCTTCCCACACTGAATTCTTGCAGAAATTACATTATTTAAATATTACTCTACTTATGTACTCATTTTAGAGGTTCTGTACTATTTAAATTTGTCTGTACGTTCTTCATTTTTTATTTTTGTTCTATAATTTCAATATTTAGCAAACAACCTTTGTTCTCAGTTGCATTTTTGGCTGGTGGGCAACATACATTCATAAGAGCGAGTTAACCATCGATCAATTTCTTTTGTTGCAATCCCTCAGATTATATTTCTGTTTAAATTTGTCACACGTCTGTCTTGAAATAAATTTGATGTTATTGGTTTTGGAGTAGATGGTTGGCTGCAAAAATGAATCAATTTCAATGTTGATGTGAAATATAGTGTGGATGTTGTAATTTTATAACCTTTCTTTAACACAGTAGGAATTCCCAAGCATTTTTCCTTGGTCGTGTCTCAAAGACGCCAATGTGATCGAGAACGAGCACACAAGTGTTGGGTCCACGCTAATGTGGGTGCTATGATTTGAAGGTACTTTTGGAGATACTCCATTTTTCATTAAAAGATGTCTTCATGTGATAGGTTTTTGCATTGCATTCTTCGCTACATATGGTATCTGGTATTAATGTTATCTACTTTTGTCTAGATTTTAAATTTCCCCATAAATAAAAGATTGGAGAAACTGCATTTAAAGCTCTTAATGTTTTGAAATACAATATATTTTGAAGTCTCGAAAACCTTAAAATCTTTTACCAAACTCCTAAATGTCTCTCACACTTGCTCTCATCTTCTCTACTCTCTCTCAAACTCCTTTTCTTTCTTCTTTAAAAATCAAAACCCTCTCTGTATAATCTGCCCATCCATTTGCGCTGCTCATCACAGATGCAAAAGCTCTATAATCTTCTCAGTTCTCACACACAGCAACACAACACAGAGGCACTATACTCTTCTCATCCTTCAATCCACGGTATTCTTTTTTATTTCTAAAAAAATTGTGTGTATTATCTTACCTGTGTATTATCTACGATTTTGAAGGAGAATATTTCCCATTTACATTCACTGCATGTTTGGGTAATTTAATTTTAAACCTCGAGTTTAGTAACAAATAATGCAAACGACACGTGGTTGATGCACATGCACCCCGAGGGTGGTGGTAGGGCATGGTGGTGGTGGTAAGTCTATTTTCTTCTGGGGGTAGATCAACTGTGCAATTATCTCAGGAGGAAGAAAAACATTAACTTTTAATACTACTTTTAATAACATTTTTTATATTTTTTTTATGGTTGGGTCTAGGGCCATCCCCCTTCCACTGCTCAGTTTTTATGACAAGATCTTTTCTCATATGGAACCTTATTATTTGCAATATTTTGTTTCTTTGCAGAACCAGGGTCACATTGCTAAATGGAGGAAAAAAGAAGGGGATAAGGTTAGTTATTACTATAAGGCTGGTGAATCTATGAGGGATATACATTTCCAATTTGATTGGCCATGTGATGAGTTCTCTTTCTGTGTTTCCCTGAGGATTTTTTGTACCCTTATATTTATGAATTAGTGTTATCTCTCCCTTTTATTCCCTCTTCTGCTAGACTGTGTTTCCCTAGGGAATTTTTATTTTTAAAATGTTTAATTTAATACTATTAGGAATGGCAAGTTAGACTGGGCCGACCTTATAAAAAATCGGATGGACTAGGGCTAGGTGTCCCATACAATCGGCCCGGTCTTAGTCCATTTATTTTTAAGACCAGTTTAATCAGTCCGGTTCGTAAAAATCCCAAAAGAACCCCCTATCTTTTGGCATGTCACATGTTTTAGAACATCGACTTACATGGGATAAAAGTACGAGCATGCCACCGACATGACCATGACAAGTGTACGGGTAATTGTTAAGACTGTACCCATCTAAATTTTTTGTTAAGATGATTTTGAAAATCCGTATATTAACTTCTTTTTGTTATGTTTTCTAAAAGGCATTGACCAAAAGCACTCGAGTCCAAAGGATACTTCACCACCACGACCTTCGAGTACATATAACCCTCATAACTACCAAGTTTTTGCACAAAATTCATTAAAGTGTTATTAATGTTAATCACCCTTTAAACACATTTGGTTGCAAAGAACTCAGGACATTATTGCAAATACCCCTTCTTAGAACATTTAACTGACGGTTTTAGCAACACACACTAGGGTATATACAACAAAAATGCATAGTTTAGGAGAGTATCTGTAATAAAAATAGTTCTAAGGAATTTCTGGCAATAGTTGTCCACTTCTTTGTTTCTAATTGCACTTAATTGAAAAGTCTTTGCCCTATCCAGCAGCTGAGTTTGTTGTGTGAGTGTTTATTTCAATTTGTGCTACCATGTACGATAATTCACGCTTTATTCTCGAGTGTTTACTTCTGTGTATTTGTGTTCATTAAAATACTGTTTCTGTAATAAAGATGACTTATTTGGTGGATTAAACTTATGTCTGATACTTTTGATATTTTACAATTTTTTTGGTGGATTAAACATGAATTTTACAATACTTTTGATCGGTCTTCATCTTACATAGATACCATCTTGGAGGTGTTCCAGCAGGGGAGGCCAAACATTAACCCAAAATCTGGTGCATTTTGTTTATCTCCTCCAATCTCATAGCTGATCAGCTTGGACACGAGGCCACAGGGACCGCCATAATAGGCATTCTCTTAAATGTAGGAGAGGAGCAAAGAAGATCACTTAAATAGAACGGATGCCGTATCTGGTACTCTATTTTTTTCTCCAAATTTATGTCGTATCACATTTCCTAGATATCGAACCTCAATGCAGTAATAGAACATGACATGACGGTATGCCTTGTCAGGTACTCTGTTTTTTTTCTTTTCCCAGTTGGTGATTAGCTGTGCTCGAATAGAAATTAGAAGTTGTAATTTCGTGACTTTCTAAAGTCAAACTCGTGACTTTGAAAATTGTCTCCCTGCTTCATGGGTGTAATGTTTTGATATGCTAAAATATGCATTTATTTTGCATGGGGAACCAAGTGCTGTTGTAGTTGATGTTCAGCCCCCTTTTGTGATCCTTCTTAATCAATCAAAGGTTATGTTACTACAAATTATATTTTTTTTATCAGTGTTGATGTCTTGACGTATAAATGATAGATTGTTTGTTGTCATTGTTGTCGCAACGACTAATTTTTTTTATAAGCTTAAGACATGAGATTCAAATATTCATTGAGTTTCTTTTCTTTTCCTCAGTACGATGAAGAAATGCCGAAGAGGTTGATACTCACTCAACATATACCGTGCTCTCGCTCCCAAATGCAATTGGTTAATAACTTCTCCCGTTTTATATGCCCGAGTACACATTACAATTGTTTTTTAAGTAATGCCCAGGATGATATTGCAATGTTAAGTTTATGTTTCAAGTCCTTATTGGTTAAATTTTCAGTAATCGATAGTTGTTTAAGTTCAATAGTGTAGCAATGTTATATTAAGGGTGTATTCCAACCCAATTTTTAGTTGTACACATATTTTTTACACACCGAAGCAAATATTGAGTGTAATTAAAAACACTTTTTTTAATTGTTATATTTTTTCATGATTCATTTTGGTGAGAGATGTTTTTAATCTATTAATTTCATTTATGTTTTTATTTTTTTGTTGATGAGTGGGATGCAGAATGAATATTTTAATTTCAAGTATTATTTGTGGGTAGAAAAAGAGGGGGGTGGGGTGGGAAATCATAGATTGTTTAATCATATAAGGTTTATAATTATTCATGTAAGCTTCGTGCATATATTCATTTTTAAATTCACTATTGATTTTTAGTCGTGTCTAATGTGGAAGCATGGCACGATCATGCAATTAAGTTATATTATGGGATTATTTTTATTTCTTAAACATGATGAATTGTTCGATAAACAAATATTTCTTTGCATAATTTTTTAAAACTGTTTACAATGTGTTATAAAATACTTTTCGACTTAAATTATTCACAATTTAATACTTTAGAAAATTTTCTCCGTGCCTTCAGGCACGGGCATTCCGCTAGTGTGTGTGTGTGTGTGTGTGTGTATATATGAATTATTTAAAAAATATAAAAAAATATGAAATATTTAAAAAAATATATACATAAATAGTTTATATTCGAAATATATTAAGTATAGGAAATATATGAAAATATACAAAGTATATAAATGTATGAAATATATACATATAATGAATATATTAAATATACAAAAAATATACTTATATGAAATACACTCAGTATACGAAATATACTTATATACTAAAATATATGAAATATACAAAATATACAAAATACACTAAAATATATGAAATGTATAAATGCATAAATGTATAAAATACATAAATACAATATATACTAAATATACGTATTATATACATAAATGAAATATACACAATATATGAAATACAAATATATACTAAATATACTAAATATATTAATGTATGGATTATATAAATATACGAAATATATCAAATATTTGAAATATATACGTATATGAAATATACGCAATATACATGTCTACTAAAATATATGAAATATATAAATGTACGAAATATGTGAAATATATTAAATATACAAAATATATACATATATGAACTAAAATATATGAAACATATACATATATGAAATATACGAAATGTATATATATACATAATTATGAAGAATATATATTTATATATTTATGAAATATATAGAGTTTTATAAAAGGTTTTTAGTGATTTATCATCCAAATGTGGCAAACAAAGAGCTTCTCCCTAGAAATTGGTTGCCATACAAATGTGACAAATTGTGCTTAAGAGGCGTTGTACGTAGGGGTGTGCAAAAAAACTGACCAACTCGAAAACCAAACCGAACCGAATTGAAACCGACGTTTTTTTTACCCCGATTCGGCCTATGGTTTACGGATATAAAAAACCGACCATGTCGGTTCGATTGACGGTTTATACATGGGAAAAACCGATTCAAACCGAACCGACCCAAAACCAATATATATTTAAAAAAAACTAAAGAACTCATAATTTCATATCCCAAAACCATTAACGACCTTAAAAAACCGATCCAAACCAAAAATTGGCCTTAAAAAATGCCCAAACAGGAAACCGCCGAAAACCGACCTGGAACGGAACCGATAGGTTTTTTCGTAGTCGGTTCTGTTTCGGTCTGACCTTTTCTAAAACCAAACCGATCGGTTCGGTTTGAATTAGGGTCCAAAATCGACCCGTGAACACCCCTAGTTGTACATGAAAATCAAATTTCAAGATAAATTAAGATTATCAAATAGCCTAAAAGTTGGAAAGTTTTAAAAAATTTCCAACCTTTTGGAATTTACCTTGAAATTTGAGTGCTATCAAAGATGGATTAAGAGAAGATGAGGAATCAAGGAAGGAAGATGAGATGAAATGACAGATAATAAAGGAGTAAAATAAGGATAACTTAAAGAGGAAAGAGAGCATGCAAATTAAAGAAGGAATAGAGAGAAAGATGAAGAAGAAAAAGATGAAAAGAACTATTAGTTAATAAATTCCTTAGAAATACAAATATATACTAAATCTATGAAATATATTAATGTATGGATTATATAAATATACGAAATATATCAAATATATGAAATATATACGTATATGAAATATACGCAATATACATGTCTACTAAAATATATGAAATATATAAATGTACGAAATATGTGAAATATATTAAATATACAAAATATATACATATATGAACTAAAATATATGAAACATATACATATATGAAATATACGAAATGTATATATATACATAATTATGAAGAATATATATTTATATATTTATGAAATATATAGAGTTTTATAAAAGGTTTTTAGTGATTTATCATCCAAATGTGGCAAACAAAGAGCTTCTCCCTAGGAATTGGTTGCCATACAAATGTGACAAATTGTGCTTAAGAGGCGTTGTACGTAGGGGTGTGCAAAAAAACTGACCAACTCGAAAACCAAACCGAACCGAATTGAAACCGACGTTTTTTTTACCCCGATTCGGCCTATGGTATACGGATATAAAAAACCGACCATGTCGGTTCGGTTGACGGTTTATACATGGGAAAAACCGATTCAAACCGAACCGACCCAAAACCAATATATATTTAAAAAAAACTAAATAACTCATATTTTCATATCCCAAAACCATTAACGACCTTAAAAAACCGATCCAAACAAAAAATTGGCCTTAAAAAATGCTTAAACAGGAAACCGCCGAAAACCGACCTGGAACGGAACCGATAGGTTTTTTCGTAGTCGGTTCTGTTTCGGTCTGACCTTTTCTAAAACCAAACCGATCGGTTCGGTTTGAATTAGGGTCCAAAATCGACCCGTGAACACCCTTAGTTGTACATGAAAATCAAATTTCAAGATAAATTAAGATTATCAAATAGCCTAAAAGTTGGAAAGTTTTAAAAAATTTCCAACCTTTTGGAATTTACCTTGAAATTTGAGTGCTATCAAAGATGGATTAAGAGAAGATGAGGAATCAAGGAAGGAAGATGAGATGAAATGACAGATAATAAAGGAGTAAAATAAGGATAACTTAAAGAGGAAAGAGAGCATGCAAATTAAAGAAGGAATAGAGAGAAAGATGAAGAAGAAAAAGATGAAAAGAACTATTAGTTAATAAATTCCTTAGAAATACAAATATATACTAAATCTATGAAATATATTAATGTATGGATTATATAAATATACGAAATATATCAAATATATGAAATATATACGTATATGAAATATACGCAATATACATGTCTACTAAAATATATGAAATATATAAATGTACGAAATATGTGAAATATATTAAATATACAAAATATATACATATATGAACTAAAATATATGAAACATATACATATATGAAATATACGAAATGTATATATATACATAATTATGAAGAATATATATTTATATATTTATGAAATATATAGAGTTTTATAAAAGGTTTTTAGTGATTTATCATCCAAATGTGGCAAACAAAGAGCTTCTCCCTAGGAATTGGTTGCCATACAAATGTGACAAATTGTGCTTAAGAGGCGTTGTACGTAGGGGTGTGCAAAAAAACTGACCAACTCGAAAACCAAACCGAACCGAATTGAAACCGACGTTTTTTTTACCCCGATTCGGCCTATGGTATACGGATATAAAAAACCGACCATGTCGGTTCGGTTGACGGTTTATACATGGGAAAAACCGATTCAAACCGAACCGACCCAAAACCAATATATATTTTAAAAAAACTAAATAACTCATATTTTCATATCCCAAAACCATTAACGACCTTAAAAAACCGATCCAAACAAAAAATTGGCCTTAAAAAATGCTTAAACAGGAAACCGCCGAAAATCGACCTGGAACGGAACCGATAGGTTTTTTCGTAGTCGGTTCTGTTTCGGTCTGACCTTTTCTAAAACCAAACCGATCGGTTCGATTTGAATTAGGGTCCAAAATCGACCCGTGAACACCCTTAGTTGTACATGAAAATCAAATTTCAAGATAAATTAAGATTATCAAATAGCCTAAAAGTTGGAAAGTTTTAAAAAATTTCCAACCTTTTGGAATTTACCTTGAAATTTGAGTGCTATCAAAGATGGATTAAGAGAAGATGAGGAATCAAGGAAGGAAGATGAGATGAAATGACAGATAATAAAGGAGTAAAATAAGGATAACTTAAAGAGGAAAGAGAGCATGCAAATTAAAGAAGGAATAGAGAGAAAGATGAAGAAGAAAAAGATGAAAAGAACTATTAGTTAATAAATTCCTTAGAAATACAAATATATACTAAATCTATGAAATATATTAATGTATGGATTATATAAATATACGAAATATATCAAATATATGAAATATATACGTATATGAAATATACGCAATATACATGTCTACTAAAATATATGAAATATATAAATGTACGAAATATGTGAAATATATTAAATATACAAAATATATACATATATGAACTAAAATATATGAAACATATACATATATGAAATATACGAAATGTATATATATACATAATTATGAAGAATATATATTTATATATTTATGAAATATATAGAGTTTTATAAAAGGTTTTTAGTGATTTATCATCCAAATGTGGCAAACAAAGAGCTTCTCCCTAGGAATTGGTTGCCATACAAATGTGACAAATTGTGCTTAAGAGGCGTTGTACGTAGGGGTGTGCAAAAAAACTGACCAACTCGAAAACCAAACCGAACCGAATTGAAACCGACGTTTTTTTTACCCCGATTCGGCCTATGGTATACGGATATAAAAAACCGACCATGTCGGTTCGGTTGACGGTTTATACATGGGAAAAACCGATTCAAACCGAACCGACCCAAAACCAATATATATTTAAAAAAAACTAAATAACTCATATTTTCATATCCCAAAACCATTAACGACCTTAAAAAACCGATCCAAACAAAAAATTGGCCTTAAAAAATGCTTAAACAGGAAACCGCCGAAAACCGACCTGGAACGGAACCGATAGGTTTTTTCGTAGTCGGTTCTGTTTCGGTCTGACCTTTTCTAAAACCAAACCGATCGGTTCGGTTTGAATTAGGGTCCAAAATCGACCCGTGAACACCCTTAGTTGTACATGAAAATCAAATTTCAAGATAAATTAAGATTATCAAATAGCCTAAAAGTTGGAAAGTTTTAAAAAATTTCCAACCTTTTGGAATTTACCTTGAAATTTGAGTGCTATCAAAGATGGATTAAGAGAAGATGAGGAATCAAGGAAGGAAGATGAGATGAAATGACAGATAATAAAGGAGTAAAATAAGGATAACTTAAAGAGGAAAGAGAGCATGCAAATTAAAGAAGGAATAGAGAGAAAGATGAAGAAGAAAAAGATGAAAAGAACTATTAGTTAATAAATTCCTTAGAAATACAAATATATACTAAATCTATGAAATATATTAATGTATGGATTATATAAATATACGAAATATATCAAATATATGAAATATATACGTATATGAAATATACGCAATATACATGTCTACTAAAATATATGAAATATATAAATGTACGAAATATGTGAAATATATTAAATATACAAAATATATACATATATGAACTAAAATATATGAAACATATACATATATGAAATATACGAAATGTATATATATACATAATTATGAAGAATATATATTTATATATTTATGAAATATATAGAGTTTTATAAAAGGTTTTTAGTGATTTATCATCCAAATGTGGCAAACAAAGAGCTTCTCCCTAGGAATTGGTTGCCATACAAATGTGACAAATTGTGCTTAAGAGGCGTTGTACGTAGGGGTGTGCAAAAAAACTGACCAACTCGAAAACCAAACCGAACCGAATTGAAACCGACGTTTTTTTTACCCCGATTCGGCCTATGGTATACGAATATAAAAAACCGACCATGTCGGTTCGGTTGACGGTTTATACATGGGAAAAACCGATTCAAACCGAACCGACCCAAAACCAATATATATTTTAAAAAAACTAAATAACTCATATTTTCATATCCCAAAACCATTAACGACCTTAAAAAACCGATCCAAACAAAAAATTGGCCTTAAAAAATGCTTAAATAGGAAACCGCCGAAAACCGACCTGGAACGGAACCGATAGGTTTTTTCGTAGTCGGTTCTGTTTCGGTCTGACCTTTTCTAAAACCAAACCGATCGGTTCGATTTGAATTAGGGTCCAAAATCGACCCGTGAACACCCTTAGTTGTACATGAAAATCAAATTTCAAGAGAAATTAAGATTATCAAATAGCCTAAAAGTTGGAAAGTTTTAAAAAATTTCCAACCTTTTGGAATTTACCTTGAAATTTGAGTGCTATCAAAGATGGATTAAGAGAAGATGAGGAATCAAGGAAGGAAGATGAGATGAAATGACAGATAATAAAGGAGTAAAATAAGGATAACTTAAAGAGGAAAGAGAGCATGCAAATTAAAGAAGGAATAGAGAGAAAGATGAAGAAGAAAAAGATGAAAAGAACTATTAGTTAATAAATTCCTTAGAAGTCTATTTATATAGGATCACATCAAACGTTAATTTTGTTGGTATCTTAAATCAATAAACTTTTCAATTAATTAACGATAAGTTCAAAGGATACAACAAACGGTTACAAACTCTGTTTACATTAATAAGTGTAACTATATCCGCACGTTGACTTATGGTCAAAACATTTTTAGCTTGTCATTATCATTAATTTCTATAAAGTCTAGTGACTTATCACCATGTTTCCCTCAAAAAAGATATTAAAAAAATCTGGAATTTAGTCGCTAGAAGTTAAGTACATTTTGCACTTAGTCCGCCTTATTCATTATTTTTCATTTGCCTATTTTTTTTGATAATTTTTTCTTAAGGTTTAGGATTAGATAAAAAGAGTGTTTTTGAGTGTTTGTATACAGTGGGGATCTATGATTTATGATCGGGGGAGGGGGCGGGATGCGGGAGTTTTATGGGGAGGGATCCCCAATATGATTTTTTTTTTGTTAATTCGAGTTTTATATGAATTATAGTTTCGATTTCTTGTTTTATACAAACGTATTACACTTTTTTCCCCTTAAAAGTTACAAAAACCTCATTATTTATGACTTTAACTTTTGATATTTACATATAGCACTCTTGGTCTATGTTTACAATATGACTCAAAAACTTCACCTTTCAAAACTAGAACCCACGTTTCTCGAACTTAGCATACAACTGATGGTCCCATAGAGTTTGCAGAACCATATGCATGTGGTCGTAAACTAAAAAGTCGCCTATGAAAATAATAACGAATTGTTCTAAGAAATCTCTTAACACGATGTTTATAAGATCCATGAATATAGTCGGTGCATTGGTTACCCCAAACGAAATAATCATAAACTCATACGATCCATACCGTATCAATAATGCAGTCTTTGGGACATCCTTCTCCCAAATACATAGCTAGTGATAACCCCACTTCAATCTAATATTCAAGAATTAGGTCTCTCATCTCTATTGGTTGAATAGGTCATCAATGTGGGGCAATGGGTATATATTTCGGATTTTGACCTTGTTCAATGCTCTGTAGTCAACACATAACCTCAACGATCCATACCGAAGAACCCCACGACGATGTACTCCAGCGGATAAATACTTACCCTAAGAGATGGTGAATCTGGTCTCTCAACTCTTGCATCTCCAGTGGAGCAATGCAATAATGTCCATGTGCTATCGCTCTAGATCTTGGTGCCAAATCAATGACAAAATCAATCTCTCTGCTCGGTGGTAAACCACATATCTCCTAAAAAACATCTGCAAACACCCTACCACTAGGATCAAATCTAATGATATAATAACCTCCCTCAAGGTCTCATCCTTTATATAATATAGATGCATGCTCGACCCTCCCTCAGGAAGAGGCATGTCCACGAAAAACATCTCCCTCCCTAGAATGGAGAACATGACGATCCTACTAAAATGGTCCGCCATTGCCCTATAACCCGCCAAACAGTCCATGCTGAGAATGACATTATACATCATTATATCTAGCACCAGTAGGTTGGTTGCTAAGCATAATCTCTCGATATCTATCCCACTTCTCTATAAATATAATGGATAAGGTCCCCGATACCTAAAGGTGAATCGACACATATAATAATACTACTAGTTGTCTATAATAAACTTGTCGTTCGTGAAAATCTAGCAGAAATAAAAGAACGTGACACTCCCATGTCAAAAAAAATATGACCTATATGCCCATGGATAGGAAACGTACCATCTACAACTGGTGGCGCTTACGATGCCTATGGAATCATCGCATTTTGGACTTTGTAGACATGCCCATACTGTAATTGTCCTTGCTGAGGTTGGAACGCTGGAGCTGGTGGTGATGCAGACAGTAACGGTGCCTGTGGCTTCTACTGGGCACCCTATTGCTGACCCCATACTGCTACGGACAAGCTCTCAGCATATGGCTCGGCTCCTCATAAATGAAGCATCGATCCATGAAAATCCCTTGGCCTCTAGCCCTACTGGCCATGTTAGGGCTACCATGGTCTCAGGACCTTGTGGATTCAACCGTGATGGCCACCCTCATTATTCCCATGGTCTTGCTGGCCCTCAGAAACACGCTATTGATGGACCTACCTAAACCCACTATCACCTGGTCTGAATCCCCCTGATAGTAACCTCTTTTGCTGGATCTCCATCCTAGGTATCCCGCTTGTGCTATCTGTAACAACCCATCCTTTTGGAGACAATTAAATTCCATAATTGGGTATAAATGGGAATTCGGAGAATTTTCCCGGAATAATGATTTTTGGGATTTTCGAGGATTAGATGATTTTCAATGAGTGTTATATTTACTTTTGGGATTAAGTAAATATAAGTTGGAGTATTTTCATTATGTCGCCGTTGGGTAAAGCGACAGAAGATGATATTTTAATAGGAATACCGCATTTATTTGTTTCGCGTTGAAACAGTGATTTGCGGTCAAGTACCTCAGATGGAAATTTTGACTGTGCCGTGAGTCTCGCAATGGTCGAGATAGTCGAAAAAGGGTGTCCGATTATCGAAATTGCGTTTTGGGGAATTTTAAAGTTAAACGGGCTCGAAATTGAGTAAACGAGTCATTTTTGGGTTTTAAAGGGATAAACCCTTTTTCTTCTCTTATAAGACATAAGATAGAAAGAGAAAGAAAAGAAAAGAGAGAAAAGAAAGAAGAAAGAAAGAGATAAAGAAAGGAAGAGGAGAAAAGAAGAGAAAAATGGGGGATTTCGTCCAAACTCCGCCGGATTTGACTCGAGGTCGTCGAATTTCATCTTCCAGGCAAGTGTTTACTTGCTTTATTTCATTTTATGCAATTATCTCATTTCATAGTTGGTAAAAATATGATTTTTGGGTTAGAACCCTTAAAATAAATTTGGGAAAATTTGGATATGAATTTACATATTTGTGTAATGTAAACTCTTAATGATTATTAGTGTTAAAACCAAGTTAATGGAGTGTAAGATTGAATTGAAATGGGAGAAATGCCAAACTAGGTTTTTATGGTTTTAGGGTTTAAATCTAAGGTAAATGGTTTAATACCCCAAATTAATTGATGTGTTAGTTGTAAAACATAGATTAGATGTTTATTGAGTTGTTGGATGAGCTTAGAAACAACAAAAATGGAGAATAATGGAGGTTTGGATTTTTTTTGGAGATGGTGAATAGTGAACTGCGTCTTAACCGAATTGATTCGGTCAAGGTGAATCGATTCGACTCTTGGTCTAAAATGAAAATTGTAAATCCTTTCGATATGGTCGCGTGGGCGCCGACCGCGTATTTTTCTGATTGTTTTTGGATTTATAGTGATTTTTCTACGGAAAGCTGTCCGAGATCGAAATAGTTAGTCAGAAATTAAGGCTAGAATTATTTGGAGATAAATATTAGGGGTTCTCAAATAGAGAGTTAGGACCTCTAAAGGACTTGAGGAGAGATGAAAACTTTGGGTTTGTAGGAATAAATCCGAGTTATAATTTAAATGGTGAGTGGATTGAATTTTGGGTTTTGAGTTATATAAAAAAAACCTAAGCATATTTGTGAATTTCGGACCAGCCGAATCAATTCGGACCGGACGAATCGATTCGGTAAGAGATAGTTTGAAAGTATAACCATCTTGAATCGATTAGGATAGGTCGAATCGATTTGGTGGCCAGAGAATCGATTTGGACAGGCCGAATCGATTCGGTCCTGGAATTTTTTTAAGGTTTTCTCCTTTTAAGTTTAGGGAGACTTAAATTATGATTTTGGAAATTATCATAGGAGTTTCTAATTGGGATGTTAGGAATCGTAGATGATGAATTGAGGATAAGTAAACCTCAAATTAATTTAGATTTTGATCGGGGGGATGGATTTAATTAATGTTTTGGGACAAGAGACATGAGGGAAAATCTTTCGGCAAACGTGTATTGATATAATAATGCGATTAGAATGGATATGGTCTAAATAGGAGTTAGTAGTGTATACTTATGGAACTAAGGATAGGTCGATGGTACACTTATCCAATTAGTATGAATTGGTATATTCGGGTTTATGTACCCATCCTTAAATAGGGATTAAGGTGAGAGTAATATTTAAGAGAGAGAACACTTAAATATTATTATGTGATTGGCAATAATGGCCATATATATATATATACCAGATGATTAAAGTATATATATGATATGATATAAATACATATATATCTATATGTGATGATATGTATGCATTTATATTGGATGCTTTCCATGGGCTTTCCTTTGGTATAGGGTTGGAACAACCAGGTTATATATTACTCTAGTGCTATACAGGGAGGTTGCACGATGTGGGTGAATCCCCTAGCTCGAGGAGCAGGGAGAGTATAATCCCCAGGTCATTTACGTCTAGCGTTCGAGTGAGATTTATGTGATCTCCGACTCGCAGGGGGAACTTGATCGCCTCCACCGTTGTGTATTTTACCAAGACTATTGAAGATTTCGGGTGGTACCGTTGTATATGAGCAAACCCGGATTTTTGGATCGGCACTATGACACCGCATCCTCGAGTTATAGCTCGGTGGGATGGTTTGTATGCATGTGTGCATGGTATATTACTTGTGTATGAGAACAATGTAATATAAATCTCTAATGAGATTAAAGAGATAAAAAAATGAGTATAGAATACACCTCAGTCCGGGAGATAGATCCGGATGTGTATTATAAAAATGAAAAAGAAAGTAAACCTCAGACCGGGAGATATTATCCGGATGCATATTGTAAGACATATATAAAAATGGATATTATATGTATATTAAAATATAAGTATGTATTTATATATTAGTTTTTTACTACGGGCCTAATGGATCTCTACCATTAACCCTGCCAAGTAGTATTGTATCGGGGGGGGGGGGGGGTTCCTTGTTTGGATTTCGCTTCGCGAGACCCCCCACGCACGAACTTAGCCCAGTGTTGAGAATGGAGATAAGTTTATCCCTTAATGCTCGGGTTGTAGAGGTTTCTAGTAGAAGGGTGAATTATATTAGTTAGGCGGGGTAGCTTAACTAGAATGTTAAGTACGTTAGGTGTGCACTATTAGAAGAGAGGTGAGGGGTATCTCATGGGAGTGCGTTACCAATTTGAATATGAGATAAAACCTTTTTCTAAAAATAAAGCATTTATGCACTTGCAAAATACTTTCACAACTCGGGCTCTGACTCGTTTCTAAACTTTCCTGTTTTGCTATATATATTATATATAGGTGTCCAGACACAGGGATGCCTGGATAGCACTTCCTTCGAGTCAGACGTCAGCTGCAGCAGCTGTGGATGCATGCAGGTTTTCGATAGACGCTTCCATTCTTGTAATCTAGATAGGAGGTATTGTACAAACATTCGGGTTAATAACCGAATTGCATTTATTTATTCTTTTACCGCCTTTTAGTGCGGCATTCGATATGGTTGTATATTTGAACCGAGTGTTCGGTTATTTTATCTAATTTCAGTTTCATTTACGCAAAATGTGTGGATGTTTTAATTAAGTAGTTGTTTAAAAAGAGTAGTTAAGTAAAATTTTGATGCCAGCCTAATAGGTTATTAGTAATTAAATGGATTTTCGACAGTGATGCTACAAATGATCCATATGCGAGTCCAGTTTTAATTTGGTATATGAGTGATCGCCCAGTTTTTTATTAGGCGGGGTGTCACAGATGGTATCAGAGCTTCAGGTTATAGTGTCCTTAGGAATCTGTGCGGACGTACTATGCTTTCAACGTTGCTCTCAATTTGTTATAGAGCCTCAGGATTAGGATTGTTGATTTCTCTTGTGCGATTTCGTTCTCCTACTATAGTATGAGATTATAGTAAATCTTTTACGCACTCGTTCTAGGTTCGTGTGCTCATCGAGGAAGGGCGACCGATGAAGGGAGATCGAGGAGGGCCGTGATGAGGACAACAGGAGGCGGGGCTTAGCTGGGGTGACTGGTAGAAGTTGGGGGACTAGGATCGCCGTAGAGGCCACTCCCCTTATGGCAATTGTTAAGGATTATTGCAATGACTACTAAAGTATAGTAGTTATGAGCATCCAAGTACTGCTATAGTGGAAGGTGGTACTAAAGTTGAATTACCCTATGAAGCTAAGGGTTGGAAGGGGGTCTTTGATAAGGACCATAAGTTGAAGTTGGGTTGTGCAAAGTAAGTGTAGCACTACCCAGTGGAAGTAGAAGGCTCGGGAGGTTGGGCTTAATGTGGGGTATAGAAATATCCAGATATGAAAATTTGAAGAAGATTTTCACTCGTAGGAGCATGATGTTTTGCTCATAGAGGAATTTCATGGACGATTTTAACCGCGAGTTCCTTTGGTCGAGTCAGAAGGAATGCAGTTCTGAATTTTTCACATAAGGATTGGCCAGAGGCCGACAGTGAATAAAGAGTGATATGAAGAAGTATAAGTGGCGGATAAAAGTCGCAGTGTTCGTTAGCCCTAGACTCGTGTGTGTAATTTGAGTTTTGTGGCATTCTCGATAACATTATATAATGTAGGCCTATGTGTTTTCCGCGTTAGAGGAGTTTTATTTTCCTTCATTCGCCATAAAGGCGGGTGTTGATATTTTAAATAAATATATATCTGGTTTGTGGTACTCGTTTTATATGTGTTATACGAGTATGGTAATAGGGTGAGTATAATATGTTGTGGTATATTTGAAGCGATAGCAGGCTAATGATGGCAAGACTATCGTGTCTGTAGTTCCATGGTGGAATGGGTGGTTGTTGCGATATCTCACCTGGATACAGGCTGAGTTCGCCTTTATTATGTGCATAGATGGAACCTCGATGAGCAGAGGCTTCATGATTACGATGTGAGTATGTGGAGACCTTATAAATATGATTTAAGGTATGCACGGATTATTGCTGAGCTGTGGATTTATGCTCATTATTGATTACGCAAGGACTTAATATTAGTACGAGCGCGACTCTTAGTTAGAGATAGGAGTTTAGACCACCTTTTGTTAAAATAGGGGATAGGATTATCCCGGTTGCATATTCGAATATAATGGACCTCCATGACCGACAAAGTTAAGTAGTAGTGTGTGGAGGGGTTACTTGTTTGGATTTCGCTTTGCGAGACGCTCCATGCATAAACCTTAATTGCGTCGGGAGTGGAGAGATGTTATAGGATGCAAGGATGTTGGTTTTGTTGATAAGTCATATAGTGTGGATGAAACACTATAGACTATGAGCCATGTGATGATGGTATGTTTATGGAGATATTGTGTTATGTAAAAGAACTAAAGTGGTCCTCTCACCACAAGTGGGTGGGCGATGTAGGACTTAGAGAAATTGATTTGAGGATTATGGCTAGGCCTTAATGAAAAGGCAAATTTTGAGGAAGTATGTTTTGGGTATGATGTACGTAGTGCTCTTACAGAGATTGGTCACTTCGATTAGTTAGCTTTCATTTTCGTATAGGTGGGAGGATAGAATAGTAGAAATGCATTCCTAGGTTAGCGTGGTAGGATTTAGGACATCCCGCTGGTGTGCCTTTGGTCGCTACATCTCGATGACCGACAATGCGAGGGAGTAGTGTAACGGGAGGGTTCCTTGTTTGGATTTCTCTTTGCGAGACGTCCCACGCATGAAACCAAGCAAATGTCGGAAGTTGAGAGAGGCCTTGGGCACTAGGGATACTTAAGATTATACTTGTTTCGCATAGGTAGGGTAACGCATAGACCATAGCATTATTAGGATGTAAGTTCGATAGAGTTAGTGGCGCCGATGTAAGGAGAATTAAATTTTACGGGTTGGGAGGACCCATGTGTGAGTATTACACCAAGGAAAGGAGGCCCTTATTTAGAGAGAGTGTTACGTGTCGAACGTTCACAATGGATGTGCAGATGTGCATGGGTTAAAAAGGTGTAGGGAAACCTTAGTGAGTTGATTTATATACCGCCTGAAATAGAAGGGGCATAGTATATAAAGTTGAAGATTATGCCGTGAGGCAGTCACAGATGAATTTAGAGTGTGTTGAATGGAACGTCATGCCCAAGATAAGAAAGGACATTGACGAGAGTGGTCGAGCGTTAGAGTAATTCCTTTTTGGGAAAATTAGATATCCATGTATTAACGAGCGAACGTTTAGAATCATGTTTGGACGTTAGAGCGGTGGATGTAGGCTTGTCTTTCTACGTGAGGCACTAGAAATGATGGGTGCAATGTGACGCTATTGGAGTCACTTTACGACCGTGGTAGACATATAGGGTATGGTTGGGAACCATTGGGTTAGTATCGTTCCCCTCGAGGTATTAGGATTTGGAACGATTCTAGGATTGGTGGTGTAGGTTTTATCCGAATTTCGAGGACGAAATTCCATTGTAAGGGGGGAGTATGTAACAACCCGTCCTTTTGGAGACAATTAGATTCCACAATTGGGTATAAATGGGAATTTGGAGAATTTGCCCGGAATAGTGATTTTTGGGATTTTTGAGGATTAGATAACTTTCAATGAGTGTTATATTTACTTTTGGGATTAAGTAAATATAAGTTGGAGTATTTTCATTATGTCTCCGTTGGTTAAAGTGACAGAAGATTATATTTTAATTGGAATACCACATTTATTTGTTTTGGGTTGAAATAGTGATTTGCGGTCAAGTACTTCGGATGGAAATTTTGACTGCACCGTGAGTCTCGGAATGGTCGAGATAATTGGAAAAGAGTGTCCGATTGTCGAAATTGAGTTTCGAGGAATTTTAAAGTTAAACGGGCTCGAAATTGAGTAAACGAGTCATTTTTGGGTTTTAAAAGGATAACCCCTTTTTCTTCTCTTATAAGACATAAGAGAGAAAGAGAAAGAAAAGAAAATAGAGAAAAGAAAGAAAAAAGAAAGAGAGAAAGAAAGGAAGAGGAGAAAAGAAGAGAAAAATGGGGGATTTCATCCAAACTCCGCCAGATTCGACTCGAGGTCGTCGGATTTCATCCTCCAGGCAAGTGTTTACTTGCTTTATTTCATTTTGTGCAATTATCTCATTTCATAGTTCGTAAAATATAACTTTTGGGTTATAACCCTTAAAATATATTTGGAAAAATTTGGATATGAGTTTACATATTGATGTAATGTAAACTCTTAATGATTTTTAGTGTTAAAACCATGTTCATGGAGTGTAAGATTGAATTGAAATGGGAGAAATGACAAAACTAGGTTTTTATGGTTTTAGCGTTTAAATCTAAGGTAAATGGTTTAATACCCCAAATTAATTGATGTGTTAGTTGTAAAACATAGATTAGATGTTTATTGAGTTGTTGGATGAGCTTAGAAACAACAAAAATAGAGAATAATGGAGGTTTGGATTTTTTTTGAGATGGTGAATAGTGACCTGCGTCTTAACCGAATCGATTCGTCCAGGGCGAATCGATTCAGATCTTGCTCAAAAAATGAAAATTGTGGATCTTTTCGATACGGTCGCGTGGGTGCCGACCGCGTATTTTTTTGATTCTTTTTGGATTTATGGTGATTTTTCTACGGAAAGCTGTCCGAGATCAAGATAGTTAGTCAGAAATTAAGGCTAGAATTATTTGGAGATAAATATTAGGGGTTCTCAAATAGAGAGTTAGGACCTCTAAAGGACCTGAGGAGAGATGAAAACTCTGGGTTTGTAGGAATAAATCCGAGTTATAATTTAAATGGTGAGTGGATTAAATTTTAGGCTTTGGGTTATATATAAAACCCTAAGCATAGTTGTGA
Source organism: Sambucus nigra (assembly GCA_949130495.1). NCBI lineage: Eukaryota > Viridiplantae > Streptophyta > Magnoliopsida > Dipsacales > Adoxaceae > Sambucus > Sambucus nigra. The sequence goes on from OX422216.1 coordinate 21,577,499, forward strand.
ATTTCGGACCAGCGAAATCGATTCGGACAGGCCGAATCGATTCGGTAAGAGAAAGTTTGAAAGTAGAACCATTTCGAATCGGTTCAGAAAGGCCGAATCGATTCGGTCCTGGAAATTTTTTGAGGTTTTCTCCTTTTAAGTTTAGGGAGACTTAAATTATGATTTTGGAGATTATTATAGGAGTTTCTAATTGGGATGTTAGGACTCCTAGATGATGAATTGAGGATAAGTAAACCTCGAATTAATTTAGAGTATTATCCGGGGGATGGATTTAATTAATGTTTTGGGACAAGAGACATGCGGGAAAATCTTTCGACAAGCCTGTAGTGATATATTAATGCGGTTAGAATGAATATGGACTAAAGAGGAGTTAGTGGTGTATACTTATGGAACTAAGGATAGGTCGATGGTACACTTATCTAATTGGTACATTCGGGTTTATGTACCAGTCCTTAAATAGGGATTAAGGTGGGAGTAATATTTATGAGAGAGAATACTTAAATATTAAATATTATTATGTGATTGGCAATAATGGCCAGGTGTATATATATATACACCATATGATTAAAGTATATATATGATATGATATAAATACATATATATCTGTATGTGATGATATGTATGCATTTAGATTGGCTGCTTTCCAAGGGCTTTCCTTTGGTATAGGGTTGTAACAACCAGGTTATATATTACTCTAGTGCGATCCAGGGAGGTTGCATGATGTGGGTGAATTCCCTGGCTCGAGGAGCAGGGAGAGTATATTCCCCAGGTCATTTATGTCCCAAGTTCGAGTGCGATTTATGTGATCTCCCACTCGCAGGGGGAACTTGACCGCCTCCACCGTTATGTATTTTACCAGGACTGTTGAGGATTCCGGCTGGTACCGTGGTATATGAGCAAACCCGGATTTTTGGATCGGCACTATGAGACCGCATCCTCGAGTTATAGCTCGGTGGGATGGTTTGTATGCATGTGTGCATGGTATATTACTTGTGTATGAGAACAATGTAATATAAATATCTAATGAGATTAAAGAGATAAAAAATGAGTATAGAATACACCCAGTCCGGAAGATTGATCCGGATATGTATTATAAAAATGAAAAATAAAGTAAACCTTAGTCCGGGAGATATTATCCAGATGCATATTGTAAGACATATATGAAAATGGATATTATATGTATATTAAAATATAAGTATGTATTTATATATTAGTTTTGTACTACGGGCCTAATGGATCTCTACCATTAACCCTGCCAAGTAGTATTGTATCGGGGGGTTCCTTGTTTGGATTTCGCTTTGTGAGACACCCTATGCACGAACTTAGCGCACTGTTGAGAATGGAGAGAAGTTTAGCCCTTAGTGCTCGGGTTGTTGAGGTTTCTAGTAGAAGGGTGAATTAGATTAGTTAGGTGGGGTAGCTTAACTAGAATGTTACGTGCGTTAGGTGTGCACTATTAGAAGAGATGTGAGGAGTATCTCATGGTAGTGCACTACCAATTTAAATATGAGATAAAACCTTTTTCTAAAAATAAAGCATTTATGCACTTGCAAAATGTTTTCACAACTCGGGATCTGACCCATTTCTATATTTTCCTGTCTTGCTATATATATATTATATATATAGGTGTCCAGACACAGGGACGCCTGGATGACACTTCCTTCAAGTCAGCCGTCAACTGCAGCATCTGTGGATGCATGCAGGTTCTCGATAGATGCTTCCATTCTTGTAATCTAGATAGGAGGTATTGTACAAACATTCGGGTTAATAACCCAACTGCATTTATTTATTCCTTTACCTCCTTTTAGTGCGGCATTCGATATGGTTGTATATTTGAACCGAGTGTTCGGTTATTTTATCTCATTTCAGTTTCCTTTACGGAAAATGTGTGGATGTTTTAATTAAGTAGTTTTTTAAAAAGAGTAGTTAAGTAAAATTTTGATGCCAGCCTAATACGTTGTTAGTAATTAAATGGATTTTCGACAGTGATTCTAAGAATGATCCATATGCGACTCCGATTTTATTTTGGTACAGGAGTGATCGCCCGATATTTTATTAGGCGGGGTGTCACACTATCTACTCAACTACTGTTGCGGTGGCCCACTAGAACCATTACCTCCCATATTTCCCTACTGGATAGACTCCCTAGCTCTCTTGCCTCCTTTCACATTGATGTGATGATCCTGATAGTGACGACCTCGGTGTAAGTCTTTAATGCCAGATTACCCATTATGTGTTGTCAGATTCTCCAGTCGAGTCCATCTTTAAACTTCACTGTCTTTTTCTCCTCTGTTTTCACTTTGTCAGGCACAAAGTTCGCCATACTGGTGAACTCCTCCTCGTACTCGACCACTGTCCGACCCTCCTATGCTAAATCTAGAAATATCCTCCGCATCTCTGTCTGAATTGCGGATGGGAAGAACTTGCATTTGAACCACACCCAAAACCCTCCCATCATCTTAGTGTCCCTATCCTTAGATGTGGTGACTGACTCCCACAACTGTAATGCTTTTCCCACCAATTTAAATGTAGCTAATATCTACTTCTGAGTGTCGCTGCACTCAACCATACGAAGATGACATTCTATATCCTTTTTCACTGACCAAAAGAAACCACATATGTACTGCCCTAGAATTCTGGTGGATGGCCCTTTTGAAAGTCCTTCCTAACTCTTTCCCACACCGACGGTCCTGGGTGGGCCTTGATGATCGGTGCCACTGGCTTCTACAACTGTGGAAACTACTATGCTATGGTGGTCATGGGGGCATTAACCGCCTGAGCAACTATAGTGGCCACCTCAGCAACTATCACCGTCCCGTGTGGCACCTGCGGCTATAGCCGAGTCTCTTCTCTGTTGGGCCTAGATGGTTGTCCTCTCCCATTTGGCATTTGAAACCAAACTGATTTTGTATGAGATCACAAGTAAGCAATAACATAACAACATAAGAACATAAATGCGTAAATATGAATGCAATAATCCTAATCATATGGCTCTACACCCAATAACACTAAGCTAGAAACGTAATAAGTCAGGAAGATCCTAAGGACACTATAACCCGATGCTCTGATGCCATCTTTGACACCACACCTATTTAAATAATAGGTGGCAAACCTTCTACTAAAATAAAATACGAATCTCAGTCTGGCTCATTCTTAGCATCACTGTCAAAAACAAATTTAATTACTCATAACCTATTAAGCCCAATGTCAAAATTAATAAAACTTATTAACTTGCCTTAATAAAATATACAATCATACAACAAACCATTCTAATAATTTAAATATACATTCACCACACGAATGAATTAAATTCTGAGAGGTGAAATAAATAAGTTAATCAAAAAACTCTCGATAAATCCAAATACAATAATCCAACTCATGATGAAATAAAATACAGTCTGAATAATGTAATGACTATTCAACAATTGGTGACATGCCCGAATAAATAACGAATATGAAAATCCTATCTAAATAACAAGGATATACGAATCTATTCAAGGCCTGTAGTTATCCACAGCTGTTGCAGCATCGTCTGACCGAAAATATAGCTACGCCTAGAGTCCATGAGGTTGGACACCTAAAAGGTTTTGAAAAATGATTTTTGATACGGGTCAGAGCCAAAAATCATTCGAAAATACTTTTCAAGTATTTAAAATGCAACGATGCCAATGTAGCATAATCGTTTATATTTAAACTGGTGTCTCACTAATATGAGATAATCCTCGGCCCTCATCTATAGTGCGCACCTAACGCATATATTTTGACACCCTAGTTATGCTAACCTGCCTAACTAGTACCATTAATTATTTCATCCCCAAACGCTACAATTCTAGACAAACTATGCTACATGTATTTTACTTTGCTTTGATTCTCAATGAGCTATCACATAAGCCATATCATTATAATACTAAATTATAATATTATCTTTAACCGATTCACATAACTTTACACTAGTTATAATTTTAATTTTCACACATTTGTTTACTTCACACATATACATATAACACTTATATATGTTTTTACATAGCATCCCTAAGTTGTCCTCCCGGATGCATTCCCTAGCATGCTATCAACCTCTAGCTACATCACATACCGGGTCGGGATCTCATCACCGAACCCAAATCATACACACATAACTGGAGGCGGTCATATTCTTACATTCGTGGGTAACCAAACCATATTACCCCATTGGACTCTAAATTCACATACAGTGGTCTTGCGATAGTCATATGACCAGGGGAACCGAACCAACACATATTGGTCACGCCGTGGTGGACCTCCCATTATGCGCAACCTCCAACAATAGCATCCATAGAGTATGTATGTTAACATATATCAATCACTCTCTCTCTCTCTCTCTCTCTCACACACACACACACACACACACACACACACACACACATATATATATATATATACAAGTGGTGACCTGTGCGATGCACAGCGGTTGTAACGCGCTTTGAATTATTTTATTTTAATATATAAATTAATATATATAATGACTTTCAGCAAAAAAGGAATTTTAGCGGTAATAAGTTATTTTCAGCGAATAACAATTATTTATAGTGGTAACCCGTGCGATGCACGAGAAATTATACATCTTGAGTGTAAGACATTCCTAAATGTTGAAATGATAGTTTTAATGTTAGTCCCCTAAAACATGAGGCATTAGAAAAATTATTGTCCTTCGTAAATAAAATATAAAATGTTGAAATTATTATACCACTTGTGTGTAACGCATTCTTAAATGTTGAATGTATATATGTGAAACTATGACCGGTCATTAGATATTTATGATGTTGGTCACATTCCTTTGTCTGGTAAAAGAATCATTAACATGGAGTTGAAAGTCATTAACAATTATATTTTAATTTATGAAATGTTCAACAAAAAAGTCCACACTACACATTTGAAATCTAAGTAAAAAATAATCACATGGCAAAATAATTAATCACATTGAGAAATACTTGCAACCAAAAATGACCTACTTTTCGCAAGCATGACATACCTTGTATTGTTGTTGAGCCATGAAAAATACGAATATTCAAGGTACTTATAGAGTTATTAATCGACATTTTGGGAACATTACCTTTAAAAATTCAGAGGTCTTTCAATATGGAAATTAAATTATTGAATAGGAGTCATATAATGAACTGAGTATGCGAACTCTTGTAATCTTTCACCTGGTGGCTTGGAGATTATCTCAGTGAGTTCAACATATAAAGCGTGTAAAATGAAACAAAACCTCTCCATTTGGAAAAATGAACTAAAAGGAAAAGCTTCAAGAATTTAAATGGTATTATTAAAATAAAAACGAAATGCAATTTTCTAGAATGACATAATATAGACTAAAAAATGGAAAAGTGTTGAGAGAAAGATAAAAGTTAAATAGTATTGTATCCTTCCTCTCTCCACCCCTTGCAAATATGGGTTTTTTCTTTATTAGTCAACAAAATAACATATATTTGTCTCAACAAAAATAAAATAATTATAATTTTAAATTTTTATGAAGGTGAACTGAACTCACGGTAAATTTTCAAACCATTTCACTAAAAAGAAAATAGTGATAAAATGAGATAAAGGATAATTGATTATAAATGAGAAATTATTAAAACTAAAATAAATTTCACGAATTAACAAATTTTGTTGAAGGATATTTTGTTGCCAGTTCTTCCAAACATTGCAAAAGTACCCCACATTTAGGGTATTTGTCAAAAGTATAAAAATGATCATTAATAACTGTAACTTGTAGACATAATTTTTGAATTAATGAATATATTTATGTTCAAACACATATACTCCCCAAAAAAGAATTAAACAATGAAGAAAAATAAATAGTTCAGTAAGTGTACTAAAAATTGAACAATAATCAAATTTCTCAAAACAAATTACCCATCCTTGTACAAAATCACAACGACCCAAACATTTGGTTGAGCTTGTGAAAACTCACACACAAAATCTGATATGGAAATTGGAATAATGGATCCAAACTTAGCAATCTTGACTGCTTCTATCATCTCGGCTAACCTCTTTTCCCTGTACTCTTGGAGGAAGAAGGTAATGTCGAGAGATGATATTTGTAGACGTGTCAACTCGAACACCTCGAACAATAGATTGATAAGAGGATGTGTGTTATACATAAATTTCGTATTAGTGTAGAATTCTCTTATCAAATCATGAAAGACACTCTGGTTTTTGTCTCTGTTAGAGAATACTCATAGCAATGGCGTTTTTTCATGGATCGTAGTCCAATCGACCAATCTTTAAAAAAAAAACTTTCTTTCAATAAAACACCTCATAAATTATTTTTGCTATTCTGTTATTCTAAACCTGATTGATTCAGGAGTGAGGACGCCTGGTGGAAGAAGTTCTTATCATTTTTCTCGAACACAACCAAATAAAAAACAATATATAGATACTCCAAATTACCTGGTTTATACTTCAAATATCATGGTCAAGATTGTGGCCGTCTTTGAGATCTTCAAGCTTTTCTTTGATATTGTCATTGATCCTATCAATTACCCTAAAAACTCTCTGCGAAAGCTCTTGGATTATTTAAATAATTCGTTCATTTCCCTCAAGATGGTGTCTGATGGTATTAATTCTTAGCCATGATTATAGGAGAGCAGAAGGTGGCTATTGAGGAAGAAGTAGAGAGGTGGGTTAGATAGAAGATTAGGGGTTTGAAAGGAACATATAGGAAATAGTGAAAGATAAGTAAGTTATACAAAAGAGAACAAAGAGTCGTTAATTCTGAGGAACGTGCTAAATGGCTCCAAGATCGTGGGTTGGATTAGGAGTTTTGTTGATTCGGGAAAGCGACACGTGGATATTATTCTATTTAAAAAATTCTAAATTCTAATAAATTAGGGATGGAGTTTTGGAGACTTCTCAAGTAAGGACTACATACGTATATATTATAAGATATATATATATATAACCTGCTAAACGTGCATAAATCCCTCATAGAACTAACTCACAATGCCAGAGTCTACCCCAGACTCCCAAATATTCAAGTATTCACTTACTTATATAAATTCATAAATATCATAATTCTGGCCACTAAGCTATTCTACTCCAGCCCATAGCCTAACTCTTTCCAAAATCCTAAACCGATTTCATAAAGTATACCCAACTGTCATTCACCCTAAAACACTCGTAAATTTGTACCCGGGTTTTATTCCCGTCTAACCTAAGGTAAATTGTAATCTCTATTATATATTCTCAGAAGTCCTAAGTCCCCCATCGAACTTTGTAAATCAATACGCACTTTAAATGGTCCACGAATAAAACCAAACAAATAAAAGAGGTTCAATAGCCTACCCGAAATGATTCACCTGCCTGACCGAACCGATTCGGTAGGCGAATCGATTTTCCTCATCAGCGAATGGATTTGATTCTGGGCAGTGGTCTGTGCATTTTTGGACGAGATTCATCAATTCCATTTTAACAATATGAGTTCCAACCCCATTTAATCCCAACACATGAACTTTCTATAATTTCTAAATACATTAACATACGTTTTTACGTTAGAATTAACCCAAAAACACATCAATTAAAAGGATTAACCTTAGTTCATCAATTCTAAATCACTTTCTCAATTCTAAATCAAGATTTCACCGATTCACATATTAGATATTAAAGATTATATTTTTTTAACATGAATCATCTCAGATTTTCTATGGGATTACAATTAATATATTTCTCTACAATTTCATTCCCAAAAGCCCATTTTACATATGAATCCCACCCTAAAATTCGTGTTCCTACACCAAATTTTGGTATGAAATATTAAAACTACAAGAACCATTAAATCAAGATAAACACTTGCCTTTATATTATAGGTATTCTGATTTCTTCTCTATGGATCTTCTCTACACAATAGTTCTAGGCCCGAAATTACTTCAATTCTCTACCGGAATGATCCTCCTTACTTTCTTTTAAGTTTTTCATTCTCTTTTCTCTTATCTCTCACTCTCATACTTAAATCTTATGGGGTGGTGGAATGGATGCCCACTCCAACCACCTTCCCTAAATATAACCCTAATCCTGAAATTAGGTTAAGTGCTATGTGAAAATTTACTCAAACGCCCTTATACGATTCCCATTTAGCCTAAAATGTCCCCAAAACCCAATTACAACCTCCGAGTACCTAATTTTGACTATCTAGACCTATTTCGGATCATTGGCGCACTCAAAATCACCATCTGAGTCACTTAACATAATTATCCCATCTCATTCCCAACACGACCTCACACGTGCTTTTCGAATGAGATACCGTCAAACCGTCGATTTTACTCACTTACGACGTAATATCATTTAACATATTTTTATTAACTTATCACACCAATAAATGTAATCTCATATAAATATTAATCATTTTACTCGCTAATTAATATCTATTTAATTTTCATTATTTCTCATTTTAATTAAATTACGTGCACACGTGTAATTTAAAATGCTCAAAATAAATTCTAAAAAATATGGGGTGCTACAGGTTCATTTAAAAACACCCTATTAAAATCCTAATTGTTTACCAACCCTAAAACTTCCTCCTCCATAACTACCGCAACTGACTTCTACCATTGCACCCCACCACCATCGAAATTGAAAAAAGGGAAAAATATTGCCACAAGTCATCATCAAACCATCACCCTCCACCACAAATTCTGAAATCAAAATTTGATTCAAACCTATTTTGAAATCCGTAGCAAACCTGTTCAAACTCATTTTGAAACAATCACAAAATTTTATTCAAGCCCATTCTGAAATCCATCACAAAACCATTTGAACCGATTTAAACCCGTTCAAACACATTTTCAAACCCATCGTCAAGTCTGATTGAAATCAATTTTCGTCATCTTATCGGTAATCTCCATGTTCTTTGATTTACCATCGCTGAATTTTTCTCACCAGTTGCTTATTTTACCACCACCATCATCAGCCACCCTAAAAAAAGCAGTACTTTTCATCCATTATTATTTCCAATTGCTATGTCTTCTTGCTGGTAATCGTTGATATCGATGAATGACATCCACCATCAGTTACATCCAAAAAATAATTTTGGTCAATTATTTCAGTATTGTAGTGGTGGTGAAACTCGGATACTAGGGGCACACTTATACACATTTAAAATTCTTGTATGTATAGTGGGATACATAATCAAAGGACACATATCGCATATGTGTCGTGCTTTATTTGTGTTAAGAAGGAATGTTCCCTTCAGTCTGAATCTAAATAGACTTAAGAGATACAAAATAGTGTTTATTTTTTTAAATAATTAAGAGGGTAATAATTATTTTTTCCTCTAAATGATTAATAGGTAAAATTACCTTTAATCTAAACCCTGAATTTGTCTCAATACATTCATTTAGAAGTTCATTCAAATATGAAAACAAATGAATTTTTCATATTTAGTATTTAGACTCAGATTTCATATTCAATCTTAAAATTCAGATGAGGAAAAAAACGTAACCTTATAGAATTTGCTAAAATACTTTTTTTTATCTTAGTGTTAAGTAAATGATATAAGTGTATTTTGGTTAATAAAGTGGAGTATTTTAGACAAAAGATGTTGGTGAGGGTTATGTCTAATAAGAAATTCTATTGGTGTTTTATGGTTTAGTTTAAAAGTTGGGGAGTTATATTTGAGAAATTAGCGAGTTATGTGTTATGACAAATTATTAATTTAAATTAAGGGTCTATGTAAAAAAATCCAATCTTTTAAGGGTTTCGGTGGGGTTAGGATAATGCTGGATAGAATATTTTTGGTGTATGGAGTGGTTGGAGTGGTGTGTTTATGTTTTATAGTGGTGGATGATGAAGTGGTAGTGTTATGGATGGATTGAGAACTCATTTTTCTTTTGTTTTTTATTGTTTAGTTTAAACTGCATTTCTTTTGTTAAACATGTAAATTGTAAGTCTGTGCATTGGAAAGAAATGGTGTTTTAGTCATTTTGTCTCATTCCTTTACAATGTTAAGGCTTTCTAAATGTAATTGTTCTAGTTGTTATGGTCAGTAGTTTAGGGTCACTTTGTTCAAGTTTTTAGAATGAGGGTGACTCGTATACCCGATATAGTTTAAAGGGGTGTACAATAATTTGTGATAAATTCTAAAAGTTTTAGTTTAAAAGAATAAAACATTAAAATCATTGTTTAAATCTCTTTAAATTGATTATCTAAATCCATAACACATTACATGTAATGTGAAATAAATTTATCTAAAACTAAGATTTATAGAATCCTATAATATGATTTTTACTGGGGTCCAATTTGAGCTTAATCACATGTAGCTCAAGCTCGGGACGAATTATAGTTCGGCGTTGAAAATTTTGGGTCAATTCCAACCTGTGTTAAATTAACTTAAAACTTGGACTGAATTTAATGGGTCAAACAGGTGGGCTTCAAGCTTGCTTAGCATAATTTATAGCTATACGTAACTTAGTGTTTTATCAATACGCCTTTGCTTTTGTATGTAAGATTTTGGGATGGTTATTGGTAGTCAATTGAGTAAGTTTTGGAAAAGGGTGAGAAATTAAGTGGTGAAAGTATGTGACTACGAAGGAAAAATATGTGAGGCGGATGGGGGTATATGTTGAAGATATGTGTAGGAGATTCTTCCCACAATAATGATTGGAATTGCAAGAATGCCCCAAAAGTGTTGTGAATGCATAAAAAGGAAATAATATAATTATTTCTGTGGTTTGGCTGTGAGATCGGCCTGTGTCCATGGGGTTAAAGGGAGAGTATTTTTTATTAGAGAAAGGGGATGGATATAACCAGATCGCTAGTATTGCTAGCTAAGAGTCTGAACTATTGTGTGCTAGTTGGAATTACCCTATAATGTGGGCTAGAACGTCTTTATTTGGAGATTTAATGTCCCACGCTTGTAGGTTACTTCGTACTTATCTCTATCTGTAACGATCTTTTTAGATTTGATCATATCTAAAACCATCGTAACTGATTACTCTGTACACCCTCCTTCCACAATTTTCCACATGTTCGTCCTCATGGCTAAGACCACATGATCTCAATTATTCTTATCACTTAATTGTCCTTAAAGGCGGGGGCGATCAGTCAAACACACTGATCGACCTTACTTTGATTTTTTATATGAGTGTTCGGCCTTCCAGGCTGATTGTCTAGACATCTTATTTGTCTGCCATGTGTACATTAATTTTGGTACTATTTTGATACGCGATTATTTTTGAGGCACACGAAGAAATCATTGCTAATATAGTTTGCGCATTTATTTTCCACATCGTGTTATATGTCCAGTGTCATTATTAAAATTAATGATGGTGCATGAGAACATTACATGCTTTCCCAAGCATTGTGACAGCTTTGAGGATATGCTTCTCCAAAGAAAGTATAAGGGTTTTCGTCCCTTATACCTTGGCACTTTCATTAATTGCCAATGTAATTTTACCTTTTAATCTTTCTCTGTTTCCACTGTTCTTCTCCTTCTTCTCCATCATCTTCTTTATCTTCTTCATTTTCTTCTTTCGTCATGTCCAGGCATTTTACAAAGTATGTAGATTCTTCAACCTATAAGTTTTAGGAATTTCGTGATCAATATGGAATTCCTGATAACATTGTCCTGAGGATTTCCCCTGAGGAGGAAGACATCTTTTATCTTCCCCACAGGGAAGTGTTTTTCTTGACTATGTAGATACTTGAGGAATGAGTACGATTTTCCCTCCACCCATTACTAGTAAGTGTGCTCCGTTCTTACAGAATACTCCCTCCCCAAGAAAATGGTAGTTTTTACCGTATTGTAATGGGGACGATTAACATTAACCAAATTTACGGGACCAACCTTAATCTTCATGAGATTAGGTGTTGTTACGACCTGAGTGTAACACCCCGCATTTTTCATTCATTAAATATGTAATTAATTTGGATATTGAAAATTACTTGTGAGTCGTAATTTTAATTAAATTAATTAGGGAAATTTTATTTAAATATTAATCGGGGAGTAAATGGTTAATATTTACGGGAATTTATTTACTAAGTGAATAGTAATTATTTATTTAAGTCATTTCGAGTATTAATGACAGGGTACGCACTTATCTCAATCGGGAGTCGGTATAGACTAAAGGGGTGGGGGGATAAGTATTTTTATAAATTAATTTGGATGTCAATTATGAGTGTACAGTTGAGTCCGAATGGGCCGAGATAGTCGAAAAAGTGTACTCGGGGGTAGTAAACGTGTCACTGGGCATTTTTAGACATAGCCGGGCCCACACGGGGGCATTTGGGTCACTTGGGCTTGGCCCATTAGGCAAAAAACGGGATTTAGGTAAATTAAGGAATTAGAAGGAATAAGAAAATGGCTGATAGAGTTTTAGAAAAAGGATAATTGTATTAAGGAACCCTAATAGCACTTAAAGGCAGTTTTGGGATCACTAGAGAGCCAACAAGGATCATCTTCAACCTTGGAATTCATCTCCGAATCAGACATTACGAAACCTAAGGCAAGTGGATAACTTGCAATAGTATTGAATCTGTATTTCAATTCATATTCATGTGATGTGTTTGATCAAAATTCGTTTTGGGCGTTCATGGCATAAACATGAGGTTTTGAAAATAATAATTTGATTTACGAATTTGAATGAGAATTCTTGTAGAAATCTGATATTATAAATTGATACGAATATGGTAGGATGATATCTGGATATTTAGAAACGAATTTGGTGAAGGAATTTGCTATGTAAATGGGTAAGGAATTAAAGATGAATAATTTCCCAAATTCAGAAATTGTAGTTAATGGACGAATTGATAACGTTGGAGGACATTCTGGAGGTCCCTAATAAGGTTCCTAACTTGTATTATTTTTAAAAAGGCTCGAAATTGCTGATAGAAGGAGTTAGGGTTTTATGAAACTCGTCCATGGAAGAATATGTGTTCGCGAAGAAGACGAAGACCTGTTCAATCGATCGATAGTCTGGGGGCGATCGATCGAAGGTCGACAGATTTTGACAGTTCGCCCAGTTTTCTTTTATAAGAAGAAAATTTAATTTAATCTTTTTCCAGGAATTAATTTGGTGAGAAATTTATACATGGGATTTAAGTCTAATTAATGGTGAATAAAATTAATTAGAATTTGGAGATGACTTAGTGTGACATCATAATTTAAATTTATTGGGTTTTGGAGAAATTAGGTGTGATACACTAAGGTTGAATTTTTGGGAAGGGTTCGAAAGGATTGAATATAGTTAGAGAACAAGTCCGGGGATAATGGTTGAAGAATACCGAGAGATAAATCTTATTTAGGTAAAGGCTAAATAATTTGGGAGTCGGGAATTTAAACTCGGGCGAGGTTGATTCGGACTACGAGAGTAAGTCCAATTTTATGGTGGGGGCGTCACCAAAGGTGACTTAATTAATTAATGTGCGAATTAATTAATGATTAGAGTTGGACAATAAACTCTTAATAAATTAAATAGGCTTATGTTACAGATTGTGTACATGGTGTAGCCGGGACATTTTATATTTATATATATGTATGGGGTGTGACAGTATATATATATAGCGTGTGTGCATTAATATCAGTGCTTGAATGTTATTAATATATACTCTTGTGCTATATGGGGAGGTTGCGCGTAGTGGATGAATCCCCTAGGTTGAGGAGTAGGGCGAGTATAATCCCAGGTCATAGCGTCCGTTATATGGGTGAGGGGCATCTCACTTTTAGGGAAGGAATATGACCGCCTCCAAATTCGTATGTTAAACTAAGTTAGTGAGCGAATCTAACTTGGATAACTAGGTTATGTGAATACACCTAGTGGGATAGCACTTGGGAAAACTAATATTTTGTGACTATTTTTACTCGGTCGGAAATTTGTATTAAATGTTATTTCAGTATGTTCGTGAATGCGGTAATATGATTAAATATATAATTAGGTAAATAATTATATATGAGATGATTAATACATAGTGTAAAATGTATTACGTGCATAACAAGTGTGAATTCTATTTGAAAATAAAAGGGTAATGATTTAATTAAGTTGTCGTATATAATAACTTAAAAATCATGAATCAAAGTTTACTTTGTTAGGGTAGGTAAATTTCAAGGGTTAAAATAAGTATTGGGTTAGGAGCGTAGAACCTAGTAAATTAAATAAAAGCGTTAATAGTGCACCTTAGAGGAGTGGTAAGGAAATCCTCAAGAGAGTGCGGCACTAACTAAAATATGAAGAGCATGCATGTTTATATATTACTGCAAGTTAATCATTTGTTAAATATTTTCAAATGTTTTTGGGTACTAACCCTTGCTATAAAAAAATTTAAAAACCTTTTAGGTGTACAACCACAAGGGCGCCAGGCTTGACTCTATTCCAGGTATCTGTTACTGCATCACCTGTGGATGTTGCTGGTCTTTGATAGACGCCTCCTTATTTCATTCGTGTAGAGACTCTCTATTAGTTATCTGAGCTTGTCGCTCACAGTTCATTTATCAGTATTAGACTTGTTGAGATTTTCTTATTATCTTTATTTGTATTGGATAATTGGACCGATGGTTTATTCGGTTAGGTATCTTAATTGTGGATTGTTATTTTAGTTAACTGTGAATGTGTTCTATTTTTGTTCCGCATGAGTTTTTATTTAATTAATTGAAAGATAAAAATTGGCACCAGTCTACTTTTCTCACTTAGGTGGTTAGTAATTAAAAAGACGATAGTGATGCTAAGAATGGACCAACTGAGAAACCTTTTCGAACTTGATTTAGGACTGATCACCCGGGATTAATTAGGCGGGGTGTCACAGATTGTATCCGAGCATCAGGTTCAAGTGTCCTTAGGATCTGTGCGGCTTTCTATGTTTCAGCGTAGAACTCGTTTGTGGTAGAGCCCTATTATTAGGATTGTTGATTCATTTTCCGCTTGTGAGATATCGTATTTCTGTTGTGAATATTTTTGTGTAAGCTGTGTACTTATGCGATTTAATCTATTTCAGATGCCACCAAGGAGACTGAAAGCAGAGAGGGATGAGGCTAGGGATGAAATCAGGGAGGCTCACTAGGAGCCCCATGTACCGCCACCACCACCCCCGTCCCAATTGATTTACACTACTTAGGTGGCAGTGATAGTGGCCCAAGCGATCGAAATAGCAATGAGAGCTATGGAAGCTCACTTTACACAGCCCCAGGCACCACCTCCAGTGGCACCAGCACTTCAGGCTCCAGTGGGGCCACCATCTTGGCAGAGAGTTAGGTAGACCTTTCAGAAGGGTCACCCACCTGAGTTCCGGGGTAGCACAGATGTGATAGAGGCTTATGACTGGAAGAAGAACATTAAGCGCCATCTGTGCATGCTAGAGTGTACCAAGGTACAAAAATAGATGCTTGCTACCTTTCGTCTATCAGGGGCAGCCTTACAGTGGTGGGAGTCAGTTACCACCGCCTAGGAGCGAGACTTGATGCCGATAGCAGTTCTGGGTGCGGTTCGACCGCAAATACTTTCCACCAGCAATAGAGAGTGAGATGAGAAAGAAATTCAGTGATTTAGTTCAGGGTGACCGATCAGTGCAGACTACGAGGAAGAGTTCACCCGTTTGGCAAACTTTATGCCAAATGAGGTGAGCGATGAGGAGCGGAAGAAATCGAGGTTTATGGACGGTTTAGCCTGGCAAATCAGGAAACACTTGATTGGGAATCCGGCGTTAGTGACGTATACAGATGTCGTTAATGCCGCACTTGTACATTTCCAGGATCATCGATTCCATGCGAAGGGGAGCAAGCGAACAGGGGAGCCGAGCCAACAGGGCAAGGCCGTTACTAGTAGTGACACAAGTGGTGCTCAACAGTAGGCGGGTAGTCAACAAGGGAATCAGGCTAAGAAGTTTAAGCCTGGTGGTTTCCAACAGGGAGGACAGGGGTTAAGGTACAGGCAGCCGGGCCCGAATCAGCAGCAGCAGGTTCCTCAGGGCCGTCAGGGCCAAGGGAACAATGGAGGAGGCCAGCAGGGCCAACCGCGTCAAGGCCAACAGGGCCAACGACAGGGGGATGGTCAGAGACGCTGTTTTGTGTGTGGCCAGCCAGGACATTTCAAGAGGGAGTGCCCACAGCGGGGCAGTGGTCAATAGCAGGAGGCCCAACAGGGGCAACGGGGGCAATTACCACCAGCAGCAGCAGCCCCACCCACCCCACCTCAGCAGGGGAAGATGGACTACGGGCGTGTGTATAACGTCCGGGATGTCCCTAATCCCCCGGTGCAGCAAGCACCGCCAGCAGTTGAGGGTATGTTTCTCATTCATGGTTATGAGGGTAGTATTCTTTTTTATACAGGAGCATCTCATTCATTCATTAAATTAAATTTTTCTAAACGGGCCAGACTACTAGAGACCGTGGGTAGTCTTTGGATGTGTGTAGAGTCGCCAGTTGGCAGCGGGGCTACGATTCACTCGATTTGTCGGGGTGTGGACATTTTGATTGGGAGACTTAGTTTAGCATCTGACCTCTTAGTGTTAGATATGGAGGGGTATGATGTCATCTTGGGTATGGATTGGTTGGAAGGTTATCGGGCGACGGTGGATTGCTACGAAAGGACCATCGTGTTCTCCATTCCAGGGCAGGAGATGTTCTTGATAGTAATGCCACTACCCAAGGGAGGGTCATGCACACACTTGTATTACATTTAGGAGGAAACCTCACAGGAGGTGGATATTCCGTTGGATTCAATCCCAGCCGTGAGAGACTTTGAGGATGTGTTTCAAGAGATACCAAGGTTGCCACCTAGCAGGGAAATCGAATTTGTGATCGATTTAGCACCGGGGCCGAGGCCAATTGCTCGGGCCCCATACCGTATGGCCCCTTTAGAGATGCATGAGCTGAGGGATCAGATTCAGTAGCTTCTGGGTCAGGGTTTCATACAATGGAGTACATCGTCGTGGGGTGCATCGGTGTTATTTATGAAAAAGCGAGATGGCTCACTACGGTTATGCGTGGACTATAGAGAGCTGAATAAGGCCACGATACGGAATAAGTATCCGTTGCCTAGGATTGATGACCTATTTGACCAGTTGACAGGGGCGTCTTTTTTCTCTAAGGACGACTTGAGGTCAGGATATCATCAACTACGTATTCGAGAGAAAGATGTTCCGAAGACCACTTTCCTGTCGCGGTATGGATCTTACGAGTTCAGGGTGATGCCATTCGGGCTCACCAATGCACCAGCAGTGTTCATGGACCTCATGAACAGAGTCTTCAAGGAGTTTCTCGATCAGTTTGTTATCGTGTTCATTGATGACATCCTGATCTACTCGCGTACCGAGGAGGAGCACGCAGAGCACCTGCGTATAGTGTTACAGACATTACGGGATCACCAACTCTATGCCAAATTCGGTAAGTGTGGATTTTGTCTACGGGAGGTTCAGTTCCTTGGCCACGTGGTTTCAGACCGGGGTATTGCGGTGGATCCAAGTAAAGTATCGGCGGTGAGGGAGTGGGGACAACCCATGACACCGACAGAAGTGCACAGTTTTCTGGGGTTGGCCGGTTATTACAGACGGTTCATCAAAGGATTCTCAAAGATTGCGGGACCTTTGACGAATCTTACCCGGAAAGGGGTACCTTCACTTGGAATGATCATTGTCAATTAGCTTTCGATGAGTTAAAGTACAAGTTGACATCTGTACCCGTGCTTGCATTGCCGAAAGGAGGATTAGAGTATCGGGTTTACACTGATGCATCCTTACAGGGACTTGGGGGTGTGCTTCAACAGGAGGAAAGGGCTATAGCTTATGCGTCCAGGAAGCTAAAGCCCCACGAGAGGATCTACCCCACTCACGACCTGGAGTTAGCAGAAGTCGTTTTTACTTTGAGGATATGGAGCCATTATCTTCTGGGGGAGCAGTTGACGCTATTCATGGATCACAAATCACTTCAGTATCTCTTCACTCAGAAGATCTGAATATGAGACAGAGGCGATGGCTAGAATTCATGAAAGACTATCAGTTTGATATTCAGTATCATCCTGGTAAGGCTAATGTGGTAGCAGATGCATTGAGTCGAAGACCGACTGGGGAAATATCAGAAGTCTGGAAAGCGAAGTGGAGAGAACTTAGATACGAGGATGATGTAGCCAGGACTTGTATGTCAGCATTATCCATTACACCTAAGATCATTATGCGGGTTGTGAGGACTCAGGCAGAGGATCAGACCTGTCGGGATAGGGTGAGCCAGTTGCTAGCTGAGGGAGCAGAGGGTTACTCGATCAGCTCGGAGGGAGGCTTACGCTATAATGGGAGATTGATCATACCAGAGGATGCGGAGTTGAGGCACGCTGTTATGACAGAGTCTCATGGGTCGAGATTCACGGTCCATCCCGGTGGGGATAAAATGTATCAGGATATGAGGAGACAGTATTGGTTGGCGGGAATGAAACGAGAGATAGCAAAGTTTGTTTCGAAATGTGCCACGTGTCAGCTCGTGAAAGTTGGCCATCAGAGACCATCAGGGATGCTACAGCCACTTAAAATTCCCTTGTGGAAGTGGGAGAGCATCTCTATGGACTTCATTACAGGGTTACCGACATCGCATAAGGGTCACGATTCCATATGGGTTATTGTGGATCGGTTGACCAAAGTGGCCCACTTCCTACCGGTTCGCACAAACTTTGAGACGATACGTTATGCACAGCTATTCATAGCGGAGATTGTTAAACTGCACGGGGTACCGATTAATATTGTGTTGGATAGGGACAAGATCTTTGTGGCCCACTTTTGGCAGAGTTTTCAGGAGTCCATGGGCACGGAGTTATGTTTGAGTACATCCTATCACCCACAGACTGACGGACAGACCGAGAGAGTCAATCAGATGTTGGAAGATATGCTCAGAATGTGTATACTAGACTTTGGGGGAGGTTGGGAGAAATATCTTCCTCTGGTAGAGTTTGCGTATAACAACTCTTACCAATTCACGATTGGCATGGCACCATTCGAGGCATTATACAGAGACCTTGTCATTCACTCGCTTGTTGGTTAGAGGTGGGGGATAACAAACTATTGGGGCCGAAGATTGTTCAGGAGACATCTGCCAAGATAGAGCTGATCCGAGGGAGGATTCAGATAGCTCAGGATAGGCAGAAAAGTTACGCTGATTCTTCATAGAGACATGTGGAGTTAGAGGTTGCAGATCAAGTATTGGTCCGGGTGTCCCCTATGAAAGGGGTGATGAGGTTCGGCAAGAAAGGTAAGCTAGTACCGAGGTACGTAGGACCTTTCCCTATTATCGAGAGGGTGGGGCCTGTAGCCTACAAGCTGGGATTACCGGAGCACCTTCAGCGGATACACGACGTGTTCCATGTGGCATCGTTGAAGAAATATCGCAGGAGAGAGAGGGCCTTCTTGCACATTCCACTCGAAGAAATTGATTTACAGCAAGACATCTCATATGAGGAGAGGTCGGGGGCTATCCTAGACCGTAACGAGAGGAAATTACGATCCAAGGTTATTCCACTAGTTAGAGTACAGTGGGGTCATCACAACATTGACCAGTCTACCTGGGAGCGGGAGGAGGATATGCGGGAGCAATATCCAGAGCTTTTCATCACAGGTATGACCTAATTTCAGGGACGAAATTCCTTTGTAAGGGGGGGAGTATGTAACACCCCGCATTTTTCATGCATTAAATACGTAATTAATTCGGGAATCGAAAATTACTTGTGCGTCGTAATTTTAATTGAATTAATTAGGGAAATTTTATTTAAATATTAATCGAAGAGTAAATGGTTAATATTTACGGGAATTTATTTACTAAGTGAATAGTAATTATTTATTTAAGTCATTTCGAGTATTAATGACAAGGTACGCACTTATCTCAACTGGGAGTCGGTATAGACTAAAGGGGTGGGGGGATAAGTATTTTTATAAATTAATTCGGATGCCAATTCTGAGTGTACGGTTGAGTCCGGATGGGCCGAGATAGTCGGAAAAGTGTACCCGGAGATAGTAAACGGGTCACGGGGCATTTTTAGACATAGCCGGGCCCACACGGGGGCATTTGGGTCACTTGGGCTTGGCCCATTAGGCAAAAAACGGGATTTTGGTAAATTAAGGAATTAGAAGGAATAAGAAAATGGCTGATAGAGTTTTAGAAAGAGGCTAAGTGTATTAAGAAATCCTAATAGCAGTTAAAGGCAGTTTTGGGATCAATAGAGAGCCAACAAGGATCATCTTCAACCTTGGAATTCATCTCCGAATCAGACACTACGAAACCTAAGGCAAGTGGATAACTTGCAATAGTATTGAATCTGTATTTTAATTCATATTCATGTGATGTGTTTGATCAAAATTCGTTTTGGGTGTTCATGGCATAAAAATTAGGTTTTGAAAATAATAATCTGATTTACGAATTTGAATGAGAATTCTTGTAGAAATCTGATATTATAAATTGATACGAATCTGGTAGGATGATATCTGGATATTTAGAAACGAATTTGGTGAAGGAATTTCGGATGTAAATGGGTATGGAATTGAAGATGAATAATTTCCCAAATTCAGAAATTGTAGTTAATGGACGAATTAATAACATTGGAGGACATTCTGGAGGTCCCTAATAAGGTTCCTAAGTTGTATTATTGTTAAAAAGGCTCGAGATTGCTGATAGAAGGAGTTAGAGTTTTATGAAACTCGTCCATGGTAGAATATGTGTTCGCGAAGAAGACGAAGACCTGTTCGATCGATCGATCGAAGGTCTGGGGTCGATCGATCGAAGGTCGGTAGATTTTGACAGTTCGCCCAATTTTCTTTTATATGAAGAAAATTTAATTTAATCTTTTTCCAGGAATTAATTTGGTGAGAAATTTATACATGGGTTTTAAATCTAATTAATGGTGAATAAAATTAATTAGATTTTGTAGACGACTTAGTGTGACATCATAATTTAATTTGTTGGGTTTTGGAGAAATTAGGTGTGATACACTAAGGTTGAATTTTTGGGAAGGGTTCGAAAGGATTAAATATAGTTAGAGAACAAGTCCGGGGATAATGGTTGAGGAATACCGAGAGATAAATCTTATTTAGGTAAAGGCTAAATAATTTCGGAGTCAGGAATTTAGACTCGGGCGAGGTTGATTCGGACTACGAGAGTAAGTCCAGTTTTATGGTGGGGGTGACACCAAAGGTGACTTAATTAATTAATATGAGAATTAATTAATGATTAGAGTTGGACCATAAACTCTTAATAAATTAAATAGGCTTATGTTACGGATTGTGTACATGGTGTAGCCGGGACATTTTATATTTATATATATGTACGGGGTGTGGCAGTATATATATATAGCATGTGTGCATTAATATCAGTGATTGAATGTTATTAATATATACTCTAGTGCTATAGGGGGAGGTTGCGCGTAGTGGATGAATCCCCTAGCTTGAGGAGTAGGGCGAGTATAATCCCAGGTCATAGCGTCCATTATATAGGTGAGGGGCATCTCACTTTCAGGGAAGGAATATGACCGCCTCCAAATTCATATGTTAAACTAAGTTAGTGAGCGAATCTAACTTGGACAACTAGGTTATGTGAATACACCTAGTGGGATAGCACTTGGGAAAAACTTTTATTTTGTGAGTATTGTTACTCGGTCAGAAATTTGTATTAAATGTTATTTCAGTATGTTCGTGAATGCGGTAATATGATTAAATATATAATTAGGTAAATAATTATATATGAGATGATTAATACATAGTGTAAAATGTATTACGTGCATAACATGTGTGAATGATATATGAAAATAAAAGGGTAATGATTTAATTAAGTTGTCGTTTATAATAACTTAAAAATCATGAATCAAAGTATACTCGGTTAGGGTAGGTAAAGTTCAAGGGTTAAAATAAGTATTGGGTTAGGAGCGTAGAACCTAGTAAATTAATTAAAAGCGTTAATAGTGCACCTTAGAGGAGGGGTAAGGAAATCCTCAAGAGAGTGTGGCACTAACTAAAATATGAAGAGCATGCATGTTTATTTATTACTGCAAGTTAATCATTTGTTAAATATTTTCAAATGTTTTTGGGTACTAACCCTTGCTATAAAAAAATTTCAAAACCTCTTAGGTGTCCAACCACAAGGGCGCCAGGCTTGACTCTATTCCAGGTATCCATTGCTGCAGCACCTGTGGATGTTGCAGGTCTTTGATAGACGCCTCCTTCTTTCATTAGTGTAGAGACTCTCTAGTAGTTATCTAAGCTTGTCGCTAACAGTTCATTTATCAATATTAAACTTGTTGAGCTTTTCTTATTATCTTTATTTGTATTGGATAATTGAACCGATGGTTTATTCGGTTAGGTATCTTAATGGTGGATGGTTATTTTAGTTAACTGTGAATGTGATCTATTTTTGTTCCGCATGAGCTTTTATTTAATTAATTGAAAGATAAAAATTGGCACCAGTCTACTTTTCTCACTTAGGTGGTTAGTAATTAAAAAGATGATAGTGATGCTAAGAATGGACCAACTGAGAAACCTTTTCTAACTTGATTTAGGACTGATCACCCGGGATTAATTAAGCGGGGTGTCACACTGAGATCTTCCTCGAGCATCGAACTTTATTATTTCTATTCCAGGGATAAGGCTCATAATTTGGTCACTTATTTGATCAGATCCCAAAAAAACACTGATAAAAATGTCACTGTGGTTTCTGGGGCAATATATGGTGAAGGCAATAATAGTCTTGGGGTTCCTGCCACAAGGGTGTTCTTGGTAGGTCCACTAGTATTTTTTTCTATTTTGATTATTACTGACTGACCTGACTTTTTGCTTGCAGATCTCTTTCTGAGCACCAAGCCTTCTTACTATCAAGTAAATCTCATACATCTAAAGACAGTTTGGAGAAGACTAACCCCAGCAGGAGTTCATCCCCACTGGATAGTGTCCCACTTCCTCCTTAATTGCCAACTTACCTACCATTTCCTCTATAACTTTACAACCATTATAGTTGGTATCCCGATCATTCTGTTCGGCGAACCAATCGCCCATGAAAGTCTAACCCCTATCGTTATGTGATCTCGAACGAAGTAGAGGAAGAGGAAAGAGAAAGAGATAAGAATGAAAGAAAAAGGAAATAGAAAAAAAAGGCGAGGAATAGGATTTTGGGTGGCTTTTAGATGAATTTGACCATCTCTTCTCTTACGAGGCGAGTGTGTCAGGTCAGCCTTGGGAGGAGGTAGAGGCCGAAGAGGACTTTTACTTTGAAAAATTTACCTTTCCCCTAATTCCATCCTCCTTAGACGACATGACAATCGAACCAGGAAATTAATCGACCTGGAAGCTTCTAGGGAAAACTAGAAGAAACAATCCATAGTAAACCATAAGAGTGATCGAACTTCCTCTGACGATGACCAAAAGAAGAGGAAGTTGGTATCCCTAGGGGATAAGGAGTCACTTTTTCTTGAGTGCTAAAGGGCAAAGACTAAACAGGCTAAGAAGAAGAAGATCGACAAAACTCCGATCGGTGGTGGTTGTACTCCCCCTCCACCCATCCGACAAATGATTATTAGCGAGGCCGACTAGAAGAAATGTTTAAGGACCCCACCTCTCGCTGTGAATCGAAACTACCCATGGGAGCCTTCCTGTTTAAGGGGAATGAGCCTTTAATGGCCCGTGATTCAGCCCACAGGGAGTTAGAACGGCCAATTCTATTTTTCAGGCATCCATGCTAGGGTCAGACATGACGGAGTTGAGGAGCTTCACTCTGGAGAGGTTCCAAAAAGAGGGCCTTCACCATAGTGTGCTGATAAGTTCACTCATATCTTTCTTTTTCTTGTGTTTCTTCCTTTCACAAGTTTTTTTAATACATCGCTCTTTGTTCTGAAGAGCATGCAAGTTTAGTAGGATCTCACCACCTAAGCTTTTGCTTACTAGAAATCACTTGGGCTACTGCTAAGGAGAACACCACCCTCAAGGACTAAATGAAAACTTGGCTTCCTTAGGGTCATCCTGTATGCCACATAACGCATGGAAGTTCGTGTACATACTGTCCTTGACATTTTATAGTCTTTGCTTGATGCCTGATATAAGGTTCATATTGAAGATCTCTGCATGCCCATTGTATTTAGGGAAGACTATTGATGTATAGTGAATCCTGATTTCGTATTCATCACAAAAGTCCTAGAATTGATCGTTGTCATACCGGGTTTCATTGTTAGCTACCAATGATCTTGAAATGTCGAATCTTGTGATGATGTTTCTCGAGATGAATCTCCTAATGTCTAACTCTCTAATATGGGTAAGCAGTTTGGCCACAACCCATTTGGTAAAGTAGTCAGTCATCGTTATCAGATACCTATGATTTCCATGTGCAATCGACAATAGTCCTACCATATACATGCCTCATTCGATGAACGACCATGGACTTATAAGAGGATTGAGATCTTGGGAGGGTTATTTCATCATTGGCGAGAATAATTGGCACTTTGGGCATTCTTTGGAAAACGGTGTTGAATCCTTCTGTATATATAACCACTAGTACCCTTAAGAGATTTCTCTATAAGAGAGAGATCTCCCACTTTTGTGCGCTCTATAGCTTTCTTCATACATCTCTTTCAAAATCCTTTCGACTTGATCTGGGTGGATACATTCTAATATTGGTCCTATAAATGACCTCTGGTAGAGTTTTTGATCTGAGCTAAGGTAGAATATGGCCAATCTAATCTTTAGCATGTGGGTTTCCTTGTCATCTGGGGATAACTCTCCGATTTTTAAAAAGGAGATGATAGGATTCATCCGTGATGGGGACAATTGCACTTGGTGGATATTGAGGTCGCTCGTTATTTCTTAAGTACTTGGACTGTCCACATATTCCACCTCAATTATTCTTTTTGGGTCAACTTTGATGGTAAATGTCAAAGTAGCTAAGGCATTTGCATGGCTATTTTTGTTCCTTGGCAGCTGCTCCATTGAGGCCGACTTGAACTGTTAGAGTAGTCCTCTGGCCTTATTTTTGTAGGCTATCATCCTAAGATATCTTGCTTCATATTCTCCATTGAGCTGGGTTGCGATCATCTTGGAATCACAAAATACAGTGATGTGGAGAGAACCAATGTTGATCGCCCTTCGCAGACCATGCACCATAACTTCGTATTCGGCTTCATTATTTGAACATTTAAATCCCAATTTGATGTCTTTCTCAATCAAGCCACCTTGTAGGGTTAGGAATACTAGTTTAACTCCTGTGCCCTTTTCATTTGATGAATTATTAACAAAGAGTTTCCATCGCTACTCATTTTCAATGACTATAAATGCTTCCAGGATGGGTGATGACTGCTCATCTCTCGACGATGTTGAGAATTCTGCCATAAAATCTACCAATACTTGAGCTTTAATTATTATTCAGGGTTCATACCTGATGTCAAATTAGGCCAGTTCAAGTGAGCACTTGGTCATTCTATTAGAGAGGTCAAATTTTTTAAGGGTGTCGTTCAAGGGATAGGTTATTAAGAAGACTATAGTGTGGGTATCAAAGTAATGCCTTATCTTGCTTATGACAATAAATAGTGCCAGAGCCATCTTTTCTATGGCCATGTATCAATTTTTTGCTTCAAGAAGGGTGTGGCTTACATAGTAGATCAACTTTTTCTCCCCGTTATGTAGAACAATCAGTGTCGCATGCATCGCATGATTTGAAATGAGTAAGTAGAGATACAATTTTTCCCCATGTTTGGGAGTTAACATCAAGGGAGGAGATCCTAAGTACCGTTGAATCCCTTCTAGGGATAGATTGCATTTTTCTATCCAGACTATGGAACTTGTCTTCTTTAAGGGTTGGAAAAAGGGGAAGCATTTATCAGAGGAACATGAAATGAACCAATTAAGGGCCTCCATCATTCTAGTTATAACTTGGATGTATTTAATGGTGTTTGTCCTTCAAATGTCCTGGAGAGATTTAATATGATCTGGATTTTCCTCAATGCCTCTCTGAGTAACTAGGTATCTAAAAAACTTGCTAGAGCTTACACCGAACACACATTTAGATGTGTTGAGCTTCATCTTGTACTCTCTGAGGATGTTGAAGTTCCTCGCAATGTATTTTATATTATCAAAAGACTACATGCTCTTAACGAGCATATCATATATATAAACCTCCATAGTAGAGATGATCATCTTCTTAAACGTTTTAGTCACAGCCTCTGATATGTTTCCCCTACACTCTTTAAATTGAAAGGCATTACCATGTAGCACTAAATCCCTAAGGTTGTGATGAATGAGGTCTTCTCTTAATCTCGCCCGAACATGGGTATTTGGTGGTAATCTAAGTATGCATCTATGAAGCTCATTCGTTAATGCCCCACTGTGGAATCCACCAACTGATCTATTCGAGGCATTGGAAAATTATCCTTTGTGCAGTGTTTGTTGAGGTCGGTGAAATCAACGTAAACCCTCTATTTTCCACTTTTCTGCTTTAAAAAATTGGTCTTCGAGACCCATTTTGGATATTGTACCTCTCTAATGGATCCAACCTAGAGTAGGCAGTGAGCCTCAGCTTCTACCGCCCTTACCTTTTTTAGAGCTGACTTTATAGGTTTCCGCTAGATTTGCTTGATGCTTGGCTCCACATATAATCAGGGGCAAGCGATCTCTAGGTCTATTCTCGAGAGATCGTAAGGTTACCAAGAAAAAAATTATTTCTTTGAGGAATGGTCAAGTTGTTCAACTTCATTTGTTTGTAGCTCCAATCTGATGATGAAGATCTTATCTGGTTGTAAGGCATCCAGAGAAACGAAAACTAATTCCTCTAACACGGTTCGACAGGGGCCAATCGAGTTTATTTGATCATTAGTCGAACTCCCTTTAATTGTTTCTTGGGATGATCATCCTCATAATTATCTTTATTTAATTGTTATTGGACTGGGATTTCTTTAACTTAATTATTGAAACAAAATATCTTTATGTCGCTTCTTGATCTTCCCTGATTTTTATCACCCTTTGGCCACTCACAAGCTTGAGTTTTTGATGAAGCGATGAGGGAATGACCATCATGTCGTGCAGATACCCTCTGCCTAGAATGACATTAAATGGTGATTCTCACTGGATGACCTGGAACTCAACCTCTTTATTAGATGGGCCGATCTTGATTGGTAGTTTGATTTTCTTCAGGGATGACTCCACATCCCTATTAAAGTATATTAAAGAGACGATGTTAGTATCCAGATCCTTAGCACGGTAACCAAGATTGTAGAGCATTGTTCAATACAGAATCTCAAAAGAGCTTCCTTGATCTATCAATACTATTATCATGTCAAAGTTTTCAAGTTTTAGAGTGAGAACCAGGGCATATTTGTGGTGTAGGTTCACGTCAACCAGATCATCATCGGTGAACATAATAGTTCGGTCTATATCCAGGTCTTTTCTTTCCATATTGACTAGGACAGGTCTAGTTGGGTCCACGTAGAATTCTCGTTGAAAACTAGATGCTACCCACACCTTCTCCCTTAGCTTCTTACCACTGTGTTGAGCAGGATCGATGTAGCCATGGATAACGACGACCAATCCTACTGATGGGAGATCATCTTCCACTTTTTGGATTACGTTGATCTTAGTCACTGACTTTGGTTTTGATGCGTTAATGCACTCATTGAGATGTCCTTCTTGGATAAGTCCCTCCATGAGTTTTTTTTACATCTAACAGTTTTTTGCGGGGTTCCCACGGTCCTAATGGTAGCTTCACCTAAAATTGGCATCCCAAGAACTTGGGTCATTAACCATCTTAGGAGGCCTTTTGATGAAAATCTTATCTTTTATCTGGTGAATGATCATAATGATGGTCTCTTTAAAAACTGTTTCCAATGCCTTGTACCTACTCTTGCTGGCCTGAGGATTGGAGAAACTTTTGGAGGCTTCATTTATGGATCCCTTAGCGATTGACGATGGTTGGTTGCCCCTTTGGAGGCCTTTTTTGGCTCGTTCATCTTTTGGTCATCTGGATAGGCTGCATTGGCTAGTTCGTCTTCTACCTTTGTGTATTTTCAATGCGGTACATAAGATAGTCCATTGAAGAGGCTGGTTTCTTTATCAAAGATTATTAGAGATCATCTGACCATTCTAGACCGAACTTGAAGGATGTGATCGCCAATTACTCATTGAAATTGTTAATTTTTTTGTGTAGTTTCTAGTACATGTGAGAATACTTCTTGAGAGCTTATCCCTTCTTTATTTGGAGAGACATTAGAGAATCTACCTCCTTGGCCACCCTGCTGCTTGTAATAAATCGAGCTATATATTGTTTGGTAAGCTCCCTAAAGGTGGATATTGGCCCGAATCTCACCTAGGGTTGATAGGAATACCCTACACATAAAAGCATCACGATGGCTATCTTTATTTGGTAGTGCCTGATAGGATGAGTCGGGCATGTCTTTCATTCATACGTTATGACTTTTGGCATGGAGAACTTCTTTGGAGGTTCAAGGATTATATCTACTCGGTGAACGGTGAGGCTGCGCCATGCCCCAATTCTTTCCTGGATAGGTCCTTGTGGGTTATGGAAAAATTTAGGTTCTTCCTTCCTTATAACTCCCTATGGATGGGTCCTCTCAATTCGTCTATCTTTACCTGGTTCGGTTGTAGTTCAGAGCGAGCTAGCCTACTGCTCTGGGCCGATTCTATGGGATGGGGTTAGTAATGCCCATGGTTGATGGAATTCCCCCTGGGAGAAATCTCACGTTGGAAATAATGATGAATCATATGAGGATTCCTTGAACGAGAAGCCTCTTCGGGTTGATTTCCTAAGGAGCAAGGTCCTCTCTTGTGGTGCTACCGAGTACATGAATTCAAGGTTGACCTCAGATTTTTAGGATGTATGTCAAGGTTTCCTCTTGTGGTGATTTCTAATATGCGAGTTTGAGGTCTCACCCTCCAACTGTTGATACAATGATCACCTCACACAGGCGATCTCCTGGTCAATGGGAGATAACTTTCTCTATACTCGGTCAATAAGCGTTCAATATCACTAACTAGGAAACATATTTTCCTTTTATTATTTTCAAAAATCATAAAAAGATTTTCATTTCTTTATAAACATATTTAAAATTCACAAAGCATTACTCTCATCATGGTTGAAGAACGTCCTTTACGGGAATACTTTAGCCATTTCCCATTCTCTCGAAAGCTTGTTTGCAGTTGAGCCCGAGTCGAACCTAAATAATTTACTTTGTGTCTTTAACTCTCTCACACCCACATTTTATACTCTAGCATAATCCACACATACATCTCATATTCCACCTCCTTCAGTGATGATTGTCAACCCATCCAATGCTTTTCTGTGCACCCACTGCTTTCTTATCGATCACTTTGTCCCATGAGTGTCCATATCTTTCCTATCCATCTGTGCCCCCTATGGCTGAGTTGTATCCATATGTTGGAACAACCCTCGGCATATTGTCATGGCATATCCACTACTGAGGGGCATGAGAACCCAAGCTATTTAGGAAGGCCTGATCACCTTTTTATTCATTATGAATCCGAACCCCATGTGGTGGACCCTTACGGTTTCCATCAGTCATCATTGCAACCTCGTGCACCTCATTCCGATTAGTTCCCTTACTCTGCCAATCATGATTATCATCCTTTTGTCTCTCCCAGAGACGCCTCTCTCGTGTATGATGAACTTGTCCCTATTCCTCCCACTTCATATGAGTATTCTTCGCATCCTAGTGTCTATAGTGAGTTGTGTCCACGACCTCCACCCTCCCCCACTTGGCCACCATCATGCTCATCCGTTGTTGAGAGAATCTTGCAAAAGTTCTTCCGCGAACACGAGAACACTCTTAAATCTCAAAATAAAGCCCTTCAATGGCTTAAACGAAGGTTAAATGATTTTGAGTGTGAAAATGAGTCGGATTTTACCCCAAGTCAAGCCATTGTTGCACCCGCATGGAATGATGATTTGTCGTTTTATGCCACTAATTTTGAGTGTGACCAACCCTATCATCCTAAGAATCTTGAAGTTAAGACTGCCCAGCGGTCTGAGCCCCAAGTTCACAATTGTGTTGACATATCCAACAACAATGAGACTGACTCCACACCGCCTAATCCTATCAAACCCACTATTGAGGTTCATATATCCCTTTCCATAGAATCTAAAAATATGTCCGAGTCTACACCAGTTGAGCCCACCTAGTTTGTTCTCAAGGAACCAATTCATTATAGGTTAGCTCCATCTCCGAGTGCTTACCATTATCCAGAGATTCAATATGAGATGATTCCTATTTTTTGGGGATTCGATCATGTCCCACCATGCTTGGCTCATTTTGAGGCCCATTTAGATGTTGATTCCTATATTTCGGATGTTAGTGCCTCGGATGGTGACTTCTGTGTGGATAAATCTATCTTTCCATCCTCTACTTCCACACTTCCTCTTATGAGTACCCCCGAGGATTATTCTAACCCTCATGGTGAGTATGTGTCCCCTACTCTCGAGTTGGATCATCTTCCTCCACCCTTTGTTCCACTCAACCCACCCACTATCCTTACCACCCACCACTTGGTTTGGACCTTGTTATTATACCTAATCCATTCCCATCTATGCAGTTAGATCCTCACCTACCCACCCTCCACCCTAGTGCTCCATGAGCTCACTCTTGCATTTTTTATCCACCCCCAACTTCCATGAGCATATTTTTGCTACTCTAAACTTTTGTGACACCGAGGTAGTTCTTTCTCGCCCGCCATTATCATGTTGTGGTGATTTTTATTTTGGTCAGCTCATTGATGTGTCACGATGCGACCATTTTCATCTTCCATTTATAGAATGTTCATGCTCTTTCTCTGAGGCCCACCTCATCACTATCGCCAAACCATTTTGCCTCCCCATTAAAATTGAGAATCATGTTTATAGGGCCCATGTTGCCCTCACCTTTATGCTCAATAAGGTCCGTGGTCGGTGCCTCTTCACCCTCACCCTTGCCTGTCTTCACCCTACCCTTCTCCCTACCCACCCGTAGCCTATCGATGCTTTTCCTCACGTATAGCACTTTGCCATACAAGTGCATTAATCTCATTGACCCAGTTTATCAAGACTGGCACTTCGGTCTTGTTTGGGGGTGA
The DNA here is from genome assembly GCA_949130495.1 of Sambucus nigra. Classification (NCBI taxonomy): domain Eukaryota; kingdom Viridiplantae; phylum Streptophyta; class Magnoliopsida; order Dipsacales; family Adoxaceae; genus Sambucus; species Sambucus nigra. The sequence continues at coordinate 21,608,534 of OX422216.1, forward strand.
TTATCATCACCCGATTTTTCTATCGCCCTGTGCTTTCCTAGTTCTTTTATTTAGGGTGGGAATGGGTCAGTCTGGCTGAAGACGTTACACTTAGCGTTATCGGGAGGCAACCTGTCACGTCTTGTTTCTAAGTATGAGTCTTATCCTGTTTGGGGGTGGTGTTTCACATCACCCAATGATTTTCACATGTTTTATAGACGTGTACCTATTTTTGTGCCACATATGTTCTTCAGGTTCCACCTCTGCTCCATCAAGCGGTCCATTTTCATTAGCGGTTCATTTTGGTAATCTCTTTCCTACCTTATGCTTTTCAATTTTTATATATAGTTTTAAACATCGAGAACGATGTTCTCTTTTGTTTGGGGATGGAAATTTATCAAAATCGTACCACTTTTGAAAATTTTCAAAAACAAATCATTTTAAATTCCTTTTGTGTAGGTTAAATTTTTTTATGACATGAATTGTCTATCATCCCTCTTTTATAAGTCTCTGAGTACCCGTGTTCGACCATAAAACTATGCTTTTTACCATAAAATTAAATAATACCTCTTAAAGCATACTTTCACTATGAATTTCCAAACTCGGCAATCTGCACTATCATGTTTAACAATAAAAAGTTGAAGAGTAACTATATTCTCAAGAAAGCCTTAAAAGATCACTAGTGGAGAGTTAAAACCCATGAGATTTGAGCCATTCACCTTTTTTTAGGGTTTTTATTTGTCTCTAAGTCACAAGTTAACTCAACTTTCTTTGGGTACCGTACTTAGTCATTGAAAGGTCTCATTATTTTTCACTTTTGGCATAATCACTGAGAATGACATCATTTTTGAGTTGTAAGAAACATGTGTCTTGTATTTTGTCTTGAGCACTAAACCATTTTTTACCATACACTTACCATTTGTCCATAACACATTAGTTTTTACTTTACCCATTATCTTTCCATATTTACCTTGTCCACATATATATATATATATCAGATACCATCCATATGTCATTCCCCACCATTACCATCATTTTTTAGAAAAATAGTATTTTGAAATTGTCAATGTAAATTGTCTTCATTTTTGTTATGAAAAGAAAAATGCATCTCAATAAAAAAGAGAAAAAAAATAAAAATAAAATAGAAAAGAAGAAAAAGAAAGCATACGATCGAAATTTCAAAAAATGAAGACATTAGTTATTGAAAATGTGTCACATTCTTTTCAAAAACTGTACCAGCACCATCTTCATTATCCCCTCTTAGCTTTCATAAACCACAGTTCCACCCTTGGTAATGTGTTCGAGCAAACGAGAAGTCTATATGGTGAATAACTCGACATTCTCAACATAGTGGTTAGCTTTCCTTCATGAGATCAATTTATTTCATGTATCTGTCATTTATTATAAGTGTGTTAGACGTTTGAACTTGTTTACATTTACTCACCTTCTCACACACTAAAGAGATACACTTACCCAATTCTCAGAGAGTTCAATTCAGAGAGCTAAATCTAGTTACAATTGAAGTCAAAACATTCATCTTATAAAGGCGATCTAGGAATTACTCTAATGACACTTAAATTTTTTTTCACTCTAACACGTGCTGAGTATTAGGTAGGATTACGCTTTTGATATTAAGTAATGTTATGCCATCTTTGATATTTGAATATAATGTTCCTTGATGCCTTTTTAGTTGGGTTGTAAGGCGTTTCATCATCAAAAGAAGATAATGCCTTTTAAATAAAAATTTGAATTTTGTGGGTACATTCACTGCAAACCCTCACGAGACACCACTCGTCATGTAGGGAAACCTATAGGCTTAACGACTTGTTGAACATGCTAAGTGCAATCGCCAGAGCCTTCGAAAGTGGCACATTTTTTGTTACTTATCTCTGTTTTCTTTTATTTTTTACGCCAGGACTAGCAATGTTCTGTTTGGGGGTGGTGTGATAAGCACCCCAAAGTGTCTATTTTATACCCCGAATTGAAGCATTTTATTCACTCGTTTTAATTAAAAATGGCCTTATGTTCGTATTTATCTATATTGTAGGTCAATCGACAATCGTAGTGTCAAATAGTCTTAAATCCAGTCAATTGAGACACAATAGCAATAAAAAGTGTTAAATGAAGAAAATCAAAGAAACCGTGAAGACAGAGTCTCATTGAGCTTGCCTAGATGAGTTTCGATATCCCTAACCGAGCCTAAACCCCCTAGCCTGCCCTAAAATTGCCCTGTGTGTGTGTGTGTTATTTTATTTTATTAGTTTATATTTTTTGAGTCAATTTTACTATTTTATTTCATTTTATTTTAGTTAGTGTTTAACCATTTTATGTAAATATAATACTGTGTGAGTATGTATGTTACTAAGTCCGTGTTTGTAAATAATGATGCTAAAATCTAGCACCACCAGATAAGTGATGATGAGCTCAAACTGTAGGTACCATGGCAGCCATACATGTATAAGTATGCATAAGTATATAGAAGGAGGTGAGTATAAGAGGAATAGGACAATAATGTATAGTGGTTCAGCCAATTAGGCATACATCCACTGTGAGTGTGTGATCCACTAAGTATGGGCACTAATGGCCTTGGATACAATGCACATAAACTCCCTCTCTCTCTTTACTGTGTGTACAAGCAGAGTTTTATCTAGGGTTACAATATTTTTCAATGGAATCCCCTTGTAGGGTTGTAGGTGATAAGTATATATAGGTCTTGGGGGGAGTAGTGTACCCCCACGTATGAATGGTGCATGTGAATGGTGATCTAGCCAATCCCCTGTTGACACCTGTAGATGCCACCTGTGGCTAATGATGACATAATATTCCCTCACGTGAGGGGGTGATATTGTTATAACGGTCTTCCACGTGCTATGGGAGCCTCACGCGCACTGTTCCACACGTCTCCCAAACCACGAGCTGTGGTGATGTCACCCTCGGCCCATGATACGAGGCTGAGGGAAAAGTTCCACCCGGTAGTGTCTGGCCTAATTTAGGCCTCGTACTGTCGTACCCTCGGAGGTTCATTTGAGCCTGATGGAGGGTCGGCCCCTTGGAGGGTCGTCTGGGCCTGATGAGGGGTCGACCCCTTGGAGGGTCGTCCGAGCCTGATGAGGGGTCGGCCCCTTGGGGGGTCGTCTATGACTCATGGATGGGTCAGTCCAATGGAGGGTCGTATGGGCCTGATGAGGGGTCGGCCCCTTGGGGGGTCGTCTGAGCCTGATGGAGGGTCGGCCCCTTGGAGGGTCATCTGGGCGTGATGAGGGGTCGGCCCCTTGGGGGGTCACGAGACCATCTTGGGCTCGTCTTGTTAGAGGGCTCCCTCGGCCTGGACGAGGGTATATATGGGTATATCAATCACCCCCAGCCCTTAGCCATAGATGATGCTGAGATGGCTGAGGGATAATGTTGGTTTTGAGACAAGTATGTGGTTTGTTTGATGAGTGACACCTGCCAAGGTGTCGTGACACCTAGGCAGATGCTCTTTGTTGTTTCAGTTTCCAAGCTGTGGCGGCTGCACACTTGACCTGGGACTTTGTGCCCTAATGATGCCCTCCTCGTGGGCTGTGCTTTGCCTTGGTTAATGGGCCCACTCATCACTAAGGTATTTAAGCGATTTTTGAAACCTTTCCTTCTCTTCTTCTTCTTCGCGCCCAAGCTCTCTCTCTCTCTAGATTTCCAACAGACAGACCACCATTTCTGCAAATTTCAACATTTCGAGTTTGGCAGTCTCTCTCTTCCTCCTCAGGTAATCCCTCTGCCCCAGTGTCCTCTTTACTTTCATTTATTTTTTGCTTTCTTATTTTAGGCTTGTAGGGCCGGATTTAGGCTGTTTCATAATTTTTTCGGCGTCTTCTCCGACGACTGGTTTTTGGGTGTTCTTGAGTTTTCTTGATTAAAAACCCTCGATTTCTTTTGTTTCAATCCAAAAGTCCAGCTTGTTCAACTGCAAACTTGTTTGTAGTTAAGTTACCCATATTCTTTCAAGTATAGGGTCTCCCCCTTAATGATTAGGAGGCTTTACAATTTAGCCGAGGAATTCCCATCCTTGAGAGAGAAGCTCTTCATAGAGATCAGACGAATAGAGGAAGAGGAGGAGAGGAGACGAGTGGGCCACCCTAATTGGGTATGACCCATTTTCCCCATTCCTCTCGCCACAATAAAGCCATTTGAGTCGTCTGAGTCTTGTGGGTCGACCTATCGTCCAGCCGAGAGTTATTCAAGAGAGATGGATGAGAGAGCGTCGTCGCCAACTGGCGCTGGACCTTCTGGGAGAGGAGAGACGTCTAGTCCGAGCCCAGGACAACAGGCCGAGGGTATGGTTACTTCCGAGGCTGTCCCTGTGACAACTCTATTCCCACATGCCTTCCAGATGGCTTTTCCTCAGGGGCCTCTGGCAGGTGATGAGGCCGAGGGAGAGGGGATTGGGGATGATGAGGACTTAGATGTTGACCCAGTTGACACATCTCATGCCTCGTCCTATATTTACTCATTCATGGATCGTGACCTCCTTCTGTGGAGGCATGCATATGGTGTCCCCCCCAACATATCCATGAGGGTTCCCTCTGAGTCTGAGAGGGTCTTTGAGGGTGAAGAGGGAGAGATATCGGTATACGAAAAAATGTTTAAGGTCGGTGTCAGGTTCCCTTTGCACCCTGCCGTTGTAGACATCTTGTCAGCCCTCGGCGTTGCCCCCTCTCAACTTCCTCCCAACTCTTGGAGGACGATCCTTGGCTATGTCTCCTTATGGAAAAATGCCTTTATTGATGAGCCCTCGACCGATCTGTTCTAGGCCTGCTATAATATCACCTCCTCGTCCAAACAGCCTGGGTACTATCATCTGGGGGAAAGGAGGTCTGAGAAAAAACTTCTCCACGTGGCGCAAACCTCTAACCACGACTGGAAGAAGAGATTTTTCTTCATGTCTGGGGAATGGGAGTTTGCGGCCAAGGCTCAACCTTTAGCCGATGGTCCGAGGGTCGCAAGAAGATGGTCTAACCCCTCAATGAAAGCCAGGTCAGACCCCGGACTTAGTCTGGAAGAGAAAGATATAGTCGAATATCTGAGTAAGCCAGGGAAAGGGGGTGACCTTGCAAAGTTTGAAGATCTGATGACCCCTCGATTCCTCAAGGAAGCTGGTATGAGGGTCGGCCCCCTGACAGAGCTATGTGAGTTATATTATTTTTTGCCCATTCTTTACTTTTTTCAAGTGTTTCATCTTTATCTGCATCTTTCTGACCTATCGTCCTCTTTTCAGGTCGTCCTCCAGGTATATCAGACCATCTCTGGGAAATGACTGCCCCGAGCTTAGTATCTGGTTTGGGAAAGAAATAGGGGAAGGAGCCTCAGCAAGATCCAAGGAAGATGAAAGCCGCTGGGCCGATGCCTGATGAGCCAACCTCCGACAGGCACAAAAGGAAAGAGCCAGAAGTCTCGATTGACCCTCGGCTTGATTCACGGACGAGGGCAAGGGTCGAGGTGTCTGAGGGGACCACCTCCTCTTCCAGCATGGGGGCCTTTTGGTTCAAAAATTTTACATTACTGAAGGCCGAGCCGTCTTCTCTTATTGCTAACTTGAGGGGGCCAAAGCGTCAATGTTTTCTACCCCCTCGGCTGCCGATTATGAATTCCTATCCAAGATGCCTCCGGTGAAGGTGTATGACTATGGTCTGCACACCCTAGCTCAGGTATTTGTTCTCACTTCATTCCTTTAGTTGCATTTTCTCACAAAATATTTTCTCGGCCTCTTAACCAGTGTTTGTCATTCTTCTGTGCAGTCTGTCTGTGCCTTTACCTCAGCCACTAGGTGGATGGCTAAGAACCAAGAAAAAATCCATGAAGCTGAGAGGGCTATTCAGCATGAGGGTGATCTTCAGTCAGAGCTTGAGACTATAAGGGATGAGTTGGAGAGCACCAGGACTGAGCATGTGAGGATCCTGGATGAGCTAACGAGGCAGCATGATGCAGACATGGCAGCCAAGGACTTGCTTATAATGGAGAGGGACGAGGCCTTGACCAACATGGGGGCTCAGCACAAGACCGATCTTGAGGCTGCTGTCAGGAAAGCCGAGGACGATGCTGTGGAGGCCTACAAAATCTCAGATGAGTTTCAAGGCTTCGGCCTTGAATACTTAGACAGGGGGATCAAGACAGCCTGCGGATGGGTCATCCTCAAGTTTGGTGATGTCATCTCTTCGGTCCACCCTTCCATCGAAGCAGTCCAACTGGACGACCCTCTGATTGCTGAGGCCTTGGCCCAGGTGCAATCTCAAGTGCATGTTGAGGGTACTGGCACGTCTGAAGATCAGCTAGTTTTGGTCATTTAGGAAACCCCTCTTATAGATGTTGAGGCCCTGCCCTCTGATGCTGCTCAATAGGGTGGCTGTCTGTAGCCCACACCCTCTTAGTGTAATCAATATTTTTGTACTCTATTTTGTAGAACACTTTGTAATATTTCATTTATACTATCATCTCTCTTCTTGTCTTCCATATTTGTCTCTTATGTGATTTGTATTGTGATTCTTTATATGAACTCATGAAGTCCTCCCTCGTCTTTCTTGAGGACAATGGTGGGGTCGTCCCCACCATTGACCCTTGTTATAGTCGAGGGTTGTAATAACCAAATTAATGGTTTTAACCAAAGTATTCCCTCATCTTTCTTGAGGACAATGGTGGGGTCGTCCCCACTATTGACCCTCATTATAGCCAAGGGTTATAATTACCGAATTAATGGTTTTTAATGGTCTTCCCTCGTCTTTCTTGATGACAATGGTGGGGTCGTCCCCACGATCGAGCCTCATTATAGCCGAGGGTTATCAATACCAAATTAATAATTTTTAAACAAGTCTTCCCTCGTCTTTCTTGAGGACAATGGTGGGGTCGTCCCCACCATCGAGCCTCATTATAGCCGAGGGTTATCAATACCAAATTAATGGTTTTTAAACAAGTCTTCCCTCGTCTTTCTTGAGGACAATGGTGGGGTCGTCTCCACCATTGACCCTCATTATAGCCGAGGGTTGTAATTACCAAATTAATGGTTTTTAATGAAGTCTTCCCTCGTCTTTCTTGAGGACAATGGTGGGGTCGTCCCCACCATCGAGCCTCATTATAGCCAAGGGTTGTAATTACCAAACAAATGGTTTTGATTAAGTCCTCCCTCGTCTTTCTTGAGGGTAATGGTGGGGTCGTCCCCACCATTGACCCTCATTATAACCGAGGGTCGTAATTACCAAACTAATGGGTTTTGAATCCTCCCTCGTCTTTCTTGAGGGCAATGGTGGGGTCGTCCCCACCATTGACCCTCATTATAGTCGAGGGTCGTTATTACCAAACTAATGGTTTTGATTAAGTCCTCCCTCGTCTTTCTTGAGGGTAATGGTGGGGTCGTCCCCACCATTGACCCTCATTATAGCCTAGGGTCGTAATTACCAAACTAATGGTTTTTGAATCCTCCCTCGTCTTTGTTGAGGGAAATGGTGGGGTCGTCCCCCCCATTGACCCTCATTATAGCCGAGGGTTGTTCTCCAAAGATGATTCCATGCGTACTAGAACTGATAAACACAAGATGAGAGGAAACACTGATATTTCTCATTAATTTTCCAAGTGTTCTGTCGGAGCAACGCCTATTACAACTGTCGTTCGATAGGACTTTACAAAACTACTGATAGTATTTCTGCAAATGATCTGCATTCCAGGGGTTGGAAAAGGGTTCCCCTTCTAGGTTTTCTAGTCTATAGGTCCCTGGGACAACTTCGTCGATGACCCTATATGGGCCATGCTAATTAGGATGGAGCTTGTTGGGCTTCTTCCAAGTCTTTTTGAGGACCAAGTCCCCCACTGAAATTGGTCTCTGTTTCACCCTCTGATTGTAAAACCTTGCAGTCCTCTGCTGGTAGGCGGCTTGCCTTATCTCGGCGTATTCCCTCCTTTCCTCAATCAGGTCTAAGTCAAGTCTCCACTCTTCCGTATTTCTCTGGGGGTCATACATTTGGACCCTATGAGTAGGGAACCCAATCTCAGTGGGGATGACGACTTATGATCCATAAGCTAGCATGAACGGTGTTTCTCCAGTAGAGGTCTTTGCCGTCGTTCTGCAGGCCCAAAGTACGGTATATAACTCCTCCACCCATCTTCCATTTGCCTCCTCAAGTCTCTTCTTTATCCCGTCTAGGATCGTCCTATTTGTGACTTCCATTTGCCCGTTGGCCTGAGGTCGTCCTGGGGTAGAGAAGAATTGTTTGATACTCACCCTTTCACAGTACTTCTATAGAGATGTATTCTTAAATTGAGTCCCGTTATCCGAGATGAGGGTGTTTGGGAGACCATATCTGCATATAATGTTTTTCCGTATAAACTGGAAGGTCTTTTTCTCTGTGATCATTACCATCGGCTCCGCCTCCACCCATTTTGAAAAATAGTCAATGGCCATGATGAGGAACCGATAGTTATTGATGGCCCTAGGCAAAGGTCCTACTTGGTCAATCCCCCACACTGCAAATGGCCACGGGGATATAATGGAAGTAAGAGGCTGATGGGGTTGGTGAGTAATGGTGGAAAATCTTTGGCACTTGTCACACTTTTTTACATACGCCGCGGCGTCTTTCCCCAAGGTCGGCCACCAGTACCCCTGGGTGATTACCCTCTTCTCCAGAGACCTGCCCCTAATGTGGCTTGAACATGACCCCTCATGCACATATTGCAAAATGGAAGGGACTTCGGATGGGTTCACACACCTAAGTAAGGGGAGCAAAAACCCCTTTTTGTATAAGGTGTCCCCAATGATAGTGAATTTTGCAGCTCTGTATCTCAACTTCTTCCTTTCTTGGCTTTCTTCTGGTATCTCCCCCTATTTAATGTACCTGACCAGAGGGTCCATCCATGAGGCTTCCTTAGCAATATTCAGGCAAGTGCTAAGTGTTCCCTCAGCATCTTCAATAGTTGGTCGAAGCAAAATTTCCACTGGGACTGTCCTCCTGATATCCGTCCTAGTTGCCGAGGCCAACCTAGCAAGGGCGTCAACTCGACCATTATCGAGCCTAGGTATCCTCTTCAATTTTACTTCTCTGAAGCTCTTCAGTAATGACCTCAACTTCTCAAGGTACCTAGCCATCCTCTCGTCCTTGGCCTCGTAGGCTTCTAGTATCTGATTCACTATTAGCCTCGAATCACTATGAACCAAAATTTGGCCGACACTAAAAGACTTGGCCAAGGAGAGGCCTACTATCAAGGCCTCATATTCGACCTCATTGTTGGAGGCCTTGAAGTTGAACTTCAGGGCGTACTCAATGTCTGTGCCATCGGGTGCTGATACTATTAACCCAGCCCCACTCCCGCTTTCGCAAGAGGACCCGTCTACGAAGAGACTCCACACGATATGTTCTTCTGAGAAACTTTCCTCGGTGAGTGACCCATGTATAAAGAGATATCTTCCCTCTTCGTTTTCGTCCACTTTCCTTCTGGCGGTGATTGTCTCACCCTTATCTGCAGGTGTGTCGATGAGCCTACCTTGCTGGGTATCTGTCTTCCCGTGGATCTCACCCTCGTCTTCATCATCTTCCTAAGTAAAATCGGCCACGAAATCTGCCAATGCTTGCCCCTTAATGGCCGTCCTAGGCTGATACACAATGTCAAACTCCCCCAGCTCTATAGCCCAGGCCATTAGCCTCCCTGATTTTTTAGACTTGTACAAGACCTGCCTAAGAGGAGAGTCACTGAGGATGACCATTGTATGGGACTGGAAGTATGGCTTCATCTTTCTCGATGCATGGATCAAGGCATAGGCCAACTTATCCATCCTTGGATATCTTTTCTCTGCCCCCTGGAGTGCCTTACTGTTGAAATACACAGGCTTCTATACCCCGTCTTCGTCTCTTACAATGGCTGCACTGATGGCTGACTCTGAGACGACGAGGTACACATAAAGTCATTCACCCTGCATGGGCCGTGACAACATCAAGGGAGACCCTAGGTATGATTTTAACTCCTTAAAAGCCTCATCACACTCTTCACTCCATTCGAAGGATTTTTTGAGAATTTTGAAGAATGGTAGACACCTGTCTGTGGCCCTAGACACGAACCTGTTCAAGGCAGCAACTATCCCTGTGAGTCTCTGAACGTCTTTAATGGTCTTGGGGGTCTTCATCTCTACAAGGGCCTTTATATTTTTTGGATTGGACTCGATGCCTCTTTGGTTGACAATGAACCCCAAGAACATACCTGCTCCGACCCCGAAGACACACTTGGCCGGGTTGAGATTCATCTGGTATTTGTCCATCATATTAAAGGTCTTCTCAAGGTTTGCCACATGATCCTCTGCCTTCAAACTCTTAGTCAGCATGTCATCTACATATACCTCCATAGACTTCCCAATTTGTTCTTTGAACATTTTTTTATGAGGCGCTGATACGTTGCCCTCGCATTTTTTAGGCCAAAGGGCATGACCCTATAATAGTATGTCCCCTTATCGGTAATGAAGGTTGTCTTCTTTGAGTCTTCAGGGTTCATGAAGATCTGGTTGTACCCTGAATAGGCATCCATGAAGCTCATGAGCTCATGGCCTGTGGTAGCATCTACCATCTGATTAATTCCGGGGAGACGGAAGTTGTCTTTGGGACAATGCTTGTTGAGGTCTGTGAAGTCTACACACATCCTCCACTTTTTGTTGGCTTTTAGGACAATGACAGCGTTGGATAGCCATTCAGGGTAGATGACCTCTCTGATAAACTCAACATATTCCAGCTTCTTGACCTCATCCCTAATTACCTCATACTTTTCTCGAGAATAAATTCTCCTCTTCTGCTTAACTAGATTTGCACCCTCTACCACGTTCAGCTTATGGCTCATAACCTCGGGGTCGATCCCCAGCATATCTGTGTGACTCCATGCAAAGACGCTCTATCTTCTCTTCAACAGCCTAATGAGGTCTTCCTTGATGTTTGGCTTCAGAGACTTGCCGACTTGGACGGTTTTTTCCAGGTCATCCTCATTGAGGATGATGGATTCTACCTCTTCCGTGGCCTCTCCTTTTTTTTAGTTTCGTCTCGTCTTTGGGGTCTGGGGTATCTATATTTTAAGTAGTTGTAGCCTTCTTGTGTGCCTCTCTTTCTTCAGCGGATTTGTAATAACATTCTCGCACTGTCGTCTGGTCTCCCTGAACTTCCCCCACCCCGTAAGGGGTTGGAAATTTAATCATCTGATGGACCGTGGATGGCACAGCTTCGAACCCCTTGAGGGCTACCCTACCTAGTATAATATTGTAGGCCAAAAAGACATGTTCATCCATCACGAAGAAGCTGGCCTTCTTTGTAAGCCATCACGACCACTCGTCCCCCATCCTGACATCAGCCTCATACACTCTGAGGGGATGAATCTTTTCTCCACTGAACCCAATCAATGGGTGATGGTATGGGATGAGTATGGCACGCCTGAGACCTAAAGCTTTGAAGCATGGCTAAAACATCACGTTTGCGGATGAGCCTCCATCTACCAGGATCCTCGGCACCTCGCATCCTTGCACCCTGGTAGTGATGACGAGAGGGTCATCATGTGGGGCTAAGAGGCCTTTGAAGTCCATTCTTAAGAACCCTACTATCAGGGTTTCCATGTCGACCTTCTTCCTCTTTTCTGACTTCGCCTCCAGAGAGGTTGAGTGTACCGTCTTCGCCACTGCCTTGGCCTCAGCCACATGGGCCTTCCTGTCAGCGACCTCTGACCCTCCTCCTACAAGACCCCCGGAGATCATTCCCACTCCGAGCGAGATTATATTAAGCCTCTTGACAGGGCCTTGGTCATCTCTCGGCGGGAGGTCAGGGTCGTCCTCATCATCAGAAGGGTCGTCCCCTCTTTTTTGAGGACCTTCTCTACATGCATCGCCTCGCTTTTTTCTGGGGTCGTCCCCTCGGCCCCTCTTGAAGGCACCTTTATCGACGTACTTTCTGAGCTTCCCTTCTTTCATCATCTTCTCAATCTCATCTTTCAGAGCAAAGCATTTGTATGTTATGTGGCCATGGTCTTGGTGAAATTCGCACTATAGGTTTTTATTCCTCTTGTTGGGGGCTGCCCTCAACTTCTCAGGCCACTTCAGAGACCGATTACTCTTTATCTCATTGAGAATATGTTCACAGCTGACCGTTAGAGGGGTGTAATCAGTGAACTTGTCATCCGTAGACCTCTTCTTCCCCTCTTTGTTCTTTTTGGGGTACTTACCCCCACTAGCGCCTCCTTTTTCGTCTTTGTATTTTGTGGCCATCGCCTCTTCTGCGTTCATCACCTTTCCTGCTGTTGACAGCAATTCAGCCATTATCCTGGGAGGGTCTTCAGTGAGCTTCCATAACAGCTTCCCCTTTTGGAGTCCTCCGATCAGGGTTGTCATAGCTATGCTCTCCTCATAGTCTTCCACCTCCAACTTTTCTTTATTTAATCTGGATATGTAGTCCCTTAGACTCTCATTCTTCCCCTGTTTAACATAGACCAGGTGTGTGGTCTTCTTCTGTGGTTTCACCCCAAAGCAAAAGTTGTGGATGGACCGGTCTGCCAGCTGCTTAAAGTTTTCATTGGAGTTTTTGGGAGAGACATATACCAGACATGTGCAGCCCACGTCAGAGTACCAGAGAAGGCACGACACCTCATCTCATATGAGATAGAGTATATGTCTGTCACTGATTGATACATCTCAATATGGTGGACAGGGTTGGTACTCCCGTCATATCTTCGAGTGATCGCAGGTGGCTTGAACTTTGATGGCGTAGGGAAGTTGACTATCTTCGCCACAAAGGGTGAGCCTATGGAGTATCCTCTCTAAAGAGGGTCCCATCTCTTCAGTATATCACCGATCTTATCCTCTAGTCGTTGGATCGAGTCATTCCAGGGCCTCGTAGGGTCGGCCTGGTCGATGTTATCCCCTCTCGCCTCTTTAAGCTGGACAGAGGGTTCTGCCACGACAGGCCTGTGTCTGCTGTTCACTTCCCCTTTCCCATCGTCCCGTACTTGGGGTCGGCCCCTGTGAGGTCGACCATCTGCTGCCTCCCTTCTGGACCTCGCAGCACTCCTTGATCTGGATAATTTTTCTCGTAGGTCATTTACTAGGCCTAGCCTTTCAAAGGCCGACCCCCTGATCAGGCGATCAAAAGCAGAGCCTCTTGGGCGATCGTTAGGATTTGGTCTCCCGCACTTTCCTCTACTTTCCTGGAGAGGTCGTACAGTATTATTAGAGACCTCATATGGTTCCCAGCATTCTATAGGGGCCTCCTCTCCCTCCAGATCGTCATACCTGTCCTCAGGGCAAGGGTTTCCTTCCCTCCCCAGGCGTAGACGCCGGGGGTCAGCCACATCCCTACGCCGCTGAGGGGGTGGCAGGTCTTTGCGTGGTGCTTGGGGTAGTCCCCTAGCTTCATGCTGTCCTGGAGCTACTGCCGGAGTAATCATCTCAGGTGAAACCCCTGGTGGTCTTAGTATGTTGTGGCTTATAGCTGTGAACTATTCGTGCATGATATGTTGGCTTGTTGCCAGAGACTTCAAGGCTGCCGCCACATCAACCATCTCAGACTAAGGTGGTGGCTAACTGGAACTGGGTCCTACTCCACTATCCGGTGGAAGGAGTGGTGGTGGTGGCATCTCTGGTGCCATGTGTTTGAACTGCGAACAGCTGAACTGGAAAAAAGACTGGTGAGCTTGAGAACCTTAATGGGTCTCTTTCAATGGTGAAACATCTCCTCTCAGGGGGAGAGCTGGTTCACCACCAGAGTGCCCAGTGAGGTCAAGCTGTACAAGGGAAGAGATATCTTCTCGTTCCCACAGACGGCGCCAAACTGATGATGCTAAAATCTAGCACCACCAGATAAGTGATGATGAGCTCAAACTGTAAGTACCATGGCAGCCATAGATGTATAAGTATGCATAAGTATATAGAAGGAGGTGAGTATAAGAGGAACAGGACAATGATGTATAGGGGTTCAGCCAATTAGGCCTACATCCACTGTGAGTGTGTGATCCACTAAGTATGGGCACAAATGGCCTTGGATACAATGCACATAAACTCCCTCTCTCTCTGTCTCTACTGTGTACAAGCAGAGTTTTAGCTAGGGTTACAATGTTTTTCGATGGGATCCCCTTGTAGGGTTGTAGGTGATAAGTATATATAGGTCTTGGGGGGAGTAGTGTACCCCCCAAGTATGCATGGTGCATGTGAATGGTGATCTAGCCAATCCCCTGTTGACATCTGTAGATGCCACCTATGGCTAATGATGACATAGTATTCCCTCACGTGAGGGGGTGATATTGTTATAACGGTCTTCCACGTGCCGTGGGAGCCTCGTGCGCACTGTTCCACGCGTCTCCCAAACCACGCGCTGTGGTGATGTCACCCTCGGCCCATGATACGAGGCCGAGGGCAAAGTTCCCCCTATCAGTGTCTCGCCTAATTTAGACCTCGTACTGTCGTACCCTCGTAAGGTCGTCCGAGCCTGATGGAGGGTTGGCCCCTTGGAGGGTCGTCTGGGCCTGATGAGGAGTCGCCCCCTTGGAGGGTCGTTTCAGCCTGATGAAGGGTCGGCCCCTTGGGGGGTCGTCTGAGCTTGATGGAGGGGTCGGCCCCTTAGAGGGTCGTCTGGGCCTGATGAGGGGTCGGCTCCTTGGGGGGTTGTCTGAGCCTGATGGAGGGTCGGCCCCTTGGAGAGTCGTTTGGGCCTGATGAGGGGTCGTTCCCTTGGGGGTCACGAGACCATCTTGGGCTCGTCTTGTTGGAGGGCGCCCTCGACCTGGCCGAGGGTATATATGGTTTTATCAGTAAATATAATAGGTGTGCATTTATTTTTATTTTGTTTTTAGTTTTTATTATTAGTTTAGTTTTAGTAATATTTTATTATATTTTTTTATTAGTTTAGGCTCATTTGTATTATCTTATTATAAGTCTTTTTAGAGTAGGATTTTAATTTTTATTCTTTCTATTATTTTAATAGATTTCATTTTAATTTTATTAGTTGAGTTGAGTAGTATTTACATAGTTTTTATTTTTTTATTTATTTTGTGTACATTAGAACGCACACATGCACACACACAAACTAACCAACCTAAACCTAACTACCATACACCTCACATACACCAAATACAACCCCCATCGTCTTCCTCACTAACACCCACTCACTCTCTCTCCTTTCTCCACCATAACCAAGACAACCCACAAAACGTTACCCGTATTTACCATACATATACCTGCTATCCACCTCATGGCAACCCAATTACCCGTCCACCAATCCGGCGACCTCCAACAAACCTCCAAACTCGGTTCTCAACCCGACTGAACCAACTGCCTCCTCATACTGGAACCCAATCAGGGCAGTATCTAAACCTGAGTCCAAATCCTTATAAAGTCGGCATCATCTACTCCCCTCTCCGGCGTCGAAATTCGGCTAGCGAACAACCATCTCCAACCTGGAACCTTTGACCCACCTACGAAACCCGCGACCTCGACCCAATTCTACCATCTCAAACCCATCTGCCCATCTCCATAAAAGTAGGAATCACTTACCTTCCAAACGAACGAACGTGAACTAAACTCCTCCCAAACCCCCTTTGACTTAGCCAAATTCAAATCCCACTAAATCTTCCAACAACAAAAAAAAAAAACTAATCGTGGGTTATTAAAGAGAGAAGGCAACAACTCATAAGGGAGGAATCTCATATAGGATACACTACAGCGAGAGAGAATGAGTCATTTTTTGTACATTTTGTAAATAAAGAAAAAAATTTAATACAAAAAAAATTAGTTTAGCTTTAGAATAATTTTTAAGTTTGTTTTTTATTCTTGTTGGTATAATCAAGTGTTGATTGTGAGGAAAATGTAATGGAATTCACGAAATACGATTCGAAAAGAGACTTTGCATATCGTATTCTTTCCCTCGTGTGTCAATTTTTATTGATGCTTTTGTGATCGTGCATACTTGTTTAAATATGTTTGGCTAATCACCTTGTTCAATGGTTGGGATTAAACTTGCGTATGATGTTAGTTTAATTGATTAATTTTATTGATTGTCATATTTGTAGGATAATTCATTTGTAATTTTCACAAATTAATTATGTATCGAGAGATAGTAAATTAATTTAGTTTGAATATTTGATTTTGGGAATCGAACTAGAGATAGGTTTTTCCTAAATTTAAATATTAATTCGGTGTTGAAATTTGAGGATTCATACAAGTTTTATTAAATTGAGCCTAGCGGGTAATTTTCTTGAAATAGTATAATTCTTAAATTTTCATAGTGTGACATTTTAAAATTAGTTTTCTGAAAAAGTTATTATTAAATTTATTAATGTAACGAGAGTTAAATTATCAATGTGATATTATCTATAAATATTTCAATTAAGAAATTAAAATAACTGAACACGCGGTGTAATCCCATCTCTTTAACCTTCTCACATTTATCACACTCGGTTACATATTATTTTTTGTTATTTAGTCAATTCATATTCTTAGCATTTATTAGTTAATTCTCCCTTGAAATTGTTTTTTTAAAAATATATATTTTAATTAAAAAATTGAAATTGCAAGCATTCACATTAACTATTTACCTTGAAAGTTGGATTAATACGCGTACTTACCATAATACAAGATATTTAAACAAGTTTTGTAGGTATTCAGGGGATTTTGAGACTAGGCTTTTCAAGACAATGACAGAGATGCTAAAAGCTTGTTATCAGCTGGAGAGGAGGCATTTGCAGAGGAGTTTGTTCCCTCCTTACGATACGTATTTCAGACTGCACACGACTACTGGCTTGAGTGGGGTGAGATTGATCTGCACTCATGGTAAGGTTTTGAACTTTCCTGACTTTGACAGTGATAAGAGATTCGTTACCCACAGAAGGTGCCAAATTTTAGGCTATTCTTCCCACGATAATGATTGAAATTGCAAGAATGCTCCAAAAGTGTTGTGAATGCCGAAAAGGATAGGATATAACTATTTAAGTAGTTCGACCATGAGATCGGCCTACATCCATAAGGGTAAAGGGAGAGTACTTTTTATTAGATAAGGGGGATGTCAATAACCGGAGTGCTAGTGTTGCTAGATGACAGTCCACGTTATTGCATGCTGGTTACAATTACATTCTAATGTGGGTGGGAGAGCCCATATTTATAGACTTAGTGTCCCACACTCGTAGGTTTCTTCTTACTTATCTCTATCTGTAACGATCTTGTTAGATTTGATCATATCTAAAATAGTCGTACTCATCGTAAACGATTACTCCGTATGCCCTCCTTCCAAAATTTGGCCACATGGCTTTGGCCACGGACCTCAATTATTCTTATCCCTATGAATGCAATCTTTAGAATCCTCAATATCTTCGAGAAACTTGAGGCCAATCTTCACCAACTGGAAGCTCATTATCATCCCTAAAAGTATGGGTTTCACCTAGATCGTTGAAATCCTCAATAACTTCAACAAGCTCGAGGCAAATTTTTCCCTGCGCGATTAAATTCGGGGACGGGCTTGGGAAAACATTTTCAAGCTTGACTAGACCCGACTCGACCAAAGAAATGACTATAAAAATATATTTCTTTTTAAATATACATATATGTAAATTAATAATGAAGTCTTCAAATTATTCAAATACATGTGATTTTTTCTTTCAAAAATAAATGATTCCCCTCTACAAATTGTTTTAATATCATTTTCATGAATTTTTTTAATATATGACATGTACAATATTTTTTTATAAAAAATAATTTTTTGAATATATTTAATTAAATATGTGGGTGGTGTGGGTTTTATTATTTTACAGGCACGCGAGCTTGGATAAACATATTCAGTCTTCCCAGGACTGACTTGTGGCCACCCATACTATATAGATTTACTGATGACCCTATTACTAATTATTAGCCTTGCAACCCACTTAAGTGCTCTTCGGATCATTGCACAGTGGACAAACTAAAGGAGGTTATGGTTTCTTAAGGTTGATGAGGACATTGGGTCAACCATACATTTTGAATGTGTGCAATTTGGTACACAAACTACTGTAATATTGAAGAGAATTTGGGTTGTAGTAAAAATGTTGCTAACTCGATAAAATTTAAGGTTGATTTTCTTAGAATCTCTAATTTGGGTCTACTCCATTATTTCAAATGATTAGACTTGTCTAAAGTATTAGGGGCACAAAAGGTTGGAACAATTTGTCTTGGAATTAAATAGCCCAAAATCATTGCTCATTTGGTACATGCACCATAAATTGGGAAGCTTGAGCAAGTTCCATCTTAGATAAGAAAATGTTTTGAACCAACTTTTATAACAAATTATATTTCAATAACATTTCATCTTGGATAAGATTATAATAAATTTCCGTTCCCACTTATAATAAAATAAAAATGAGCATGCTAATGATACTCCAATTTATCTTTTAGTCTCCAGTGTTTGTTTTGTAATAATTCTATAGGGATGAATTGGCTATAAATGGAAACTTCTCAAACATTAGAAGTGAATTAGGGTTAAATCAAGTCAATCAATCTAAACAATATATTTGGTATGAATCGTTTTCCATGCAAAGTGGAATCTAAATCATGTTTAATTACACTTTGACCTTCTCATTTTACTTCACCAACCCAACACCACTTTTCTAGACTGAACTCACCAATTATTTAAAACATTCAACATTACACCCAAATCTTAATAGTGTTAACTTTTTGGACGGGAAATTGGCACTTGAGAGTATTTTGTCAATGGGATCAAAAGTATTTAGTCATAATTTTAAAGATTTATTTGTACTCACTCTCATGTTTTTGTTTTTTAGTTGTGAATCCCGTTGTAACAACTATGAGACACGTGTCCTTCTCCGCGAAAAGGAAAATGGGCAGTTAGAGGAGGTTACAAGGTGATTTTGGATTGCTATGGGACTTAATACGATTTGAAAAATACATGGGATATGAGACTAACCAAACTTTGGAAATGGGACTACACCCAAAAAAACTATTTGTCAAATCCAAATTAAGGGGGGAAATTAAAATTTCCAAAAAAATAAATTACATAAAAATATTATATAAAAGTGAAAATTATAGTAAAATTAAGTCAAAATTGTGAATAAAAAACATTTCAAAATTCTGGAAAATTAAGAAAAAACATTTAAAAACTCTAGAAATTACAAAAAAATATTTACAAAATTTGGAAAACATTTCAAAATTAAAGAAATTAAAGAATTTTAAAATGGTGAAAATTAAAGAAAAATATAAAAATACTGAAAATTACATTAAAACATTTAAAGGTTGTGGATATTACTGAAAAATATTACACAAAACTATAAATTAAAGAAACAACACCCTTCAAAATATGGAAATTACAAGAAAATTAAAGCATTTTCGAAAATTTGGATATTAAAGAAATCTGTAAATTTGATATGAATCATTGACCACGAAAAAAATTGATCTAAATCATGTTAATTAGTGTTCAACTCTTGAAAACACTGTAAGCCACTTAATAGAGGTCGGTTATAATATATACTACTCGACAACTTTACGCAAAATCATGTTGGAACCCAAGTACAAACTGCAATGGTTACAGTACTTGAAGCTCCCTACTACAGATTATTGATATAAGAGACTGTTTTTTTGTAACTATTCTTGAATGTTTATATTTGGCCTATGTATTGTGGGTGTGTGGTTAAGAGAGGGTGCTCATAGGATTACAATGTATGTTCTCATTCCATTATTTATATTCGGGGTACGAGGCAAGTAAAAATATGCACCATGTCCCGCAATGATTTACACATTATGTTTTCAGTAGACAAATTGTCATCACTAATTTATTTTTAAGGAACAAAAGACCATTGCATGTTCTACGTTACCTTCTTCCTGTAGAGTTGTTTATTATGATTTCTAATGTTGTATTTGAAAATTTGATAAGTTACACAGGAAACTCTTGCAATATCGGACAATACTAGAAAATATTATGAAACACCATTAAGATGTGGCCCAAATGTATATTTACCATATAACCCAATTTTCCACGTTAAATATACTATTTTAGGCCTTATTCTACCCAAAAGTCCAACTCAATCAAACCAACTCGCAACATCAAATTAATTACAGCCGCGTTAATTTATTTATGAGTCATTCACATATTATTTAAAACTATCAACTTAAATTCCGGTTAATAATCCAAACTAATTCAACTTAATATATTATTCGACTAAATATTAATTAATGATTAAATAATCATTTATTTAACTTTTGAGGGTATTGCATAAAATTCCTCTTGTTCTTGACTTTAAAAGTATAGTGATTTATCAATTGTTTTCCCAACTAGTCGCATGGTGACAAGTGGAATTACCCACGTGAGTTCTAAAATTTTTGGTTACGACATACTCCTCTTGGTACACAACCCATTGCCTTTTAGGTATTCATGACCAATTTAATAATGTTCATGTTCGTCACTTTTATTACTACCAACTTTTATCACACTTTTGACCTTCAAAACCTTAAACATTGGGAAAACTCCGAACTACAATGTTTTAGCCCTTTGAAAGCCTTTTCCAAAGACTTATGGCCCGATGTTGTGTCATAACATTAAATAATAAATTTTCGTTTCAACTTCATCTTCGTCAAAACTCCCGAACACTTACAAAATATA
The DNA here is from genome assembly GCA_949130495.1 of Sambucus nigra. NCBI lineage: Eukaryota > Viridiplantae > Streptophyta > Magnoliopsida > Dipsacales > Adoxaceae > Sambucus > Sambucus nigra. Next base: position 21,629,116 of record OX422216.1, read on the forward strand.
AAAACATATCAATTAAAATATTTTAGGTATATAAAAATATAATTTTTGTCAAATTATAATTTTGGCTATTTTAGCACCCCATTTAACATTTTAGCCCATTTTTATGTCAGTCTCATATGCTACACCAATTTGCTAAACTAACATAATTAACTTAATAAATTACAAAAATTGTAAGGAAAAACTTCCAATTGAGTCAATTCGTAAGTGTTAACTTAATTTCGGACAAAACTATTTGAGTTATAGTATATTCGTTCATTGTATCTTTTAAGACGATGACATTTAAGTTGAAGACATAGCGAACAAGCATATTTGAAAGATATCAACATTGTCGGTTTTTGTGCCAAGTTTTACGTCATTAACCTCTTAAGTTTTCCAAGGTATCTACAGTATGAACGCACATGTTATATTCATCCTTGGATATATATATTTTGGGTTCATATTTTTACTAAAACTAAGTTGAAAATGATTTGTTATTTTTTGAAGAAAAATAAATTTTTTTTTCTGAAAAAGTCGTTCGAACGACTTCATTTTCTATTTCAAATGAGGTCGTTCGGACGAAATTCCAAATGAGTTATTTTCCTATATTCTCATTTGTAATGTCGTCCGTTGTATCGTTCGAACAACATTCATTCTACAAATTCGTTCGAACGAAATTTAAAATTCATTCGAATGACTGACAGTTTTTTGCAGCAGTTTCGTTAGTTTTTTTTTTAAAACTACCCTCTTCCCCGCTTCTTTCTTACCTACCATTAAGAGTACGGGAATAATATTTTTTGACATACTTTTTCCATCTTTCAAAAGAGATAAACACTAAGAAAAAGTCCCCTTGGTGTTTGTTAAACAAATGAATTAATTTCTAGAACAAAACCAAGTTATTTTTACACCCAAAAGTTTATTTGATCCAAGTTTCATTATATAAACGCATTGAGATCATTTTGGCACCGGTTTTTCATTATCTAACCCAAAAGGAGATAGTTTCCTATGGAGGATTCCGTTTGTTGATTTGTTGTGTGCATATGGAGAAAGACTTAATGTATGGTTGACGGTAGATGTGCCCCATCAGTGAATTTCGAGACGACGGGGGATTCCAAAGTTGTCGACTAGGCGAAGGTAGAAGAACAAAGAAGCGTTAAGGCTTGAGAGGGAGTCAAGTCGAGGAAGTAAGTCTTTTGTAAAACCATACTTAGTAGACTTGTGGTTGGTCCATCCCAGGTTTTTGTCGTTGTAGATTTTCCTCGTACATTGCAGTCTTATGGTTGTGTGTTTATTTTAACTTCCAAAATCACGTGTATGCATGCTCAGGTTCAAAAGGATGAAATTTGGTTAATTAGAACTTTTGTGTAAATTGGTGCTAGCTTAAAATTGGGTAATTTTAATTTAATTCAACTCAACTAATTTAATTTGGAAATATTCATGCTTGGTTTATTTGACATAGTTGGAACTTTAATTAATTCTTATTTAAGTGGAAATTTAAACATTAGTTTAGTCTAATTTAATTTCAATTTTGAAGAAATTAAAATTTGTGAACCATCTCATTTTCAATTTAAAAAATGTGGTATCAAGTACATATCTTGTAATTTAAAGGAAATTGGCACTCTCAGATTTGTATCACAGCGGGTTACAGTAAAATATTGTGTGGTTCTGTTTTTAAGAATTTTTTGATAATATGGAAAGTTTATCATTTATTATGTTTCCTATTTTGTATGGGTACAAATATTGATTGTGTTAGCTTTGCTTACATACACTAGATGTTCCTCTTGTTATATTCTTTCTAGTTATATGTTTGTTTGTCATATTCTAGTCCATGCTTCATCGTATAAATTTTGCTAGAATTATGATATGGTTATGTTTTGTATTTTAATTCTATCAATTATTCAATTATTGGATTTCATGAAAAATACAAAAAGATTTTGTTTTATTTTGAGTTGATTTTTTTTTTGTCTAAACATTTCGAAAAACTCAAAAAGATTTTTTTGTGTATTTTAGTTTTACACATTTTATGTGACATATACTTGTGTTTGAATCCAATTCCATTTTCTGCTTCCATGTGGCTAGAACTTTCGATTATGAATTTTATTTCTTAAAATCTTCTTTGTCATGCTTGCATGGAGAAGTTTTATTTTGAGTTGCTTTATGGATTCTCTTTTGTATGCCTCTCTCACACATGCACGAGCTATTTGTGCATTAACTCCACGTGTATATTTGAGCTAAGTGGGATGTTCTCCTACCAATTTTGTCACCTACATATTTTGTGACTATGGAGGATTTGTGCTTGTAAGAACCGTTACACATGAAAGTTGTTTGCATTGTGAGAGTGCATGGAAAAGGCCTATAAAAAGTGTGGAATTAGTAAAAAAAATATATACAAAGGCCTTTAGTTTATCTTTTTGAAAGGGCCTAAAAAATTGTGGCATTAAACAAAAATAGCCAAGGCCTATATAGTTTAGTTGGGTATGTTCATTCAAAAGAACAGAAAAGAATTGTTATTTATTTAGGAGTTTGGATGGAAATATCAATGGTTATGCACAATGACAATGTATCCTAGTTACGCTTATTTTGTCACAACTCTATTGGTTTGTAGAATCATCAAAGTTCTAGGCTTGTATGCATTAAGCTTGTTTGTTCTTTGAGTTCACTTTATCTTGTCTCCTGAGGCTATATATAAGTTGATAAGGTTTTGAATTCAAATAGAACTCCTTGAAAAAATTATTAAGAGATTGGGTCATAATTCTTTTCTCTCTAGTTCATACCCATTCACTCTGTTTACCATATGGTTATTTCGACACATTTATGTCATATGAGTGTGGAAAACTTATTGTATTTTGTGTCTTGTGTGGTGTTTATATATATATATATATATATATATATATATATATATATATATATATATATATATATATATATATGTGTGTGTGTGTGTGTGTGTGTGTGTGTGTGTGAGAGAGAGAGAGAGAGAGAGAGAGAGAGAGAGAGTCATTGGTATCCTTTGAGTATTTATATATATAAGGTATTATTTTTTTGTCTCTGTCTTGCTATCTAGCCCATGTATTCTTTGTGTTGATATAAGTATCTATCTTTGGATTAATTACTCTTTTGTTTCCATGTTGCTTTATTTTACTTGTCACTCTATTCACCATTGCATGATATACGTGCTTTTCCATTATCCTTATCCCTTTTTTCATTTAGGGGGAGAATTTGTTTTAATTGGGGGTAAATGGGTTATTTTATGCATTTTATCTTTGTCTATTCCAAACAAAAAGGGGGATAAATGGTATCTAAACCTTTTAATTTATGGAGAATTTAATTATGCACTTTATATTGTTATATTCCCTATGCATTTGATGTTATGTTTAAATGTGCATGTTTTCATCTTAGTGGAAACATTTCAAAGAAAGCAAAGCTTGTCATTCCATGTGTCAGTCAAGTATATGTAGTTTTTTATTTTCGGGTGGGATAGCGTCTTTTTAGATAAGCTTGATGGCCCACGGGATTTTTATTTTAGTTTTGTCCTGGGATAGCCAACGGGGGAGATTTGTAAGGATAAATTTCCAATTGAGTCAATTTTTAAATGTTGCTTTAATTCTTGACAAAACTATTTGAGTCATAGGATAGGCGTTTGTTGTGTCTTTCAAGCATATGACGTTTGAGTTAAAGACATAGCGGCCAAGCATATTTTGAAGATATCTTCATTGTCTATTTTCATGCCAAGTTTTACGTCATCAACCTTTCAATTTTTCCAAGGTCTCTACGATATGAATGCCCATGTTATATTGAGCCTTGGATATATTTAATTTGGGTGTCATATTTTTACTAAAATTAAGTTGAGAATGATTTTTTATTTTTTGAAGAAAAATAAAACTTTTTTCTAAAAATTCGTTCGAACGACTTCATTTTCCCGTTCAAACGAAGTCGTTCGAATGAGATTTCAAATAAGTTATTCTCCTGTATTCTAGTTCATAATCTCGTTCATTGCATCGTTCAAACAACATTCATTCTGCAAAGTCGTTCGAACGAGATTTAATAGTCGTTCGAATGATCGACGATTTTTTGTCGCAGTTTCGTCAGTTTTTTTTTTAAACAGCCCACTTCCCCACTTCTTTCTTACTTTTTATTAAGAGTACATGAATAATATTTTTACAGACTTTTTCCATCTTCCAAAATAGAGAAACACTTAGAAAAATTCCCCTTGGTGTTTTTTAAACAAATGAATTAATTTCAAGAACAAAATCAAGTTTTTTTTACACCCAAAAGTTTATCTGATCCAAGTTTCATTATATATATGGATTGAGATCATTTTGGCACCGGGTTTTTATTGTCTTCCAAAAAAGGAGAGAGTTTCCTATGGAGGATTTTGTTTGTGGATTTGTGGTTTGCATATAGAGAAAGGCTTCGTGTGTGGTTAACGTTAGTTGTGCCTCATCGATGGATTCCGAGACGATGGTGGATTCCGGAGTTGTCGACTAGGGGGAGGTAGAAGAACGAAGAAGTGTCAAGGATTGAAGGGAGTCAAGTCGAGGAAGTAAGTCTTCTGTCGTGACTTTTGTAAACCCATACTTAGTGGACTTGTGGCAGGGCCGTTCGGAGTTTTTCCCGTTGTGGGATTTCCTCGTACATCGCGATCTTGTGGTTTTGTGTTTATTTATCTTGCAAAATAATGTGAATGCATGCTTAGGTTTAAAAATATGAAATTTGGTTTAATCACAAGTTTTGTGTAAATTGGTACTAACTTAAATTTAAGTAATTTTAATTTAATTCAAGTCAACTAATTTAATTTGGAAATATTCATGCTTGGTTTATTTGACAAAGTTGGAACTTGAATTAATACTTATTTAGGTGGAAATTTAAATATTTGTTTAGTTTAATTTAATTTTAATTTTGATGAAATTAAAATTTGTGAACCATGTCATTTTGAATTTAAAAAATGTGGTATCAAGTGCATATCTTTTAATTTAAAGGAAATTGACACTTTCAAAAAAAGAGTCCAACAAAGAATAAATTGGGGGTTTTCAATGTATAGAAAATGAAGTCGTCAATTATAGACCCCAAAACACAAACATATTTTGTGTTGTTCATCATAAACCCTGAAATGGGATTTAACACAAAAAGCGGTGCAATAACCCTAGACGTTGTTGAGAGCGCGCTAAGAGCACATGAGCACCAAAATCCCATTTGAGTCCACATTTGACCACCACTGTTTTGATAGGGACGTCTCTCTAATTTAAAAACACTCAGTCAAATATGTTTAATTCAAACAGTGAATAATAAAAATAATCAATGGCAATGTGTTCTATTCTGTATTCTTTTTGTTATTACTTCACCCAATATTAAAATGTTTTGGGTTTGACTTGTTTGTGAACAAGACATTGTTGCTTATTTGGATTTATTAGAACACCCTACAACAAATTGTGTAAAATAGATAACGGAGAAGACCCAAATAACACCCCCACGCTCAATCTCGCTATCCCATTTAGTAGGTGAATGTGAAGTGTTCTCAAGTTTTTTCTGCAAAGATACATGTAATGCCATCATATTTAAAACAAATGATTTAACTAACACACCCAATCAATGATCAAGATTAAGACTTGTTTAGTATCGTGGAATTTGGTTCATTGATTAGGTTAATAAAAATAGTGGATTATAACTTTAAAATGTGGCACAAAAGATAACAAGACTATTACTTTAGGAATAATGTATTAAATTAAGGGCATCTCACAAATAAACCCTTCAAGAAAAATATCACCTTACTTACACCCACATTTATATAATTATTTGAATAAGGTCCTTTATCTTATATTGTCCTTTTAATTCAGCTAATTGTTTATTCTTTGATAACATTTACTTTCATATAACTATTTGAAAATTTCAACATTTCACAATACTTAAAAGAAAATTATATATATATATATATATACATAGAAAGAGAGAGAGAGAGAGAGAGAGAGAGAGAGAGAGAGAGAGAGAGAGAGAGAGAGGCAGACTCCGGTGCACACTAAGTTTGCACATGTGCTGGTGCACGCCAATTTTTTTTAAATATTAAAAAATATATATTTTTGAGTTGGGTTTTTCTACGTGATATATAAACAATTCAGCTCAAAAAACATTTTTTTTAACTTTAAAAAATTGGCCAAATTTTCGCAGCTTTTAAAGTGCTTAAAAGCAACTGTTCATACCAAAATTTACCACCTTACATGGACTAATTATAAACCAACACATGTCATCTAGTGAGGCTCAAATCCAAGTCAGCATGATGTGAAAGCCCGACCAACAGGGCAGCCCGACCCACAAGGAAGCCCGACCAACTAGGAAGATCGACCAACTACCGAAAATCCAGCCTGTACAACCAACGAAGTGACAACAGTTATACAACCTGTGTAACCAGTGAAGAAACAACAATATTATATTTAATTCTCATTATTTATTGATGAAAATGCCTAACAAATGAAGGAATTCCATCCTTTCACACGACAACTATCAGTACCCTCTTAGGCTATAAATATATTATATCACCCGCATTGCAAGGGATCGAAAACAAGTTAAATAGTCAATACAAATCAGTGGACGTAGGATTTTCCATTGAGCCGAACCACTTTAAAAATATCTTTGTCTTACTTGTCTTTTATTATTTTATCTGTGATCAATCAATTAGGCCTAGTCTTGTTTTTTGCATTAATAAATTGGCGATGTCTGTGGGAACATGTTGCTAAATGTTTCACTCATTCATCATCCATGGCCAAAATTCCTGAATCAATCACCAGAAACGAGGGAATTCTGCCTACTCCCTCTGTCCCTCTAAATAATAATGATTTAACTGGAATTTTGTCTAGCTTGTCCAAGGCCAAGAGGCTATGCAGGATATTATACGACATTTGGTCCAAACTCTGCAAACTAGAGTCCCTACTAGATTTAATCAAATGAATATGCCACTACCGCCAATAAGGAGTGTTGGGCATAGCTAATCCCGAACTTCAAGGGATCCTTCGTACCTTCCTGGAGCAACTTCTTCTATCAGGATTACTAATTCCTCTGATGGACAGTCCCTCATCCTAGGAAGATTGAGTGCTTTAGAAAGGCTAAGTAGGGCCTCTCCTTTCGATCGTTTGGGACCCCAGGGAAATTCCCTACAGGTTGTGTCGAGAAATACTCGATGGCCAAGCAATCTGAGGGAAGGTTAATCCCAATCTAGATTGAACACCCAATGAACTGATCGGTCCAGTCAAAGAGAAGGTTCACAAGAAGAAAGCTCATCACGATCAGTTGGTCGGCATAAAAAAGTCACCAGTGATGCTTGGAAAGGTTCCATTGAGCGTTTGGATGATAGGTTGGGAGAAATGTCCAAGGCCAAGAATCATCTCCAGAGAATTTTTATTAAGGGATTCCCCTTTGTGCAATCCATCGTAGATTTCCCTATGCCGACCAAGTTTAAAGATCCAGTGGTCACTCCCAAGTATGATGGGAAGACTAATCCAGTTCTTCATATAACACAATACCTAGCAGCGGATGATATCTAGGATGTTCCTAATGAGATGAGGTGCAGGGCATTTTCAGGAACAATCACTGGATCTGCTCAAATCTGGTACAGTAGTCTTCTTCGGGGGAAGAATTCTTGCTTCCAATGACTCACCGAGCTATTCATTGGTAATTTTTTCTTTGGAGAAAAACTAGTGAAGTGAGTAGCTCATTTGCTTAGTGTGAGATAGAAGGTGGGAGAAAGTACCAGGGATTACATCAGTTGTTTCAATAACAAGAAACTGGAAGTCATTGATTACGAAGTGAAGACTGCAATCACTGCTCTAATGAGTGGTTTGCTCCCCGACAAACTACATTATACTTTCGCAAAAGATCCCCCGAAGACGATGATAGAATTGATGGTCAAATGAGCGAAGATTATGAATGCCAAGGAAGATATGGCTGCTAAAAAAGAATTTAGATGCAAAGGCGGAAGAAAATATAGAAGGAAAGTCAGATAAGAAGGAGCACAAGAATCACAATTATCGCAGGAATTTGAGAGTAAAAGAAAGCCTACATCGGCTCAGAAAATTCACTAATTACCCTCCCTTAAGGGTGGATATACATCATGTGTTGGAGGAAATAAAGCACAACAATGATTTTAGTTGGCCTAAAAAGTTAAGGTCACCTATTGATAAGAGGGATAAGTCCAACTATTATGTGTTTCACAAAGATCATGGTCATACGACCAACTAGTGTATTGCTATCCATAATGATATAGAAGCGCTCATCCGAAGAGGAAAATTGGACAGATTTGTTGATCGCCAGGCTGCTGGAAGAACTGGAAGTAGAGGTCGACAAAGATCTAAATCACATGTTAAGCCTAGAGAAGATAAGAAGAGGAACCATGACGATGATCCAGAAGAAGATCTTGATCTCCCTAAGAAGCCTAGACAACTTGAACACGAGGTATTCACACTCAGTTTTGTATCCTTTGATTACCATATGATTACATGTGGAGGTGCAGGAGGAGGAGATAATACGGCTAAAAGGAAAGCTTACCTCAATGAGGCTCAAGCTTGTTCCTATATCCAGCGAATCAACCTCGCCTAGGAGGATCGACCATGGAAAGTTAACAAGGATAATCTTGTAATTGGATTTTCCAAGAATGATCTATTCGTAGTGTTTTATCATCATGATGATCCTTTAGTGATCAAAGTCAGGATAAAAGAAGTAGTGGTAGAAAGAACATTAGTGGATAACTTTAGTTCGGTAGACATGACGTTCTATACCTATTTTGATAGTTTGGGTTTGAAACTCAGCCAACTACATCCTTACCACAAGCCAATTATTGGATTCTCTGGCGAGAAAGTATTTCTATTGGGAAAAATTAAGCTAGATATGTTGATCGGGACATGGACAGCAAGCAGGACAGAAAAAGTGAGATTCTTTGTAATGGACAAAAATGTTCATTCTGACTATAACATGATCATGGAAAAAGTTGGTCTGAAGAAGTTCAAAGCTGTACCATCTATTGTTCATTAATGCCTAAAATTCCCGACCAACTTTGGAGTAGGAGAAGTAAAAGGAGATGAAAAAGTAGCCCGAGAATGCTACTATTCATCTGTCGAGGAAGAAGATATGTTAGAAGTAAAAAATAAAACCACCACTTATCAAGTGGATATATCTGAGACAAAAATCGAATTCGAGGTTGAAACCATAGATCTAAGAGATGAATCAGAGCTTGTAAAAGGCCATGTGATGGAGGAAATAGAAAGCATTATTCTCGATGATGATAAACCTAAGAGAATTACTCAAATATAAGCATCATTGGATTCGGTTCTTAAATAGGAATTGGTGGCTTTCTTAAGACAAATAAAGTAAGTGTTCGCATGGAGCCATGAAGATATGCCTTGTATAGACCCAATTTTCCTATGCCATGAGAATAATGTGAATAAGGAGGTTAAACGTTTAAAGCAACAAAGAATATTTTTCAATCCCGAGAAGAACCAGACTATACAAGAAGAAGTGGAGAAGCTTCAAAAGGCTTCCTTTATTGAAGATGTGAAGTAATCGAGCTGGTTGGACAACGTAGTTATGGTAAAAAAGAAAGATAATAAGTGGAGAAAATGTGTGGATTTTATTCACTTGAACAAAGCATGCCCAAGTGATAATTTTCCTTTGCCATGAATTGATCAACTAATGGATGCTACTTCGAGGCACAAGCTGCTGAGTTTCATGGATGCATATTCTGGTTATAACCATATCAAAATGAAGCCAAAAGACAGAGAAAATACTTCCTTTAATACCCCTCGAGGAACTTATTATTATAATGTTATGCCATTTGGTCTAAAAAATACAGGTGCCATTTATCAGAGACTGGTGAACAAAGTATTTGAGGAGCAGATAGGAAATAACACGGAGGTATATGTTGATGATATGCTGAATAAGAGCAAGAAAGCTGATGATCATATTACCGACCTCAACCAGACATTTGATTAGTTGGAAAATCACCAGATGAAGTTGAACCCGACCAAATTCATCTTCGGAGTTCAGGAGGGAATGTTCCTTGGCTATATAGTAAATCGGGGGGCATTGAAGCTAATCCAGATAAGATTGAAGTCTTGATAAAAATGTAATCCCTGAACTATAAAAAGGATGTTCAAAGGCTAACACGGAACGTAGTAGCTCTCAACAAATTTATGTCCCAAGCAATGGATGGGTGTTTGCCATTCTTTAAGGTACTCTGAAAACCCTTTGAATAGAACGATGAATGTGAAAAAGCCTTACTGGAATGAAGAAGTAACTGGGAATACCCCCACAACTCTCCTAAACAGTATTGGGAGAAAAGTTGTATTTGTATCTGACTGTATCTTAATCAATTGTTAGTTCTGCCTTGATTAGGGTGGAGAATGGAGTTTAAAAGCCAGTTTTTTATACTAAAAAAGCTTTTCAAGGAGTAAAAGTCAGTTATCCTAGAGTAGAGAAGTTATCATTATCTTTAATTGAGTCTAGTAGACTAGTGAAGCCATGTTTTTAAGATCACACCATAGTGGTATACACTGACATGCCCCTGAGGCAAGCTTTTCATAAGCCGGAGAAATTCAGGAGATTGATGTATTAGGCTGTGGAGTTGGGGGAATATGACCTTGTATACGAACCAATGTCTGCTTTAAAAGGCCAAGCTGTGGAGGATTTTATTGTGTAATTCACTTACCGAGATATTCCCGAGCAACAAGGGACACACACCGAGCAACATTCAGAAGTCATCAGACATACTAGAAATATACCCGATCAACTCCAAGCAAGAGAAACTACAGAAGAAGTTACCAACAAACAATTAGAACCCTCCAATGGAGTACAGGAGATGAAAAAGAAATATGAGGAAGTAAAAAATAAAATCTTGTATCAAGGGATTCTGACAGACCAAGCGTTTGACATCAATATTCCTATATAGACCTTGTACGTTGATGGGTCATCCTGTGCAACTGGATATGGAGATGGAATTATTCTCAGTACTCCAGATGAACTAGATATAGAGTACACTCTACGATTCCAATTTCAAGCCTCCAATAATGAGGCAAGGTATGAAAATGTGATTGTTGGGTTAAATCTAGCTAAATCACTGAATACCGAACAAGTTTTGGTATACACTGATTCACAGTTAGTGGCAAATCAGGTGTTGAACTTATATGCAGCTAAAGGAGAACTAATGTCCAGATACTTAGCTAAAGATTTGGAGATAATTGCCATTTTCTAGCTGTCCAGATGATCAGAATTCCAAGATTGGAAAATGCCCGCGCAGACGCACTTGCTCGGCTAGCTTCAACAACTAAAACTGACTTGCAAAGAACTATTCCTATTAAGCTACTTTCTAATAGGAGTGTTGATACAAAAATTAGTAACCTGACATGGACCAATTATATGGATACACGCATCATCCAACATGGCAGACGATCAAGTACCGAGATACTCAATCTACCAAGCAACTTATTGGGAAGACCAAACGACCAGACAGATTCAATGTTTATTGTATTACAATCATTCCTCACCATATACAGATGTATATTCCTATTCTATAACAACATATTATCTATTCACATTGACAGCCCAAAGGCTATAAATACATTTTAATACCCTTATGGTAGGGTAAGTCAACCAGGCAAACATAATTGAGATCAAGGCAATACACCCAGTAATACAAGACAGTGGATGTAGGCCATTTCATTAAGGCTGAACCACTTTAAAAATCTCTTGTCTTATTTATTTACTCACATTTATCTGTAATGGAAACGACAATACATAGTGTTTTCACCAAAAAACATATCATAAATGGTTGATATCCCAGAATCTAGCAATAGGAATAATGAAGGGAATCTTCCTAACCCTTTCGTCCCTCCAAATTCAAATGATATCACTGGAATTTTATCAAGCTTAACCAGGGGATAAACGAATATGCAAGAAACTATGCGATAGTTCATTCAGACTGTTCAAAATGGAGCATCTGCCCAGTCAGGCCAACGAAGCATTCAAAGAAGCATGCATCCACCATAATCACGACAACCACGATTTAGACATACTGAAGTCAATTATTCCAGAAACTCAAGTGATCCATCTTATCGCTCTGGTTCAACTTCCCCTATAAGAATTTCGGATTCACAAGAAAACATCACTCTAATGCCAGAATGACCAAGTGCTCTGGAAAGGTTGAGCAGAGCCTCACCTTTTAATCGTTTGGGTCACAGGAGGAATAAAAATCCTCCTCGGTATGAGTCGAGAAATTCTCAATGACCAAATGATTTAAGGGAAGGCTCAACCCAATCACATCCAAACCTAAGACCTAGAGCTCGAAGAGAAAGATCCCAAGAGGAAACTTTTGCACGATATGTTGCTCGGGCAGACACAAAATAATCAGGGGATAAAAATGACGCATGGAAAGGATCTATTCAAATATTAGAATACAAGTTAAGAGAGATGGCCAAGGTGAAGAACCCTCTCTAAAGAACCTTTATTAAGGGATCTCCATTTGTACAAGTGATTGTGGATTTTCCCACACCAGCCAAATTCAAGGCTCTTGTGGTCACACCGAAGTACGATCGAAATACTAATCATGTTCTTCATATAGAGCAGTACCAAGCTGCAGCAGATATTTATGCAGTCCCAAATGAAATGAGATGTAGGGTGTTATGAGGAACCATTATCGGATCTTCTCAAATATGGTACAATAGCCTTCCTCAGGGGAATATTGCGACCTTCCATCAACTGGCAGTGCTCTTTATTAGAAATTTCTATTTTTGTGCAAAGCTACTTCAAAGGGTAGCACATTTGTTGAGTGTTAAGCAAAAAGCAGATGAAAGTACTAGGGATTACATCACTCGTTTCAATAATGAGAAACTGGAGGTTATAGACTATGAGGATAAAACAACCATTACAACTCTCATGAGTGGTGTTTTTCCAGATAAGCTGTATTACACCTTGGCCAAGGATCCTCGTAAATCCATGGTTGAATTGATGGAAAAAGCAACCAAAATTATGAATGCCAAGGAAGCTATGGCTGCGAAGAAGAATACTGAAGCAAGGGTGGAAGCTAAAGCTGAAAGCAAGTCGGAGAAGAAAGATCACAAGAATAATGGTGGGAGCAAGCAGTCGAAAGGCATAGAAACAATGGATCACTTAAGGAAGTATACAAATTATACTCCCTTAAAAGTGGATATAAACCACGTTCTGGAGGAAATCAAGAACAATGAGTAACTGAATTGTCCAGAATAGCTAAGGACAACCCCCAAAAGGAGGGATAAGTCCAAGTATTGTGAGTTCCATAAAGATCATGGTCATACGACCAAGAAGTGTGTAGCTCTACAAAATAAGATAGAAGCACTCATTAGACGAGGAAAGCTGAAAAAATTTGTTAATCGTCGGAATGGTGGAAAGACCAACAACAGAGCTCGGCAGAGGCCTAAGTCTCCTTGCCGACCAAGAGAAGATGAGAAAAGATACCATGAAGATAATCCTAAAGAGGATCCCGATCTCCTAAAAAGGCCAAGACAACCTGAGCGTGAGGTATTTTCAACTTGTTTCGGTTCATTTGATTATAACATGATTACAGGGGGAGACGCAGGAGGGGGTACTCATACCGCTAAAAGGAAAGTTTACCTCAATAAGGCTCAATCCTGTTCCTATATATAGCGCATAAATCTGGCAGAAGAAGATCGCCCAAGGAAGGTCAACAAAGATAAGCTGGTCATTGGTTTTTCTAAAAATGATATCCTCATGATGATCCTTCGCTAATCAAAATAAGAATGAAGGATGTAATCATTTTGAGAGTATTGGTGGATAATGGTAGCTTGGCAGGCATCATATTTTACCCTCGTTTTAGTGGTCTGAACTTAAAACTTTGTCAGATGGAACCGTATCACAGGCCTCTCATTGGGTTTTCTAGAGAAAAAGTTTATCCACTTGGAACGATCAAGTTAGATATGATGATTGGTACCTATCCAGCTAGCAGAACAGAGAAGGTGCACTTTTTCGTGATGGATAAGAATGTCCAGTCGGCTTATAATATAATTATAGGGAGAGTAGGCTTGAAGAAGTTTGAAGTAGTTCCATCTACTATACATCAGTGTTTAAAGTTCCCGACCAATTTTGGGGTAGGAATTGTAAAGGGAGATCAAACGTTAGCTCGGGAGTGCTACTACTCATCTGTCGAGCAAGAGGAATTGGAGGATGCTAAGAAGAAAACAACCACTTATCAAGTGGATGAATCTGATGAGTCTGAGATTCAAACCTTAGACCCAAGAGATGAACGAACTCGTTAAAGGCCAAGTCATGGAGGCAACATAAATTATTATTCTGGATGGCGAGCAACCAGAAAGAACAACTCAGATTGTCACTTCACTTGATCCAGTATTGAAGTAAGAGCTGGTGATGTTTTTAAAGCACATCAAACATATATTTTCATGGAGTCACGGGGATATGATGGGGATAGGCCCAACTTTCTTATTTCATGAGCTCAATGTCAACAAGGATATCAAACCAGTGAAGCAAAGGAGAAGATTCTTTAGTCCGAAAAAGAACCATGCTATTCAAGAAAAGTGGAAAAGATACAAAAATCTTCTTTTATCAAAGACGTGAACTATCCAGATTGGCTGGCTAACGTTGTGATGGTCAAAAAGAAGAAGAATAAATGGGGAATGTGTGTGGACTTCACATATTTGAATAAAGCTTGCCCAAATGATCACTTTTCTCTATCGAGAATAGATCAGCTAGTGGATGTAACCTCAGGGCATGAGTTGTTAAGCTTCATGGATGCCTATTCGGGATATAATCAAATTAAAATGAAGCTAGAAGACATGGAAAGTACCTCTTTCATTACCACCCGAGGAACCTATTGCTATAATGTTATGTCTATTAGTCGTTAAAATACATGTGCTACATATCAGCGGCTGGTGAACAAGGTGTTTGCAGAGCAGATTGGCAAAAATATGAAGGTATACGTCGATGAAATGTTGACTAAAAGCAAGAAAGGTGTTGGCCATATAGCTGATTGAAGACAAACATTTGATCAACTGGAGAAGTACGAGATGAAGTTGAACCCGACCAAGTGCATTTTTGGCATACAAGAAGGCATGTTCCTCGGACACATTGTGAATCAAAGGGGTATTGAAGAAAATTCGGATAAGATAAAAGCCTTACTAGAGTTACAATCTCTAACCACCAATAAGAAAGTGCAAACCCTTACGGGGAGTGTCACAGCTCCCGATAGATTTGTCTCTCGAGCAACTAATAGATGTATTCCATTATTAAAGGTTCTTAGAAAGAGATTTGAGTGGAACGACGAATGTGAGAAGGCATTCTTAGAGTTGAAAATATATTTAGGGACGCCTCCTTTATTGTCCAGGCCAGTAGAAGGAGAAAGACTATGCTTGCACTTGGTTGTCTCAGAGAGTGCAGTTAGTTAGGCTTTGATAAGAATAGAATATGAAGTGCAAAAACCTCTTTATTATACTAGCAAGGCATTCAGAGGAGCAGAAATCATGTATCCTAAACTGGAGAAGTTGGTATTGGCATTGATTGAAGCAAGCAGGAGAATGAAACTATATTTTCCAGCCCATACAATACTGGTATAGACTGATATACAACTCAGACAATCTTTACATAAGCTAAAAAAGTTTGGAAGACTAATGTATTGGGGGATGGAGTTAGGGGAATATCACATTATCTATGAACCATGGTCCTCGCTCAAAGGATAAGCAATGGCAGATTTCATTGCTGAATTTATGTACCCAAATATCTTCGATCAACAAGGGGCCAATGCGGAGCAACTTAAGGATGCCAAAGGGTCTATGAAAATACCTCCCATTAACTCCCTGCAGCAGAATTGACAAAAAGGGTGGCAACCGATCAACCAGAATGAGTTGAAAAAGAAGTACGAAGAAAGGAAGAATAAAATATTCCATCAAAGGATTCTGTCAGACCAAGGGTTTAATGATAATATTCCTATATGGAATTTATATGTTGATGGTTCTTCGTGTGAATAGGTTGTGGGTCTAGAATTATTCTCAACAGTCCGGATGGGATAGATATTGAATATGCTTTGCATTTCCAATTCTAAGCTTCCAATAATGAAGGTGAGTATGAAGTCGTGATTGTGGGCGTCAACTTAGCTAAATCATTGAATGTAGAGCTAGTTGTGGTGTTCAGTGATTCGTAATTAATGGTGAATCAGATGTTATGTCTTTACGTAGCAAAATGAGAGTTCATGTCAAGATACTTAATAAAGGCTCTACAGATTATGGCCAATTTGGCAGTTATTCAGGTGGTCAGAATACCTAGATTGGAGAATGCAAGGGCTGATGCACTTGCTCGATTGGCCTCAGCTACTCGTACCTAGATACGAAGAATAATCCCAATTGAAGTACTTACAAGCAGAGGTATTGATGAAGACCTCATGGTGAATTTTATCGTCTTAGATATGGGACCATCTTGGATGGTTCATTTAGGGCCTATATTAAAGAATGTGTTTTACCAGCCGACCTACTTTCAGCCAAAAGGTTAAAGTACAACGCTACCAGATATGTTTTGAATAATGTAGTTCTGTACATGAGAGGTTTGATAGATGGTTTACAGAGGTGTGTTCATCCAGCAGAAGTCAAGGACCTCATAAAGGAAATTCATGAAGGATCATGTGGGGGTCATGTAGTCAAAAGAACTCTACTACAGAGAATGAATACGTAAGGATAATACTGGCCAACAATGCGCACTGATTGCATGAATTATGCTAAAAATGTGATAAGTGTCAACGATTTTATACCATACGAAGAACTCCTCAAGCTTTACTAACACCAATAACTTCACCTTGGCCATTCGTTATGTGGGGAATTGACTTAGTTGGGTCTCTGCCAACTACAAGAGGACAATTCAAATATTTTGTGGTAGTTGTTGATTACTTCACAAAGTGGGTGAAAGGTGAACCGCTCATCGATATGGCCTATGAAATGGTCTATTAATTCATTTGGAAGAATATTATTTATAGATATGGTCTGCCCCATGACTTTATCACTAATTATGGTACCTAATTTTACAATGAGGAGTTTGCAGTGTACTGTCTACAGTCCAACATTCAAAAAGTCCATTATGCTCCAGGTCATCCCCAAAGTAATGGTCAAACAGAGGTGATGAATAGATCTCTATTGAATGGGTTAAAGAAGTGATTAGATGATGCTAAAGGGAATCAGATCAATGAGTTACACTCAGTGTTATGCGCATACCAAACAACTCCCCGAACAACAATTGGGGAATTCCCTTACAAGTTGGCTTTTGGGAGTGAAACAATGATACTTGTTAACCTAGGATTACCTACTCATAGGGTGCTCAACTTTAATTCCCCAGTAAGTGATTTGATGCGTCTCTTGGATTTGGACATGCTCAATGAAGTCAGAGAGGATGAAGCGATCCACAATGCAGCCTATCAGCAATAGACTGTCATGCTCTATAATAAAAAGGTCAAGAAATGTGATCTAAAAGAAGGTGATTACGTACTCAAGACGGTAATTCAAAAGCACAATAAGTTGGAAGCCAATTGGCATGGGCCCTATCGTATCAAAATAATTGTTCGACCTGGAACTTACAGAATAGAAACTATTGAAGGGAAATAATTGAAAAATGTCTGGAATGTAGAGAACTTGCGAAAATACTACCAGTAATGTAACATCCTATGTACTTAGTTGTTTCAATATAAATGAAAACGATGATTTCCCATTTCATTTTTTTCAGAGTACTAGTGTGATAACCCAGTTATAATTATGATAAATTATATTTTAATCATGCTTATATTATGTGATATGAATAATGTGTTATTACTATATCTAATGTTAAGTGATTATGTTTAGTCTAATCCTACTTTAATAAATCGTGAAATGTCGAGTTATGTACGAACACAAAATTTTGTTATTTTCGATAGAAATGTTCCTTTTTAAGACTAGTTTTGACCCCTATAACATTACAAATGACTTGAGGTGAAAGATATATAGTTGTATACATGTGAGTTAGGGTTGTAACACAACCAATGGTGTATCAAACGGATGTTCGAGTAAGAAATTAGGCCGAATTTACGAACAAGGGGCAAATATGTCCATTCCCTTTAAGTGAAAAATTGTCTTTTAGTAAACCAAGTGGTTTAATTTGATTGGTGGGCATGGGAGGCAGCCTTGGACGACTTAAAACTCTCCCTTTAACTTATTTCTTCAGCAAATATAACCCTAGTTTCAGTTGTGAGAGATTTAAGCTTAAGGAAAGAGAAAGTGGAAGTTTAAGGATGAAAGATTACACGAAAAGCTAGGAAAATTTCAAGAAAATCCTTAAAGTGTTTCCAAGGTATATGTTTGTGATTAATATTGTTATAATATTGTATTATACTTATTTCAAAGTATATAAATCATGAATTAGGGATTAAAATTCCATCACCCTTTGTGATAATATGTATTGGTTCATAAGTGAGGTAGGTGGTGTTTATAGGCCATATTGGTTTGTATTGAAACCCCTTGTATTCAAACTTACATATATTTTTGTGTGCTTACTGGAATTCATAAATTCCAATTGGATATGAAAGTAGACTCATATATTCATATCTTATCCGAAAATTAGAATTTAAATCTTTGTGCTTGGGCCTTGGTGATGGTTTCAAGTTGGTACATAGTTGCTGTTTGGTTCATAATTAAAGTTTCATAATCTTTTGACTTCATTTGCTGTTTGACATAGAAAATGAAGTCAAAAGATTATGAAAATTTAATTATGTACTATTAAGTATATTTAATGAAAATGAGTTGAAAATAATGAAAAGTTATGCTGTAGAAAAACTATGAAAATTCTTGGAAGTTGAAGGAACAATACAGGAGTTTGTAGGGAAGATTTCTTGTGTTGTAAAGAAATGGCCATAAATTGCTCTAGGAAGCTTGAAAAATTATACCATCACTTGTAACGGAAAATATATTCAGATATGTTTTCATATTGATAAGCTTGGACACCTTTATGTGTAATATTTATGGAGGACAATAATTTGAGGCTATATTGGATACCCCATGAAAGAATATTTTTATCTGCTCTTTTCAAAGAGTATTTTGAGTACATGTTTCATGTGTATATACATTGAGAAGTATGCTTTAATACTTACTTGGGTTTAGTTATAAATTCCTTATGAGTTATTTCCTACGATTGAATGTCCATAACTTTATCAACATGTATAGCACTGTTTTGTCGTTACACATGTTTTATTGAAT
Organism: Sambucus nigra; assembly: GCA_949130495.1. Classification (NCBI taxonomy): domain Eukaryota; kingdom Viridiplantae; phylum Streptophyta; class Magnoliopsida; order Dipsacales; family Adoxaceae; genus Sambucus; species Sambucus nigra. The sequence goes on from OX422216.1 coordinate 21,648,336, forward strand.
GTGACTTGAGTAGAATTATATTGGTGTTGTATAGTCATTGAAAGTTACATAGATATATTAAAATAATACTTATGATTGAGATTCAGTACTGATTTAGTTGGATTAATAGGTGTAAGGTCAAATCAACCCAGTTCATCTCCACCAGAAGGAAACAGGAATACATAGTTAACAACCCAATGTGATTGTACTTACTGAGTTGATTATGGATATGATGTGTATGTATTATATATTGAGATAATATGGCATATTAAAAGTCATGAGATGTTGAGATGTTATGGCTTGTTAAAAGTCAAGAGATGTTGAGATGTTATGGCTTTATAAAAGTCAAGATCAGTTGAGCTGTTATGCAATTCAGGAGATGTTAGGTTATTAAAATCTATGGATATGATTATTGCCTACGGGCAGGAGATGTGGGGTTTATTAACTCTGGATATGTATATGGCCTAATTGGCACTGAGATGGATATATATTGATTTGTTGACATGTCAAAATAGTACTTTTACTATATAGAGATGTAGTTCATTCGCTGAGTTTTTAAACTCATGGTTTTATATGGTTACATTTTCAGGTTCTGAAGCTGTCACTGCCAGGTCTAGGAGGTTCAGTGAATAATAGTGGAGTCATGTTAGTTTTGTTTTATACATTGTACTAGTTTTAATTAAGTTAAATGGTATTTGAGTTCTGTCTAAATTATGTCTCCTTAAAATGATTGAATTTTTAGTATTCCGCCTTTTAACCTTGAAGTTGTTTCAATATTTATTACTAAATAAATAAATAAATAATAAATGTGGTTTCTGAACTATTTAGTTAATTATATCCTGATGGGGTTAGGGGGTGACAACTTGGTATCAGACCTTTAGGTTTTTATATTCTGGGGTTAGAGAGTCTAGATGTGGCAGTGGCAGAAATAGTGTGGTGTGGGTCATTTATATTAATTTGTGAGAAATACTAATCATTATGTTAGAAATAAATGTTGTATTCTTGTTTCTGTAATTGTGGTTTATGACAAATAGTAAGATATGGAAGGAGCAAATGTTCATGAGAGGGTGGATGAGGAGTCTTCAAATAAAGTAAACCAACAAAATCCAAATAATGTAGAGGGGGCTCCAGAACAGCTTACAGATATGCAGAAAATGGCTCGTGCCATGACTTTAATGGTAGAACAACAAAACATGTTTACGACGCAAATAGCAGAACAACAAGCCAAATACTTGGAGGAGAAGACTTTGTCTATAAGAGAAAGAGAAATACAACGAGAGGAGAAGAATACTCTGTACGAGAAGTTTATCAAATTGAACCCCCCAGAATTCTCAGGTTCTGTAGATCCTTTAGAAGTTGAGTCTTGGGTTAGAGACACAGAAACTATGTTTGGGGTGATGAATGTACCTGGCGCGCAGAAGGTGATTTTGGCTACTTTCATGTTAAAGGGCAAAGCTAAATATTGGTGGGAGTATTCCAAACATTTATTGCTTACTCCGGAGGGAGGTGAGGTAATTACTTGGGATTCCTTTATTAAAGCCTTATATGAAAAGTATTTTCCTCGCATGTATCTGAAGCAAAAAGATAGAGAATTTTTATCATTGACTCAGGGGAATATGTCGGTCAGGGAGTATGAAACTAAATTTATATATTTGTCTCGATTTTCATTACGTTTCTTACACAATGAGGAGGACAAATGCACCAGATTTCAGGATGGGTTGAATTTGGTTATCAAGTCTAGACTCACTGCACTTGAAATGGTAGATTATACTTCTTTAGTTAACAAAGCTATGATGGTTGAAGGAGATGTTAACGATGCAATGAAGAATAGGGAACAAAGGGGAAAGAGGAGTAGATTTGATCCATCTCATCAAAAGGAAGGCAATGTAGAATACTTAAAGCAAGGGAGTCAAAGATTTCAGTGTGGTAGAGGGACTGGAAATTATGTTCAGAATAGGACACTAAGTAGTTTTAAGGGTGCAGGATCGATGGGCTAACAGAATAGACAACAGGAGAATGACAATGGGCAGTCTAAGCCTGTTACATGCTATTTTTGCAAAGTTGAGGGTCATATTAGTCCAGATTGTCCCAAGTTAAAAGGGGTAGAGTGTTATCACTGTCATCAAATTGGTCATACCAAAAAGAACTGTACTATGTTACTGGGAGGAATTCAATCAGCTAATACTAGTCGAGGTTCATCACCTGGAGGCATAGGGAGGGGAGGAGGTAGAGGACATGTTAGTGGTTCCAGTGCTCTGGGAAGAATATTTGTTATGACTTTACAGGATGCTCAGGCTACTCTAGAGGTGGTGACAGGTACATTTTCTGTCATGAACATACATGCTTACGTGCTTATTGATCCAGGCTCTACTCATTCATTTGTAACATTGCCATTTACCATGCATTTGGGTAGACCATGTTCTTATCTAGATTGTGGTTTATATATTTCTACACCTATGGGGGATGTGATGTTAGTGGAGCTTGTGTATAAAAATTGTGTTTTGTATGTGGGGGAGAGGGAGTTGACCATTGATTTAATTCTAGTAGATATTCGAGATTTTGGTATTATCTTGGGTATGGACTGGTTATCTTCCTACCACGCATAAATTGACTATTTTCGTAAGGATGTTACATTTAATATGCCGGGGGAGGAAGAATTCAAATTTACTGGGGAAAGAAATGTGGTTCCGAACTATCTTATTTCTGCCCTTCGGGCGAGGAAATTGTTAAATAAGGGTTGTCAAGGATTTTTAGCATATATTGTGGATACAAACAAGGAATTGCAAAAATTAGAAGATATCCGAATCGTTAAGGATTTTGTAGATGTGTTCCTAGATGAATTACCAGGATTGCCACCCAGTCAAGAGCTGTTGAGATGTTATGGCTTTATAAAAGTCAAGATATGTTGAGTTGCTATGCAATTCAGGGGATGTTAGGTTATTAAAATCTATGGATATGATTATTGCCTATAGGCAGGAGATGTGGGGTTTATTATGTTCGGATATGTATATGGCCTAATTTTGCACATAGATTGATATATATTGATATGTTGAGATGTTAAAATAGTACTTTTACTATATAGAGATGTAGTACATTCACTATGTTTTTAAACTCATGGTTTTATATGTTTACATTTTTTGGTTCTGAAGCTGCCACTACCAGGTCTAGGAGCTTGAGTGAATAATAGTGGAATCTTGTTAGTTTTGTTTTATACATTGTACTGGGTATTTGAGTTCTGTTTAAATTATGTCTCCTTAAAATGATTGGATTTTTAGTATTCTGCCTTTTAACTTTGAAGTTGTTTCAATATGTATTACTAAATAATAAATGTGGTTTGTGAACTATTTAGTTAATTATATCCTAATGGGGTTATGGGGTGACAACTAGTGCTACACACTACACCAACACGCAGCATTTGAAAATGCACATTTAACTAAGAGTTTGTCGGTATCAGCAACCACCAATAAAAGGTTGGTCGGCATCAACATAAACACCAACAATGTTGGTAAAACAATCGAGCAAGACAAGTTCTGCTTGATTATGGGTGACCCAAAAGACATCTAAACTAGGCAAGAAGTTATGTAAAATATCCATTGCCTAGGCACCAGGGTAATTATTTACTTAAATGATTGTTACAACTTATCAAGAACATGGGATAAAGCATTCCACTGCCTAGTCACTTGTGGGTGGTAAGTAAATACAACTAGACAAACACATGGGGCAAAAGTTCCATCGTCTAGGCAGTCAAATCAAAAAAAGGAAAAATGCCCATTCAAATACATACATTCAATTACTGAAAAGTAACTCATTATTATTATAAGTACAATACTACTATTGCTAATCTCATGTTATAGATTGATAAAATAAACATCATGCAATCATTTTATTTCCAAGGTAACAAAATTATAAGAAGACGATTTTTCTTCATTTACAATAACAATTACTAACAAAATAAAAACAACCTATTATGTTGGTTTCTTTCCTTCAGATTTTGATACAGGATCCATTCCAGCTGGAGGGTCATCTAAAGAATAAGGAGAATTGATAAAATTTAAGTCCTGTAGCATTCTAGTGTTGCTCAAACTTTGTCGATCTTGCAAATGAGGAGGTTAGGATATCTAAAATTCTTCATGAAGACTGTAATCACCAAGGTATTTGGAAATCAAACTGTAAGGAATGGAGCTAACTGGAATCCAATTAACATCTATCTGAAAAGGTGGTACTGGCAGATCAAGTAAACCAGGGTTATACCAATCCCACAGTTCAGTTCCTTATTAAAATGCCCTTACAGTTAAGGCATTTAACCACCCCTATTTGTACCCATCATTCTTTGATTGTTTCAATCTTGCATTGACATGATATAAAGCTTCATTGTATCCCTCCATCCAGAACTCTCTGGTCTGCTTGTGAAACTGATAAGTTAGTCGTTCAACATGTTGATGAAGTCTTTTCAACACACTTTATTTAGTTTGTAATGTAGAACTCTGATTGGATACCTTTTTTGTAAGAGTTTGAATCTTTTGAGACATCTCTACCAGAGCTTATTTTTTGCTTTCAGTTGAGCAACTTGATTTTGTAAGACTTGACAAGTTCTAGTCTCTTCAATACTACTCCGACCAGCTCTTGTTCTACCCCGGGAAGTGGATGCAGGTCTAACTCTTTTCAAAGTTTCCAACTCTTCCCTTAATGAAGCATTCTCACTCTCCAAAAAGCCTTCATCAGTAACTGGGACTAGATCTCCAGAGGAAGGAACAAATTTTATTTGTCTCAGTTCTTCTCTTAAAGCAATATTTTCTTCCTCCATCAGTTCTGCAATGTTTTGATGCTCCTAAATTTCAAGTCTCGGCACACTCTCTCTTTTATTATGGGCAGAGATAAATTTGTCATAACCTCGATCAGCACTCAACTGTTGGTACTTCTTCTCATAACCTTCACGAAGAAGAGAAGTGGATTCCTTGTGTTGCAGTTGAAGTTCTTTAATCATTCCTTGGAGATCTTCAATCATTTCGAAGTAAGCTACGTTATTTGCTACTACAAGATCAAGTAAACATTTCAAATATTGGTAAGCCTCAATTGCTCATTCAGAGGCATCAAGACCAAGAATGTCAATTATTTGTGCTTCAGTAAAATCATCATGACCAGCTTTGAAGTAGTCTATACATTTCTTCATCAACTCTGTATCATGAGCTGACAATAGTTCCATCTTATCAATAAACTAGCAAAGAAAAGTAAAAGCAGACAACAACACAACTATATTGAATAGAAGAGGAGAAACTCAGATATATAACAAATCAATTTTATTGATCATAATGGATAAGAGTACAACCAGAGGGACAAAATGAAGAAAAAAAATAAAAGGGTAAAATAAAAAAGTTTTTGAGCAATGTTACACCTTCTCCTTATCCCCCACTACACCCTCAGTTGATTTTAAAGAAGGAATTGGTTGCTGAAGTTGCTCGGAATGCATCTGACGTTGCTCGGAAGAAGTAGTTGTCTGCTGCGATGGCTCGAAAGATTGAGGGACAGTGGTAACAGGTGTTTGATATACCAAGATTCATCAGATCCATCTTCATCTTCATCTTCTTCTTCTTCTTCTTCTTCTTCTTCTTCTTCTTCTTCTTCTTCTTCTTCTTCAATGGCAGGAGGAGGACCCTAAACCCTGTGGACATATTTCTGAAATAATTCAGAGTTTTTAGCAACGTTTAACTCTTTCAATGTTGCAACCCATACATCCCTGAAGAATTTCAAACTAGCATACTCCATTTGAGCAAAGGCAACAACTAGATCTTTGTTCCAACCTCTGTCCCAGCCACAACTGAAGGACTTCTTCACAACAGACCTTCTCTTTGTCCTTGTAATACCCCGCTCGCCCGGGGAGAGCGAGCAATGCGCTACTGTGATAAAGCTAAACTAAATCCATCAACAAAAGTATAGAGCATCTAAATAAAACCAACAACATAAATAAAATCCACTAATCTCAATCTTCAAATTAAATACAACCAAAAGTCTCTCGAAATAAAACAAATCACCAATGCTCTATACATAAAAAATAAATACAATTCTTCTCTCTCGAATATTTTTCCCAAAATAATCCTCGCTAAAATCATCCCAATTGTTCCATAGCGCTCAAATCCACGCTAACCTTCCAACTAAAAGAAAATATGGGGAAGTACACAATACGAGAGGAAAGATGCTCAATAAATATTAGAGGTGAATAAAGCGTAACAATACGAGTATGAATATTCAAATAAAATGTGAATCTCATAAGCATTTCTATCAAAATAATTTCTCAAAAACACATTAACCAAAGTCACTAGGCCTCACCATACCACACCATACTTTATCAAGTAGCCGGAACAGGAATCTTGGCGGGTGCCCAATAACATTGCCATATTAAAATATCATGACAACATGCTCAGCACAATAATAATACCACATGAATAAAAATAATTTCAACAATTATTTTTCCTGATTTCAATGAATTTAACAATTCAAAATTGACTTCAATAATCACATGAATTCAAAGGGAATAACACTCGCGAAATTTCAGGAGCATATTGTGTAAAACCCCATACGTTAAACAACCAAAAGAATCCAACATAAATCTGCCCAGAAACTCAGATCACACCATCAAAATCATCACACAAAGATCATCAAATCATCTCCAAGAGTTAACACCAAAATATCCCAAGAACACCTCCAAAAACTAGGGTTGAATGCATAAAATAAACTGTAGTGTTTGTGTAAAAAGGAGAAGAAATAAAAATATGTTTGTTGCATATTTTTGTGCCAAAAGTTTGTTCCAAAATGGTCACCCAGGACCCCTTTAAATAAGGAAAAAAAGAGAGTTGGAAACCAAATAAAATCTTAAAAACTTATTGCGCACGAAATCGCTGGGGTCGATCGATCGACCCCTGGTGTCGATCGATCGATTGCCCAGTAAAATTGATTCTGCTGACCTATAAAAATACCAAGGGATAAATATTTAAAACACATTTAAAAATCCATTTTAACTCCGATTTTGAAACCGTTTGAAAATCTCGTTTTCAAAAATAAATCTCAACATTTTTTAGCAAGAAAAATAATTAAATCTCAAATTTTATTTTCCTCTATTTTTCCAAAATATTTATAAAAATACCCCGAAATTGCGCGGGTTGTTACACTTCCCCACTAACAATGAAATTTCGCCCTTGAAATTTGTCGAAAGCCTAACCCTCAAAATCAGGCCACTACAATTATCTCTAAAAATAATCTCGTCACCAAAAATATATTCCTCACATATAATCTCGATGCCCAACACGAAACGATCATCTAAAAATTCTATCTCCAAATATGCGCTACAAAACTGCAATACACCGAAAGCCCAAGACCCGAGAGTGGTCGTATACCTAAGCTCTGATACAATTTGTAACACCCCGCCCGCCCGGGGAGAGTGAGCAACACGCTACTGTGATACAACTAAACTAAATCCATCAACAAAAGTATAAAGCATCTAAATGAAACCCACAACATAAATAAAACCCACTAATCTCAATCTTCAAATTTAATATAACCAAAAGTATCTCGAAATAATACGACTAACTAACTCGAAATGAAATAAATCACCAATGCTCTATACATCAAAAATAAATAAAATTCATATCTCTCGAATATTCTTCCCAAGATAATCCTCGCTAAAATCATTCCAATTGGTCCATAGCGCTCAAATCCACGCTAACCTGCCAACTAAAAGAAAATATGGGGAAGTACACAATACGACAGGAAAGATGCTCAACAAATATTATCGGTGAATAAAGCGTAACAATACGAGTATGAATATTCAAATCAAAAGCGAATCTCATAAGCATTTCTATCAAAATAATTTCTCAAAAACACATTAACCGGAGTCACCAGGCCTCACCATACCACGCCATACTTTATCAAGTAGCCGGAACAGGAATCTTGGCGAGTGCCCAACATCAGTTCCATATTAAAATCCCATGACAACATGATCAACACAATAATAATGCCACATAAATCAAAATAATTTCAACAACTATTTTTCAAGATTTCAATGAATTTAACAATTCAAAAATGAGTTCAATAATCACATGAATTCAAAGGGCATAACACTCGAGAGATTTCAGGAGCATATTGTGTAAAACCCCATACCTTAAACCACCAAAAGAATCCAACATAAATCTTCCCAGAAACTCAGATCACGCCATCAAAATCATCCCACAAAGATCATCAAATCATCTGTAAGAGTTAACACCAAAACAGCCCCAAGAACACCTCCAAAAACTAGGGTTGAATGCATAAAATAAAGGGTAGTGTTTGTGTAGAAAGGAGATGAAATAAAAATATGTTTGGTGCATATTTTTGTGCCAAAATTTTGTTCCAAAATTGTCACCCACGACCCTTTTAAATAAGGTAAAAAAGATAAGTGTTGGAAACAAAACAAACTGTTAAAAACTTATTGCACACGAAATCAGCTGGGGCCGATCGATTGACCCCTGGCGTCGATCGATCAATCGCCCAATAAATTGATTCTGCCGACCTAAAAAAATTCCAAGGGGTAAATATTTAAAACTCGTTTAAAAATTCATATTAACTCTGATTTTGAAACTGTTTGAAAATCTCGTTTTCAAAAATAAATCTCAACATTTTTAGCAAGAAAAAACTTAATCTCAAAATTTATTTTCCTCAATTTTTCTAAAGTATTTATAAAAATATCCCAAAATTACGCGGGTTGTTACATTCCTCTCCAAGGAAGTATTTTCCCTATGAAGATCTTCAACAAATTTTATTTTTTGTTTAAGATCTTTCTTACGCTGTTCAACCTTTTCAAGCTTGCTCTCAGCTTCCTCCTTGCTGGTAATGGCGACTTTTAATTTCTCCTCTATCTCATTAGAAGCGTCTAAAGCTTTTTACTGAGCTAGATTTGCCTCCTTTGCAGCATCCATAGCTTTTTGTTGAGTTGTCTCAGCAGCTTTGATTTTATTCTCCCAAGAAGTTTTGTCATCTTCATATTTCTATCGGGTGTCCACCAAAGATTTTTATAACCCACCAAGGGCTTCTTCTACTTCACTGGAAGAGGAAACATCTTTAATAGCTTCATCCTTCTCCTGGATATTATTGAAATACACCAAAAACTATAAGACGAAGAGAAACTCAATATTAGAATATGAAAATTGAAAGCATAACTGAAATGACATGGTATAATGATGATTGGGCATAAATATTGTATATTTATCCCCCTAATTTCAGTACTTTTGTGAACCGGAGTGATGTAACATATATGGATTTGATTCACATTTATGTTACTAACCTTCTTTGGCGAGTATTTTGTGTTTCGTGCTTCTTTTATTTGTTTTATAGGTCAATTGTGCTAGCAGTGCAAAAGAGGAAGCCTGACAGTGCAAGAAAACCTAAGAAGGCAAGTTTAAGGGCAATTCGGTAATTTTGAAGCCTGATCCGAAAAGATAAGTCAACTGGAAAGTTGAAGAGCTCGGAACAACGAGAACACTGGAAGAAACGGTACCCAAATCCGAGCTACGGTTGAAAAGTTATGCTCAATTGAAGTTGAAGAAAAATCCAAGAAAAGAAGAGAAAAGCCAAAATAAATCCTAAGTGTTGAACTCCAGGCCAGCATACATTCGCGAACCCCAGGCCGAACCAGTTTGGGGTGGCGAACATGTTCGCAGGTACACCCGAACCGGTTCGGGGTACCTGATGCGCGAATTTTGTATTTTATGCTGATTGGTTCCCAAGACTCCTATTAGGTTTTTAACACTCCAAAATTGTAGAGAACGGGGGAAACAACTTAGGAGCAGCCATTAGGAATATTTTTAGTCAGTTTTGGATAGAGAAAATAGGAGAGGAACATCTAGGAACATCAAGGGAATTAATTGCTTCAAGATTTCATTGTTTCGGGTTTGTTTTTCAAGTTTTAATTCAAGATTCAAGATTCTTGTCGTTGTTCTTGCATGCTTAGTTTTCGTAGTCGATTCAACTTATTATTGCATTCATAATACATATTTACATGTTTCAATCTAGTTTCATCATTAATTCTTACACATGCAACGTTATTATTTCATGCATTAGTCAATTTAACATGTCCGGCTAGGTTTTAAAGGTTGGGATGCATGAACCCAACCTGATGTGTTAGTGCATGTGTATAACGTTAATCCGATGAATTTAATGATTAACTTTGATCGTATCGTGTAATTACATAATAATTGTGGATCTTTATATCTCGTTTTCCCTTGGGTACTTGTGATGATATAGAGTACAATTTGAGTGCAATTATCGCGATACCGATTTACTCTCTAGGCTCAAGTATAAGCCTGTCGTCCATTGTGATTATTATGAGATATATATATGCATTCTTTTGGGGGTGAGAAGTCCGGGGTATGTGACGTTCTCACTTGCCGGTTAGGAACTATGACCGCTTCCCGAACGTTGTGTGCGTGAGTTGATCACGAGGTGGGTGTGGTTGAACCCCACCAGGTGGACCCAGTTTGCTACGTGTATGGGCAATTGGAAGATGATAGCATGTGAGCATGCGTCCTCGAGTTATAGCTCAGTTGGATGGTTATTGTTACTTGTGCTTGTATTTGGGTATCGAGGGAATAATGCACCTCAACGACCTACATTTCCAGGATTAGTGTATCGGGGGGGGGGGGGGGTTCCTTGTTTGGATTTCGCTTTGGTGAGACGTCCCACGCACGAACTGCAGTGTAATGTTGGAAATTGGGGAGAAGTTAGTCCTTAATGAACATATTTATATATATATCACCTATCCCGACAATCGGCAGTGCCAGGAGTAGTGTAACGGGGGGGGGGGGGGGGGGGGGGTTCCTTGTTTGGATTTCGCTTCGGCGAGACGTCCCACGTATGAAATGTCGTGTACTGTTGAGAATTGGGAATATTAATTAATTAAAATTGGATAATAATTTGGGTTACATGCATCATGCATTGAGGGCATAATGAGACTCGAGGATCGATACGGTCAGGAGTAGTGTAACGGGGGGGTTCCTTATTTGGATTTCGCCTCGGCGAGACGTCCCACGCACGAAACGCAGTGTCGTGTTGAGAATCGAGAGGAGTTTAGTCCTTAACTCGTGATGCTAATAACTCATATATAATAATTATATATATTGGTTACATGCCATATAAGGTCATCACTAGAATAAAAATTCTAGTAATTGAGAATGTTGATGTATTGTGATGATGTGGTTATGAAGATGGTTATGCAACTTTATATGTTCAACAAATGAACAAATATAAAGATAACTATAACATTTAAATTAAAGTATATGATTCGGTTGGAGTTTAGATAAGTGTAGATTTCGAGATAAGTTAGATAATCTTAATAGAATATTTATTTTGAGATCTAGTTATATTTATTTGCCTTATTAGAATAGGGCATTCTTTTGGAGGTCACGTGCATACATTTAGTGCGCGCTTTAGTTGAGAGGTGAGTTGATTTTGATGGAGAGTTCGATTCCATTAAATCATGTAATAATGCATTTATAATTATTATGCATTTTAGTACGCTTGCTATAAAATGTTTTTCGACTCGGGCTCTGACCCGTTTATATTTTCTCCTCTATGTATATATATTGTATTACTTTAGGTGTTCCTCCGCGAGGATGCCATTGATGTTCATCCATCTAGTATTCGTGGACTGTAGCAGTAGCAGACTGTTGCGGCACTTTGCTTTAGTCGATTCCTATCTTTGTATATCTAGATTAGGATTCAGTTGTATATGGAGTTAGAATTCAAAGTGTTGTAGATTAGCACTTTCATATTTCATTTCTCAGATTTGTATTGTGTGTTACCCAACAGCATATTGGGGTATTTCATTATTGAGATTTTGTTGTACTCTTTCATATTAATGAAGTTTACACTGATCACTCATCATAGTTAGATGTGTATTGTTGGTTGTGGTTGCATTATTGGTTTTGTTGTTACTGTTAAATAAAAGTTTTAAAATTTTTGACAATCTTATTTTAATGATTTCGGGTAGTTAGCCTTATATTATTACGTATTGTCAGTTGATGTTAAGACTGTGCCATCTGAGATACCTGATTTAATGTAGTATATGGCTGGCCACCCATTATTATTTTAAGCGGGCTGTCACTGATGGTATCAGAGCATCAGGTTCTAGTGTCTTTAGGATCTGTGTGCGTTACTACGATCTTCCGTAAGCGTTCTTGATGTAGAGCCTTATTGTTAGGACGGTTACCTTCATACGTCCATATTTTTTTTGTGATTTGAAAATATTGGAAAGGTGTTCTGATATAATTGTTCTTATTTCAGATGCCACCGAAGGGAGGCCATTCAGTCAGGACAAACAAAGGGGTTGAAAAAGTGCAACACCAAATGCCTCAAAGGAACGTGACTACAGATGAGGTTGCCAATATTATGGCACAAGAAGTAACTGCTTCCATTTCTACGATGGCGCAGCAATCTTCCGTTCGAGTAGCCCAACCCCATTTAGGATTGTCTTTATGGGAGAGAGTGAAGGAAGATTTTAGTAAGGGGCATCCTCCCGAGTTTGCAGGGGGAGTTGAGGAAATGGTTGCAAGTCAATGGAAGAATAGTATGCAGAGGCACCTTCGTATGGTTGAGTGTAGTGAGGTGCAGAAGCAGATTTTAGCCACCTTTAAGTTATCGGGTGCATCCCTTCAATGGTGGGAGTCTGTCACCACATCTGAACAGAGATATACTTTATCTATAATAGATTTTTGGGAGCTTTTTGATCGAAGGTATTTTCCTTCCTCTACTCGAGATATGAAGATTTTTCAAGGTAATAGAATGGTGGCAGAACATGAGGAAGATTTTTCTAGATGGGAAAAGTTAGTACCTAATGAGGTAAATACGAAAGACAAGCGTATATCAAAATTTGTTCGAGGATTAGATTGGAAAATTCGGCAACATTTGTTAGAGAGTCCTAAGCCAGCGACTTTCGTCGAGGTAGTGAATGCGTCACTACTAAAGTGTCACGAATGTTATCTTCGTTCGCAAGAGGGTAAGAACTTTGGAGATTCGAGTTCATCAAGTATGTTTGGCGATGAGAGTGCCAGTAATGCGAGTGGGCGGAAAGGATTTGTGGGTAAGTGTTTCTTTTGTAAAGAAATAGGTCATAGAAAGAGAGATTGTCCTAAAAGAGGTAAATGACCATGTTTTGATGAAGTTTTGGAAGTGCAACCCCTACAACAGATTCGAGGTCATTTTAGATCGGGGGACTATGTTTGGGAGCCCATTGATGAGGAAGGGCAATTGGACTAGAGATGGATGATGTAAGTTAATTTTCCTTTATGAATAGGATTACTATGTAAAGTTTTGGAAATATCGTATGAAGGATATTTATGAAAGGGTAGTGCTGTAGCCCTATTATGTATATAATGACCCTAATAGGGGAATTTTTAGCAAGATAGGCTCTTATGTTATTATCTTTCGTAAGACTAGATAATTTTGCAAGGTGCTCAAAAAGAGCTATAAACCTTGTGGGAAATGTAAGAATGATTTTGGTATGATAAGTAGTAATGATAAAAAGCTACTTCTTTTATATGGTCATGTTAGACTTATATAATTGTTGTATTCCAGATATGGATGTGCCTTATAAATGGCAATATATTGAAATGAAGTAAGATGTTGTTTTTGATAAAAGTTTAGATTGTGGATTGTTGGGACGCAGGAATTTTAGCTCATAATTATGCTAATTCTTATGAGCTACATATTGTTATATATATGATGATTTAAAAAGACCTTGTGTGGGACATAAGGAATTTTATATTATATTATATTATATTATATAAACCGTTTTCAAAATAAATTATTTTCAAAATAAAACTATTTATCGGCCTTTGGGCCATTTTCAAATAATTTTTACAAAATTAATTTTTTTCAAACTCTAGTCCGGATTTAACAAACTCTCAATCCCCGACGTCACTACATAAGTAGTGTATTGGGAGGGTTCCTTGTTTGGATTTCGTTTTTGCGAGACGTCCCCCTCAGGAAAGTGGCGAATGTCACGAATTGAGAGGAGTTATTTCTTTGGACCATTCAAAATTTTATATTATTAAAATGCTAGTATACTTTATATTTATGGAATTGTGGAACTTTGGAGGCAAATGAAGCCTCATTATTATTGGTACGAGCATAAAGCTCGAATATAAAGGGTGTATGGGCACCCTTGTTGTGGAAATTGGTTTTGTAAAACTTAACATTGACTTAAAATAAAGTGAATTAAAATAAATTCGTCGTGGGAAGTTAGAAGTTTGGAGATAGGATTAGTGAGAATGGGTGTAGTAGAACTAGTTGAGCTTTGGAGAATTAGGCTTAGCTAAAATTTCGAGGACGAAATTTTTGTAAGTAGGGAAGTTTGTAACAACCTGCGGTCTTGGAGACAATGATTTATTTATTTTGGGAGAAATAAATATTATTTTAATTGGAGATTAATTAAATTGGCAATTGAGGTCAAAATTTGGAGTCGTTAGAAAGTGTCTCGAATGGCGATTCTGAGGGTACGATCGTTTCCGAAAGGGTCGAGAAAGTCGAAATGACTGTACTTGGGGTTTATTTAGGTTCCGACATAATTTAGGACCGCTTGACTCGAATTAAAGTTACCGAGTCATTTAAAGTGTGTATCATCATTTAAAGATGTGTATTTTGGGATTATAGTCTTAATTAGCCTACGTGAGAAAAAATTCTCCAAAGAGAGAAATAGAAATAAAGAAAGAAGATGAAAGAAGAAGAAGAAAAGGAAGGAGAAAAAAGTGATAGAAAGAGGATTTTCCGGCAGATACGTGATCTCAAGGTGGATTCAGACCCTAAGAACCTGAGGCAAGTGATTAAACTTTCTAAATAATTGTTGTGTACCAATTATTGCATGATTTTTGGATTAAATTTGTGGTCTTTAGGTTTAAATTGACAAAACCTAACTTTTGGGAAAACCTTAGATTTGTAGTGTATAAATGGATTTAAGGTTAGAAATTAGTTTATATGTGTTCTTGAATGAATATTAATGTTATATTTGTGATTGGGTAGGATCAAAATAGTTGGAAGATGATTAAAATGATTTTTGGGTATTTTGGGTTAAGAAGAAAATTGCCCATTTCGTAGCTTGCTGCACTTACCGAATCGATTCGCCCCTTCCGAATCGATTCGGTCTGTTCCAGAATCCCCAGGTCTTTAGGGCCGAATAAATTCGCCCCTTGCGAATCGATTAAGTATGTAGCAGACTCTCAGGTCTATTGGACTGAATGGATTCGGATGAACCGAATCGATTCGGAGGGGCCGAATCGATTCGAAAACAAGGGATATTTGGGGATGTTTTTCTAGGAAGAATTTTCATCCCATTTCATCTAAGGTTATCGATATGGAACCTTTATAGGAGTTGTTTGGAGTATGTTTTGGAGTCTTTTAGAGGGTTTCCCTTATAGGAAATTTTTGGAGCCATATTGACTAAATTTAAGGAATACCGATTATATATTTTGGTATATTCTAAGTGAGGAAGCCCACCTTGATTTGCAGATTCTATTTAGAGATAACAATTAAATTCATACGAAAGAATGAGAATAATTTAGAGATATCGGATCTAAGGATCCAATCCCAATTGGGAAAATCTTAAAGGTTCATTAATGAATTGAACCCTGTGATGGATGGAGAATTATAAATGCTAATTGAGGTGCATTAGGATAAAGAATATCCTTAACTTAAATAGAATTGAGAGACAATTCATAGTTAGAAGTGACATGTGAGCTTCAAGCGAGAAATAGTATAGTGGATACTAAGTGGGGTAAATGTGTGAATAATTGACGATTAGTGTATCAAGCGAGAGATATACTAAACAATGACATTAATTCTATTGTGCCAAAAATGATGTGGCAGGTATACCTTATAAGATGGTATATCTTTATGATGTGATGACGTATGTATACCTTATATGATGGTATATATATATATATATATATATTGAAGCATACCCCCTCCTTGCTATCATTGGGAAGTTTCGTGCATTGAGGGGGAGCATCCTGGCTCAAAGAGCAGGGTGTTGATAGTCCCCAGGTCATAGTCGTCCATTGTGATTATTATGCGATATATATATGCATTCTTTTGGGGGTGAGAAGTCGGGGGTATGTGACGTTCTCACTTGCCGGTTAGGAACTATGACCGCTTCCCGGACGTTGTGTGTGTGAGTTGATCACGAGGTGGGTGTCGTTGAACCCCACCAGCTGGCCCAGTTTGCTACGTGTATGGGCAACTGGAAGATGATAGCATGTGAGCCTGCGTCCTTGAGTTATAGCTCGGTTGGATGGTTATTGTTACTTGTGCTTGTATTTGGGTATTGAGGGCATAATGGACCTCAACGACCTACATTGCCAGGATTAGTGTATCGGGGGGGGGGGGTTCCTTGTTTGGATTTCTCTTCGGTGAGACGTCCCACGCACGAACCGCTGTGTAATGTTGGAAATTGGGGAGAAGTTAGTCCTTAATGCTCATATTTATATATATATCACCTATCTCGATAATCGGCAGTGCCAGGAGTAGTGTAACGGGGGGGTTCCTTGTTTGGATTTCTCTTCGGCGAGACGTCCCACGCATGAAACGCCGTGTACTGTTGAGAATTGGGAATATTAATTAATTAAAATTGGATAATAATTTGGGTTACATGCATCATGCATTGAGGGTATAATGAGCCTCGAGGATCGATACGGTCAGGAGTAGTGTAACGGGGGGGGGGGGGGGGGGTTCCTTGTTTGGATTTCCCCTCGGCGAGACGTCTCGCGCACGAAACGCAGTGCCGTGTTGAGAATCGAGAGGTGTTTAGTCCTTAACTCCTGATGCTAATAACTCATATATAATAATTATATATATTGGTTACATGCCATATAAGGTCATCACTAGAATAAAAATTCTAGTAATTGAGAATGTTGATGTATTGTGATGATGTGGTTATGAAGATGGTTATGCAACTTTATATGTTCAATAAATGAACAAATATAAAGATAACTATAACATTTAAATTAAAGTATATGATTCAGTTGGAGTTTAGATAAGTGTAAATTTCGAGATAAGTTAGATAATCTTAATCGAATATTTATTTTGATATCTAGTTAGATCTATTTGCCTTATTAGAATAGGTCATTCTTTTGGAGATCATGTGCATACGTTTAGTGCGCGCTTTAGTTGAGAGGTGAGTTGATTTTGATGGAGAGTTCGATTCCATTATATCATGTAAAAATGCATTTATAATTATTATGCATTTTAATACGCTTGCTATAAAAAAAATTTCAACTCGGGCTCTAACCCGTTGATATTTTCTCCACCATGTATATATATTGTATTACTTTAGGTGTTCCTCCGCAAGGGCGCCATTGATGTTCATCCATCTAGTATTCGTGGAGCTCTAGCAGTAGCGGACTGTTGCGGCACT
This sequence comes from Sambucus nigra, assembly GCA_949130495.1. Lineage (NCBI taxonomy): Eukaryota > Viridiplantae > Streptophyta > Magnoliopsida > Dipsacales > Adoxaceae > Sambucus > Sambucus nigra. The sequence continues at coordinate 21,665,743 of OX422216.1, forward strand.
TTGCTTTAGTCGATTCCTATCTTTTTATATCTAGATTAGGATTCAGTTGTATATGGAGTTAGAATTCAAAGTGTTGTAGATTAACACTTCCATATTTCATTTCTCAGATTTGTATTTTCTGTTACCCGACAGCATATTCGGGTATTTCATTACTGAGATTTTGTTGTACATTGTATTGTACTCTTTCATATTATTGAAGTTTACACTTATCACTCATCATAGTTAGATGTGTATTGTTGGTTGTGGTTACATTATTGATTTTGTTGTTGTTGTTAAATAAAAGTTTTAAAATTTTTGACAATCTACTTTTTTTATTTCGGGTAGTTAGCGTTATATTATTACATGTTATCAGTTGATGTTGAGACTGTGCCATATGAGATACCTGATTTAATGTAGTATATGTCTAGCCACCCGTTATTATTTTAAGCGGGCTGTCACAACAAAATTACTTTTGCCCACCCGAAAGAGAACACTTCCAATATATAATAATGTCGGTCACAATGGTAGGAATACACAAGAACTATGCACATTATCACCTGAGCCCCAACTACATAAAATCTCTCCTTAGGTATAAAGTTTAAAATCCCTAAACTCTTCTCTCTCAATACCTCTTTACACACGAAGTTGATCAGTTAATGATAATACACTGTATACTAAAAATGACCTAAAATCTTGTTCTTAAACATAAAATTGCACCAACATCCAAGTCCCCTTCTGTAAAAAATGTTCCAACAACTTGATTGAACTTGAATTCAATCCATTTGATCATTACTCAAAAATCTTCACCTTGTGGAGAAATTCAGCATAATCTTCACACCAATTAATTCAATACATTATACGTCTAATGTGTGTCCGCAACAAACCAGGGTCAAACTCATTAGCTGGCTCTAGAGGGACCTCAATATACCTCTTCACTAGTAGGCCTTTTCTCTAACCATCATATGTTATAAAACTTATGACCAATGGCTAATGGAGATCAAATTATTCCCCATCTTTGGTACACCACTCAAAGTTTTTAACTTCACCATTCCTACACTCTCAACAACACATTTATTCGCATTAGGCAAAGACAAGGAACCTTGTGCGTTAGAGTTGAAAATTATGAGTCATCTACATATATCACGTTTGACTATCAGAGTCATGTCCTTCCTTGAAGGACAATCTCTCTATATGTTGCCCGACTTCTGGCACTTTGCGATTGTAACATTATCATCCTTCTCATTCCTTGAGTACCATCGTTATTTAAGGCATATCTAGGCGCTAATGCCTCTGGAGCCTAGGCGCAAGGCGAGGTGCGCGCCTGATTGAAGTGAGGCGCACATTATACAAAATATGCAAAATTTGTAAATCTGTAATAATAAGATTATTTATGATCTAAAATTTGAAATATATAGCATAAATTACTATTATAAATTACTATTATATAAGGTTATGAAGAGCTATATAAGAAGATATATCTAATACATGAACTCAATTTGGAGCTCAAAGGCATATGAAGATTGAAACTTGCCATTGAATAGGATGGAAAGACTTGCGCCATAGCAGATAATAAGGAATCATGATACTTTCTAATGTATAATTCGTTCTTGTGTGAGTTAGTGGTACATAGTCTTGTGCCAAAGTAGAGGTATCATATATATTCATTTTATATTATAAACTAAGAAAAGCTTATTGTGCTAACAACTTTAAAATGATTCAAGAAACATACCATAATAAGGACCCATTATTATGCCAAATGTTTTTATAATATAATATTGTTTTTTCTATTATAAAGGCCAAAAGGCTATTAGAATTCAATACTATTTTTAGTGCATGTCTTTTTTAGTTTCAAACCTAGAGTCAATTTTACAAGGTAGTGTTTGGGGACATGGACATTCCATGCCAAAGGAAAGATAGATGTTTTAAGGTACATTGGATTTGGGAAAATGACAAAGGAAATACGGGCTTATCACTTTGACTAAGATTCCTTACTGTGTTTCATTCAAATTTGAAAAAAATGATTTAATGATTGGCCTGTGGTAGTTTAAGGGGTGGGGCTGGTGCGAAAAAATAGCCCTCTGTATGGTTGCTGCGGAAATAATAGAAACTAGTAAAACTTATATTTCAAATTACATTATATTATCCGATTTTAAGTATGCTGACGTACTTGGCACAATTATGTCTATCTTATGTTAAGAATGATTTTCAAGTTTGAGCAACAATTATATCGAAAGAATTAAAGTTGGATGTATAGTTATGGTAATCAACACATTGTTTTTCATTTTAGTTTATTTCATTTATTTTTCTTGCACTGCAACAATGTTTCTGTTTCATGTATTGTAAAAACAAGATTGACATGAAAGAATTGAGGATTCAACTCAGATGCATAAGGCTCACCCTTCTTGTTCCGAAAGTTTTATCTTTGTAAGTTTAATTTTCATACAAATTTGACAATGTCACTCTTGTTTTCTCCCATTCTTAGTTCCTGTTTGACAAAATGCATGTGAAACTTTAAAACGGACCACTTTGAAAAGTTAGGTTTTCGTACATGTGCTTCCTTACCTTATATATATACGCTTTCACTACTCATTATGGTTAAATTGGTTCTTTCAATACAACCTTTTTTTGTTTTTCCATAAAAGAACCAAATATTGTTTAATTACTAAATACAGAGAAATGCATATTCCGCGTAACTCATAATTTTGAATGCTAACGAGATAAATTAACAGGTCCAGTGACTCTCTCCATCTAACAACAGAGGGATGGAAGAAATAATGAAAAGTCTTATTATGGTTGTCTAAAGTCAAGGATGGAAGCCACGGGCTTATAATGTCCATGCCCCATTGGGAAAACGGCCACGGGCTTATAAGGGGATTAAGATATTCGATGGGTTATTTAATAATTTGTGAGAAAAATTGGAACTTTGGTCACTTTCTGGCGAACTTCACTGAATCCGTGTGCATATATGACCACCAGGGAGATGGCTCTATAAGAAAGTGATCTCCCACCTATGTGCGCTCCACAACTTCATTCCTGCATATCCTTTAGAGTTCCTTTGACTTGATCGGGGTGGATGCATTTCAATATCGGTACTATGAATAATCTTCAATAAAGCTTTTCGTCTTAGCTGAGGCTGAATCTTTCTGCTCCAATTTTTATCTTGTGAGATTCTTTATCATTCAGAGGTAGTCCGTTGGTCTTTAGAAAAAAAATGATAAGGTCCATCCATGATGGGGAAAGTTGCACTTGAAGGACGTTGAGATCACCCTCTACTTCTTCAATGCTTGGTCGGTCCACATATCCCACTTTGATTGTCCTCTTAAGGTTGGCTTCAATGGAAAAAACCAAATTCGTTAATCATCTGCATAGGTGTTTTCATTACTAGGGATCTATTTTACTAAGGCCGACTTGAACTACTGAAGTAATTCCCTGGCTTTGTTTCTGTAGGCTAGCATCCTGGGGTTTCTCGCCTCATATTCGCCATTGAGTTGATTTGAGATTATCCTAGAATCACAAAACATAGTGATGTGATGAGATCCTATGTTGACCACCCTTTATAAACTGTACACCATGGCTTCGTATTCATCTTTATTGTTTGACAATTTAAACCCTAATCCGATGGCTTGCTCAATCAGGACACCATGTGTGGTTAGAAAGACTATCCCCACTCCGATGCCTTTTTCATTCAATGAGCCATCGACAAAGATTTTCTAAAACTAATTATTCTCGATGACTTATAATGATTCCAAAGTGGGTGGTGGTTGCTCGGCTCTTATAGATGCTGAAAAGTCTGCTATAAAGTCTACCAAAACTCGACCTTTGATCGTTGTTCTCGGATCATATTTGATATTGAATTGGGCGATCTCGAGGGACCATTTGGTTATTCTATTAGACAGGTCAACCTTTCTGAGGACATCTTTCAAAGGGTCGATTGTCAAGACGACACTCGTGGTGGCATCAAAATAATGCCTCAACTTCCTCACGAGGATTACCAGTTCCAGAGCCATCTTTTCTTTGGGCATGTACCTAGTTTTTTCTTTGAGAAGAGTGTGTCTTACATAATAGATCATCGTTTGCTCGCCGTCATGTAGATAGACTAATACTGCACTAATCTCATGATTCAAAATGATCAGGTAAGGGTACAGATCTTCGCCATCGTTAGGAATTAATAGCAAGGGAGGAGATCCCAAATACTGCCAGAGTATTTCTAAGGCTTAATCACATTCCCCCATCCATACTGTAGGGATTATCTTTTTAAGGCTTGAAAAATGGTCGACATTTATCGGAGGACCTTAAAATGAGCCGATTGAGAGCCGCTAACATTCTGATGAGCAACTGAATATCTACGATATTCGTGGGCCTTCTAACATTTTGTAGGGCTTTAATTTGATCTGGATTCACCTTAATTACCCTCTGAGTAACCAGGTATCCCAAGAACCTCCTGGAACTTACACCGAATACACACTGAGAAGCATTGAGCTTTATCTTGTATTCACTGAGAATGTGGAAAGTTTTTACCAGATCTTTTAGATGATTGACTGAGTATTTGCTCTTGACAAGCATATCATACATATAAACTTCTATGGCGGTGTTAGTAAGCTTTCTGAACATCTTGGTTGCCAACCAGTGCCAGATCCATCTTTTCTTTGGGCATGTACCTAGTTTTTGCTTTGAGAAGAGTGTGGATTACATAATAGATCAACTTTTGCTTGCCGTTATGTAGATAGACTAATATTACTCTGATCTCATGATTCAAAATGATCAGGTAAGGGTACAGATCTTCGCCATCGTTAGGAATTGATAGCAAGGGAGGAGATCGCAAATATTTCCGGATTCTTTCTAAGGCTTGATCACATTCCTTCATCCAGATTTTAGGGATTATCTTTTTAAGGCTTAAAAAATGGTCGACATTTATCGGAGGACCTTGAAATGAGTCGATTGAGAGCCGCCAATATTTCGATGATCACCTGAATATCTACGATATTCGTGGGCCTTCTAACATTTTGTAGGGATTTAATTTGATCTGGATTCACCTTAATTCCCCTCTGAGTAACTAGGTATCCTAAGAACTTCCCAAAACTTACACCGAATACACACTTGGAAGCATTGAGATTTATCTTGTATTCACTGAGAATGTGGAAAGTCTTTACAAAATCTTTCAGATGATTGACAAAATATTTTCTCTTAAAAAGCATATCATACATATAAACTTCTATGGCGGTGTTGATAAGATTTATGAACATCTCTGTTGCCAACCTCTAATATGTTACTCATACGTTCTTCAATCCGAGGGGCATCACCTTGTAGCAGTAAAGTCCTAAGGATGTTATAAACGATTTCTTTTCCTTGTCTGGACCGAATATAAGTATTTGATGGTAGCTAGAATACATGTCCATGAAGATTATTCGCTGGTGCCATGTCATTGAGTCCACTAACTAATCGATTTGGGGCATTGGAAAGCTATCCTTTGGGCAATACTTATTTAGGTCGGTGAAATCCACACAGACACTCCATTTGCCACTTTTCTTCTTAACAATAACGGTGTTGGAGATTAACTTTTGGAATTGGACTTATTTAATGGATCTGAATTGGAGAAGGTTGTCAACCTTATTCTCCACTGATTTTACCTTCTCTGGTGCCAACTTCATAGGCTTCTATTTGATCGTCATAGTACTTGGTTCCAAGTACAATCGGTGATACGCGACCTCTCGATCTATCTATGGGAGATCATAAGGTTGTCAAGATAATACGTCTATGTTTGTTATGAGTAAACACACTAGTTAGCCGATTTCATCTTATGGAAACTCGAATCCGATAAAAAAGGCCTTCTCAGGTTGGGAGTTGTTTAAAGGATCTAAAACCAATTCTTCTGGCACGCGTTCGGTAGGGGGTGTTCGAGTTTCTTTGACCCTGGCCAAACTCCTTTACGTTGCTACTTGGGTTGATCATCATCAGAGTTGTCATCGTTCTGAACGCTCTTGGACTAGGATTGCCTTATCTTGATGGTCGAGATGAAACAGCTTCTTTCCACCACCTGATAGCCCCTGATTTCTACCACCCTTTGTCCTGTCATGAACTTGAGCTTTTGGTGGAATCATAAGGGAATGACCATCATATCATTCAGCCATCCTCTACCTAGAATGGAATTATACAACGAGATGGATGAATTACGTGGAAGTCCACCTCTTTATTGAACTGACCAAGCTTGATTAATAGATGAATTTTTCCCAGGGGTGATGTAACATCCCCGTTGAAGTCTAAAGGGCCGACATTAGTATTCAGATCTTTGATGCGGTAGCCAAGCTTGTATGAAACTTTGAGGTGCATTGTGATAACCCAGTGATATGTATAATGTGATATCAATATATATAATGTTAGGATATTATATTTAGTCAAATTCTACCTTCAAAAATCTAGAAATATCGAATTTGTTACAAACTTAAAATTTTGAAGTTTGTAGTAGGAATGTTAATGTTGGAGGCCAGTTTTGACCCTTATAATATAACCATTAACTCAATGTGAAAACTATATAGTTGTAGATATATGACTTAGGTTTGTGACACAACAAGCGGTGCATCAAACGGATGTACAAGTAAGAAGTTATACTGAATTTACACACAAGGGCAAATATGTCTATTCTCTTTAAGTGGTAATTTATCTTTTAGTACCTTGATTGGTTAAAAAGGAGGGATGCATTTTCCTGCTTAAAAATCTCCATCTAACCTATTCCTTCAGTAAATTTAACCCTAGGTTCAATTTTGAAGAATTTTTAGTTTGAGGAAAGAGAAGGTGGAAGTTAATGAAGGAAGGGTTACAAGAAAAGCGAGGAAACATTCCAAGAAAATCCTTAAGGTGTTTCCAAGGTATAATTATGTGTTAGTATTGTTTGAATATTTGATTGTAATTATTTCAAAGTATAGAAATAATGAATTATTGATTAAAATTCCATCCTCCTTTGTGATAATAAGTATGTGTTCATATGTGAGATAAGTGGTGTACGTATGCCGTATTGCTTTGTGTTGAAATCCCTTCTATTCAAACTTGCATATATTTTTGTATTCTTAATGGAATTGAGAAATTCCAATTGTATACGAAAATATACTCACATATTCATATCATATCCAAAAATTAGAATTTAACTCCTTGTCGTTAGTCCTTAGTGATGGTTGCAAGTTGGTACATAGTTGCTCTTTGTATATTTCATTTCGATATGTCCTGAGTTTGGTAAAGCTTTAAACATAGAAAATGAACTCTAAAAATTATGAAACTGTAATTATGTATTCTTCAGTATGTGTATTGAAAATGGGTGGAAATAATGGAAAGTTATGATGTAGAAAAATTATGAAAATTCTTGGAATTTGAAGGAACAATAGAGGAGCTTCTAGTGCAGATTTATTATGTTGTAAAGAAATGGTCATAGCTTGCTCTAGGAAGCTTAAAAAATTACGCCCTCACTGTAATGAAAAGTATATTTAGATATGTTTTATATTGATAGGCTTGGACACCTGTATTTATAGTATTTATGAATATAGAATGGTTAAGTGTGGAGGACAAAAATTTAACGATATACCGGATACCCAATGAAAGAATGTTTTTATTTCCTCCTTCCAAAGGGTATTTTGAGTACATGCTTCATATGTATATACCTTGAGAAGTGTAATTTTATGTTTACTTAGTTTTAGTTATAAATTCCTTATGAGGTATTTTCTACGGTTGAATGTTCATAACTTTATCAATATATATACCATTGTTCCGTATTTACTCGTGTTTCGTAGAATGTGACTTAAGTGGAAATATATTATTGTTGTATAGTCATTGAAAGTTACATAAATATATTACAATAATACTTATGATTTATATTCAATACTTATTTAGTTAGATTGACAGGTGTAAGGTCTAATCAACCCAGTTCAGCTCCACCCGAAGGAAACATAAATACATACTTGACAATCCAAAGTGAGTGTACTCATTGGAAAGATGTATTTGTATACTGTTATGGATATGATCAGAATATTATAAATATGAAAATGTTCATTTCGGTTTACCGAAATGGGAGGTTACTCCCCGACCTCAAATGGGGGAGAATCATCTATTTCAGACAGGATATGTGAATCGTGATTCGGAAAGTTGGACATTCTTTATGAATGAGCCAATTTTTTTTTCATTATTTATGAATGAGCCGAATAAACATATATATATATATATATATATATATATATATATATATATATATATATATATATATTATCATATGGATATGATTTATTGCATTTAATTTTATGCAATAGTGTAGTAGTGATAAATTCACTGAGTTGTTTTGCTCACGGTTCCAATATTTATGTTTTTCAGGTAACGTGATGTCACTGCCATATCTAGGAGGTCGGGTTGGGTTAGCCAGGAATAGGTGAAATAATTATTTTGTTTAAATTTAAATGTTGTAATTAAGTTAACTTATCCTTCAAGAAAGTTGGTATAAGCATGACTACTTTAATGTTGTAAAATTTTTTTAGTTATATGGATATATGCTGATGACTCTATAATTAAGACTCGTGTTTATGGTTTGCTTAAATTAATTATAGTTTGACTCACTTTGAATTTAAAACTTAATTATAAGTAACTGGGTTGGGGTGAGTAAAAAGATTCTAGATTTGGCAGTGAATGTAAGAAATATGTTTTGTTCGGTACTAACAATATGTTAGAAAAGATATGTATATACGCATGTTGTTATATCTTTGATTCATTTCAGATATAAAAGAATGGAATGAGGGAATGTTAATGTGGGAATATAAGATGAGGTTTCAAATAGGCCAACAAAAGCGGAGGTTGAACAACCTATTTATATAAACGTAGAACCCAGGCTCGAACAATTGACAGATATGCAAAAAATGGCACGTGCTATAACTTTAATGGAAGAGAAGCAAGCTAGGTTTATGAATCAGATGGAAGAACAATATGATAGGCAACTGGAGGCACAAGCATTGGATAGGGCTGAGAAGGTGATACACCTGGAAGAAATAAGTACTTCATACGAGAAATTTATTAAAATGAATCCACCATCATTTGAAGGAGTAGTTGATCCAAAAGAGGCAGAATTATAGGTTAAAGATATTGAACTTATTTTTGGGGTAATGAGAATGCGTGAAAATCAACAGGTGACCTTGGCAACGTATATGTTAAAAGGAGAAGCTAAGTATTAGTGGGATGCCACAAAACATTTATTGATTACTCCAGGAGGTGGGAATGTGATCTCATGGGATGCTTTTGTTAAAGCTTTGTATGATAAGTATTTTTCTTCCAATGAATCAAAAATAGAAGGAGAAAGAATATTTTATGTTGAATCAGGGAAGCATGACAGTTAAAGAATACGAAGATAAACTTACAGTCTTATCTCGGTTTGCTTTGAGGTTTATAAAGAATGAGGAAGACATGTGTAGCTAATTTCTCGATGGACTAGAGTTAGTTTGTAAATCCCGATTGTTGGCTTTAGAGACTGTTAATTATTCGATCTTGGTGAATAAAGCGATTCTAGTAGAAAAGAATGTGAATGAAGTAAGAGGGAAATGAGTGCCAAGTGCAAAGAGAATAAGATTCAATCTGAATTATCAAAAAGGTATTGATACAGTATATTCAAGGCTTGGAGAGTAAAAATTTCAGTATGGTAGAGGTATGTGAAGTAGTTCGTAGAGGGGCAAAGCTAGTAGTGGAAGAGGTTGAGGAATTTTAGCATAAGGGAATCCAAATGCTTATTTCTTTTGTGGGACAACTAGTCTTATAAAGAGGAATTGACCAAGGTTATTGAATGAAGAATGTTTTAACTGTCATCAGAAGGGTCACCTAAAAAATAATTGTCCTATGTTAGCATGAACAGTTTCAGCCAGTAGTGTGGGGCCTAATAAAGTATTTTCTACAGGAAGTGTAACCAGGGTAAGAGGTACAGGATAAGAAAGTGGATCTAAGGTAGGAGGAAGAGTGTTTGCGATGACATTTCAAGATGCCCATGCTACACCAGAAGTGGTTACAAGTAATATTTTTATTGCAAATAAAGATTTATATGCACTCATTGATCCTGGATCTACACATTCGTTTGTATCATTACCTATTATTTAATATTTGGGTAGATCATATTCATTTCTTGATTGTGATTTATATATATCTACCCCAATGGAAAGTGTAATTCCAGTTTAGCATGTTTATAAAGACTGTGTCTTATGAATGGGTGAATGCGATTTATATGTTAATTTGATATCGTTGGCCATTCGGGATTTTGATATTATATTGGGGATGGATTGTTTATCATCTTATCATGATTCCATTAGTTTTTTTCAAAAATAAGTTATGTTTCATCTTTCAAGTGAACCCGAGTTTCGATTTATAGGAGAAAGGAATGTTGTTCCTAATTGTCTTATTTCAGCAATTAAGAGCAGACAATTATTGAGTAAAGGTTGTATAGGGTATTTAGCTTATGTTGTTGATACTAGTAAGGAGGCACTTAATATTGAAGATATACCAGTAATTATAGAATCTTCTGATGTCTTCCCAAAGGAATTTCCAGAACCGTCGCTCGATAGGGAAGTAGAGTTGTCCATTGAATTAATTCTAGGTACTAGTCCAATTTCCCTTGCTCCATATAGAATGGCACCAATAGAGTTAAAGGAATTAAAAGTGAAATTACAAGATCTGATAAGCATAGGTTTTATTTAGCCAAGTGTTTCTCCAGGGGGATCCCCAATGTTATTTTTGAAAAGAAAGATAGGACAATGCGATTAGGTATTGATTATCGACAATTAAAAAAGGTGACCATTAGAAATAAGTATCCTCTACCTCGTAACGATGATTTGTTTGATCAATTACAAGGGGACACCGTATTTTCTAAGAGTGATTTGAGATCAGGTTACCACCAATTAAAAGTAAAGGATAGTGATATTTCCAAAATAACTTTTTAGGCTCGATATGGGCACTATGAGTTTTTAGTAATACCATTTGGATTAACTAATGCTCCAGCAGTTTTTACGAATCTAATGAACAGGGTATTCCACCCTTTCATTGATTCATTTGTGTTTGATTTCATAGATGATGTGTTGATTTACTTGCGTAGCATGGACGAATATGATAAACATTTGAGACTTGTATTGAAAATTTTGAGAGAGAAGAAATTATTTGCTAAATTCAGCAAATGTGAGTTTTGGCTGAATGAAATTATGTTATAGGGCATGTTGTCTCAGTAAATGGGATATATGTTGATCCAAAGAAGGTAGAAGCCATCGTTGAATGGGAGAGTCCTAAGACCGTGACATAAATTAGGATTTTCCTAGGATTGGCACGTTACTATCGCAGATTCATTAAGGGATTTTCAGCAATAGCATTAGAACCTGATGCTCTGATACAATTTTTGACATCTCGCCTATCATAAATAAAGTGTGATCAGTCCTTTACTAAGACATATAAGAGTCTCATTTGGTTCATTCTTAGCATCACTATCGAAAACTTTTAAATTACTAACCACCAATGTTAATTTAAGCCGATGCCAAATTTTTTCTTTCATTAATAGATGACAAAATGCGAAAACAATTAATACAACTCACCTAACCATATAAATATAAGAGTTTGAATCATCACATGATAAATAGCTAAATAATAAGTTCGGAATAAACCATCGGTTCTAACTAAAATCTAAACCATAAGTCTAATAAAGGAAAACAGAATCCAAATACGTCGTCGGATTAATAAAATTGAAAAGACTGTAATAACTGAGAGGCAACATACCCAAATAAAATGATGAAACATAAATCCTAATCTAGGTATAAATGGTTGAAGCAACTACACAAATCTTGCATGCCTTCACAAGTGCTTCAACTACGCATCTCTGGAATGAGTCATCAAGCTTGTCATCCATATGGCTGGACACCTAAAATGTTTTCGAAGATAGATTTGTCACGAGTCAGAGCCCAAAACATTTGAAAACATTTAAAACACCGTTTAGAAGCAATTACTAGATACCTAAGTTAGTTATTACGTACACTCCCTTGAGTTCCTCACCTCTCAACTATAGTGCACACATAACATCTCCTACTTAGCTATGCTACCCTGCCTAACTAGACTTACGTATTTAATTATCCATAAAAGGTTTTGCTCCCCCGTACCACCCATACGATACGCTCATGTACTACTTTTTTTTTAAATAAAGAGGGACATAACCCCCTAAACTTTATTAACCTGAGGAGAAAAAGCCTCTCTCAGGTGGAAAAAAGCAATCTTAGATACAAGAAGGAGAATGGAAACTTAAAAAAGAAATAAATATGGGGCTTTATGATATTCAAATTAAAAAAGATGAGAAAAGTCACTTGAAAGAAGATCTAATGTAGAAAGATCTCATCTTGTCCAGCTTGTAAGCACCTCGAGCTATTTTTGGAAGGTCCAAGAAGTTGTTGAAAATATAAATAAAGTGAAGATTTATCCCATAATTAGCAAGACTATCTGCAACCATATTTGATTCCCTGAAGCAGTGAGTTAATGAACCATTGGAATTGTTGAGATTCACTTTAATTTCTTCCACACATTTTAAAAGATTCCAAGGTGGTTTCAAGTTTTGATTAATCAGATTCACCACAAAAGAAGAATCTGATTCAATCACTACATCTTCAATGTTGTACTCCAAGCATAGTTTAGACCCCATCAAGAGACTTTCGATTTCCACAATTGAATTAGAAGCATATCCCTCAGGTTGAGCATAGGCAAATAGTATGTCTCCTTTGTGGTTTCTTAAAATACCTCCAATTCCACTTCTTCCAGGATTCCCTTTAGAGGCCCCATCAATGTTTAATTTGAATCTATAAAGAGAGGGAAATTCCATTTGATAGGGATAGACAATTTAATAGATTGGTCAATATTAAGATAGAAGGTAGAATGAATCCCAACATCAAAGCAAGATATACTATGTCTAAATTGAATCCCTTTACAAATACTAGAAATCAAATTAATGGACTGAGATATAATCAATTTTTCATCAACTGAAGAGTTATCAAAAAAAGATTTATTTATGCATTTCCATATTTCCCAACACACAATAATGGGGATGCACTTACCAAGAAATTTGGAATAATCATTTGGTTCACTTCTGATCCACTAACTTAAGATCATAGAGGATATATTGACTGAACTAATATCAATTCCCATGAGACTAGAGAAAAACTTCCAAACTGGGGTGATAATTGGGCATTGAAGGAATAAATGGTCCAATGTTTCAATATTGTTCTTGCAAAGGCAACACCTGGAGCCTAATTTTATACCAATGTCTTGAATGATATCATCTAAAGGTATGCATTTGTTGATAATTTTCCACATATTAATATAACATTTTTTAGGAATTTTATTATCCCAAATATTGCTATAATTAGTGGCAGAAGGATGATTATCAAGGCAAGAAGCATAGGCATATGAGAATGAGAATTCATATGATGATTCAGAAGCCCATAGCCATTTCCCATCAACACATTGCATATGAAGAAAGCAGGTGTCTTTCACTCTCATTAAGCTTCTTCAGGTATGAGAACCAGCTGAGTAATGGTCATCGTGGTTTAGATATTTATTAGACATGTACATGGCCCAGATAGACTTTTCAGTGTACAACTTCCAGAATAATTTCATGAATGAATTTTTAGCTATATGATTGAAATTGGGAAGGCCAAGACCTCCCTCAGTAGTGTTTTTGCAATGGCCCTCCCATTTCTTCCATTGGTGTTTCCAACCAAGAGCTGCAGAACCTCCCCAGAAGAATTTATTAAGAATATTATGAACTTTAAGACTAACCGCTTTAGGAGGGGGGACAATGAAGACAAAATATAAGAGGGGATAGAAGATAAAACTTGCTTGAGAAGAACTAGTCTTCCACCACTTGAAAGAAGTTTAGATTTCCATCCAACTATTTTAGATCTCAATGAATTAATAAGGCTATCATAAAATTTAATCTTGTTTCTACCTTTAAATAAAGGACACCCCAAGTATTTAAGGGGCATCTCCTTATGGTTAAGGCCAGAGATAGGAGCAATTTTTTATTTCATTTAAGGTTTACTTTTAGAATCCACAGTAAAGGAACTCTTGGAAATGTTAACTTTCTGATCAAATAAATTGCAATAATGCTGAATGCAATCTCTAATTTTCCTGAGAGACCTCTTACCTTCTCTGTAAAAAATAATAAGATCATCTACAAAAGCAAGATGAGATATCAAAGGACTGCAGCTGAGAAGATAATAAGGTTTGACTGCTCTAGAGGACATTAAATTATTCAATCCTCTACTCAAATACTCAGCTGCAATAATGAATAGGCTTGGGGATAATGGATCTCCTTGTCTAAGGCCTCTGGAGGATTTAAATTAGCCACAATGTCCACCATTGATGACTAATGAAAACCAGTTGCTGGAAATGCTCCTACAAATGAAATCAATCCATCTTTCACCAAAACCAAAAGCTCAAAGAACTTAAATTAAAAATCCCCAATGAACCCTATCATAAGCCTTCTCCATATCCAACTTAAAGATAACATTGCCACCATGAATTCTTTTCCCAAGATTTTGAACCATCTCTATAGCAAGTAAAATATTATCTTGAATAGCCCTTCCCTTTTGGAATCCACTATGGTTTTGAGAGATGAGCATTGGAAATACTTTAGACAGCCTTATGGATAATATTTTGGTAATAATTTTGAATGAGAAATTGTAAAGACTTATGGGCCTTAGATCACCACAAGTTTTTGGAAATTTAACTTTGGGAATGAGCGCCACAACTGTGCTAGTCCAACTCTGAGGAGGTTCATTACCTGCAAAAAAGGATTTAATAGCAACAACTAAGTCAGTTTTAATCAAATTCCAGCAGAACTTGTAAAAGTAGCCCCCAAATCCATCAGGACCAGGTGCAGAATCTTCATTGAGGTCATTGATAGCTTCTAGAATCTCCTCTTCATTTGTAAAATCTTCCAAAGTCTCATTTAAGTCAGTGGTAATGATGTAAGGTATGGTATCACTAACATCAGACAAAGGAATAAAAAGGTCTGTCTTGAGCTGGTTTTCATAAAAATGAACAACATGATCCTTGATTTCTTCAAAGTCTTCTAAAATATTGCCTTCTTCATCATTGATTAAATGAATCATGAGTTTATGAGTTTTTTCCCTTACACTATTATGAAAAAACTTGGAATTGGAATCACCTACTTTAAGCCATTTAGCAAAAGATTTTTGTCTCCAGTAAACCTCTTTATTTGCACAAGCCCTCATTAAATCAGCTCTACATTTGTTCAAGGCTTCTCTATTAGTTTCACTGCAATCCATTTCAAAATCGAGTTCTAACTGAAGATTTTCATCCTTTAAATCTTTGATTAATTGAAATAAATCCTTGAAGATATTTTTGTTCCATTTTTTAAGAACCTCTTTAAGTCTTTTGAGCTTCAAACTGAATCTTTTCATCCCCATAACATCAATGTCTTCATTCCAAGAATTTTAAACTAACTCTTGGAATTGGTGGTGATTACACCACATGTGTTGAAACTTGAAAGGCTTAGTCAGGCTGGAAGATTAAGATTGGACATTAAGGAGAAGAGGGGCATTATCTAAAGAGAATCTGTTCAGATGCTGTACTTTAGAATGAGGGAAAAAATTAATGAATTTATGACTTGCAAGGCATCTGTACAATCTAGCCATGATGATATTATCCTCTTTTCTATTGTTTCACCATGTAAATATAGTACCATTATATCCCAAGTCTGTTAGGTCACAATCCTCTATAGCTTGAATAAAGTCTTTTACAACTTCTTGTTCATTATCATTTCCCCCTAATTTTTCATGCTATGCTGAAACAACATTGAAATCTCCAATTACCAATTGGGGGAATTTTGAAAGTTACAAGCAAGGTAGGAAATTTGATTCTATAACTCTAATCTTTATTCTTTAGTACAAAAAGCATACACGTATTAAGTTTCTCTACTTAAATTACTTTCATATATAGACAATCTATCTTCTCTACCATCACACTTAAGTAGAATACTTGGACTCTTATATATACACAATCTATATTTTATACCATTACACACAAGTAGAATATTCATACTTGTATATATTCATCACACTATAATACATATATACAACTATAGCATCCCCCGAAATGGCCACCCAATCAAGTAGACCTCTCGTACCAAATCAAGGACTATCGATTTGTAATGTCTCCTCGAACCATAAATTAAATCAACACATATTGGAGGCGAACATAATACTAAGACTTTAGGCTACGTACATATCTAACGTACCCAATTGACGCACCGATCCCACTAATACACTACACATAGTGAGACGCCCTAAGTTCTATGTTCTGGGGCACTCATCCAGGCCTCACTGGAATCGCTAAGGTGGGATCGCCCTCTGTGCGGGACCTCCGTGATAGCAGGAAGTGTAGATATGTTCACATACAAAATCAATAACATAATAGGTATTCACACAACCTATATATACATACATTTAGCATAGGTATACACACAACCCATTATATATCTTATACATTGTATTTATCTCTCTCGAATATTCAACGTACTAATGATTCATACATAGTGTTTTATTCATATTTTTCGAGTATCACTCACTACCCGAAGGGTCCCAACTATCCTTTAAATAAATATCAGTAGTTAATTCAACTCTATACTACTGGTCTAAGTCTTGGTTTCACTCGTTCTTTCTGTTAGCCGTTATAATTCTCGTGAATTATTAAGTTTTTAATTAAGCCCAATAGGTCCTAGCCTTAATTTACTCATTCTAGCTAACCCAAATCCCCACCATAGGTCTATTGGAACTCACTGAGTCCTTCCCTAGAGTTTAAAAATATGGAAAAGTCTCCCAATTATTTATTTGCAAATTCTGGGCATAAACTAAAGAAATTGTCAAAATCTGGGCAGTTGAATCGATTTGGTGAAGAACCCGAACTGATTCGCCTACTAAATCGATTTGCTCTTGGGGATGAATCGATTCGAAAAGTTCAGGGTCATATTCTTCATTTAACTGTTACGAGTTTTCAACATAATCAATTCCTCAAACCTCTATATAACAATCCTAAACTCCCATCACATAACCAAACATCAAATATGTGTATGGGGACAATTTCTAAAGTAAATAATACATTAAATCCATAAGAAATCTATCCAAGAATGGATTTAAACCCTATAATTATCAAAACCCTAGTTTATGGTGTTGTTCATGTATTTCATCAAAATACCCAGATTTCTTTCATCTTAATCATCACATAACCTCTGGTTTCATATGATTTTTACAATGGAATTAATTCTACATGCAATCCTACTTTAAATCATGGATTACACCCATATAATCCCCAAGAATTCCTCCAAAACATGCAATTTAAACCCTACACTACATGGGTATTATAACATGATCAAATAAATCGCAAGATAAACACTTTCCTTGTAATAGTAGCTCAGATATTCATTTAAGCTGATGATGATGTTCTTCCATTGTCCGATCTCAATTCCCGTAGCGTCGGTGATGAAAATAGGTGTGGAATAGCCTAGGTTCTTCTCTTCTTTCTCTCCTATAGACTCTCCTCTCTTAAGATTATTGTAACCCTAGCCTCTCTCTCAAAGTGTCTGATATAATGTTCTCAAATTCGGAGTTCCTTCTACCCTAGTCTCCCAAATCACTGAAACACCCTTACGTGGTGTCGAGTTGGTCTATAATCATCCTGGGACTCAATCAATATGCCCGGGTACATTATTCTGACTATTTGGACTCATTCGGAATCAACCGTGACCTCAAAATCTCCATTTTAGTCACTATACACAAATTTCCAATCTTGACCTCATATAACTCTCGATTGAGATATAACACAGTCTCGTCAATATCACTCGCTACGATGCATAACAATTATTTACTACTCACTTAGTAATTTTATTCTATAAGCATTAATCATTATCTCTCTCGATTAATATTATATTAAACATATAATATTTAATCCAATTAAATTACAACACACGTGTAATTTATAATAACCGAAATAATTAAATTCTAATTACACAAAAATACGGGGTGTTACAGTTATCATTCATGTATGGTCTGTAAAACATTGTAATAGTTGTTAGGTTTCTAGACATGTATATTTTTTTATGTAGGATTTAGTGCCTTGACATAAATACATACACCACACCACAACCACCACATCGCAATTATACCATCACCACTAAGAAATTACACACAACACTAACACCACAAACCTTATAACTGCTCATTCCACTACTATTAGCACATTATAAGACCGTCGCACATTCCACCACCATTTTATAACACCATATCCACCAAAAACACACTCATATTCATCATAATGACACTGCACCAACCAAATATGAATCTATTATGCTGCTATGATTAGATTTGGGTGCACAACCCTATACACAATCCAAAACAATGGCAGTTTGAGCCGACATAGGTGTTTGATATAGAGGATTGTGGTAGTCATTGGCAAGTCATTGCTCTTCATCATGATAGTATTGATAAAGTGGTTGTAATTTGGGGAGGAGTTGAGAGGCAAAATTATTAAGCTTTAATTTTGAAGAGGGAGAGCGAAAAAGAGAGACATACGAGCAACGACATGTTGGGAAATAGGGGTTGTGGTGGTTGAAACAAGCGAAGGTTGTTGTATAACTAATTTTATAAGGAAAGTTAAAGGCTATAGAAAGAGAGATTTGGTCGTTTAAAATAAATGAGATGGAGGTAATGAGATAAAATATGTAAGGGTTAATTAGTCATGAAATTTTGAGATATTTTGAAAATTGTACTAATATAAAGAGTCTATAAAGTTAATAGGACTAATTTTATGAAAAGAACTTCAATGTGACTAATTGCACCATTAGGTCTCCAAGCATGACTAATATATAGTTATGTATGTAAAGCACATGGGTTGAGCTACTATTTTATTGTCAAACACTATAAAAAATATTACGGTTTCATGTCTTCTCTATTAATGGTCATCATCATAATGCGAAAACATAAATAGAACATACCTTTGTCCATTGCGCAATTCGGAGAAGATAAATTCTATCCTTGTATATAAAACTGTAATTGATGAGATGAGTCGTCTTCCTTGTAGCTATTTCGAAAAAAAATTAAACTAATAAAAGACATTAAAATTAAAATAGAAAATAACAAGCACATAAGTTTATCCATTCTTTTTTCAATCTTGCTTCTCTTTGATGTGGGTATAGTCGAATTTTGAAGGACCTTTGTATCGCGACTCGTGAAAATCACCACTCGATAGATGAATTTCGTGTTATTTAACCTTGAGTCTTTTAGAAAAATTTGTTGAGGTAAAAGAGGGCATTTTTGTTCTTCTAGCTCCAAACTTCCAACAAAAGAATACAAATCTGCATTTGGGTCTTCACATCTAATGGCTACCTTGAAATTTTGGAACCTAGAGTCCTCATTCAGGTTTGACGTTGCTTTTACTGCTGGATTTATTTTTAATTGGTCTCTCCATCATGGTTTGTGGTTCAACATATCAGATGGATTCCTCGTAACTTGAAGAACGTAGGATGAGATTAACAGGAAATATATCATCCTTTTCAACCTGCACTATATCTCATACTCATAAGTTCCTCCAACACTCGATATCAAAATAATGACTATAATTAAAACCCAAAAAATGAAAGAAATTATCTCTAAGATTGGATTTTTATCTTACTTTTCTCATAATTAAGAGATGTGATACAAGAAAAATAGTATAATTAAAATAAAAGCCAAGAAATTTTGTCAAGTGAGACGTACTTATACAAACACATAAGATCCATACATAAATGAAAAAATATAAAAAAATCCCCACAATAAATAGAAAACACAATCCAACGCTATAGTTCATTTGAATGAGGCAATCTGCCCAACCATATGATTTTACACTACATGTACCCTTTTCATTCCTATAAAAATCCTCATATATTCCCAAATTACACTTTCGTAAATATTAAATTTCATCAATTTGTGTCAAAAAATAATAATGTTTAATCTCCAAACTTTATACAAATTATACTTTCCACCATAAACCTTATATTAAACAACTTTCGTTGCATGGGGAATTCGTACAAGTTAACTAGTCATAAAAGAAAACAAAGCACTCATATAAGATCCGCGACAGAAATTCAAGCCAAACTGGAGCGATCCTTAGATCGTGAAAAAATAAATGATCAGCGGAGCCACCATTCTGGTCGACCTGGATAGAGAAGAACTTTCCAGCCCCATCTATATGGATCGCTTTGAAGAATTTTTTCCTTAGCTACCCCTTATACTATAAGGACAAATTTTCAATCGAGTCATCTGTAGTTTTGGCTAAATTCCGTTGAATACACATTTTGGGTTCTATCGAGTCATTCAACTATCAACCATGAAGAATTTGGGCATCCGGTCTTTCGTACATCATCAAATCAATTTTAAAGGTATATGACCTAAATACTTTTTATGTGTTGGTGATAAACTCAATATTAATTAAAACGATTTTGTTTTTTCCAATTAGATTCAATCATTTCAAAATATGAAGTTTTCGTTGGAAATCTGCCCAGGTCGTTCGAACGACCTAGTTTGAACGATCCTGTTCAGACAATTTTACTAACGAACTTCTTCGCAAAATGATCAGAATACTTATTAGAAGTTTCATTAGAGATGTTGTTCCAACAAACATGCTTAAACAAACTTCCTTTGAAAAATGTTTTGAATTATCTTTAGATGCTCGTTCAAACATAGTCGTTCGAACGACCTGCACCAGTTTTGAAATTTTTAAAAAAAGTTGGCAGTTCCTTTTTTTAATAACTAATTTGGTCCACTACTTCTGGTATATCTTTAAAGTGGATGAAAATAACTATTTTAGAGATAGAACTTGCACTTTAGAAGAACAAATTCTCATCATCTCTTTTTAATAAACTCTCTCTAACACACATCACCATGATTGAACAAATTGAAGAACAAAAACCCCATACACTCTACATTGCTTTCATCATGGATGTATGCGGTGGAACTCTGCATGCTTTTTTATTAGAGATGGTCTTTGGGTTTTGGTGGATACCCATACACGAGATGTGTTGTGCCACGCGTTGGAGCTTTGCGTACTACAAACGAAGGTATAGGAGACGACATCAACAAGTCTTAGTGAGTCAAGTCTGTAAGTCTTTTGAGTCTCTTTGTAAAACCATATTTGTAGGGGATTTGTCTAGGCCTAGCTGTCCGAGGTTTTTCCCATTTGGGTTTTCCTCATACATCGGCGTGTTGTGGTTGTAATTGTTTATTTCATCTAAAAAATCACCTAGATGTATGTGTAGGTTAAAAATATAAAATTTGGTTTCAATCATAACTCTAGTTTAATTTGGTGCTTCCCTCTAACTTACATGATAATTGTGCAAGCTCACTTAGGAATTAGTATAGAATATCTAAAATTGGAATATATCTACACTTAGCCTAATTTATATTTTTGTGGAGAGTGTATTCAATGAAATTGATTAAATCTATATAACCTTGCAACTTCAAATTGGTATCAGAGCTAGTCCCTAAAAGTATTTTAGATGAATCCTGGAGGTTATATGGATAGCTTTTCGTCGAATAGACATCCTATGCTTGATGGAAAAAATTATACCTATTGGAAAGCACGTATAAAATCTTCAATGAAATCAATTGATGAACGTGTTTGGGTGGATGTTGAAAAAGGATGGTCCCCACCTTCTGTTGTTGTTGGAGAAGAAATTGTTTTAAAACCTATAGAGCAATCGAGCGAGGATGAATTGAAATTGTGTAACTTTAACTCTAAAGCTCTAAATGCTTTGTTTAGTGTTGCGACTCCCTATGAATTTCGTCGTATAATGACGTGTGAGACATCAAAGGAGGCTTGGAATATCCTCCAAGTTACTCATTGATATACCCACATATACCCACATCCAGGCCGAGGGTACCCTCCATTCGAACGAGGCTAAGATCTCTCATCATATATCAGACGACCCTCCAAGGGGCCGACCCCTCATCAGGCTCAGACGACCCGACAAGGGGACAACCCCATCATCATGGTCCGAATGACCCTACAAGGGTACGACAGTACGAGGCCTGCATTAGGCCAGGCTCACTGCCAGTAGGAACTTTGCCCTCGACCTCATATCATAGGCCGAGGGTGACATCACCATGGCGCGTGATTTGGGAGATGCGTGGAACAGTGCGTGTGGGGCTCATATGGCACGTGGAAGACCGTTATAACAATATCCCCCCCTCACGTGAGGGAATATTATGTCATCGCTAAGCACATGTGGCACCTCCAAGTGTCAATGGGAGATTGGCTAGATCATAACTCACATGCACCATGCATGCTTAGGGGGTACATTACACCCCCCAAGACCTATATATACTTGTCACCTACAACCCTGCAAAGGGATCGATAATTTATAACCCTAGCTAAAATTCTGCTTGTACACACAGTAGGGAGAGAGGAAGCTTATGTGCATTGTATCCCAGGCCATTAGTGCCCATACTTAGTGGATCACACACTCACAGTGGATGTATGTGTAATTGGTTGAACCACTATACATCATTGTCTTATTCCTCTTATACTCATCCCTTTTTATATACTTACACACATACATCTCTTTGGCTGCCATTGTTATTACTGTTTGAGCTCATCATCACTTATCTGGTGGTGCTAGATTTCAGCATCATCAATTTAGCACCGTTCGTGGGAAAGATAAGACATCTCTTCCTTTATACAGCTTGACCTCACCGGTCACCCTGGTGGTGAACCAGATCTCCCCCTTTGTGGAGCTGTTTCACCATTGAAAGAGACCCATTAGGGTTTCCAAGATCTTCAGTCTTTTGATCATTCAGCTCTCTATAGCTCAAACACATGGCACCGGAGATGCCACCACCACCTCTTCCTCCACCGAAAAGTGGAGTAGGAACCAGTTCCAGTCAACCACCACCTCAGTCTGAGATGGCTGATTTGGCATCCACCTTGAAGTCTCTGGTAATAAGCTAGCAAATTATACAGGAAGAGTTTACAACTCTAAGCCAAAACATACTAAGACAACCAGGGGCTCACCTGAGATGATTACTCCGGTAGCAGCTCCAGGGCAGCATGAGGCCAGGGGACCACCCCAGGCACCATGAAAAGACTTGCCACCTCCACAGCGGTGGAGAGATGTTGCTGACCCCTGATGTTTACGCCTGGGGAGGCAAGGAAACCTTTGCCCTGAGGACAGGTTTGATGATCTGGAGGGGGCGGAGGCCCCCATAGAATGCTAGGAGACGTATGAGGTCTCCAACAATACTGTGCGAACCCTCTAGGAGAGAAGAGGGAAGTGTGGAAGGAAAAATCCTAACCGTCGCCCGAGGGGCTCTGCTTTTGATCGTCTGAGCAGGGGGGTCGGCCTTTGAGAGGCTCGGCCTAGTAAATGACCTGCGGGAAAAATTGTCCAGATCAAGGAGTGCTGCAAGGTCTAGAAGGGAGGCAGCAGATGACCGACCCCTCGGGGGCCGACCCCAAGGACGGGACGACGGTCAAGGGGAAGTAAAAAGCTGACACAGGCCTACCGCAGCAGAACCCTTCGTCCACCTCAAAGAGGCGGCAAGGGATAACATCGGCCAGGCCGACCCTATGGGGCACTGGAATGACTCGATCCAGCGACTGGAGGACAAGATTGGCGATATTCTGAAGAGTCGGGACCCTCTTCAGAGAGGATACTCAATAGGCTCACCCTTTGTGGCAAAGATAGTCAACTTCCCCACGACATCCAAGTTTAAGCCACCAACGGTCACCCCTCAGTATGATGGGAGTACCAACCCTATCCGCCATATTGAGATGTACCAATCAGTGGCAGACATATACTCTATCTCATATGAGATGAGGTGTTGTGCCTTTTTTGGCACTCTGACTGGGGCTGCACATGTCTGGTACATGTCTCTTCCAAAAAACTCCGTTGACAGCTTCAAACAGTTGGCAGACCGGTTTATCCATAACTTTTTCTTTGGGGTGAGGCCATAGAAGAAAACCACACACCTGCTCTATGTTAACCAGGGGAAGAACGAGAGCCTAAGTGACTACGTATCCAGATTCAACAAAGAAAAGTTTGAGGTTAAAGACTATGAGGAAAGCATAGCCATGACCGCTCTCATTGGAGGACTCCAAAAGGGGAAGCTATTATGGAAGCCTGCTGAAGACCCTACAAGGATAATGGCTGAATTGCTGTCGACAGTAGGAAAGGTGATGAACGCCGAAGAGGCGATGGTCACAAAATATGAAGATGAAAGAGGAGGCACTAGTAGGGGTAAGTACCATAAAAATAACAAAGAGGGGAAGAAGAGGTCTACAGATGACAAGTTTGTTGATTACACCCCTCTGACGGTCAGCTGCGAATATATTCTCAATGAGATAAAGAGTGACCGGTCCTTGAAGTGGTGTGAGAAGTTGAGGGAAACCCTCCACAAGAGGAACAAAAACATGTGGTGTGAATTTCACCAAGACCATGGCCACATGATAGACAAATGCTTTGCACTGAAAGATGAGATTGAAAAAATGTTAAAAGAAGGGAAGTTAAGGAAGTACGTTGACAAAGGTGCCTTCAAGAGGGGCCGAGGGGACGACCCCAGAAAGAAGCGAGGTGATGCATGTAGAGAAAGTCCTCCAAGAAGAGGGGACGACCCTTCTGATGATGAGGATGACCCTGACCTCCCTCCAAGAGACAACCACGACCCTGTCAAGAGACTTAATATGATCTCATTCGGTGTGGGAATGATCTCCAGGGGTCTAGCAGGAGGAGGGTTAGAGGTCGTCGATAGGAAGGCCCATGTAGCTGAAGCCAAGGTAGTGACAAAAGATGTACACTCAACCTCTGTTGAGGCGAAGTCAGAAAAGAGGAAGAAGGTCGATATGGATACTCTGATAGTGGGGTTCTCAAGAATGGACTTCAAAGTCCTCTTAGTGCCACATGATGACCCCCTCGTCATCACTACCAGGGTGCATGGATGCGAGGTGCCGAGGATCTTGGTAGATGGGGGTAGCTCTGTAGATGTGATGTTTTGGCCGTGCTTCAAAGCCTTAGGCCTCAGCCGTGCTAGACTCGTCCCATACCATCACCCATTGATTGGGTTCAGTGGGGAAAAATTTCATCCCCTTGGAGTGTATGAGGCCGGAGTTAGGATGGGAGACGAGTGGCCGAGATGACTTACCAAGAAGGTCAGCTTCTTTATGTTGCAGGAATATGTCTTCTCGGCCTATAACATTATATTGGGGCGAGTAGCCCTCAAGGCGTTTGAAGCTGTGCCGTCTATGATCCATCAGATGATTAAATTTCAAACCCCTTATGGGGTAGGGGAAGTCCAGGGAGACCAGACGACAACGTGGGAATGTTATTTTAACTTCGCCGAAGAAAGAGAGGCGCACAAGAAGGCAACAACCACTTACAATATTGACACCCTTGACCCCAGGGATGAGAAAAAACTCAAGAAAGGAGAAGCCGCATAAGAGGTATAATCCATCATCCTCAATGAGGATGAGCCGAAAAAACCGTCTAAGTCGGCAAAGCTCTAAAGATAGACATAAAAGAAGACCTCATCAAGCTGCTAAGGAGAAGACGGAGTGTCTTTGCATGGAGTCATGCAGATATGCCAGGGATCGACCCCGAAATTATGAGCCACAAGCTCAACGTGGTAGAGGGTGCGAAGCCAGTAAAGCAAAAGAGGAGGATTTGTTCTTGAGAGAAGTATGAGGTCAGTAGGGATGAGGTCAAAAAGGTGGAAGATGAAGAGTTTATCAGGGAGGTCATCTATCTGGAATGGCTGTCCAATGCAGTCATTGTCCCAAAATCCAACGGGAAGTGGAGGATGCGCGTAGACTTCATGTAATACCCCGTATTTTTATGCTACATTAATTTGGGGATTTATTAAATTTAAGGGATTTATTAAATTTAATGTGAATTAATTATTTAATAAAAATTCGGAAATTAATTATGTTATAATTATTAACGTGACGAGAGTTAGTAATTATGGGAAATTCGTTGAATATTACTAATGAGAAAAGTAATATATAATATTGGTTATATTGAATGTCACGAGTGAATAAAATGAAAATTTTGGAAATTTGAGTCGGGACGCGCCAATGTCGCGTCGGGACTAAATATTGATAAATAAAAGTGAATATTTTATAAGTTGTTCGTATGGTCGTTTTGAGTGCGCCAACGCGTCCGGAAGGGTCGAGATAGTCAAAAAAGTGTACCCGGGGGTTTAGTTTGGGTCTCGGGGCGGTTTTAGGCCTAATTAGTACCCCGAGAGGGCGTTTTGGACATTTCACAATTATGGGTAATTAAACCCACGAAATTCTAAGGGTTATATCAGATGTATAAGGTTGCCTTATAGGGTTAGAACAACCGAAGACAAGTGACGGCCATAGGAGAGGAAGGAGAGAGCTCTCAAGGCAAATCCAAGGCCCAAAATCCATCCATTTGCACCGCCACCACCCCCAACGCGTAGATCGCGCGACGGGGAACGCAACCACACCAAAATCATCTGCAAATCAGAACACCAAAAATCCCAGGCAAGTGTTTATCTTGCTTATTTCGTTGGTGTATCTTTCATATTAGTTTAGGAGTAATTAGAATGAGTTTTATGGAGGAAAACCAATGATAGGAGATAGGAATCGCATGTAGTTATGGTTTAAATGATATTCCTGGAAACCCTTACAATGTAGAGGAATTACCCATGAAATTATGATGTTTATAAGAAGAAATTTCTGGAAATACTTGTTAGAACCATGTATAAGAGAATTCTAGGGTTCTTGATAATTATAATAATTTTTGGGCTGTTAATCCATGTATAATGATAGAAATCCTCATGCTTCACGTTGGAAATACCTAGTAGGATGAAATAATGTTAGTAGTATAATTTTTGAGACGTTTGGGATTGAAAGATATGAAATTGGTGAAGGTTAGAAGATGAAAACCGTAACTGTAATTCTGCAGAAATCGAAATACCTGTTTGATCGATCGATCGAACCCAGAGCTTCGATCGATCGAAGGTTCGCTCGATCGAGTCCCAGACCTCGATCGATCGACCACTGCTGGCAGACTCCTATTTCCATTTTTAAATTAGTTAAATTCAATTTAATGTGAAATAATTCTTGGACATCCTTAATAAAGTGTTTTGGGAGATAGGGAAGATCAGTAGGACATATGAATAATTTTGGGACTTTTGATATGAGACGAGAATTGTATTTTGGGGATAATTACTTAAGGGGCGATGAATTTATGTATTAAAGGGAGAGATACATAAGAGGGTTACGTTGTAACATAAAAAGGACACCTACTGAATTTTATACTCGGGAGGATAGAGTCCATGTGACTTACGTAATAAGTTGGAAGAATCCTTCGAATTAAGGTTAGAGACGAACCCTTATACGCGATACTAATAATGTGAAAATAAGGATAAATGTCGTAACTATGGGATTTCATATATACCTAATATTGATATGGTAATATTAGTATAGTCATATGATTGTGTATGCATATACTATCTATGTGTGAAAATCCTGCCCACGCTACTTGCTATCCCTGAGGTTACCGCACTGGGACAGTCTTATCTCGATGGGACCTTTATGGGGGATATTGACTTGTACCCTAGAAGATAGATATCCTTGGTACAGACTATCGATGGGATAGTTCAGACGGTCCTAAGAGACACAGGCATGTGCCAACCTCTTAGAGACTTGGAATCTATGCTTCGCCTCAATATTGTTTGTGTATGTGTTAATACAATTCGAGAGTGATTCCGAATTTGTATTCCCCTTAATATGAGTGATATGGGGTTTCGGATAGTAGAGTATGCCCGCACCATAGGTGTATTTGGGGTGCTGTTATAATATATATATTATACGAGTAGTTAATATATATATATGAAATTCTGGAATCTGGAACTTCCTACTGTGATTTGATATGTAGGATATGGTTGATGACTCAAATTGTAATACTTGTTTTGAGATAGTATAATATGGCACTGGAAAACTTTATTGATTAATAAAGTTAAAATGAGAACTTTGGTTACTAATTGAAATATTCTTTTCAAACAATTGTATCGTTAAATTTTGAATCCTGCGAATAACCTAAGATAAGTTAAATCATTGGGGAAAGATAGTGGGATATATGACGAGATAGACCATTGGTAAGGTTAGTGCGATAGGTGTGCACATTAGAAGAGAGGTGAGAATTTCTCAAGAGAGTGTCGCACTAATATGTTGTTGCATTGGCCTGTATCAATTTAAATACTTGCTAAACGAATTTTTAAATAATATACACTATCGGGCTCTGACCCCTTTCTCTCTCTCTCTCTCTCTCTTGTATATATATGTATTTACTACAGGTGCCCAGCCACAGGGGTGTCTTGCTTAGGATCCCTTGGAAGGAACGTGCTGCAGCTTAGGTGGGAGTTGCAGGCCACTTGCTTAGACGATTTCATTTATTTGATTCCACTTCTATGATTCTCAGTTACTGGGGCACGTGTCGCCCTTTCCACTATTTATCTGTTCTGTTGGGACATTTGTATTCCAGTTATTTCTAGTATTGTTACTTTGGGATTTATTACGGTTTGGATGTTCTACTTTAAATTTTAATGTTAGGATTCAATTGTCGAATGTTTAAATTATTTGGATTATTTATTCCAGGATTATTGTGGTATGTTTTTATATTCAATTGTTGTAAGTAATTAAATCTTGTTTTCAAAATAAAATTTGGAAAGTAATGTTTAAAAATGGTTTGACACTTAGATTAATTAATTAGGGTGTTAATTTGGAAAATTTATTTTCACGACAGTGATGCTAAGAATGAACCAACTGTTCACCTTGATTTTAATTTAATAAAGGAGTGATCGCCCGATATTTAATTAGGCGGGGTGTCACTGGTGGTATCAGAGCATCAGGTTCTAGTGTCCTTTAGGATCTGTGCGGCTTATTATGCTTTCAGCGTTGCTTTCTTTGATATAGAGCCCTATTTTTAGGATTGTTGTATTTCTGCTTTTACATTACGTCTTCAGCTATTTGAGATTTGATCATGAATGTAGACTAATAAACTTCTTCACGTTTCAGATGCCTCCGAGACGTGCACCGAAGGATAGGCATGCCCAGGCCGAGCAGCCAGCAGCTCCGGCACAAGGCACTATGAATGCTAATGAAGTAGCCACCATTGTTGCTCATCCGGTGAATGCCGTGCTAGCAGTGGTTCAGCAGGCTCCACCCAAAATTCAGGCAATGGCGCCAGTACCAGCGCAGCTTCCATCTGAATGGGAGAGGGTTAGGGATGTTTTTCAGAAGGCGCATCCCCCTGAGTTCTCTGGTAGCTCAGATATCTTCACAGCCAGCCAATGGAAGAAAGACATCCAGCGGCATCTTCGTATGTATGAGTGCACCGACGTGAAAAGGCAGTTATTGGCTTCCTTTTAGCTGGTGGGGGCCGCTTTGCAGTGGTGGGAGTCCACTACCACCTTGGAGGAGAGGGACACGATCCCTATTCAGTCGTTCTTGGAGCGATTTAACCGCAAGTATT
This sequence comes from Sambucus nigra, assembly GCA_949130495.1. Classification (NCBI taxonomy): domain Eukaryota; kingdom Viridiplantae; phylum Streptophyta; class Magnoliopsida; order Dipsacales; family Adoxaceae; genus Sambucus; species Sambucus nigra. The sequence goes on from OX422216.1 coordinate 21,695,300, forward strand.
TTCCACCCACCGTGCAGACTGAGATGAGGTGGAAATTACTGAGTTTGAAGCAGGAGAATTCTACCGTAGCTGAGTATGAGGAGGAGTTCACGAGACTTCTCACCATAGTGCCAGATGAGGCACCTACTGAGAGTAAGAAAATTATGTTGTTTGTGGACAGGTTAGCTTGGAGGATCCGTCAGCATCTTATAGGGAATCTATCTCTGAGTACTTTCACTGATGTACTCAATGCTGCGTTACTACATTGCCAGGATCGCCGCTTCCATCTGCAGGGAAGCAAGAGAGCAGGAAAGTCCAGCCAGCAGGGCAGGACCGGGGGTAATAGTGCTAGTGGGGCACCATCTCATGGACAGACTCGTTAGCACGAGCAGAGTTCCCATGGGGGACCCTACTAAGCGATTCCGTTCAGGTGATTCCAGGCAGGGATTTGGGGATTATAGGCACGGTCAGCACGGTCAGCCTAATCATCAGGGCCAGCAAGGCCAACACCAACAGCAGGGTCAGTAGCAGGGCCAACAGCGTGTTCGTCAGGGCCAAGAGGGCCAGTGGCGGGGAGGTAACGGCCAGCAGGTCCGCGGTCAATAGGGTCAGAGGGGAGGCAACTTCAAAGGCCGATGTTTTGGGTGTGGTAAGCACGGCCATAGGCGCCAGGATTGTTCGGAGGGAGATAGGGACCCACAGCAGCAGGGTGCCCGTAATGAGACATAGAGGCCACTTTTTCCACCTGCCCTCCCAGCTCCAGCCCAGGTGCCAGCCATTCCAGCAGCTCCAGTGTAGTAGGGGGAGTTACAGTACAGACGTGTCTATAACGTCCACCAGGCAGTAACTCCACAGGCACCACCCGCGATTGAGGGTATGTTTCCTATCCATGGTACTATGGGTCGGGTTTTGTTTGATACTGGGGCGACACATTGTTTTATAGCTACGCATTTTGCAAAGGCCTTAGGGTTGTTAGCCATAGCAGAGAGCACAGTGACGTGTGTAGACTCACCATTGGGGAGTGGGTCGCTTATTTTCTTTATATGCCGGGGAGTGGGGGTAGAGATTGGTAGCTTGGTACTACCTGCAGACATGTTAGTCTTAGATATGCATGAGCATGATGTTATTATCGGTATGGATTAGCTCGCAGCATATAGAGCCATGATTGATTGCTTCGGTGGGAGCATTGTTTTTTCCATTCCGGGGTAAGAGATGTTTGTAGTGGCGATGCCTCGCCCAGAGGGAGGTTCGACCGCTCATTTGTATTATATAGATAAGGATGCCTCTAAGGAGGTTTTGATTCCTTTAGACTCGATTCCAGTCGTTCGTGAGTATTCCGATGTATTCCAGGAGATACCAGGCCTACCCCCCAGTCGAGAGATAGACTTTGTCAAAGATTTATTGCCAGATATGAGACCTATAGCATGCGCCCCTTACCGTATGGCTCCGACGGAGATGCGAGAGTTACGAGATCAGATAGAGCAGCTGTTAGGTCAGGGTTTTATTCGCAGGAGTACCTCACCTTGGGGCGCTCCAGTTCTATTTGTGAAAAAGAGAGATGGTTCACTGAGGTTATGTGTGGACTACCGGGAGTTGAACAAGGTCAGGATACTGAATAAGTATCCGTTGCCTCGAATCGATGATCTGTTTGACCAGCTGAGGGGAGCAACTTTCTTTTCGAAGATATATCTGAGGTCGGGGTACCATCAGCTATGTATTAGAGAGCAGGATGTTTCAAAGACTGCCTTATTGACGAGATATGGGTCTTACGAGTTCAGAGGGATGCCATTTGGTCTCACAAATGCTCCAGCCGTATTCATGGACTTAATGAACCGAGTATTCAGAGAGTTCTTGGATCAGTTTGTCATCGTCTTTATAGATGACATTTTTATATATTCACACTCCGAGGAGGAGCATGCCGAGCACTTGAGGCAGGTTCTTCAGACTTTACGAGAGCATCAGTTGTATGCTAAGTACGAGAAGTGTGGATTCTGGTTGCGAGAGGTACAGTTCTTGGGGCATGTTGTTTCTTAATAGGGGATAGCAGTTGACCCGAGTAAAGTGTCAGCGGTGAGGGAGTGGGGACAACCCACTACACCGACGGAAGTGCGTAGTTTCTTGGGCTTAGCCGAATACTGCAGGAGATTCATTTGGGGATTCTCCAAAATAGCGGGTCCATTGACGAACCTGACTCGCAAAGGGGTACCATATGTTTGGGATGATGCTTGTCAATTGGCTTTCGACGAGCTGAAAGACAAGCTTACTTCAACACCAGTCCTTGCTTTGCCAAAGCCGGGTGTGGAGTACCTGGTTTACACCGATGCCTCTTTACGGGGACTTGGGGGAGTACTTCAGCAGGAAGAGAAGGCTATAGCTTTTGCCTCCCGCAAGCTTAAGCCGCATGAGAAGAATTACCCCACCCACGACCTGGAGTTAGCAGCGGTCGTCTTTGCATTGAGGATATGGAGACACTATTTATTGGGGGGAAAATTCCGTTTCTTCATAGATCACAAATCACTGCAGTACCTGTTCACTCAGCGAGAGCTGAATATGCGTCAGTGCAGATGGTTAGAGTTTGTGAAGGACTATCAGTTCGACATACAGTATCATCCGGGGAAGGCTAACGTAGTTGCTGATGCGTTGAGTCGTAGACCAGTAAATGAGGTAGAGGATGTTTGGAAAGCGAGGTGGAAGGAGTTAGGTCACCAAGACGCAGTAGCCCGTTCCTTCATATCTGTTATGACAGTTACACCCGAGAATTTTACGAGGGTGATACATGCACAGACCACAGACCCGTTTTGCCAGGAGCAAATTGTACGACTTTTAGCTGAAGGTGCTGAGTCCTATTCTGTTAGTTCTGACGGGGGTTTGAGGTTTAATGGGAGGTTAGTGGTTCCAGAAGGGGCAGAATTGTGTCATGCAGTGATGACCCAATCTCACGGGTCCCGATTTGCAGTGCATCCTGGAGGATATAAGATGTACCAGGATATGAGGAGACAATACTGGTGGAGTGGGATGAAGAAAGACATTGCTGAGTTTGTGTCCAAGTGTTCTACCTGCCAGCTAGTGAAGGTGGACCATCAGAAACCATCAGGGTTTCTTCAGCCATTGGAAATACCTGCGTGTAAGTGGGAGACTATTTCCATGGATTTTATTACAGGGTTGCCTACATCACAGCGGGGCCACGACTCCATCTGGGTGATTGTAGACCGTTTGACCAAGGTGGATCATTTTCTGCCGGTGCAGACAAATTATACCACGGGTCAGTATGCTCAGTTGTTCATTTATGAGATTATCAGATTACATGGGGTGCCCCTGAATATTGTGTCAGATAGAGACAAGATTTTCGTGTCACATTTCTCGGAAAGTTTTCAGGAGGCTATGGGTACTGAGTTGAGGTTGAGTTCAGCTTATCACCCACAGACAGATGGACAGACAGAGCGTACAAATCAGATGTTAGAGGATATGCTACGCATGTACGATCTAGATTTTGAAGGAGGTTGGGAGCCACACCTTTCACTGGTAGAGTTTGCTTATAATAATTCTTATCAGTTCACGATTGGCATGGCTCCATTTGAGCCTTTGTATGGCAGGCCTTGTCGTTCTCCAACTTGTTTGCTCGAGGTGGGGGATAACAAGTTGTTAGGACCGGAGGTGATTCAGGAATCCTCCGCGAGGATTGAGATGATTACGAGTCGCATTCGAGTAGCCCAGGACAGGCAGAAGAGCTACGCCGATGCGAAACGTTTCTTCCGGGAGTTTAATGTGGGGGACCAAGTGTTACTGCGAGTATCTCCTATGAAAGGAGTTATGAGGTTCGGGAAGAAAGGGAAATTGGCCCCGAGGTACGTGGGACCATTTCCCATTATCGAGAGGATTGGGCCAGTATCATACAGATTGGGACTACCAGAGCATTTACATCGCATTCACGATGTATTCCACATCTCGTCGTTGAGACGGTATCTTCGAGATGATATGGACCATACTAACATTGCGATAGATGAGATAGACTTACAGCCTGACACCTCTTACGAGGAGAGACCGGTGGCTATCCTAGACTATAGTGAGAGGAGATTGAGGTCGAAGATAGTTCCACTTGTACGGGTCCAGTGGGAGCACCACCATGTGGAGGAATCCACTTGGGAGCGCGAGGCCGATATGCGCGAGAGATATCCCGATTTGTTCTTACCAGGTATGCCTTGATTTCCGAATTTCGGGACGAAATTCCGTTATTAGGGGGGAAGTATGTAATACCCCGTATTTTTATGCTACATTAATTTGGGGATTTATTAAATTTAAGGGATTTATTAAATTTAATGTGAATTAATTATTTAATAAAAATCCGGATATTAATTATGTTATAATTATTAACGTGACGAGAGTTAGTAATTATGAGAAATTTGTTGAATATTACTAATGAGCAAAGTAATATATAATATTGGTTATATTGAATGTCACGAGTGAATAAAATGACAATTTTGGAAATTTGAGTCGGGACGCGCCCGTGTCGCGTCGGGACTAAATATTGATAAATAAAAGTGAATATTTTATAAGTTGTTCGTATGGTCATTTTGAGTGCGCCACCGCGTCCGTAAGGGTCGAGATAGTCAGAAAAGTGTACCCGGGGGTTTAGTTTGGATCTCGAGGCAGTTTTAGGCCTAATTAGTACCCCGGGAGGGCATTTTGGACATTTCACAATTATGGGTAATTAAACCCACGAAATTCTAAGGGTTTGCCTTCTAGGTTTAGAACAACCAAAGACAAGTGACAGCCATAGGAGAGGAAGGAGAGAGCTCTTAAGGCAAATCCAAGCCCCAAAATCCATCCATTTGCACCGCCACCACCACCAACACGTAGATCGCACGACGGGGAACGCAACCACACCAAAATCATCTGCAAATCAGAACACCAAAAATCCCAGGCAAGTGTTTATCTTTCTTATTTCGTTGGTGCATCTTTCATATTAGTTTAGGAGTAATTAGAATGAGTATTATGGAGGAAAACCAATGATATGAGATAGGAATCGCATGTAGTTATGGTTTAAATGATATTCCTGGAAACCCTTACCATGTAGAGGAATTACCCACGAAATTATGATGTTTATAAGAAGAAATTTATGGAAATACTTGTTAGAACCATGTATAAGAGAATTCTAGGGTTCTTGATAATTATAATAATTTTTGGGCTGTTAATCCATGTATAATGATAGAAATCCTCATGCTTCACATTGGAAATACCTAGTAGGATGATATAATGTTAGTAGTATAATTTTTGAGACGTTTGCGATTGAAAGATATGAATTTGGTGAAGGTTAGAAGATGAAAACCGTAACTGCAATTCTGCAGAAATCAAAATACCTGTTTGATCGATCGATCGAACCCAGAGCTTCGATCGATCGAAGGTTCGCTCGATCGAGTCCCAGACCTCGATCGATCGACCACTCCTTGGAGACTCCTATTTCCATTTTTAAATTAGTTAAATTCAATTTAATGTGAAATAATTCTTGGACATCCTTAATAAAGTGTTTTGGGAGATAGGGAAGATCAGTAGGACATATGAATAATTTTGGGACTTTTGATATGAGACGAGAATTGTATTTTGGGGATAATTACTTAAGGGTCGATGAATTTATGTATTAAAGGGAGAGATACATAAGAGGGTTACGTTGGAACATAAAAAGGACACCTACTGAATTTTATAATTGGGAGGATAGAGTCCATGTGAGTTACGTAATAAGTTGGAAGAATCCTTCGAATTAAGGTTAGAGACGAACCCTTATACGCGATACTAATAATGTGAAAATAAGGATAAATGTCGTAACTATGGGATTTCAGATATACCTAATATTGATATGGTAATATTAGTATAGTTATATGACTGTGTATGCATATACTATCTATGTGTGAAAATCATGCCCACGCTACTTGCTATCCCTGAGGTTACCGCGCTGGAACAGTCTTATCTCGATGGGACCTTTATGGGGGATATTGACTTGTACCCTAGCAGATAGATATCCTTGGTACAAGCTATCGATGGGATAGTTCAGACGGTCCTAAGAGACGCAGGCATGTGCCAACCTCTTAGAGACTTGGAATCTATGCTTCGCCTCAATATTGTTTATGTATGTGTTAATACAATTCGAGAGTGATTCCGAATTTGTATTCCCCTTAATATGAGTGATATGGGGTTTTGGATAGTAGAGTATGCCCGCACCATAGTTGTATTTGGGGTGCTGTTATAATATATATATTATACGACTAGTTAATATATATATATAAAATTCTGGAATCTGGAACTGCCTACTGTGATTTGATATGTAGGATATGGTTGATGACTCAAATTGTAATACTTGTTTTGAGATAGTATAATATGGCACTGGAAAACTTTATTGATTAATAATGTTAAAATGAGAACTTTGGTTACTAATTGAAATATTCTTTTCAAACAATTGTATCGTTAAATTTTGAATCCTGCGAATAACCTAAGATAAGTTAAATCATTGGGGAAAGATACTGGGATATATGACGAGATAGACCATTGGGAAGGTTAGTGCGATAGGTGTGCACATTAGAAGAGAGGTGAGAATTTCTCAAGAGAGTGTCGCACTAATATGTTGTTGCATTGGCCTGTATCAATTTAAATACTTGTTAAACGAATTTTTAAATCATATACACTATCGGGCTCTGACCCATTTCTATCTCTCTCTCTCTTGTATATTTATGTATGTACTACAGGTGCCCAGCCACAGGGGCGTCTTGCTTAGGATACCTTGGAAGGAACGTGCTGCAGCTTAGGTGGGAGTTGCAGGCCACTTGCTTAGACGATTTCATTTATTTGATTCCACTTCTATGATTCTCAGTTATTGGGGCACGTGTCGCCCTTTCCACTATTTATCTGTTCTGTTGGACATTTGTATTCCAGTTATTCTAGTATTGTTACTTTGGGATTTATTACGGTTTGGATGTTCTACTTTAAATTGTAATGTTGGGATTCATCTGTCGAATGTATAAATTATTTGGATTATTTGTTCCAAGATTATTGTGGTATGTTTTTATATTCAATTGTTGTAAGTAATTAAATCTTGTTTTCAAAATAAAATTTGGAAAGTAATGTTTAAAAATGGTTTGACACATAGCTTAATTAATTAGGGTGTTAATTTGGATAATTTATTTTCACGACAGTGATGCTAAGAATGAACCAACTGTTCACCTTGATTTTAATTTAATAAAGGAGTGATCGCCCGGTATTTAATTAGGCGGGGTGTCACACTTCACAGACCTCAACAAAAATTATCCCAAAGACAGCTTATCTCTCCCCCGCATTGATCAGATGGTATACGCTACCGTAGGCCATGAGCTCATGAGCTTCATGGATGCCTATTTAGGGTACAACTGGATCTTCATGAACCCTGAAGACTCAGAGAAAATAGCCTTCATTATCGATAAGGGGAGCTACTGTTATAGGTCCATGCCCTTTGGCCTAAAAAATGCGGGGGCAACCTATCAGCGCCTTGTGAATAAAATGTTTCAAGACCAAATTGGGAAGTCTATGGAGGTTTATGTGGATGACATGCTGACCAAAAGCTTAAAGGCCGAGGATCATGTGGCCGACCTCGAGAGGACCTTTAACACATTGACAAGTATCGAATGAAGCTCAACCCGACCAAATGTGTCTTCGGGGTCAGAGCAGGGAAGTTCTTGGGGTTCATTGTTAACCAAAGAGGCAACGAGGCCAATCCTAAAAAGATAAGGGCCCTCATAGAAATGAAGACCCTACAGACCATCAAAGACGTTTAAAGGCTCACAGGTCGAGTGGCTGCTTTGAATAGGTTTATGTCCAGAGCTACAGACAGGTGCTTACCATTCTTCAAAATTCACAAAAAGGCTTTTGAATGGAGCGAAGAGTGTGATGAGGCTTTCAAGGAGCTAAAGACATATTTAGGGTCTCCCTTGCTATTGTCATGGCCCGTACAGGGTGAACGGCTATATGTGTACCTAGCCGTCTCAAAATCATCCATCAGCACAACCATTGTGAGAGAAGAGGACGGGGTACAAAAGCCCGTATATTTCAACAGTAAGGCACTCCAAGGGGCAGAGCAAAGATACCCAACGATGGAGAAGTTAGCCTATGCTTTGATCCATGCATCAAGAAAGATGAAGCCATACTTTCAGTCCCATACAATGGTCATCCTCACTGACTCTCCTCTTAGGTAGGTCTTGCACAAGCCAGAAAAATTGAGGAGGCTAATGGCCTGGGCTATTGAGTTGGGAGAGTTTGACATTGTATATTAACCAAGGACGGCCATTAAAGGGCAAGCATTAGCAGATTTCGTGGCTGAATTTACTTGGGAAGATGATGAGGCTAAAGATGAGAGCCTCGAAGAGAGAGATACACGGCAAGGCAGAGTTGTTGACTCACCCGCAGAAAAGGCAAAGACAAGCACAGCTAGAGAAAAAGTGGCCGGAAATGAAGAGGGAAGATATCTCTTTAGACAGGGGTCCCTCACTGAGGGAAATTTCTCGAAGGAAAGGACAGTGTGGAGCCTCTTCGTTGACGGGTCCTCTTACAAAAGCGAAAGTGGGGCTGGATTAATAGTATCAGCACCATACGGTACAAACATCGAGTACTCCCTAAGGTTCAACTTCAAAGCCTCCAACAACGAGTCTAAGTATGAAGCTCTGATAGAGAGCCTCTCCTTGGCTAAGTCTCTTAGTATCTACCAGGTCTTGGTCCATAGTGATTCGAGACTAGTGGTGAATCAGATACTAGGAGCGTACGAGGCTAAGGATGAGAGAATGGCGAAATGTCTCGAAAGGGTAAAACCACTATTGAAGAGATTCATAGAATTAAAGTTGAAGAGGATACCTAGGCTTGATAATGGCTGGGCCCATACACTTGCTAGGCTGGACTCAGTAACTAGGATAGATATCAGGAGGGAAGTCCCGGTAGAAATTTTGCTTCGACCAACGATCGATGAAGAAGAGGTAACACTTGGCTCTTGCTTAAATATTAACAGGTAAGCTTCGTGGATGGACCCTATAATTAAATACATTAAAGAAGGGGAGATGCCAGAAGAAAAATAAGAAAAGAAAAAGATGAGATATAGAGCTGCAAAATTCACTGTCATCGGAGACACCTTGTACAAAAAGGGGTTCTTGCTCCCATTACTTAGGTGTGTGCACCCATCTAAAGTCCCACACATCTTGCAAGATGTGCACGAGGGGTCATGTTCAAGCCATATTGGTGGAAGGTTTTTGGTGAAGAGGGTAGTAACCTAGGGATACTGGTGGCCGACCTTGGGGAAAGATGCCACGGCATATGTAAAAAAGTGTGATAAATGTCAAAGATTTGCCACCGTCCCTCACCATCCCCATCAGCCTCTTACCTCCATTACATCCCCATGGACATTTGTAGTGTGGGGGATCGACCTGGTATGACCCTTGCCTAGGGCCATCAATAACTATCGGTTCCTCATCATAGCAATTGACTATTTTTCAAAATGGGTGGAGACGGAGCCAATGGTAATGATCACTGAGCAGAAGACCTTCCAGTTTATCTGGAAGAATATTATATGCAGATATGGTCTCCCCAACACCCTCATTTTGGATAATGGGACTCAATTGAAGAATACATCTCTAGAGAAGTACTCTGAAAGGGTGAGTATCAAGAAATTTTTCTCTACCCCAGGCAGACCTCAAGCCAACGGGCAAACGGCACTACAAGAAAAATGATCATTTATGTCAGTCAAAAACTGACATAAATGACCATTTATGTCAGTTTTAGAATTTTTCAAAACTGACATATAAAGCCCTGACATAAATATTCGTAAAACTGACATAAATAAGATCACATTTATCTCAGTTTTTAAGAACACACATAAAAACTACGGTATTCACCATGTTTTTAATCACATTTTCACAAAAAACTGACATAAATAACACCACATTTATGTCAATTTTAGTAATTTTATGAGAGTTTTATCGAAACTGACATAAATGTTGATATAAAATGTAAAAAAAAAATATTACTCCATTAATAGACAACTATTATTTGAGGTTAAATGAACCCTTGTAAATAGATAATAAATAGTCGAACAACATTCAAATAGTCTAAATTTCATCAAACAAATTCACATATAACTTGAAATATACAATATTCATCAAAGAAAATAACATTGTGCCTCAAATAAACAAAGTGTCAATTTAAAAAAAAAATGGATAGAGTCTCCTTTGTTTGTTGGACTATCCACCCAAGGGGTAACAACCAATCCAACAAAATGTAAAATTGAAATAAATGGCAACCTAGTTATTTACGTGATAATATCCTAAAAATAGTGATGATACATCACAATATCCAAAAACTAGCATTGCGAATTACATCATAAGAATCACAATCCAAAATACTACTCAAGCTAGGACGTTGTCGAACGAAATGTTCGATCCAATTTGTTCTCGACGCTATCCAACCCAGAATGAGTAACCCTGCAATCAAATATAATCAACATAGTTTTCATCAAAACACAATCATCTCAACACATTGTCATTACAACATAACAAAATACAATTACTCGGAAATACCTAATATATATAATCCGTAATGAACTCAATGAACTCCATTTGAACTTCATTTAGTTCATTCAACGTGTATGTCACTTTATCGGACAATCTTCTCATCTAAAAAATTGAAGATAGAATTGAATTTATTATTACGGTATATAATAGTTAATAACTAAACAATATTTTATATAATAGGACAAAAAGAGAACATTGGTAACATACCTTTGTTTGAAAAGGTAAGGAAGGATCCTCCATGAAGTACTTCATGAACTTCAACACAAAATATCCGCAATAAAGAGTACCATTTCCTTGCGTTGGGCACTAGTCAACACAAAACATTACTAGTGAACAAATAATAAAGAGTACAAGTCTAAAATATTTTTTATACAACACAAACAAGTGTAAAAACTATAATAATTTTGGGCAGAATTTCCTCTCTTTATAGGACTATCCATCCTACTCAAAAAATATAAAATACTCCAACAACAAAACTAATAGTTCATAACAACTCATGGGCTCAATGAGAGTTATTTCATTTAAAATCTGTCAAATCAATGTGAAGAGAAAAGCTGAAATTGAATCTCCATGTATCAATCCTATTAGAGATCCAATTTCTTATTTAGGCCTGCATTCACAAAAAATCAGATATTTGGCCAACTAAAAACAGTCAAGTGCACCTCATCCATCTAGCTGAAAATCATTGTACTCAAAAACTAAATTTCAAAATTTCAAATTCACATGGCCATGCCAACTATTATACTGTATATATATATATATATAATATATGTATAATATACTGCATATATATATATATACAGCATTATATATATACAATATAATATATGCATAATATACTGCATATATATTATACATAATATATATATATATACTGCTGTAATATTATACATATATTATATATATATATATATATATATATATATATATATATATATATAATACATGTATACTGCATATATATATATACAGCATTATATATATATATATATATATCTGTATATATATATACAGCATTATACAGCATTATATATATATATATATACAGCATTATACTGTATATATATATATACAGCAGTATAATGTGACATCAACACTAAATCAGCATTATACTGTATATATATATATACAGCAGTACAATATGACATCAACACTAAATCAGTCAAACATGAATATATTGGTGAAACAAGCAATAATGTGAATTCCATGGATGTAGATTACTTTCTTGATGAAATATTTTTAGATGCTACCTATAGCCTTCAATTTGAAAATGGATCATTCCTGGAAACTAATGATCTTAGAAATCCAGTTGAGTCAGATCCCACAGGTTTTAAAATTAATGATTTTTGAACACCGATTGAGGAAGATCCCTCGCCTTCTGACATGCTTGATGAATATCTTCCATACTTTGATGTTGCCAATGAGAACTCGAATTATCTGGGAATTGAGGAACTTATTTCTAACCCAACATTTTTCACTGACCAGCATGCGAGCGAAGAAAATCAACAAGTGGCTATGGAAAATCAACAGATAACAATGTGTTTAAATCTGTCTCAGATATTCTGTTTCCATATTTCAATTTTGGAGACATCCTTGCTCTCCAGTATATGCTTCAGAGTTCCCAATAAAGGCCTCAACTTTTCATCGCAACTCCGGTCATTTGGTAAACATGGCCACATCAATATCATCATCTCACTCCCTCACAGATCCTATCGCAGCAGCTGCCTTGACCGACATCCTTAGCTTTCGGTGCTCTTCACTGGCGTCACAGCCTCCGGTCGCTCACTTGAGGTGGTCTTTTACTCTCTCTCTCTCAGTCTAATATTCTCTTATACTCTCTTTCAATCTGAGTTGTGAGTATTATAGATTTTGTATAAGTTTATGTTTTAACTGTGGTTTACCATTGATTAACATATATGATTAATTATTATGAACCCATCATTTGTAATTTAGTAGTGAAGTTACCTACTTTATGTAATGAAGCAGTAATTATATATGTGAGAAATGTTTGCATCATTGTATTGATGTTAGCTCGATGGAGAATGTGAGAATGGGACCACATGAACCACACTCTGCTTTATTTTTATATTTGTTTTACTATCCATTTGGTTAAACCAGTTTTAGTGTTTAAATCTTTTTACACTTATTTGCAATTCTATTTTTTTATTCGTTTTACTCTCTGTTTGGTTAAACCAATTTTAGTGTTCAAATCATCTTAAAATTATTTGCCATTCTATTTTTTTTATATTTTTTTTATGGATTTGTCAAGGATTACCTATGAGTCTGTTTAAAATATTTTACCTATTCCTCATACTACTAGCGGATTTTTATTGATCATTTTTTTTGTGTGTTTGTTGATTTAGGGAAGTGTTTCTGAGTCAATTTCTTCAGCTCTAGGTAAGAGTCACTTATTCTGAGTTTGTATTCCAACGGTCTGTTATTTACTTTTTGTTTGATTATAGAATCTTTTTTTGCATAACATGAGGCACTCTATATAATGGTTTTAAATAAAGGTCGACACAGTTACGTATTACTGATTCGTAATGGATTTTCAACTAACCAAAACTATTTTGAATTGTCATTACAGGATTATCGACAAATCAAAATTTGACATGTGTTTGATACTACCAATAACTATACGTCGATACCTCTTCCATTACGTATCACCAAACTTGATATCTTTTTCTATTCACTAAAGTTCTATCCTTAACGAATTGCACTGAATTTAAAAATCCATTTTCCAAAACTCCGTTGGATTGTTGTCATGGACAGTCATAAATTTGATTGGGAATGTTTGAAGAGCAACATAAACCTGATTGTGGTATGTATTACACTTTGTAAAGAAGAAAAAATTACAGAGCAGGGTAAAACTGTCAATCTAATTAAGTCTGTTGGCGATATACCAAGAGTTGTGATTCTTTGTTTGGATGATTATTCACTTAAGTTTTTGGCTGCAGGTACTGTCCAAAATTGATGTCAACGACAATTGACACCCTGAATCAACTTCGGTTATTTACTTTTGACTTTTATAACTTGGATCAGATCTTATGTGTCTTTTTCCTTCTCAGAAGTTCCCCTAACTTGCAGAATTTGGAGATATCAGCCTCAGCAACACACGACAATTCCATTGAACCAGTTCTAACTTATCTGAAGGCCCAGAACTAAATCGACAAGACATTGGACCAACTTCAAAAGGTGCAAATAGCAGATATGAAAGGTTTGAGGGAAGAAATGCTTTTTATAAAGCTCTTACTCTCTCATTCTCCACGACTGGAAAATGTGATAGTCGAGGTGAGTAGTGAAATTAGTGCCAACGAAGTGTTAAGGATTTCAAGAGAGTTGTTGCGCTTTTCTCGAGCATCAGCAATAGAAGAAATGAGAGTGAAAATCTTGGATTTTGATACAAGTAGGCTACTACTCTTAAAACTTAATTAAAAAAATCATGCTTTATACATATTAACAACTACAGGAATGGCAGCTATGTTGGAGAAGTATGAAAATACAGAGTTCGGGAGATGCACAAGAGTGTACTGCTGTGGACAACACTACCTTCTTCTTGGCAAGTCGGACATTTCTCGACAAAGCATAGTAAATATATACTGCTCCAAGTGTGAAGACATGTATACTCCTCGAACCCGGTTTTAAGATAACCTTAATGTAGCCAATTTCGGATCCACATTTCCTCACCTGTTCCCTATGACTTATGGGAACCTCAAACCACAAAAGCCTTCACATAGCTATGTTCCAATAGTATTTAGTTTCAAGGTCCACAAGCCGTGATTGCTGGCGCTGTATTATCAATATCTTTCTTCCTTATAATTGGAGGTAAAATGCTTTTAATAATACAATTAGAATTGAGAAATATCATAAGATATGTCATCACATCACAAACCAAGTGCACTTTTTTTATTGATCGGAGTAAGGGGGAATGCCTTTTGTGATGCATATGGTCTTGGAAAAAAATGTGTTTTTTCTTTAAAACTTAACGTAATTTTTTATGGCATCGTTTGGTATAAACAATGTTTTTTCATACTAGGTTCATTCAATGTTGATTACAATGTGTTTTATGCTATGTTTTATGTATTACAAGAAATGAGAGATGAATTTTATGTGTTGCTGCAATAGGTACGAGTTGCTGCAATATAAAGGATTTTCATGTGCTAATGAAGTTTTAATATTTTAATTGGCATGAATAGGTACGAGTTATTTTAAAGAGGTAAACCTATGAGAGTACTAATTTGATCAAGAATGAACCGGTTTTACAATTCATGATGCTATGATGAAATTAAAGATTGAGATGCATACAGTGATTAAATATATATTCTAATTCTAAATATTTATAGTTCTTAGTTAACAAGTTGTTTTGTTATTATGATGAAATACAGGGGCTTTACTGTTTGAAGTTCTACTTAATTATCTACTTTTATATCTATGTCATATGTATTTAAATTCATTTTTTTGCAGGCGTATCTTTGCAAGTTTCGAAAGCTTTCGGTCAACTGACATCTTTGTCAAGCTAGATTTTGGATGCAACAACCTTCTCAATATTGAAAGACCAACATCTATACCCTTTCGGGATGAAACTGAACATCATGGACATTTCCTCTCCTAACAGATGCTATGAAATTGTCACCATAATTGCAATTAAACGAAACCCAGTGTTGGTTATCATCTGACGGGATGGCACGGTATGGGTGAACAAAATAAACATGATGGTTTCCAATATCATCCATAATTTCGGAGTCCTCTCTTATTTTCAGAGATTTCCAAACATAATTTCACAGTCCTCTCTATTTCAGGTCATTAAAGGATTTTTTATACATATAGGAGATGCATTTAAAGATGGCACTGGTGGGACTCTGTTTTATTCTTTTCTTTATGACTTGGACTTGGACTCTATTTTATTCTTTTCTTTATCTTACCACTACTGAACAAAAAAGTGTTGCTAAAATTTTTTCAATTCAATTGATTAACATGTTTTTTTTTCATATACATGTGTGTGTCTATATCTCACTTCCGAGTTTGAACTGCATGTAAAAACTATGAAACCATAAGTTCTCATGCATCCCCATTATTGTCAGTAAATTACGCCTGGAAAGTCGTTAAAAGTAAAAGCAGCAAAGAAAGAAATTCGGCTATGCACCAACAAACTGTGTCGGAGACAAGGCTTCATGGAAATCCCCCAAATTACCTCATCAGGTATTACAGCCCCTGACATATAATTTTAGCTTTTGTTATTATAGATTTTAAGTTATTTCCTTAAATATAATTTTTTTTATATATGTTAGATGTAATGGCTTAGATATGCATGGCATTTGAATTAGTATTATCTATTCAAGCAGGACAAATTATACATGTTTATTTTTTATACATGTTTGGTTTAGGCCTCTCATTAGATGTCTCATCTTCAAACGTGAGCGTACATTAGGTAAATTTATAGCCACATACTGTAGCTAAAGTGTTCCAAGACCCTGTTCGCGGAGACGATATTCAGGTTCCCTGTTTTTCTATGCATATATGTTGTATATATGCATACAACAACATTAGGGAGTAGTCTAAGCTAAAAAAAACAAAGTATTTTTATGTTGGAGGGTTTCCTTGGATCTGATAATATAGTATGCACAATTTTCTATCCATTTCCGACCCCAATATAATTCTTGACATTGTGCAGGAGACATTAAGGATAGGTAAAATATATATTTCGTGTTTGTATATGCTTCCAGTAGTGAGTTGATTCTTGATATTCTTGCCATGCATGCAATTAATTTGGAATGGTTGACAAAGTAATCAAACGATTATTAATGGATGCAGATCTCCTCCTTATCTAATGGACGCCGCAACCAATCGCCCTTCTTTAGTCATTGACAATGGCACCGGCCCCGGGCACATTTTTGTATTTACCTTTTGATTAGTATTTTCTTCTTTCGCTAAACATAGCATTGTAATAATTTCCTTTTTACTTCCTTAGGCAATGGATCCACCTCATGCATCCATTAGGTAACATACCAATGCTCTTTAATAATTTATTTCCTAATATACCTTTATAGTTCTTCCAATTACAACCATTCAAGACATTTATTAGTTTAAACATTGCATATGTTAGTTTAAACTCACATGCATAGGTTCAAGACATATGTGGCTATTTAGAGTTTGGGGATGTGTAGACTGTGTTACTAACTTTTATAATGTCAAACAGGTACGCGACAATGCGAACTCTATTAGGAACTGGACAATTGTGTGGAAACAATTGATTTTATTTCACTTCGAATGTAGGTTGGGGGATGTGTAGACTGTGTTATTGACTTGATTAGGAACTCTATTAGGAAGTTGATAGTTGGACAGTTGTGTGGAACTCTATTAGACTTTGTTATCATGGATTTTGGTTGTAATTAATTATAGTGCTAATAATGATTTTTTCGTTGGTTTATTCAATGTCCGAGAAGGACTATATGTATAGCTAAGTAGTTTTGATTTCTTAAACAGGTGGATAGTCCTATAAATAAAGAAAATGTTGTCTGAATTTTCTTAAATCGTGTACAGGTGGATAGTCCTAATGCGTTTCACTAATTTTCAACTGTGGCACGAGAAGTCCGGTGCCTTGATCGAGACCTTTTTTGGCGTGAGTTGCTTAGTGTTAAGTGTATAGCCACAAAGAAATTACACAAGGCATTTCACACTCGCTTTTCGAAAGGAATCAAAAAAGCAGGCTGTTCGCAAAACGAATATCAAGTCTTTCATAAATGCTTTATGGAAAGAGTCATGTTTACAAGCTCGAGGAATCTAAGGGGCGTAAGCGTTAAGAAGGCTATAAGGGAATCTTTCTTTCAATTCAAACCGTTAGACGAGAACTTGTATGGAAAAGGGTTCCCTATATATCATATAATCATATACCTGATATATATCATATATATCATATCAGTATTATATATATCGGTATGATATATATGATAATATATCATATATATCAGGTATAATCATATAATCGGTATTGATATATATATATAAGAAGACTTTTAGAGGGCGACTCCCACTGGAGGAGGGGCAGATGCTACTATATCCAATGCAAAAATATATAAAAAAGGAGTGCCCCCTTGAGCACCCTTATCATTAGACCCGCAGAGCCTTTTGAAGGTATATATATATAACGTTGATACATGTTATATAACACCTACTATATGATAAATTTACCTTAATACAACTCCACGATACGTTATGCCTTTTCCCATCGATGTTCAATGTGTTAATCCCACTACATGTAAGGAGAATTCAAAGACGTGTATTAGGTAATGTTCAATAATAATGCACTCATCATGCATGTCAAACAAAATTAAAAATTATATTATACTCACGTAGTGATATACATCTTATCTTTGTCACTGGGTACCGTATTCAATGAATCCAACCAATAAATAGTTCTTGTGGACAAATCAATGACGATCAATACCCAATGGAACCTGTAAAACGAATTTTGTCATAATTATATAGTCCAGAATATAATAAAGATTTGTTTATTCGTGTGGAAAAAATTAATTTAACTACTTACATATCTTCGAGATTGTAAGGAATGAAACAAATCTGACTTTTTTTTTGCATTCTCCAGCCTTTTTCCAATAAGTCGAGTTAAACCAAATTATTTTGTACCATTGAAAGACTCGGGATTGAATAATTGAAACTCTTCTCGGGAGCACTGAAACTTATCATACAAGAACATGTAAAAGTAAGTAACTAAATTAGTCACTACGCATTTTAAATAACACGATTAAATCAAGTTATACCTCATGTATGCAACAATGCACGTTACATCTAAAGGCTTCAATGCACAAAAGTCTAACAAATCGTTCTTAAAAACATAGCATTGACCCTTATCTTCTCCAAACATCTCTTTCTCCAGTGGAATCGTTATTTGATTCATCTTCATTATAAATACATTATGGGTGAAGGCAGTTATCAAATCGCAATCAACATTCTTGTTTACTATATCACATCTACTTTCACCGAAGATATCCTTCTCTTTCTCATGGCCTGCTTTTTTCCTAACTTCCATTTCATTCTGCATTGAATCATGTGAAATGCTAGAAAGCAATGTCATTTATAGCACAAACACAAACTTATAGATAAACATAAGAACCAATGGTTTACCTCAAATCCCAACACTAACTCTTTGGGCCAAGCAACATATGACCCAATAGCCTCTTTCACAAAATACATTTCACTTGGAACAGGTATCGGGAGGATGGCACTAGAAGAAATAACTTTAGAAATGGAAACCCGAACATTGTTTTCTCCCAATGCTATATTATGAATTTTCTCGTTCGGTCCATTCCTATCGAATACGATCCCCTTGGCAACGATGTTAGTTTTATTGCCAATAGCCAACCTACATTCTCTAACCTAAATTACGAAAAATAATCACATAAAAATTTAGCAATGTGTTAAAATTGAGCAATTTATTGGCCTCAACCAAATAAAACTACATAAAATTCAATACCCTACTAATCCAACCAAGTAAAACTACAAAGTTATCACCATCGAGAAATGTGATCCCATTACCTTTGAAGAAGACACTTGTTTCGTACTTTTATCACTAGTTATCGAAGAAGGTTTCTTACTTTTCACAGCAGCTACTGATTGAGGTAGTAACGTTTCACTATGTGTTACACCACTATCTGTGAACTATGCCAAAGAAACACAAAAACGAATTGCAATTACAACAAAAATCACAAAACCTTAATGGTATGCGTTTGTATAATTATCTGTCTCATTATACCTTTGAAGAAAGTGATTGTGTTGCAATTTTTCCACCCGAACTTGAACGCTTTATATTTTCACTTTCACGCATATATGAAGCAACTTTCTCAGCTCGGGGTGCGGCTGTTGGGGCTGCGGCAACCGGCTCATTTCTTAACTTCAACTGTGCTTCCATATCTTTTAATCTTTTCTTCGCTTCTCTTAATTCAGATTCTAACTCGGTAATATGTCTCTTGGAACCACGCTTTGGAAGATTGAAGTACCTTGTGGGAACAACTCCGAATCCCAACCCCCGAACACGGCCCGAGTGTTCGGGAGTACCCAATGTCATAGTAAGAACATCATTACTTCCTTCAATGATTAAACTACCATCTTTAACTTGTCTTTTCAATTCAGCCTACAATGAAGTAGATTCAATCATTCAGAATGTCATATAAATATTATCAAAATAACAAATCATACACTAAAAAACACCAAATAAAGGAACTCGTGTCGTAATTTATAAAAACTAACCATTTTATCCGCCACCTCTTTTAATGAATCATCTCCATATTCACCATTTTTCTTTTCACGGCCTTTTAACCATAAGAAAGCCCTGTCATCTTCATATTCCGAACCCATCTTCTTTTTCTGGTATCAATTGTAAAACAAAAAATCATATTATTAAAGAATAATTCAATGTTCAAGTTCAAACCATCACAAATCTAATGAAAATATTCAAACTAAAACATACCAAATCTTCAGCAAGACCGACGTAACCCTTCTTTCTCATACGATGATTGTATGTGACCTTGAATCGCTTTTCCCTTTGTGCCTCACTTGCAATCTTATAAATCAAAGCAAAAAATTAGAAAAGAATAACAAAAAGTACCACACAAATCTTCTACTATTTTTTCAATTATACCTCAAATCCTTTGGTTAGCCTGCTGCAAACAAATTCAGTCCACACATCTGGACTAATGAATTTCTCGTATTTTGGAGGAGGATGTTTGAGAAGCTCGCGTTGGTGTCTCAATGGTCTAATCCAAAGTCTCGTGAGGTTTGTTTTGAACGCTCTCCAACTGCAACCCATAGAGGATAACACTATCCTCTTGCTGTTCGGATCAATATCAAATTTGATCTGAAAAAGAAAGATGTTTAATACATGTCTTAAAATCAGTGTAAATATGTTAGGTTTTGGATTTCGACACACTCGGATTGCTTGACAAAAAGTACCACACAAATCTTCTACTGTTAATTTAGCTGTAATAGTTTGGAAGTCTGCTATGAGTTGATTACTTAGCTTTGATTGGACAGCTGGCTAGGTAATTTAGTCTGTTAGCAAACTAGTGTTGCATAAAAGGAGATTAAATTAAACCCAATTGTAATAGACAAGAATTGGTATCCGAGCAGTAAGTTAAGATTGCACAAACAAAGGAAACTTGATGGCAAGCGATAGAGTCAGGGTTTGCATAAATACACCAAACATAAGATGTAATGGATCACAAATTGGAACAAATACGAACAGAATTTAAGAGTGATCTGAATTCAGCCATGGATACAACAAAAATGCATCAAACAATATTTTCTATATATAACAGCTATATATATATATATATATATATATATATATATATATATAATATATATATATATATACCTGTATGGCCTCCCACAAATCATTCTTCAATTTGATTGGCACTTTAGGCCAACTTGGATAAGTTATCGGAACAAAGCACTTCACCATCAAACCCCCATAACTTGATAATTCTTTTTTGCTAGTACTTATTGGTTGACCAAGATCATTATATAAAACTCTTATCCGTTCCTCACTTCTCTTTATTTTAGTCAATCGCTTTAGCTTCGCCGCACCTCTGCCTTTACTACTATATTGTGAAGGTTTCTCCACGAGTTTGAGATCAATGTCTTCCATTTCAAGTTAAAGCAATCGAACTGTTGAAACACAAAAAAGAGCAATAATATAGATTTTAGCAATACAAGTCGTAACTACTCAAACAATACAATTATTGAAATGTACCACAAATTAAAATTCACCATTTTATTCTATGTTAATTAAAATGTAGAAGAGCACAATTGCCAAAATATTAAGCCGAAAATAATAATCCATAGTCTAGAACAAATGTCACATAGCCCATATTCCATACATTCAATTTCCAACAATCAATTGTAGTAGGTTCCACACAAAAAACTAAAAAGTTGGACAACTTCACCAAACAAGCTTACATTTTAAGAACCTATAACTAATAATAAAGAAAAATTCAAACATTAAGCATCATAACATCATCTAACACAATTATGCTGGCGTATTGTCTATCCATGTCCCCTCACAATCTTCACGCATATAAGTTTCGGAAGATTCCTCAACCACGTCGAAGGATTCAATAGTTGGCAAAACTGTAGTGCAAATATCATCCCCGAGACATCCATCATTGAGATCATCTTCATCATCTTTATCATAGTAATCCCTTTGAGGAGTTGACAATACAGTTGAATATTTAGGATTCATTTGGTCCGGAACATAGAAAACTTGTTTCGCTTGAGAAGCTAAGATGAAAGAATCGGATTTATGACCAACTCTATCAAGATCGACAGATGTAAAACCAAGCTCGTCTATGTTATTTCCGTTTTTGTTGTCAACCCAATCACACTTGAATAAAGGAATCTAAATTGAAAAATAGTCAAGTATCCATATCTCCCTTATGACACCGTAGAAAATCATATCGGTACGAACAGGATTGTTGTCCTTTGCACTAGCTATCTGCAACGTCTTAGCAACTAGGCTCACTCCACTGTTTTGGGTTACTCGTGCATCATCACGATCCTTTGTTAGGTAACGAACACCGTTAATGACATATCCGTGAACTTTGATGACGTCTCGACGAGGTCCACGAGCAATCCATTTTAAGTCATCTGAGATATTGTTGTTTGGGAGTTCTTCTTCGAGAGCAACCTATTAATATAAGAATTTTAGTTACTTACAAAACAAAATTCAAACATATTAAAGTAAGGGGATATTTCGTCTTTATTCCCACTTTAGTTTTTAATATTAGACCTCACCAACTATTTAGTTTTACTTTACACTCTACCACTAGTTTCCAGTGGTTGGTATTAGACTTCGAAATTGTTTTTCACTAAGATTTGCAACTAATAAATAAAAAAACAGTGGCATTGTTTAAAAGAAAACTAAAAAATGGGTAAAGTCTTATGAAAATTAAAGTGGTGGTTAAGTCAACATGTCCCTAAATCATACCCTTTTACTTAACCAATGGATAAACGTGCGGTTGTGCTCTTCTTCAAGCCACTTCTTATTTTTCCCTTTTCGAGGATGGGTTTCTTTCAAGCACTGTTCATGCTCCCTAACAAGGTATTAATGAGTAACGCAACATTAGTTATTAATATATGAGATAAGTATGTGAGGAACTAACTTCATATTAATGGGAAGTTAGGAAAGTCATACTCTATATAAGGTTGAACATCATTCGTGTTATGTAACACATGAAGATGTGCCTGCTCCAAGCACATGCGATCAACTTCAACGATATCTGAACCTCCTATCGGTTTATCATCATCCTTCCTCGTCGGAATTCCAATTGAATCTAATTTCGATAAGAACTCGGAACAAAACTCAATAGCTTCTTCTGCTATGTAACATTGAGCAATACAACCTTCTGGGCGATTACGATTTCTCACATAACCCTTTAATACTTTCATGTACCTAACACATTAAAAAGAAAACTAAATCGATACACTTATTTACTTATATTAATACATGATAGTAAAGTAAATTTACCTAACCTTTCAATTGGGTACATCCATCGAAAGAAAACAGGACCGCAAAGTTCGACCTCCCTCACAAGATGCACCATTAAATGCACCATAATGTCAAAGAAGGATGGTGGAAAGTATTTTTCCAGCAAACACAATGTGATCACAATTTCATTCTGAATTTCTTTTAGTTTTTGCAAGTCCACTACTTTGGCACAAAGGGCATTGAAGAAAAAACATACTCTCATGATCGCATATCTCACATGTTTTGGCAACACCGATCGAATTGCAATTGGAAGAAGTTGTTGCATTAGAATATGGAAATCATGAGACTTCAAGCCATACAATTTCAAATCTTCCATAGAGACGTGGCTTCTAAAATTAGAAGAGTACCCATTCGGGACCTTAAGGTCATGCAAAGTTTGGCAGAACATTTTTTTTTCCTCTCTCGATAACGTATAACATGCTGGCGGTAGGTATGTCCTTTTTTCATTAACCTGCGGTGCTAACTCACTTCTTAAGCCCATTTTTTCAAGGTCGAGTCGACACTTCACCCCGTCTTTCGTTTTTCCTGGAATATTAAGCAGGGTTCCAATGATACTATCACAGACATTCTTTTCAATGTGCATGACATCTAAGTTATGTCGAATAGGCAACTCTTTCCAATAAGGAAGTTCAAAAAATATCGATTTCTTCTTCCAAAAATTTTCAACCCTATAGTTACTAGGACCGCCTTTTTCAACCCCATTACCTACCCTCCTCGGTCTCTTACGCTTTAATGATTTCTTCAAATTAACCGCCCTCACCTTTTTTGCCTTCTTTCCCCATGCAACCTTAAGTCTCCCAACTTTTATCAATATTTGTTCACCGCTTAAAGGTTCAGGGGAGGCTTGGAACTCTTGCTCACCGTTAAAAGCCTTTTTCTGGCTTCAAAATGGATGGTTTTGTGGAAGGTATCTCCTATGTCCCATATAAACGCACTTGCCACAGTGTTGTAATCTGATGGAATACGTTTTTTCACTACATATTGGACAAGCATTATAGCCTTGAACAACACTTCCAGATAAATATCCATACGCTGGAAAATCATTAATTGTCCACAACAGTATTGCCCTCAAAGTAAAAGATTCTTGTCGAAAGGCGTCGTAGGCTTTAACTCCTTCATGCCACAATGTATTCAGATCTTCTATTAACGGAGCCAAATAAACATCTATATTATTCCCCGGTTGTTTTGGACCCGATATCAACGTAGTCAACATTGTAAACTTTCTTTTCATACACAATTCCGGTTCAAAGTTATATGTGTTCAACATGACTGGCCAACAACTGTACCTACTACTAAGGGAACTATGAGGATTAATTCCGTCCGTTGATAGTGCTAATCGAAGATTTCTTGGTTCTGCTGCAAAATCGGGCCACTTTTCATCAACTAATTTCCAAGTTGGTGAGTCTGCTGGGTGACGCAACAAACCATCAACAATTCTATCATCTGCATGCCATGTCAGAGACTTAGCGGTCTCTTTAGATTGAAACCACCTTTTGAATCTCGGAATGGGTGAAAAGTACCATAACACTTTCGCAGGAACACCTTGTTTCCCCCCATCCCTTTTTTATTCTTTCAAATTCTTCTTCTGTTTGAACATGGATGTTCCACAAGTGGGGCATTCAACAGCTTCTTTATACTCTTTTCTATAGAGTATACAGTCATTAGGGCATGCGTGTATCTTTTGAAAGTCCATTCAGAATACCGATAAGCAACGTTTTGCCTCATTACTAGATGAAGGCAATACATTGTTATCCGGAAGCATGTCGGCAATGATTGACAGCATATTTGAAAAGCATTTATCGAACATCCCACTCTTCGCTTTAAGATTGAATAGCTTGACGATAGCGGATAACTTTGTATACTTTTTACATCTTTCATACAATGGCTTCTCCGCATCTAAAAGCAACTTCTGAAAAAATTTTGCATTTCCTGTGAAGTCTTCTTTTATAGCCTCCACCATGTCAATCAACTCTTCAACATCCTCCATGGTATCCATATTAAGATCGTCACATATAGGATCACCCATATTAACATCCGACAGTGTTTCACGATAATCCTCCTCTCCGTGCCATTTCCATACAGTATAATTCGGATCGATACCCGAACTATACAAATGTTGTCTGATTTCTTTAACACCCATTTTTAATCTATTTTCACATTGATTACAAGGGCATCGCATGAAGTTCTCATCCAAGGAGGCGTTTTGAGCAACCCTAAGAAAATTATCAACACCTTTTATGTATTCTTTTGATAATCTGTCCTTGCTCATCCAAGACCTGTCCATTCTGGCCTGAGTATGTAAACCACCATGAGTGAGATATAAGCAATAAAAGATATGTAATTGCTAAAAATAATGCAGTATTATACAACATAATATATTCACACCATTAGAAAATATCGTAGAAAGTATAATATCCCTCTAAAACTATCACAAAAAATACCAAAGACACCAACACCTAATAGTAATAAGACTCAATCAACCATAACTAACCAACTCAAGAACACTAACACACCACCCAAACACTATACAACCAAAACCAATTTTAAACATTGAAGAACTTCAATTCACAAAATTATTATACATATTATACTATAATGTTATAAATAATATGTATAACAACAATTGTTATACATATTATACATGACAGCAACAACCATTAGCGATTATATACCTATAATATAATGAAGTAATTAATGAAAGCACATAGTATAAGCATGGGACATTATTTATTGCAACACAGAACACATGAGAAAGAACAATGACTTTAAAAACACACTTGTCACTTTTGGGCTATAAAAATTGACAATTTTAAAAAGGAGAAAGAAATATATGTCTGTAGAAATTCATTACATCTCGTGTGGAGGAGCTGAGATTTTTTTAACTAAGGTCTTGTTAGGTTCTGTATTCAGTTACTAGCTTTCAGAATTTGGAAGTGCTGGAAAAAAAAACAATACACTCCTTCCTTTTCAATTTAGGAATATCACATTGCTTCCTAGTACGTCTCATATTTAGAGAAGTATGTTCAAAATCAATGTACCAAATTCCAAATTAGATAGATAGTTTAAATTTTGACCAATGATTACATTAATAATAGTATTCATTAAAAATATTAACTTTCAAATTACCACTCTCGGTTTGAGACAGTGTATTTCGTATCTTGGTTCCTTCTAATTCATGAGAATTTGGACGTTCAAATTCAAACATGAGTTGTGAATTGGTAACTTAGAATTCAATGAACAAAGATAAAGATAATTTATCATAAAAAAATTGGGGTGCTCATGTGTTCAAGTAACAAATGGCTCAACTAGAAGAAGGTTCACGATAGCCTTAATTGGCAACTGAGCTACAATTCCATGCTTGAACATGTGAATGTAATCTTTTTGAGTTTTATTGACCTACCATTCTACCTTATGCGTAATCAAAGGCTTCAAACTTGTGATGCGTAAGGTAAACATATATAAATCTATAGTGACCATCAATGAATATGGTAAAAATCTTAACCAAAATTCAACTACTAAGCACTAAATGAATTGACCCTACATTTCAAACATCTAAAAATTATACATTAAGCATAACATTTTGCATTACGTCAAAAACTAGATATTTTACATTTAGCTTAAATATTTTAAGTCAACCGGGACAATTAATGTTTAATTGCTAGGAGCTCAGTATATTTTACATTTAGTCCACCTTATTTTTTTAATTTTGCAAAAACTCCCCTGTTTACTTTTTTTGATAATTATTTCATAAAGTTTAGGATAAGATAAAAAAAAAGTTTGTAACTGTTTTATGCAGCGAGGGATCTTTTGGAACAAAATAAAAACGTTTGGACTATATATTAATTATAAAATTGTCGAGGGACTATTCTTCGAATGGCCCTACTTTTTTTTGCAACAAGTCATTAACCAAAATTATTAAACATTGAACATGTAAACTGAAAAGCAAATAAAATTACGCTTGAAACTAATGTCACTCAACTATTTCTTTAATGTGTATTTTTTTTTAAATGACAATATATAAACTGAATTTATAATAGACACAATTCTTTAAAGAGTATTAGTGCTAATAGTTGTAATAAATCTAAACAAATAAAGGCCCGAACAATGCTTGGCACAAACATAACTATTTACTAATGTAAAAATAGTTGGTAAAGCAACGTACCCAAATTCTCTATGTGCAGACTGGGCCGGGGTAGAAAACAGGAGAAGAGGGAAGGCGTCCCAACTGCGAGTCTGATAAAAGACGCAAAATAAAAAGGAATAGAAATCGATTAGGTTTTCAAACAAAAATTACAAACTCATATACACAAATCAAGAACAAATGGCATATACACAAATCACACACATACATATCAAGAACAAATCGCATATACACAACACATATACACAAATCGAATCCATATATATACACAAACCCTTGAAAATCCATATTAGGGCTTTTTGTACCTGATTGATGCCGGTGCCGGAGGTGATGAGATCTGAGAGGGTCGGAGGGGAAGTGAGAGGGCTGTACTTGCGAGCCAGAGAGAGAGAGGGATGCAGCGAGCCAGAGAGAGAGAGGGCCGTGCGAGCTGGATGCAGCGAGCCAGAGAGAGAGAAGATCGTGCGAGCAGAGAGAGAGAGGGACGCAGCAAGCTAGAGAGAGGGACGCAGCGAGCGCAGAGAGAGAGAGAGCGTGGTCGTGCGAGCGAGAGAGGGAGATGGAGGGTTTGAGGAAGGGTTTGAGGGAGCATAACAGGGGTCGTGGGTTTGAGGATGGGTAAACTTTTGGAGCGGGAATGAAAAAAAATATCCCCGCCTCTTTTTTTTCATTTATCGCAGTTTTTACTCTTAAGGTTGAAATAATTAAAGTATATTTATGTCATTTATATATAAATATGAGATAAATAATTTGTTTTTTATATCAATTTTACTTAAATTGAAATAAAAATTTACTTTAAAAGTCAAATTGACATAAATAAATATTATTTATGTCAATTTACATTTATCTAACATAACGTTCATTTTTAAACTGACATAAATGATGTTTTTCTTGTAGTGCGGAAGTTACAAATAGAACAATCCTGGATGGGATCAAGAAAAAACTCGAGGAGGAAAAACGAAGATGGGTCGAGGAGTTGTACGCTGTATTGTGGGCCTACAGGACGATGACAAAGACACCCACTGGGAAAACCCTGTTCATGCTGGCGTATGGCTCAGAAGCCATCATCCCCACCGAGATTGGGTTTCGTAGCCATAGAGTCTAAATTTATGACCCCCAGAGAAATGGTAAAGAGAGGAAACTTGACTTGGACTTGATCGAAGAAAGGAGGAAAGACGTCGAGATAATGCAAGCCACTTACCAACATAGGACTGCGAGGTTCTACAACCAGAGGGTGAGAGAAAGGCCAATCGCAGTAGGGGACTTAGTCCTAAAAAAGACTTGGCAAAAGCCTAACAAACTCCACCCAAATTGGCATGGCCCGTATAGGGTCATTGATGAAGTTGTCCCTGGAACCTATAGGCTAGAAAACCTAGAAGGGGAACCCTTTTCCAACCCCTGGAATGCAGATCATTTGAAGAAATACTATCAGTAGTGTTGTAATGTCCTATCGGACCACAATTGTAATGGGTGTGGCTCCAATAGAACACTTGGAATGTTAATGAGAAATATCATATTGGTCCCTTATCTTGTGTTTGTCAGTTCTAGTAT
Organism: Sambucus nigra; assembly: GCA_949130495.1. Lineage (NCBI taxonomy): Eukaryota > Viridiplantae > Streptophyta > Magnoliopsida > Dipsacales > Adoxaceae > Sambucus > Sambucus nigra. Next base: position 21,724,101 of record OX422216.1, read on the forward strand.
AATTGGGGTCATTCTTGGGAAACCACCCTTGGATATGATGAGGTCAAATGGTGCGGATGACCCCTCATTTACCCTCAAGAAAGACGAGGGGGGCCTTGAAATTTAATACATCATTAAGTTGGTGAGAAACCACCCTCGGCTATGATGAGGGAAAATGGTGGGGACGACCCCTCATTTACCCTCAAGAAAGACGAGGGGGACTTGAAATATAATACATCATTAAGTTGGTGAGAAACCACCCTCGGCTATGATGAGGGAAAATGGTCGGGAAAACCCCTCATTTACCCTCAAGAAAGACGAGGGGGGACTTGAAATATAAAACATCATTAAGTTGGTGAGAAACCACCCTCGGCTATGATGAGGGCAAATGGTGGGGACGACCCCTCATTTACCCTCAAGAAAGACGAGGGGGGACTTGAAATATAAAACATCATTGAGATTGGTGGGAAAACACCCTCGGCTATGACGAGGGAAAATGGTGGGGACGACCCCTCATTTACCCTCAAGAAAGACGAGGGGTGACTTGAAATTTAATACATCATCAAGTTGGTGAGAAACCACCCTCGGCTATGATGAGGGAAAATGGTGGGGACGACCCCTCATTTACCCTCAAGAAAGACGAGGGGGGACTTGAGATATAATACATCATTAAGTTGGTGAGAAACCACCCTCGACTATGACGAGGCCAAATGGTGGGGACGACCCCTCATTTACCCTCAAGAAAGACGAGGGGGGACCTGAAATTTAATACATCATTAAGTTGGTGAGAAACCACCCTCGGCTATGACGATGGAAAATGGTGGGGACGACCCCTCATTTATCCTCAAGAAATACGAGGGGGACTTGAAATATAAAACATCATTAAGTAGGTGGGAAACCACCCTCGGCTATGATGAGGGAAAATGGGGTACGACCCCTCATTTACCCTCAAGAAAGACAAGGGGGGACTTGGTGAGATTAATAATTTAAAACATCACAAGATAAGACATACAAGAGACAAGCATAGAAGATAGCAAGAGACATTATATTATAAATGTTAGGTTTGTCCAACAAAAGTAAAGTACAAAAATGGGGTACATGAAAAGGGTATTGGCTACAGACAACCACCCTACTGAGCGGCATCGGTGGGCAAGGCATCAACATCGATAGGAGATTCTTCTATGACCAAGACTGGCCGACCCTCAGACGTGCCGGTACCCTCGACGTGCACTTGGGACTCCACATGGGATAAGGCCTCAGCAATCAGGGGGTCGTCCAACTGAACCGCCTCAAGAGAGGGGAGGACTGAAGAGACAGCGTCAGCAAACTTAAGGACGACCCACCGACAGGATGTCCTGATCCCCCTCTCCAAGTATTCAAGACCGAAGCCTTGAAACTCATTCAAGAGTTTGTAAGCCTCCACAGCGTCAACCTCGGCCTTCTACACTGTCCCTTCAAGCTCAGCTAAAAATTGAGCCCCCTGGTTGGTTAAGGCCTCATCCTTTTCTTTGATAAGGGTGTCCTTTTGCCTTCAAGTCAGCATCGTGCTTCTTCATCAATTCGTCGAGGACCCTCGCATGTTCGGTCCTCGCACTCTCTAACTCGGCCTTTATATTCTCCAGATCGGTCTACAGCTCAGCCTTGTGCTGGATGGCTCTCTCAGCGTCATGAAATTTTTGTTCATTTTCAGCCATCCACTTAGTGTCCGAGGTAAAGGCACAGACAGACTGCATGAGGGAACACATGTTAAGAGGGGTCAAGGAAACAGTTCATGAAATGCTGGTAAATCAAAAAGAGTAAAAAGAGAGGTACCTGGGCTAAAGTGTACAGAACATAATCATAAACCTTAGCCGGGGGCATCTTTGACAAGAAGTCATAGTCCACGGTCGAGGGAGCAGAAAACATCGAGGCCTTGGCTTCCCTCAGGTTGGCAATGAGAGAAGACGGTTCAGCCTTCAGGAATGTTAAGTTCTGAGACCAATATTCCCCCATACTGGAAGAGGAACCGGTCCCCTCAGACGCCTCCACCCTTTCCCTCGTCCTAGAATCCGGCCGAGGGTCAACATGGACTTCTGGCTCTTTCCTTTTATGACTATCGGCGGTCAGCTCAACGTGCATCGGCCCCACGGCTTTTGACTTCCTCGGATCCTGCTGAGGCTCTTTGCCTTTCTTCTTGGCGAGACCAGACAGCAAACTTGGCGCAGTCATTTCCCAAAGTTGGTCAGAGATATTTTTTGGATGACCTGAAAAGGAGATGACACATCAGAAATATACAGAGACAAAGATAAAACACTTGGAAAAAATCAAAGATTAAGCAAAAAAACTACTCGCATAGTTCTGTCAAGGGAACGACCCTTACACCATCTTCTTTGAGGAATCGAGGGGTCATCAAATCTTTAAATTTTGTAAGTCCACCCTCTTTCCCTCGCTCTCTCAGATAATCAACGATGACCCTCTCCTCCAAGCTAAGTCGAGGGTCTGAGTGCGCTTTCATTGAGGGATTAGACCATACCTTGGGTACCCTCGGACCATCTTCCATGGGCTCGCCCTCGGCGGGGAATTCCCAGTCCCTAGAGATAAAGAAAAACCTTTTCTTCCAGTCATGATTGGAAGTCTGAGCCACATGGAAAAGATTTTTGTCAGACTTCCTGGCCCCCAAATGGAAGTACCCAGGTTGTTTAGACGATGAGGTGATGTTGTAACAGGCAAGGAATACATCAACCGAGGGCTCGTCGATAAATGAATTCTTCCAAAGCGAGATGTAGCCAAGAATAGTCCTCCATGAGTTGGGGGGAAGCTGAGAAGGAGCAACCCCAAGGGAAGACAAGATATTGAGTATAGAAGGGTGTAGAGGGAACCTAACACCGACCCTTAACATCTTCTCACAAACAAAAATCTCTCCCTCGTCAGCCTCGAAGACTCTCTCAGATTCAGGGGGGAACCTCATACTTATGTTGGGTTGTATGACAAAGAGATGCCTCCATACTAAGAGATCACGGTCCTTGACTAACGATACGTAAGTCTAAGCAGTTGAAGTGTCAACTTGACTACCATCACCCTCTGAGGATCCCTCACTGTCGTCCTCATCTCTCTCGTCCCCATATCCCCCAACCACTGGGGGACCATCGGGAAAGGCTACTTGAAATGCAAGTGGGGATAACACTGTTACTGGGATAACCTCCGAAGGTGCTGTGCCATCGGCCTGTCGACTTGGGATGAGAGTGGATGTCTCCCCCCTCCCAGAAGGGCTAGCACCTGACGGTGATGATGCTCTTTGGTCCATTTCTCCCTCGCATGATTGACTCTCGGCCGAACGACCAGATGACCCGCAAGACTCAGGGGGTACGATAGTGGCTAATGGAATGGGAAAAATGGGTCATACCCAATTAGGTTCATCCCCTCATCTTCTCTCCTCCTCTTCCTCTATTCGTCTAATCTCCACGAAGAACTTTTCTCTTAGGGATGGGAACTTATTAGCTAAATCATAATGCCTCCTAAGCATTAAGGGGAAGACCCTACACTTAAAACAATTTGGCTAAGCTAATTACAAACAAGTTTTCAGTTGACCAAGATGGACTTTTGGAATGAAACTAAGGAAAGTAAGGGTTTTAATCAAGAACGCTCAAGAATAAGTCATCGGAGAAGAACACTGAAAAGTTACGAAACTGCCAAAGAAAAATCCATCCCTACAGGCCTAAAATAGTCGAAGTGTAAAAATCAATGGAATGTAAAGAGAACACTAGGGCAGAGGGATTACCTGATAAAGAACAAGCGAGACTACCAAAGCTCGAAACGATGAAGTTGTAGAAATGGCAATGGAGCTGGTAAGAGGCTAAAGAGAGAGAGTTCAGGCGCGAAGAAGAAGAAGGGGAATAAACTTCAAAGAATTGTTTAAATACCTTGCTAATGAGTGGGCCCACTAACCAAGGCAAAACACGGCCCACGAGGAGGGCATCATTAGGGAACAAAGTCCTAGGCCAAGTGTGCAGCCACCACGCCTTGGAAACTGGAATGACAGTGGATATCTGCCTAGGTGTCACATTAGCTTGATAGGTGTCACATCAGCTTGACATGTGTCACTCACCAAACTGATCATACACTCATCTGAAAAGCAATACTATCCCTCAGCCATCTCAATAATCTCGATGGCTAAGGGCTGGGGGTGATTGATATACCCACATATACCCACGGCCAGGCCGAGGGTGCCCTCCATTCGGACAAGGCCAAGATCTCTCATCATATATCAGATGACCCTCCAAGGGGCCGACCCCTCATCAGGCTCAGACGACCCCACAAGGGGCCGACCCCTCCTCAGGCTCAGATGACCCCTCAAGGGGTCGACCCCATCATCATGGTCCGAATGACCCTACGAGGGTACGATAGTACGAGACCTTTATTACGCCAGGCTCACTGCCAGCAGGAACTTTACCCTCAGCCTCATATCATAGGACGAGGGTGACATCACCACAGTGCGTGATTTGGGAGACGCATGGAACAATGCGCGTGGGGCTCATATGGCATGTGGAAGACCGTTATAACAATATCCCCCCTCACGTGAGGGAATATTATGTCATCACTAAGCACAGGTGGCACCTCCATGTGTCAATGGGAGATTGGCTAGATCATAACTCACATGCACCATGCATGCTTGGGGGGTACACTACACCCTCCAAGACCTATATATACTTGTCACCTACAACCCTGTAAAGGGATCGATAATTTGTAACCCTAACTAAAATTCTTCTTGTACACACAGTAGATAGATAGATAGATAGATAGATAGATAGATAGATAGATAGATAGATAGATAGATAGATAGATAGATAGAGAGAGAGAGAGAGAGAGAGAGAGAGAGAGAGAGATAGAGAGAGAGAGAGAGAGGGAGATTATGTGCATTGTATCCCAGGCCATTAGTGCCCATACTTAGTGGATCACACACTCACAGTGGATGTAGGCCTAAGTGGCTGAACCACTATACATTATTGTCTTATTCCTCTTATACTCATCCCTTTCTATATACTTACGCACATACATCTCTATGGCTTCCATTGTTGTTACTGTTTGAGCTCATCATAACTTATCTGGTGGTGCTAGATTTCGGCATCATCACTCATGAGGGAACGTGTGTGGTCAAAGCTTCTAAACTTCAAAATTTGACCACTTAATTTGAAACCATCACCATGAAAGAAATAGAAACTTCTAATGAATTTTATGCGCGTATATTTGATATTGTTAATTCTTGCTTTAGCTTAGGTGATAAAATCCCCAAAAATCGAGTAGTCAAGAAAATTCTTAGTTGTCTCCCTAAGCGTTTCATCTCGAAAGTAACAGTTCTTAATTCCTTAGGAAAACTAAATACTTTAAAACTCGAAGAGCTTGTTAGTGATCTTCAAACATATGAATTAGACATGTTTCCTAAAGATAACAAAACCAAAGATAAGGGAGTAGCTTTGAAAGTTAAGAAAGAAGAAGTGTCTGAATCCGATGAGTCCGATATCGATCCTGACGATATAGCTTTATTTGCTAAAAAAATTAAAAAAAAATTCAAGTTCAAAAAGAAAAACTCAAAATTTGAAAAACCAAAATTTAAGAAAAACAAAAATAAGGGTAGTAGAAGTTTTAATAACCTAGATCCAAAGAAGTTTAAAAATGATAACTTTAAAAGAGATAACTTTAAAAAGGATGATTCAGAGAGATGTTTTAAGTGTGCGGGATGAGGTCATAGAGCGTGTGAGTGCCCCACTAAGCTTAAGAGACAAGGTAAAGAAAATGCCATTTATAATGCTACTCTAAGGGATAGTGAGATTAAGTCTGAAGATTCCGATGATATTTTCCCTTCTAGAAACAACTTCACCGCCTTTATGTCAATTCATGCTAGTGATTCAAGTGAGTCACATCCTAATGTTAACAATTCAAAGCATAATCTTGAGGTTGTATCTACTCAATCAGAAAGTAGTGATGTGGAAGGAAGTAAGAGTGATGTAGATGGAAGTGAGTTATAATCCATCTATTAAGAGTTGTACACCGAATCCATGCGTATTCAAAAGGTAAATAAGAGATTAACACTTAAGGTGTTGACGTAGAAAAGGAGTTGAAATGCCTGAAGAAGAAGGAGGCTTTAGTTAGTCAACTTGAGGCGATTAAGATATCTCTTTCTGAGAAGCTTATCTTCGTAGGTAAAGAAAAATGTGATTTTACTGATTCCCTAGCATGTGTCAACAAATATCTTAATGAGTCCTTGGAAATTAGAAAATATCTTGAAGAATAAATTTTCCAACTTGATAAAGATTTTGAGTACTCTCGTGAAGTCAAAGTCACACTCGAAGTTAATTGAAATTTTTGGGATTCCTAAACTTGAAAATTTTCTTTATGATAATGGTCTCAAAGAAAATTTGATAAGCATTAGCCAGTTATGTGATGAAAACCTTGATGTTAAGTTTAGTTAATCGGAGTGCACCGTGTATCATAAATCGTGTGAGGATATTTTACAAGGTGTGAGGACTAGTGATAATTGCTACGAAATCTTTCCTAAGTCCTCATTGGTATGCAATAGTGAAAATGTCTCGTCTATCGATCTTTGGCAGAGGTCATGTAAACTTTTGAGATCTTGATCATCTAGTGAGAAAAAGATCTAGTTCGAGGCTTACTATCCTTAGGAAAACCAACCTCCTCAATTTGCAGGCCTTGTCAATTAGGAAAGAAAATTAATAATCCACATAAGAAGTTGAACTCAATAACTACCTCTCGAGTCTTAGAATTGATACACATGGACCTTATGGGTCCCAATCGTACCGAGAGCATAGGAGGAAAGAGATTTATCTTAGTGATGGTGGATGACTTTTCAAGATACTCTATAGTAGGTTTTCTAAGAGAAAAATCTGAGGATGTTGAATTCCTCATGGTTAAATGTAGAGTTCTTCAAAATCAACACGGTGTTACCATAAATCTCTTTAGAAGTGATAATGGAACCTAATTTAAGGAATTCGGTGTGAATGCCTTTTGTGATGAAATTGATATTAAGCATGAATTTTCGGCCGTTCGAACACCAAAACAAAATGTTATAGTTGAGAGAAAAAGTCGAACGATCCAAAAAATGGCAAGATCTATGCTCCTAGGTAGGAATGTGTCTCATAGGTTTTGGGCAGAATTAGTTCGCACTGCGTGTCACGCCGTGAATAGGGTATACTTGTGTCCTATTACTAATAAAATGCCATATGAATTGTGGACAGGCAAGAAACCTAATGTAGCCTATTTTAGAGTCTTTGGTAGTCCTTGTTACGTCCTTAGGGATGGGGAGCTTCTAGGTAAATTTGACTCGAGGAGTGATGAAGGTATTTTCTTAGGGTATTCTCAAAATAGTAGAGATTTTAGAGTTTACAACTTAGTGAGTTCAAAAGTCATAGAATCAATAAACGTGGTCGTAAAAGACGATGCGCCAGCCACATTTGTTGATAATGAGGAAGATTTATCATGTGAGTGTCATGCTCTTATCGGTGTTGAAAACATTGAGTCTCACACAGACTTGGTGGTTCCCATTATTGAGAAAAAAGATCCATCTCCCTGGGTTCGTAAAAGTCATGACCCTTCCAAAATTATAGGGAATCCCAAATTAGTTGTTAAGACAAGGGCTCAATTAGAAAATAAAGTTACCTATTTGTGTTATACTTCTAAAATCAAACGTAAAAAATTTCAATGAAGCTCTAAAATATGAACGTTGGATTAATGCCATGCAGGAAGAGTTGTTTAAATTTAAGAAAAATAAGGTTTGGGAATTAGTTACCCATCCTAGTGATTCTAATATCGTTGGTGCAAAATGGATTTTTAAAAATAAAATGGATGAAAATTGTGTCATTATTCGTAATAAAGCTAGGTTAGTTGCCCAAGGATACACCCAATAGAAGGTGTTGACTTTGATGACACTTTTTCTCATGTTGCTAGGTTAGAGTCGGTTCATCTTTTACTATCCATAACATGTCACCTTAAGTTTAAATTGTAGTAAATTGATGTCAAAAGTGCATTTTTAAGTGGCATTATTCAGGAGGAAATCTATGTTGAACAACCTAAAGGGTTTGAGGACCCGAAGTATCCTAATCACGTATTATTTTTTCAGAACGCTTTATATGATTTGAAATAAGCACCACGTGCTTGGTATGAGAGGCACACTTCTTATCACCTTTCTCGCGGATTTTTGAGAGGGGGAGTAGATATGACATTATTTGTTCATCAAGATGAGAGTGCGATCTTAGTTGCCCAAGTGTATTATGATGACAGAGTTTTTGAATCTACATGTGATAAACATACTCAAACTTTTTCAAAAGAAATGCAAGATGAATTTGAGATGAGTATGGTTGGTGAGCTTACTTTGTTTTTAGGTATTCAAGTGCGGAAAATCGATAGCGGGATATTTTTATCCTAAACTAAGTCTGCAAAAGACCTTGTGAAGAAATTTAATCTAGAATCCGCTAAGCATGCATGTACTCCAATGAGTTCATCGGTCAAACTTAGTAAGGAAAGGAAATCGAGAACACTCTTTTTAGGAGTATGATAGGTAGTTTACTCTACTTAACCGTTAGTCGTCCGAATATTTCCTCTAGTGTAGGAGTTTATGCTCGCTATTAAGTCGCCCCAAAAGAGAGTCATCTACATGATATTAAGCGTATCATTAAATACATTAGTGGGACATTGTCCTTTGGGATTTGGTATTTGTTCAAGACTAATGATTATTTATCGGCTTATTTGGATGCCGATTGGGCAGGAGATGTTGATGGATGCAAAAGCACTTTTGGCGGATGTTTCTATTTTGGTAGTGCACTTATCTCTTGAATGGGAAAGAAATAAAATTCTATTTCTTTGTCCACGGAGGAGGTCGAATACATAGCCGTCGGGAGTTATTACACTCAACTCGTTTGGATGAAACAAATATTGAAGGATTACGGTATTCCACAAGGCATAATGACTATTTATTATGATAATAAGAGTGCAGTCCATATTTCTCGTAATCCCGTTCAACATTCTAGAACAAAGCGTATTAGGATTCGAGAACACTTTATTCGAGAGTTAGTTGAAGACAAACTCGTTTCCTTAAGCTTTGTAGGCACCGATCATCAATTGGACAATATCTTTGCCAAACCTCTAGATGCCCTTAGGTTTGAAAACCTTAGGAAATCCATTCGGGTTTGCTCTATTGATTGAGTTCGGTGTCGTTCATCTAGTTTAGGTTGTGTATCATGTTTATCTTTATACCTATGAATTAGATTATATTTTGTAGATATTTTTTTAAATTCCAAAAATATTTTTATTTTTTAAAAAGGGGAAAGGTTATAAAGTCCTTCATAAATTTGTGTCCATATAGGTTATGTGTGTGATGTTTTTGGATCTCTATTTCATTCCATGTCCATGTGACTTTCGATGAGTAGCTAATCCGAACTTCGCCTCACTTGTGCGCACTGATGCTTGTTTATGATATATTCTTATATGATTGCCTCATATATTTGCCTTCTTGCACACACCTTACATGATATATTGAGGATGTCTTCATCACATTGCATTTGTTTGGTGAAGTTCATTGTTGTATTATCAATTTTGTCACCACCTTTTATAAGTAATCGATCTTGTGCATGTAAAAACCATTGCCCGGATTTAGAAAAATGAAAGAATATTCATCAGGTTTGTTGGTTATTAGCAATGGACTCGGGCTGGAAAAAAACAAAATGTTTTTGCTTGAATAGCCTCCATTTATAAAAATAAAAGAGCCTAAAATCAAATTGTGGCATTGAAAAATGATAAATAGCCAAGGACAAAATAATATAGCTTGTTTGGTCTTCAAAAAGAAAGTTCTCTAAAGCATATAAGATATTTTTGGGAGACATAGGTTGAAGATCAATGGGATTGCACAATCAATCGATATATTACTTCCTTTTTGTGACGATATTGGCCAGAGAATCATCAATCTTCTATGCGTTTTACTTTTGTGAATTAGTGTCCATTTGTATTCCCTTTATGGACACAAGGCATATGTGAGTGTGTATTATGTTGATATATTGTGTTGCATTTTACACTTGTGCATTGTCTTAGGTCCTGCTCTGACTCGTATTGTTCACGACCCTTCATTTTTGCTCCCACCAGTCAGATATGTCTACACTACCTAGGACAATTAAAAATTATATTTTGGTGAGTTTCTAACCTTCACAGGCCCCTTTTCTAAGTTATTTTTAAATTTTTATTTTTATTTTTAGATGTTTAGAAAATTCAGTATTTAGGTTATAAAACTCGTTCGAATGAGACTTCTAACAAAAATCTGCCTCAAATCTTCTATTTTTTTGGTCGATATTTGTTCGAATGTCATTCAAACGTTGTCATTCGAACGAGATTCTAATGTCTTTTAAGCATTTTTTCTGATTTTTTGTTGTTTGTTGGTTCGAACGAAGTCATTCGAATGAATTTACTCGTTCAACGACATGGGGTTTATTTGGGTGGTTCTTTCTATTTTCTTCCTTACCATTTCACCTTCCTACATTTTTTTCTCTCTTGTTATCCCACGAACTCTCACTTCTCTACCCACGATCTCCCACTCTTATACTCTCTCCACTCCTCCTTCTTCTCCTACTCTCCATCACCTTACCCGATTATCTCCATTCTTTTCACTCCATACCTTTATTTTTATACCGAAGTACTCCATTTTCAAGGGTACCGATTTTTAATCTTTTTCTTCCCTCATCTTAACTCAGGTACCTTATATATCTATTTCATTTCATGTTTGTTAAAGCTATATATGTTGTTGGGTTTCTTTAACTGATTCAAATTTTTTTCTTAATATTTCATACCCAATTTCATATTTACTCAACTTCTTTTGTTGTGGCTATATTCTATATATATTTTTACTTCGTAAATTTTTTCCCCCTAATTAAGTGTTAGTTCCATGAAGTTAATTTGACATTTCTTCAAAGGTTGAATTTGTTTTTCAACAATTTCATGGGATTACATTTAATTTTTCGTCTCTTCATTTTTTATATATTTTCTTGCTGCTAATGGAGTTTGCGATTTTGTTAGTTTTGGTTGTGTTGTTGGTGTTTGACGATTTGGTTGGTACTTTTGTATGAGTAGGTTCTAGACTTGGTTCTAATCTCTCCCTCACATTATGCCAAACCGTAGTCGACACAATTGTCGTATTAGTGAATCTGTTGAGGAATGCTCTTCTTCCTCCGATGAGAACACTTCCGCTAACGCCTCCATTCCAAACCTTAAACTGCGTTGGCAAACCATTCAGAATCACACTTTGTACCACACTCAGGGGTTTGCAACTCGTGCATATGTCTGTAAAAAGTTAGTCAATCTCTCCTCACTTTCTGGTACTTTAGTCTACTCTTGGATTTCTGACTAGGGTTGGTATCCCATTTTTAACCTTACCGACCTTATTTACCCCAATCTCAATAGAGAATATTTCTTTAGTATACGAAACCTTGAGGGTGTACTTTTCTCGATTATTCGCGGTAGGGAAATCACTATTACACATGAATCCATTGCGCGTCTTATTGGATTGCTCCGTGTGAACAATCCTATATATCCATGGACAAATGATTCTCACCCTGAGACACGTCTCATAATGAATATCGTGTGTCGACTTTTCCAAGCCGGTACAGTCACCATTTTTCATAAAAATCTCAATCTCAATTTTATGATACTTAAGTGGATTATTTGTGCATGCCTTATACCTCTTGCCAACTCCACACAAATTTCAAAGGCACACATGGACCTTATGTTTGTCGTTAGCATTAAAACCGCTTTTGGCCTTCCCCATTTCATCTTTGGTGTTCTTAAAGCCATTAAGGTCAATCCTATGGGTCCCGGTAGGCAAGCTTTACCTTTTACAATTATTATTACCAGACATTGCCTTGAGTTTACCTGTCCCCTCCTTCCCTCGGAAATTCCGGTGACTCATTTTCAAAAAATTGATATCTCATCTGTTAGTCGCTCCCATGGTCACCTTCCCCGTGATATCCCTCAATCCACTCCTTCGCACTCTTCATCATCCCATTTTGCTACCTCATCCACTCCAGTTCCACCTAGACGTTCTGCTTCTCATCCTCTCCCGCCTATGGAGTCAGAGTATCTTAGGTATGTGCGTACGCAGGTTGAGTAGATTTAGAAGGACAGACGCCAGGATATGGCACTTTTACAGGAGCTTTTAATCACCATGCAGCGGGATTGTCAAATAGTCGAGGAGGCTCAGGCGCGTCGAGAGGAGGCATAGGTACGTCGAGATGAGGCCCAGGCTCGGTGAGACTCCATCCTTATAGAGAATCTTGAAGAGATTCGCTGTATTGAGATGCGTCATGGTGTGTGCTCCTCCGGTATAGGATCTGTTCCCGGTGACACTTCTCATGATGTTCCCGCTTTGTGATGTTCATTATTTTTAGTTCTCTTTACCTTATCTACTTGTGAGAGAGAGGATTTCATTATCTGTATTTATTTGTCTCACTTGTACCAGATATTTTTCTTTGCATTTTGTACTTTATGTTTGGATATTGTTGAACTTCTCTCGGATAATTTGGGTTTTAAGCCTTAATGGTTAATCATTGACCATTCCTATTTTGATATATTTGTTGTGTGGATGATTTTCATTTTCCTTTCATGTTGTGGATATTATCTTGCTTCATTGTCTCTTCTTAATCTTGAAATATTCACGAACATTTCGGGTTTCGTCCTATCCCTTTGTCTTTTCCAAACAAAAAGGGGGAGAACATGTTTAGGGGGAGTTGAAAATGATTGTTTAGAATTTGTGTTATTTAATCTCTCTATTTCCCGATGCGTTTTATGCCTATTTTGTTTCATGTGTGTAGGCCTTATATTGCAAATATATCGCCTACTTTCATCAATGCAGCTTAGTAGTCAGTCGAGTCTGTCTTTTTTTGGGTTTTGGGGGATGGGCTTTAGGATCGGCTTGACAGCTTGGCTTAGCAAATTCGGTGTCATTTTATTTTTGTATTTTATTTATTTTATGTTTTATCCCGGAATAACCAAATGGGAAGATTTATAAGGAAAAATTTCCAATCGAGTCATTTATAGTATTGACTAAATTCCATTGGACAAAACATTTTAGGTTCTATCGAGTCATTCAACTATCAACCCTGGTCTTTCATACACCATCAAATCAATTTCACATGCTCTATTCCAAAAGGTATATTACCTGAATACTTTTTATGTGTTGGAGATAAACTCAATTTTAATTAAAATGATCTGGTTATTTTTTTCCAATTAAATTCAATCATTTTAATATATGAAATTTTCGTTGGAAATCTTCCCAGGTCGTTCTAACGACCTGGTTTGAACGATCCTGTTTGAACAATTTTACTAATGAACTTCTTCACAAAATATTTTGAAATTCCGTTAGAAGTTTCATTAGAAATGTCTTTCGAACGAACATGTTCAAATGAACTTCCAATGACTTCCTTTGCAAAATGTTATGAAATATTGTTAGAAGCTTGTTCGAACATAGTCCTTCAAACGACCTCGTTCGAATGACCTACACCAGTTTTTAAATTTTTTAAAATTTTTAGCAGTTCCTTTTTTTTATAACTAATTTGGTCCACTACTTCTAGTATATCTTTAAAGTGGACGAAAATAACTGTTTTAGAGATCGAACTTGCACTTTTGAAGAACAAATTCTCATCATCTCTTTTTAGAAAACTCTCTCCAACACATATCAGTTTTATTGAACAAATTGAAGAACAAAAACCCCATACACTCTACATTGTTGTAATGATGGATGTATGCGGTGGAACTGTGAATGCTTGTTGATTGAACACGGTCTTTGGGTTTTGGTGGATATCGAGACACAAGATGTGTTGTACAACACATTGGTGCTTCGCGTACTACAAACGGAGTTAGTAGAGACGGCATCATCAAGTCTTAGTGAGTCAAGTCTGTAAGTCTTTTGAGTCTCTTTGTAAAACCATATTTGTAGTGGATTTGTCTAGGCCCAAAAGTCCGAGGTTTTTACCATTTGGGTTTTCCTTGTACATCGGCGTGTTGTGGTTGTAATTGTTTATTTCATCTCGCAAAATCACCTAGATGTATGTGTAGGTTAAAAAGATAAAATTTGTCTTCAATCATAACTCTTGTTTAATTTGGTGTTTCCCTCTGACTTACATGATGATTGTGCATGCTCACTTAGGAATTAGTAAAGAATATCTAAAATTGGAATATATCTACACTTAGCCTAATTTATATTTGTGTTGAGAGTTTATTCAACGAAATTTATTAAATCTATATAACCTTGCAACTTCATATACCTCACACAAAAAGAGTGAAGTCCTTTCGTCTTTCCTAACACTACGACATAGTTCACCTCTCCATGAGGTCCTGCTTATTTCCTAACCCCTCGAAAAACATATGTTCTCCCTTCAAGATCAACCATTCAAAGCACCCACCTTCCACCTGAACTACATTTGACCCGATTCCACTCTGTGCGAAAAGTTTTTAGCCCATTCCTGGAGGTCCATCCAGAAGTACTCCCTGTAATACAAGATGAACTTTTTAAAGCATGATTTCATAACTAATTCCAATATTGGTTTGATCTAGGTAAGAATGAAATATTACCTGTAGAAATTTCATATCATTTTCAAAATGTTCCATGGGGTTTCCCATATATATCATTAATTCATCCAGACATCTTAAACGTCACCTCCTAACACCACATCTTTACACATGGGCTAGATTATATCCCCATGCGAGCCACGATCGCTTTATAGGGATTCTTATATACTATAAATAAACGTAACTGGTGTACAAATTTTAGGAGCACAATTGAAAATGAGCTTGGTCATCATTTATGTAATCAACTTGTTGGGTACTTAATGGCCAAAATGTTACAATTAAGGACACCTCCTGATTAGAAGGTATTGATACCATTATTGTTGTAAAATATTATGTGATGTTTATTAATTATAAAAAAATAAGTTTAATTGACGCAATAAGTAAAAGTAAAATAAATACACATTCTTGAGTAGGTAATAAAATATCGAGTACGAATAACATAATATGTAGAAAAATTACTTACGAAAACTATAAATTTAAATACCATTAAAACACTTTAAAAATCAAAGAATGAAATTAGCTGAATTTTCGATTGGAACCATAAAGCATATTAACTAGCAAAGCATCAAATCACAAATCAAAGGAATCAATCTAATCTTATATTTCACTCAGTTATGTAATTTATGGTTCTCCCTTACTACCGACTCGACTTTAACTCTTGTTCAACATTCTACCATAAAAGAATCTCGCGGGGACCCTGAATTCATTCCTTAAATCTGGAAAAAATAAAAAAAAATAAAAAAGTTAGCCGAAAAACCTAAATATTATATTAGAATTCATAAATTTCATATTAAAACCCTGTATCCGTTCCTTAAATCTGTAAAAGAAAAGTGAGCTGAAAAATCTAAATATTGTACTAGAATTCATAAATTTCGTATTAGAACCCAAATATAAAATAATTTATCCATATTTTTGTTGAATAATGATATATATATATATATATATATATATATATATATATATATATATATATATATATATATATATATAGAGAGAGAGAGAGAGAGAGAGAGAGAGAGAGAGAGTGAAGAATCTGAAAAGATTATGCAGAACCTGAATCCTTTCCTTAAATATGCAAAACAAAAAAAGGTGAACCGAAGAACCTAAATATTGGATTAGAATTCATAAATTTCAGATTAGATATCCATTTGTTTGTTGAACGATGATATATATAGAGAGGGAACCGAAGATCAAAGCAGCAAAGACGGGTTATTTAGAAGATCTAACAGTAACAAAACTGAAGATCTAACAGCAAAAAGAAAAAAAATGAGTTCAAAGTAGCAAACTGGCATGATATAATCAAACAAAAATTGTTTACAAGATCAAACCGCAAACCGAAGATCAAACAACAAACCGAGATGACAGAGAAGATCAAATAGCGAAAAAATATTCTAAGAGATGATCAACCAACAAATATTTAATGAGAAGATCTAAGAGATGATAGAGAATAAAACATACCGAGATTTTAGAGATGATAGAAAGAGAGACGACTTCGTTTTTAGGACTGGAAATGAGAGAGGAAAAAATCTTTTTGACAGAAATGAGATGGGGATATGTGAGTAGGACGACTTTATTTTTAGGGTTAGAGACTCTCGAAGAGAATAAGAGAGAGAAAGGCACTTTAAGTTACTATTGGTTTTTATCATTAATTGTCCAGAAATGATGTATTATCGGCTGTAGAGGCAAAAGCTTGTATTTTGAGAGGCTTTAATGCATTAATTTCGAGACACATGGCAAAATCACATCTAAAGACACCCTATCTATATTATTATATTAGATTTTGTTTCACCTGCTTTTCCATCTAGCTGAGTGGATAGTAAATGAGATTGAGAAAGATTAGTAACTTGTACGTGTTTATGGAGGTTTGACCTATTAGGGCCTTTATTTTGAACTGATTTGGTTTCTTCCTTATTCTTCATCTTTCTTTTTATTCTGCTCTTGGATGTTTCAATATGATATCAAATCATGTACTTGGATTTTCTACATCAGTTTTTTCCTTTTGTGTATTATTATTGATTTGGTGATTATGTCAATAGGAAAGATTAAAAAAAAAAGCTTCATGGAGTGGACTTTCAAGAAGAAGATCAACATTGTGCTCAACTTAACCCTTTTTAAGAAGAAAGAGAGAAAAGATGTAAAAAAAATTATTCAATGGGTATTTGTAGTGGATGAGCATGTTAACTCGTATATTTTATGCCCAAAGTCTATACCTTGTTAGGCCTATTTTGTATAATAATTAATATATTTATAATAATTTACGAGTGTTCCTAAGTTTTGGTGCGAATCAAAATTAAAATGCTCAAATTAGGACTTAATGGCAAAATGGTAATTTAATTTAATTAATATTTTATGTTCCCAATTTATGACTAATATTATTATTTTATTATTTTGTAGATTCCTTGAAATACTGATGAAATCCGGAGTGAAATTAAATAAAAATGTCAAAATTGTTTGTTAACGAAGGATTGAGAGAAACAACGGTGTTTTGAATGTAATTTTTGATAAATAAAAAAGGAATAATTCAAGGTAAGTCCCATTTATTAGATATAAGATGCATAAAATCCCATTGACGCTTTCTAATGCACCACCTCCTTTTTCATTATAGACTACATATACTTAGACAAATATACCCTCACATATACCTATTTTCTCTCCCTCTAAAAAGAAACACATAACCCCTCACACTTTCCCTCTCTAGCAGCCCCACCTCCATCTCCATCCCAACCCCCACCCCACTGTGACACCCCGCCTATTAAAATAATGGGTGTCCATCCCTCTACCAAAATAAAATGGTAGTCTCCTATGACTAATCCTTATCGTCAATGTCGAAATAAGATTTATTTTTAACCACCAAATTAATTTAACAAGCAGTGTCAAATTTTATCTTTCTTTAACATGTAACAATATTAACCAATCCATTATGATCCCATACACAGTAATCAATATAAATGAAATCACAAGAGAAGTTTGAAGTTGAGATAAATAATAAAAGTCCCAAAATAAACCTTCGAATAAAAATCCAGAACATCCAATCGAACTGACTAAAATAAACTAAAATACATAAGTCTAAAAAAGAAGGGGAAACACACCCAACCAACACTAGAATACATAACCTAATATAGAGAGAAATAAATGAAGTGGATACTCTGAATCCTGCAAGCCTCCACATCAGTTGCATCTACGTGTCCTTGGAAAGAATAATCATCCTTGATGTCCCTGTGGCTAGACACCTAAAAGTTTTTGAAAATATATTTGATACGGGTGAGAGCGCAAAACCTTTGAAAACATTTTTCAAGTAAATAAAATGCGTAAATGAACATGTTCAGCAATTTCCATACATATAAAATGGTAGGTCACTCTCGTGAGTCACCCCTCACCTCTTATTAAAGTGTGCACCGAACGTATGCATTTTAACCCACCTAGTTACGCTACCATGCCAAACTAGCCTTGGTACTAACCTCCACCATCATGTCCCAAATATAATATCAACCTTTACTTCATTAATTAACTTACACATTCACTTAATTAATATCTCGTTAGATTATCACATTTTAAAACATAACTTTACTCCTGTTATTGATTTCCAAATTCACATTTATTTGACTACACCCGTATACAATTATTTATAACTTTATATACGTAAATATTTCATACATCGGTAAACACATACATGTCTCTCGTTATAAATGTAAAACCACTAGCATGCTATCAATCTCTAGGAATGTCCTCCACATTCTCGGCAAGTGGGTTAGGATCTCACCACCGAACTCAAAAGAATAAAATGAACATCGGCGGCGGTCAAGGACATAAGTTCGCGGTCATAACCATACCAAATTATTCCACGGGACTACCACACCTACATCATGCGGTCGTGAACAAACCTATGACCTAGGGTAATAGTACTACCTTTGTTGGGATTCGCCAAAGTGACCTCCCACGGTGCGCAACCTCCATCGATAGCAAAACCGCTAGGATGGGCATGTTTCAAATTCAATATCATACACATATATTTACTATTGAGATCTGTATATATATATATATATAATCACATCAATCGACTAATTTGTGCCTATCACCCGAAGCACTAGTCTATATCCCGAGTCAAATCCCGACTCTTATTTAATTAAATTCTTCTCTTAACTAATAGTTTAGCATATTTTCTCATCTCTGAGTTTTTTCCGGACAATCCCAAGCAGTCCTAAACTCTTAACTATGAATCACTATAACCCGTTATATATCCTACGTCCCGAGTATTTTACCTCCTAAATGTCCTACGTGCATGTAAATCGAGGTAATTCTCGTCTGCCCGAGTTGCCCCCACAGATCACATTTCTAAAAGGATTAAAATAATTTATTTGACCTCAATAAATTTGCCAAATTCTAAATCTACCCTTTATTCACAATAAAAGACCTAGTTATCCCTCACAGCAGTTCCAAATCGATTTGGGTTCATAGTCAAATTGATTCGCTCGTCGAATCGATTCGCCTATGAGGTGTAATACCCCGTAATTTTAAATGACTCTTAAAAATGAGTTATATTTTAAATTAATTGATTAATTGGATTTTATTATTAATTAATTCATTTGGGTTTTATCCGAATTGTGGATATTAAAATGGATGCTTCTGAATATTACTCAAAGATATTTAGGTAATATATGAATGTGATGTCATTGATATGACGGTATGATATAAATTCGGTAATTTGAATTTTTAGTCAGACGCGGTATGGGACGTGTCGGGACTAATTTATTAAATTAAAAAGGAAATTTATTTTCTATCGACCTTATAGTCATTTCGACTGCGTCGTTGCGTCCGGAAGGTTCGAAATAGTCCGAAAAGTCTATTTGGATGTTAATTTTGAGTCTCGGGTCATTTGGAAATGAAAAGACAACCCAAAAGGGCATTTTGGTTATTTTTACAAGGGGGATGAATAGTGATTTCGGGTTTTGTCTTATTATAAGTATTTGGAGATTAGTGTATGTAGGTTCATTTCATCTCTTCTACAAAAAAATTAAAAGTCATCTTCTTAGAGAGAGTGGAAGGTTGCTTGGAAAGAAAAAGAAGTTTGCTTAGGAAGGAGGAGAACCAAAGGTCAAAGGTCACCACCACCATCACCATCTGTGTTATTCAACTCCAAAGGATCAGATCTTCATTAGAGGCAAGTGTTTGACATTTGCAATTTAAGTTCGTATATTGTCCATGTTAGGATAGTTATAAAAATAGATGATTTTCATGCTTGGAAGATGAAAGGATATAGTTGTTAATGGATTTTTGGAATCTAAAAATATATAGGAATTAAACTCATGTTGTAGGTAGTTAGTAATCCAATAAATATTCATCAATTTGTGGAAGAAATTTTGAAAATCATTTTGTGTTCTTGAAGATAATATGTTGATAATTTTCTAGAAAAATAGGCAAAAACGAGTGGAATGAGAATAGCCAATTTGGAATGTTTACATTTTCTTTTTGAGTGCATTTGGATGAGATTTAAGAAAAACTCAAAACACATACCTGACTTAATTTTTCGTGTAGAATCGAAATCTTGTCGGATTGATGATTTGAATAATTTTTGGATCTGATTTTTTTGAGTATTTAAAATATGAGAATTCATGATGTTGTTTCTTTTTAATGTTGATTCTTATCCCAAATCTTCTGTATATCTTTGGTGATTATTAATTGGACATTATGGGACTTAAAAAAGATCAGTAGACCCTTGATAAGATTTTAATTAATGTGATTGGGATTTAATTGATTAGAAAGATGATAATTAAATTGAAAGATATTTCGGTTGCTAGATTCACGTGTTGGATTCTAATTGGTGTGCATGAAGATTAAGGATAGATCCAGTAGGGAAGATTTAATATAAGGTGAGGCTAGACTTAGGATTAAAATTTGAACATCAAGGACTGAGTTTAAGCACATTATTGATTTCGCAAAGGCTGAGTGTAGTACAAGAGCGTAGTTTTGTGGCTCCTGGATAGAGATGGGAGTTTGGAAAACATTTGGTTGAAAGAGGGTATGAGGTTATCTCGATTGCGTATTTGAAGTTGACGGACCTCCTCGATCGACAAGTTAAGTAGTAGTGTATTGGAGGGGTTCCTTGTTTGGATTTCGCTTTGCGAGACGCTCCGCGCATGAACCTTAACGACGTCGGGAGTGGAGAGATGTTATAGGATGCGAGGATAATTAAATTATGAAGTAAAGATATGACATTTTAATACGTGGGATTTAAAGAGATATAATGTTACGTAAGGGAATAATCTAAGGTTAATGTGAGTACCTTGTTGTTAGTATACTATAGGTATGATAATACCTATTTGATTGATTAATGATTATGTGTATGACATACCTAGCTTACTTGCTATCGGTGGGAGGTTTGCGCGTGAGGGCAGTCATATCCTGATGAATCCATGGGATCTTTGATTTGTCGCTCGAGAACATAGGTCTATGAAAGACTTATCGGGGAGTGGATAAGTCCGCTGACTGTGGGTACGTAGGTATGTGCGTGACCCATGGGTATAAGAACTATGTTCGCCTCCAATGATTGTGTTGTTGTTTATGGTTCGAGGAATCTTAACGAACCTTTTGTCCCCTTTTGGATGACCAACGATATTGGGACATGATGGCAGAGTAATGCATTGCACCGCAGCTGTGACTCGGGGTGCCGTATTATATATGAATATATATATATATATATATATATATATATATATAATGGATTAAATGAATGAATGGATATTTATTATGGTTAAATCTATCTACGGTGATAATTGTAGATAACGGTGAATAGAGAAAGATAATTGAATTAAGTTAATGAATGTTTATTGAAAAACTTAATTCATATTAATGAGAAATGATTCATGTTAATGAGAAACGATGAGAAATGTAAATGAATAATAATGTGACGTATGGTATGGGACATACGGGGATTATGATATTGGAATGGAATTATAATATGGAGACTTGAAAAGGGGAACCATTAAATGTGACGTATGGTATGGGACTAGGAGGTTAATAGGAAACGTTAAGTGTGCACTCTAGTCGAGAGGTGAGAATGGCAAGTGAGAGTTGGGTCTAACATGTACATAATAAAAGATTTATTGCACTTGTTAAATACTTGTTGTTTTAAAAATCATTTTCACAATCGGGCTCTGACCCGTTTCCTTGCATATTTTCTTTTCTATTGTATCTTCTATATCAGGTGTCCAGCAGCAGGGACGCCATCCTTAGTTGATATTGACGAGCTATGGAGCTATGGAGTATTACTTAAACGCCTATCTTTTTGATTCACAGTATTCTTAGTTAGGGCCTGTCGCCCAAAGGATTCAGTTATCATTTCCTATCGGAGTCAGATACTATTGTATTCGTGTCTTTTTAATACATTTGACATTGTTGGGATTATTGTAATGGATTTATATTATTTGGGAATGTTTATTCCAATTGCATTTAAATTCTTTTGTGTTATCTACTTGGCTATCAATGTCGTAGAATAAAATGTGTTGTGTTATTCTTAAACTGGAAATGGATTTTGTTAAATTAAAATTTGGAAAGTTTTTAACACCAGCTTAATTGAGTATTGGGCGAGTTGTAAATGTTTTTGACAGTGATGCTAAGAATGAGCCAACTGTATATTATGTTTTAATTTGGTATGGGACTGGCCATCCGGTATTTAATTAGGCGGGGTGTTACAGGTGGTATCAGAGCATCAGGTTCTAGTGTCCTTTAGGGCCTGTATGGCTTACTGTGTTTTCAGCTTAGCGTTTTTTGATGTAGAGCCCCATTTTTAGGATTGTTGATCTCTTTGGTAAGATTCCGTATATATCACTGAATCTTATTTACATTCGGGAGTGATCGAACAATGAAGTATGGCAGATGAGGGCCATTGGACGGATAGCAGAGATCGTACTTAGGAGGTTATGAAGTATGTTCGAGTATGATGACCGTAGTCGAGGTCACCCTTATTATGGAAAATTGAGGAGAGACGTCAGTAGAAGTACTTGAAATGCGGGAATTGTGTATGTTACCTAACAAAGGCAATATATTTAAAGGCTTGGGCATATAGTGGAGTGTGGTGAACTAGAACTGAAAATTTGGGGTAAAATTTTTCTTGACTCATCGGAGCAAAGTTATAATTTTGGGATTCAACAACCACCACCCGCGAATGAGGGTATGTTTTCTATCTAAGGAATTATGAGGCGTATTGATTTTTGTAGCGATTAATATTGTGGGGGCTAAAAGGGTTTCTAAACTTAGCCTATAGCATCGTTATTAACGTAGACTCACTGAGGGGTGTGGGACACCTATATATTACATGTTATCACGTAGGTTTGATTTTTATCATGGGATTACTTACTTTGGGCATGTCCGAGCATGATGTGACTATCGGCATGCATTGACTTTTGGTATACGAGAGCGTATGTACTACTATTAATCAGAATCTTGTCTTCTAGAGAAGAGTAGATGAGTAGACTTTATTTACCTATTTTTTTTTAAAAAATTGATAAACCTGATATTTTTTTTTAAATAGATAAACTTGATTTTTATATACTATTGACTAAGGACCTTAGGAGTTTCGATGATCGACTACTTTAGGAAGTAGTGTATCGGGGTGGTTCCTTGTTTGGATTTCTCTTGCGAGACACCCCACGCATGAAACTAATAACCGTTGGGAGTCGAAATAAGTTAGGTCTTTAGGATATGAGTTTATAACCTTTGCTATAATTATGGAAGTGGTACAATAGGGTGTATGGGCGCCCTGGATGGTTGAATGGTAGTAGTTTTCATAATTGTGAAAAAGTAATTAGTTGGGACTTCAGGATTTATTTGTTTAATAAGAGAGGATCATTTTTCCAAACGTTGTCACGAGAACGTTATAGGGAAGGTTGGGTAAAGTTTATATTCGATTCAGTTGGAACTATATGGAGAGGCTTGGCGTATAACATCGATAGTTATTTTCGTTAATGTATTGTATGGGCGGTACGTCTTAGATTTCTTGCGATGTGAGATTTATACTCGGAGTTGACCTTACCGGTATGATTTATATTCCTGAATTTCGGGATGAAATTATGTTATAAGGGGGGAAGTATGTAATACCCCGTAATTTTAAATGACTTTTAAAATGAGTTATATTTTAAATTAATGGATTAATTGGATTTTATTATTAATTAATTCATTTGGGTTTTATCCGAATTGTAAATATTAAAATGGATGCTTCTGAATATTACTTAAAGATATTTAGGTAATATATGAATGTGATGTCATTGATATGACAGTATGATATAAATTCGATAATTTGAATTTTTAGTCAGACGCGGTATGGGACGTGTCGGGACTAATTTATTAAATTAAAAAGGAAATTTATTTTCTATCGAGCTTATAGTCATTTCGACTGCGTCGTTGCATCCGGAAGGTTCGAAATAGTCAGAAAAGTCTATTTGGATGTTAATTTTGAGTCTCGGGTCATTTGGAAATGAAAAGACAACCCAAAAGGGCATTTTGGTTATTTTTACAAGGGGGATGAATAGTGATTTCGGGTTTTGTCTTATTATAAGTATTTGGAGATTAGTGTATGTAGGTTCATTTCATCTCTTCTACAAAAAAAATTAAAAGTCATCTTCTTAGAGAGAGTGGAAGGTTGCTTGGAAAGAAAAATAAGTTTGCTTGGGAAGGAGGAGAACCAAAGGTCAAAGGTCACCACCACCTGTGTTATTCAACTCCAAAGGATCAGATCTTCATTATAGGCAAGTGTTTGATATTTGCAATTTAAGTTCGTATATTGTCCATGTTAGGATAGTTATAAAAAGAGATGATTTTCATGCTTGAAAGATGAAAGGATATAGTTGTTAACGGATTTTTGGAATCTAAAAATATATAGGAATTAAACTCTAGTTGTAGGTAGTTAGTAATCCAATAAATATTCATCAATTTGTGGAAGAAATTCTAAAAATCATTTTGTGTTCTTGAAGATAATATGTTGATAATTTTATAGAAAAATAGGCAAAAACGAGTGGAATGAGAAGAGCCAATTTGGAATGTTTAGATCTTCTTTTTGAGTGCATTTGGATGAGATTTAAGAAAAACTCAAAACACATACCTGACTCAATTTTTCGTGTAGAATCAAAATCTGAAGTCGGATTAATGATTTGAATAATTTTTGGATCTGATTTTTCTAAGTATTTAAAATATGAGAATTCATGATGTTGTTTCTTTTTAATGTTGATTCTTATCCCATATCTTCTTTATATCTTTGGTGATTATTAATTGGACATTATGGGACTTAGAAAAGATCAGTAGACCCTTCATAAGATTTTAATTAATGTGATTGGGATTTAATTGATTAGAAAGATGATAATTAAATTGAAAGATATTTCGGTTGCTAGATTCACGTGTTGGATTCTAATTGGTGTGCATGAGGATTAAGGATAGATCCAGTAGGGAAGATTTAATATAAGGTGAGGCTAGCCTTAGGGTTAAAATTTGAACATCAAGGACTGAGTTTAAGCTCATTATTGATTTCGCAAAGGCTGAGTGTAGTACAAGAGCGTAGTGGTATGGCTCCTGGATGGAGATGGGAGTTTGGAACACATTTGGTTGAAAGAGGGTATGAGGTTATCCCGATCGCGTATTTGAAGTTGACGGACCTCCTCGATCGACAAGTTAAGTAGTAGTGTATTGGAGGGATTCCTTGTTTGGATTTCGCTTTGCGAGACGCTCCGCGCATGAACCTTAACGACGTCGGGAGTGGAGAGATGTTATAGGATGCGATGATAATTAAATTATGAAGTAAAGATATGACATTTTAATACGTGGGATTTAAAGAGATATAATGCTACGTAAGGGAATAATTTAAGGTTAATGTGAGTACCTTGTTGTTAGTATACTATAGGTATGATAATACTTATTTGATTGATTAATGATTATGTGTATGACATACCTAGCTTACTTGCTATCGGTGGGCGGTTTGCGTGTGAGGGCAGTCATATCCTGATGAATCCATGGGATCTTTGATTTGTCGCTCGAGAACATAGGTCTATGAAAGACTTATCAGGGAGTTGAAAAGTCCGCTGACTGTGGGTAAGTAGGTATGTGCGTGACCCGTGGGTATGAGAACTATGTTCGCCTCCGCTGATTGTGTTGTTGTTTGTGGTTCGAGGAATCTAAACGAACCTTTTGTCCCCTTTTCGGCGACCAACGATATTGGGACATGATGGCAGAGTAATGCATTGCACCGCAGCTGTGACTCGGGGTGCCCTATTATATATGAATATATATATATATATATATATATATATAATGGATTAAATGAATGAATGGATATTTATTATGGTTAAATCTATCTACGGTGATAATTGTAGATAACGGTGAATAGAGAAAGATAATTGAATTAAGTTAATGAATGTTTATTGAAAAACTTAATTCATATTAATGAGAAATGATTCATGTTAATGAGAAACGATGAGAAATGTAAATGAATAATAATGTGACGTATGGTATGGGACATACGGGGATTATTATATTGGAATGGAATTATAATATGGAGACTTGAAAAGGGGAACCATTAAATGTGACGTATGGTATGGGACTAGGAGGTTAATAGGAAACGTTAAGTGTGCACTCTAGTCGAGAGGTGAGAATGGCAAGTGAGAGTTGGGTCTAACATGTACATAATAAAAGATTTATTGCACTTGTTAAATACTTGTTGTTTTAAAAATCATTTTCACAATCGGGCTCTGACCCGTTTCCTTGCATATTTTCTTTTCTATTGTATCTTCTATATCAGGTGTCCAGTAGCAGGGACGCCATCCTTAGTTGATATTGACGAGCTATGG
This sequence comes from Sambucus nigra, assembly GCA_949130495.1. NCBI lineage: Eukaryota > Viridiplantae > Streptophyta > Magnoliopsida > Dipsacales > Adoxaceae > Sambucus > Sambucus nigra. The sequence continues at coordinate 21,750,503 of OX422216.1, forward strand.
AGCTATGGAGTATTGCTTAGACGCCTATCTTTTTTATTCACAATATTATTAGTTAGGGCATGTCGCCCAAAGGATTCAGTTATCATTTCCTATCGGAGTCAGATACTATTGTATTCTGTCTTTTTAATACATTTGACATTGTTGGGATTATTGTAATGGATTTATATTATTTGGGAATGTTTATTCCAATTGCATTTAAATTCTTTTGTGTTATCTACTTGGTTATCAATGTCGTAGAATAAAATGTGTTGTGTTAATCTTAAAACTGGAAATGCATTTTGGTAAATTAAAATTTGGAAAGTTTTTAACACCAGCTTAATTGAGTATTGGGCGAGTTGTAAATGTTTTCGACAGTGATGCTAAGAATGAGCCAACTGTATATTCTGTTTTAATTTGGTATGGGACTGGCCATCCGGTATTTAATTAGGCGGGGTGTTACAGGTGGTATCAGGGCATCAGGTTCTAGTGTCTTTTAGGGTCTGTATGGCTTACTGTGTTTTCAGCTTAGCGTTCTTTGATGTAGAGCCCTATGTTTAGGATTGTTGATCTCTTTGGTAAGATTCCGTATATATCACTGAATCTTATTTACGTTCGGGAGTGATCGAACAATGAAGTATGGCAGATGAGGGCCATTGGACGGATAGCGGAGATCGTACTTAGGAGGTTATGAAGTATGTTCGAGTATGATGACCGTAGTTGAGGTCACCCCTATTATGGAAAATTGAGGAGAGACATCAGTAGAAGTTCTTGAAATGCGGGAATTGTGTATGTTACATAACAAAGGAAATATATTTAAAGGCTTGGGCATATAGTGGAGTGTGGTGAACTAGAACTGAAAATTTGGGGTAAAATTTTTCTTGACTCATCGGAGCAAAGTTATAATTTTGGGATTCAACAACCACCACCCGCGAATGAGGGTATGTTTTCTATCTAAGGAATTATGAGGCGTATTGATTTTTGTAGCGATTAATATTGTGGGGGCTAAAAGGGTTTCTAAACTTAGCCTATAGCATCGTTATTTAAGTAGACTCACTGAGGGGTATGGGACACCTATATATTACATGTTATCACGTAGGTTTGATTTTTATCATGGGATTACTTACTTTGGGCATGTCCGAGCATGATGTGACTATCGGCATGCATTGACTTTTGGTATACGAGAGCGTATGTACTACTATTAATCAGCATCTTGTCTTCTAGAGAAGAGTAGATAAGTAGACTTTATTTACCTAATTTTTTTTAAAAATTGATAAACCTGATATTTTTTTTTAAATCGATAAACTTGATTTTTATATACTATTGACTAAGGACCTTAGGAGTTTCGATGATCAACTACTTTAGGAAGTAGTGTATCGGGGTGGTTCCTTGTTCGGATTTCGCTTGCGAGACACCCCACGCATGAAACTAATAACCGTTGGGAGTTGAAATAAGTTAGGTCTTTAGGATATGAGTTTATAACCTTTGCTATAATTATGGAAGTGGTACAATAGGGTGTATGGGCGCCCTGGATGGTTGAATGGTAGTAGTTTTCATAATTGTGAAAAAGTAATTAGTTGGGACTTCAGGATTTATTTGTTTAATAAGTGAGGATCATTTTTCCAAACGTTGTCACGAGAACGGTATAGGGAAGGTTGGGTAAAGTTTATATTCGATTCAGTTGGAACTATATGGAGAGGCTTGGCGTATAACATCGATAGGGATTTTCGTTAATGTATTGTATGGGCGGTACGTCTTAGATTTCTTGCGATGTGAGATTTATACTCGGAGTTGACCTTACCGGTATGATTTATATTCCTGAATTTCGGGACGGAATTCTGTTATAAGGGGGGAAGTATGTAATACCCCGTAATTTTAAATGACTTTTAAAATGAGTTATATTTTAAATTAATGGATTAATTGGATTTTATTATTAATTAATTCATTTGGGTTTTATCCGAATTGTGGATATTAAAATGGATGCTTCTTAATATTACTTAAAGATATTTAGGTAATATATGAATGTGATGTCATTGAAATGACGATATGATATAAATTCGGTAATTTGAATTTTTAGTCAGACGCGGTATGGGACGTGTCGGGAGTAATTTATAAAATGAAAAAGGAAATTTATTTTCTATCGACCTTATAGTCATTTCGACTGCGTCGTTGCGTCCGGAAGGTTCGAAATAGTCAGAAAAGTCTATTTGGATGTTAATTTTGAATCTCGGGTCATTTGGAAATGAAAAGACAACCCAAAAGGGCATTTTGGTTATTTTTACAAGGGGGATGAATAGTGATTTCGGGTTTTGTCTTATTATAAGTATTTGGAGATTAGTGTATGTAGGTTCATTTCATCTCTTCTACAAAAAATTTAAAAGTCATCTTCTTAGAGAGAGTGGAAGGTTGCTTGGAAAGAAAAATAAGTTTGCCCCGGAAGGAGGAGAACCAAAGGTCAAAGGTCACCACCACCATCACCACCTGTGTTATTCAACTCCAAAGGATCAGATCTTCATTATAGGCAAGTGTTTGATATTTGCAATTTAAGTTCGTATATTGTCCATGTTAGGATAGTTATAAAAAGAGATGATTTTCATGCTTGGAAGATGAAAGGATATAGTTGTTAACGGATTTTTGGAATCTAAAAATATATAGGAATTAAACTCATGTTGTAGGTAGTTATTAATCCAATAAATATTCATCAATTTGTGGAAGAAATTCTGAAAATCATTTTTGTGTTCTTGAAGATAATATGTTGATAATTTTCTAGAAAAATAGGCAAAAACGAGTGGAATGAGAAGGGCCAATTTGGAATGTTTAGATCTTCTTTTTGAGTGCATTTGGATGAGATTTAAGAAAAACTCAAAACACATACCTGACTCAATTTTTCGTGTAGAATCGAAATCTGAAGTCGGATTAATGATTTGAATAATTTTTGGATCTGATTTTTCTGAGTATTTAAACTTTGAGAATTCATGATGTTGTTTCTTTTTAATGTTGATTCTTATCCCAAATCTTCTTTATATCTTTGGTGATTATTAATTGGACATTATGGGACTTAGAAAAGATCAGTAGACCCTTGATAAGATTTTAATTAATGTGATTGGGATTTAATTGATTAGAAAGATTATAATTAAATTGAAAGATATTTCGGTTGCTAGATTCACGTGTTGGATTCTAATTGGTGTGCATGAGGATTAAGGATAGATCCAGTAGGGAAGATTTAATATAAGGTGAGGCTAGCCTTAGGGTTAAAATTTGAACATCAAGGACTGAGTTTAAGCTCATTATTGATTTCGCAAAGGCTGAGTGTAGTACAAGAGCGTAGTGGTATGGCTCCTGGATGGAGATGGGAGTTTGGAACACATTTGGTTGAAGAGGGTATGAGGTTATCCCGATCGCGTATTTGAAGTTGACGGACCTCCTCGATCGACAAGTTAAGTAGTATTGTATTGGAGGGGTTCCTTGTTTGGATTTCGCTTTGCGAGACGCTCCGCGCATGAACCTTAACGACGTCGGGAGTGGAGAGATGTTATAGGATGCGATGATAATTAAATTATGAAGTAATGATATGACATTTTTATACGTGGGATTTAAAGAGATATAATGCTACGTAAGGGAATAATCTAAGGTTAATGTGAGTACCTTGTTGTTAGTATACTATAGGTATGATAATACTCATTTGATTGATTAATGATTATGTGTATGACATACCTAGCTTACTTGCTATCGGTGCGAGGTTTGCGCGTGAGGGCGGTCATATCCTGATGAATCCATGGGATTTTTGATTTGTCGCTCGAGAACATAGGTCTATGAAAGACTTATCGGGGAGTTGAAAAGGCCGCTGACTGTGGGTACGTAGGTATGTGCGTGACCCATGGGTATGAGAACTATGTTCGCCTCCACTGATTGTGTTGTTGTTTGTGGTTCGAGGAATCTTAACGAACCTTTTGTCCCCTTTTCGGCGACCAGCGATATTGGGACATGATGGCAGAGTAATGCATTGCACCGCAGCTGTGACTCGGGGTGCCGTATTATATAAGAATATATATATATATATATATATATATATATATATATATAATGGATTAAATGAATGAATGGATATTTATTATGGTTAAATCTATCTACGGTGATAATTGTAGATAACGGTGAATAGAGAAAGATAATTGAATTAAGTTAATGAATGTTTATTGAAAAACTTAATTCATATTAATGAGAAATGATTCATGTTAATGAGAAACGATGAGAAATGTAAATGAATAATAATGTGACGTATGGTATGGGACATACGGGGATTATGATATTGGGATGAAATTATAATATGGAGACTAGAAAAGAGGAACCATTAACTAGGAGGTTAATAGGAAACATTAAGTGTGCACTCTAGTTGAGAGGTGAGAATGGCAAGTGAGAGTTGGGTCTAACATGTACATAATAAAAGATTTATTGCACTTGTTAAATACTTGTTGTTTTAAAAATCATTTTCACAATCGGGCTCTGACCCGTTTCCTTGCATATTTTCTTTTCTATTGTATCTTCTATATCAGGTGTCCAGTAGCAGGGACGCCATCCTTAGTTGATTATGACGAGCTACGGAGCTATGGAGTATTGCTTAGACGCCTATCTTTTTGATTCACAATATTTTTAGTTAGGGCATGTCTCCCAAAGGATTCAGTTATCATTTCCTATCAGAGTCAGATACTATTGTATTCGTGTCTTTTTAATACATTTGACATTGTTGGGATTATTGTAATGGATTTATATTATTTGGGAATGTTTATTCCAATTGCATTTAAATTCTTTTGTGTTATCTACTTAATTATCAATGTCGTCGAATAAAATGTGTTGTGTTATTCTTAAAACTGGAAATGGATTTTGGTAAATTAAAATTTGGAAAGTTTTTAACACCAGCTTAATTGAGTATTGGGCGAGTTGTAAATGTTTTCGACAGTGATGCTAAGAATGAGCCAACTGTATATTCTGTTTTAATTTGGTATGGGACTGGCCATCCGGTATTTAATTAGGCGGGGTGTTACAGGTGGTATCAGGGCATCAAGTTCTAGTGTCTTTTAGGGTCTGTGTGGCTTACTGTGTTTTCAGCTTAGCGTTTTTTGATGTAGAGCCCTATGTTTAGGATTGTTGATCTCTTTGGTAAGATTCCGTATATATCACTGAATCTTATTTACGTTCGGGAGTGATCGAACAATGAAATATGGCAGATGAGGGCCATTGGACGGATATCGGAGATCGTACTTAGGAGGTTATGAAGTATGTTCGAGTATGATGACCGTAGTCGAGGTCACCCCTATTATGGAAAATTGAGGAGAGACATCAGTAGAAGTTATTGAAATGCGGGAATTGTGTATGTTACCTAACAAAGGAAATATATTTAAAGGCTTGGGCATATAGTGGAGTGTGGTGAACTAGAACTGAAAATTTGGGGTAAAATTTTTCTTGACTCATCGGAGCAAAGTTGTAATTTTGGGATTCAACAACCACCACCCGCGAATGAGGGTATGTTTTCTATCTAAGGAATTATGAGGCGTATTGATTTTTGTAGCGATTAATATTGTGGGGGCTAAAAGGGTTTCTAAACTTAGCCTATAGCATCGTTATTTACGTAGACTCACTGAGGGGTATGGGACACCTATATATTACATGTTATCACGTAGGTTTGATTTTTATCATGGGATTACTTACTTTGGGCATGTCCGAGCATGATGCGACTATCGGCATGCATTGACTTTTGGTATACGAGAGCGTATGTACTACTATTAATCAGCATCTTGTCTTCTAGAGAAGAGTAGATAAGTAGACTTTATTTACCTAATTTTTTTTTTAAAAATTGATAAACATGATATTTTTTTTTAAATCGATAAACTTGATTTTTATATACTATTGACTAGGGACCTTAGGAGTTTCGATGATCGACTACTTTAGGAAGTAGTGTATCGGGGTGTTTCCTTGTTCGGATTTCGCTTGCGAGACACCCCACGCATGAAACTAATAACCGTTGGGAGTCGAAATAAGTTAGGTCTCTAGGATATGAGTTTATAACCTTTGCTATAATTATGGAAGTGGTACAATAGGGTGTATGGGCGCCCTGGATGGTTGAATGGTAGTAGTTTTCATAATTGTGAAAAAGTAATTAGTTGGGACTTCAGGATTTATTTGTTTAATAAGCGAGGATCATTTTTCCAAACGTTGTCACGAGAACGGTATAGGGAAGGTTGGGTAAAGTTTATATTCGATTCAGTTGGAACTCTATGGAGAGGCTTGGCGTATAACATCGATAGGGATTTTCGTTAATGTATTGTATGGGCGGTACGTCTTAGATTTCTTGCGATGTGAGATTTATACTCGGAGTTGACCGTACCGGTATGATTTATATTCCTGAATTTCGGGACGAAATTGTGTTATAAGGGGGGAAGTATGTAATACCCCGTAATTTTAAATGACTTTTAAAATGAGTTATATTTTAAATTAATGGATTAATTGGATTTTATTATTAATTAATTCATTTGGGTTTTATCCGAATTGTGGATATTAAAATGGATGCTTTTGAATATTAGTTAAAGATATTTAGGTAATATATGAATGTGATGTCATTGATATGACGGTATGATATAAATTCGGTAATTTGAATTTTTAGTCAGACGCGGTATGGGACGTGTCGGGAGTAATTTATAAAATGAAAAAGGAAATTTATTTTCTATCGACCTTATAGTCATTTCGACTGCGTCGTTGCGTCCGGAGGTTCGAAATAGTCAGAAAAGTCTATTTGGATGTTAATTTTGAATCTCAGGTCATTTGGAAATGAAAAGACAACCCAAAAGGGCATTTTGGTTATTTTTACAAGGGGGATGAATAGTGATTTCGGGTTTTGTCTTATTATAAGTATTTGGAGATTAGTGTATGTAGGTTCATTTCATCTCTTCTACAAAAAATTTAAAAGTCATCTTCTTAGAGAGAGTGGAAGGTTGCTTGGAAAGAAAAATAAGTTTGCTTGGGAAGGAGGAGAACCAAAGGTCAAAGGTCACCACCACCATCACCACCTGTGTTATTCAACTCCAAAGGATCAGATCTTCATTATAGGCAAGTGTTTGATATTTGCAATTTAAGTTCGTATATTGTCCATGTTAGGATAGTTATAAAAAGAGATGATTTTCATGCTTGGAAGATGAAAGGATATAGTTGTTAACGGATTTTTGGAATCTAAAAATACATAGGAATTAAACTCATTTTGTAGGTAGTTAGTAATCCAATAAATATTCATCAATTTGTGGAAGAAATTCTGAAAATCATTTTGTGTTCTTGAAGATAATATGTTGATAATTTTCTAGAAAAATAGGCAAAAACGAGTGGAATGAGAAGAGCCAATTTGGAATGTTTAGATCTTCTTTTTGAGTGCATTTGGATGAGATTTAAGAAAAACTCAAAACACATACCTGACTCAATTTTTCGTGTAGAATCGAAATCTGAAGTCGGATTAATGATTTGAATAATTTTTTGATCTGATTTTTCTGAGTATTTAAAATATGAGAATTCATGATGTTGTTTCTTTTTAATGTTGATTCTTATCCCAAATCTTCTGTATATCTTTGGTGATTATTAATTGGACATTATGGGACTTAGAAAAGATCAGTAGACCCTTGATAAGATTTTAATTAATGTGATTGGGATTTAATTGATTAGAAAGATGATAATTAAATTGAAAGATATTTCGGTTGCTAGATTCCGGTGTTGGATTCTAATTGGTGTGCATGAGGATTAAGGATAGATCCAGTAGGGAAGATTTAATATAAGGTGAGGCTAGCCTTAGGGTTAAAATTTGAACATCAAGGACTGAGTTTAAGCTCATTATTGATTTCGCAAAGGTTGAGTGTAGTACAAGAGCGTAGTGGTATGGCTCCTGGATGGAGATGGGAGTTTGGAACACATTTGGTTGAAAGAGGGTATGAGGTTATCCCGATCGTGTATTTGAAGTTGACGGACCTCCTCGATCGACAAGTTAAGTAGTAGTGTATTGGAGGGGTTCCTTGTTTGGATTTTTCTTTGCGAGACGCTCCGCGCATGAACCTTAACGACGTCAGGAGTGGAGAGATGTTATAGGATGCGATGATAATTAAATTATGAAGTAAATATATGACATTTTAATACGTGGGATTTAGAGAGATATAATGCTACGTAAGGGAATAATCTAAGGTTAATGTGAGTACCTTGTTGTTAGTATACTATAGGTATGATAATACTCATTTGATTGATTAATGATTATGTGTGTGACATACCTAGCTTACTTGCTATCGGTGGGAGGTTTGCGCGTGAGGGCAGTCATATCCTGATAAATCCATGGGATCTTTGATTTGTCGCTCGAGAACATAGGTCTATGAAAGACTTATCGGGGAGTTGATAAGTCCGCTGACTGTGGGTACGTAGGTATGTGCGTGACCCATGGGTATGAGAACTATGTTCGCCTCCACTGATTGTGTTGTTGTTTGTGGTTCGAGGAATCTTAACGAACCTTTTGTCCCCTCTTCGGCGACCAGCGATATTAGGACATGATGGCAGAGTAATGCATTGCACCGCAGCTGTGACTCGGGGTGCCGTATTATATATATATATATATATATATATATATATATATATATATATATATATATATATATATATATATATATATATATATATATAATGGATTAAATGAATGAATGGATATTTATTATGGTTAAATCTATCTACGGTGATAATTGTAGATAACGGTGAATAGAGAAAGATAATTGAATTAAAGTAATGAATGTTTATTGAAAAACTTAATTCATATTAATGAGAAATGATTCATGTTAATGAGAAACGATGAGAAATGTAAATGAATAATAATGTGACGTATGGTATGGGACATACGGGGATTATGATATTGGGATGAAATTATAATATGGAGACTAGAAAAGAGGAACCATTAACTAGGAGGTTAATAGGAAACGTTAAGTGTGCACTCTAGTTGAGAGGTGAGAATGGCAAGTGAGAGTTGGGTCTAACATGTACATAATAAAAGATTTATTGCACTTGTTAAATACTTGTTGTTTTAAAAATCATTTTCACAATCGGGCTCTGACCCGTTTCCTTGCATATTTTCTTTTCTATTGTATCTTCTATATCAGGTGTCCAGTAGCAGGGACGCCATCCTTAGTTGATTATGACGAGCTACGGAGCTATGGAGTATTGCTTAGACGCCTATCTTTTTGATTCACAATATTTTTAGTTAGGGCATGTCTCCCAAAGGATTCAGTTATCATTTCCTATCAGAGTCAGATACTATTGTATTCGTGTCTTTTTAATACATTTGACATTGTTGGGATTATTGTAATGGATTTATATTATTTGGGAATGTTTATTCCAATTGCATTTAAATTCTTTTGTGTTATCTACTTAATTATCAATGTCGTCGAATAAAATGTGTTGTGTTATTCTTAAAACTGGAAATGGATTTTGGTAAATTAAAATTTGGAAAGTTTTTAACACCAGCTTAATTGAGTATTGGGCGAGTTGTAAATGTTTTCGACAGTGATGCTAAGAATGAGCCAACTGTATATTCTGTTTTAATTTGGTATGGGACTGGCCATCCGGTATTTAATTAGGCGGGGTGTTACAGGTGGTATCAGGGCATCAAGTTCTAGTGTCTTTTAGGGTCTGTGTGGCTTACTGTGTTTTCAGCTTAGCGTTCTTTGATGTAGAGCCCTATGTTTAGGATTGTTGATCTCTTTGGTAAGATTCCGTATATATTACTGAATCTTATTTACGTTCGGGAGTGATCGAACAATGAAATATGGCAGATGAGGGCCATTGGACGGATAGCGGAGATCGTACTTAGGAGGTTATGAAGTATGTTCGAGTATGATGATCGTAGTCGAGGTCACCCCTATTATGGAAAATTGAGGAGAGACATCAGTAGAAGTTCTTGAAATGCGGGAATTGTGTATGTTACCTAACAAAGGAAATATATTTAAAGGCTTGGGCATTTAGTGGAGTGTGGTGAACTAGAACTGAAAATTTGGGGTAAAATTTTTCTTGACTCATCGGAGAAAAGTTATAATTTTGGGATTCAACAACCACCACCCGCGAATGAGGGTATGTTTTCTATCTAAGGAATTATGAGGCGTATTGATTTTTGTAGCGATTAATATTGTGGGGGCTAAAAGGGTTTCTAAACTTAGCCTATAGCATCGTTATTTAAGTAGACTCACTGAGGGGTATGGGACACCTATATATTACATGTTATCACGTAGGTTTGATTTTTATCATGGGATTACTTACTTTGGGCATGTCCGAGCATGATGTGACTATCGGCATGCATTGACTTTTGGTATACGAGAGCGTATGTACTACTATTAATCAGCATCTTGTCTTCTAGAGAAGAGTAGATAAGTAGACTTTATTTACCTAATTTTTTTTTAAATTGATAAACCTGATATTTTTTTTTAAATCGATAAACTTGATTTTTATATACTATTGACTAAGGACCTTAGGAGTTTCGATGATCGACTACTTTAGGAAGTAGTGTATCGGGGTGGTTCCTTGTTCGGATTTCGCTTGCGAGACACCCCACGCATGAAACTAATAACCGTTGGGAGCCGAAATAAGTTAGGTCTTTAGGATATGAGTTTATAACCTTTGCTATAATTATGGAAGTGGTGCAATAGGGTGTATGGGCGCCCTGGATGGTTGAATGGTAGTAGTTTTCATAATTGTGAAAAAGTAATTAGTTGGGACTTCAGGATTTATTTGTTTAATAAGCGAGGATCATTTTTCCAAACGTTGTCACGAGAACGGTATAGGGAAGGTTGGGTAAAGTTTATATTCGATTCAGTTGGAACTCTATGGAGAGGCTTGGCGTATAACATCGATAGGGATTTTCGTTAATGTATTGTATGGGCGGTACGTCTTAGATTTCTTACGATGTGAGATTTATACTCGGAGTTGACCTTACCGGTATGATTTATATTCCTGAATTTCGGGATGAAATTCTTTTATAAGGGGGGAAGTATGTAATACCCCGTAATTTTAAATGACTTTTAAAATGAGTTATATTTTAAATTAATGGATTAATTGGATTTTATTATTAATTAATTCATTTGGGTTTTATACGAATTGTGGATATTAAAATGGATGCTTCTGAATATTACTTAAAGATATTTAGGTAATATATGAATGTGATGTCATTGATATGATGGTCTGATATAAATTCGGTAATTTGAATTTTTAGTCAGACGCGGTATGGGACGTGTCGGGACTAATTTATTAAATTAAAAAGGAAATTTATTTTCTATCGACCTTATAGTCATTTTGACTGCGTCGCTGCGTCCGGAAGGTTCGAAATAGTCAGAAAAGTCTATTTGGATGTTAATTTTGAATCCCGGGTCATTTGGAAATGAAAAGACAACCCAAAAGGGCATTTTGGTTATTTTTACAAGGGGGATGAATAGTGATTTCGGGTTTTGTCTTATTATAAGTATTTGGAGATTAGTGTATGTAGGTTCATTTCATCTCTTCTACAAAAAATTTAAAAGTCATCTTCTTAGAGAGAGTGGAAGGTTGCTTGGATAGAAAAAGAAGTTTGCTTGGGAAGGAGGAGAACCAAAGGTCAAAGGTCACCACCACCATCACCACCTGTGTTATTCAACTCCAAAGGATCAGATCTTCATTAGAGGCAAGTGTTTGATATTTGCAATTTAAGTTCGTATATTGTCCATGTTAGGATAGTTATAAAAAGAGATGATTTTCATGCTTGGAAGATGAAAGGATACAGTTGTTAACGGATTTTTGGAATCTAAAAATATATAGGAATTAAACTCATGTTGTAGGTAGTTAGTAATCCAATAAATATTCATCAATTTGTGGAAGAAATTCTGAAAATCATTTTGTGTTCTTGAAGATAAAATGTTGATAATTTTCTAGAAAAATAGGCAAAAACGAGTGGAATGAGAAGAGCCAATTTGGAATGTTTAGATCTTCTTTTTGAGTGCATTTGGATGAGATTTAAGAAAAACTCAAAACACATACCTGACTCAATTTTTCGTTTAGAATCGAAATCTGAAGTCGGATTGATGATTTGAATAAATTTTGGATCTGATTTTTCTGAGTATTTAAAATATGAGAATTCATGATGTTGTTTCTTTTTAATGTTGATTCTTATCCCAAATCTTCTGTATATCTTTGGTGATTATTAATTGGACATTATGGGAGTTAGAAAAGATCATTAGACCCTTGATAAGATTTTAATTAATGTGATTGGGATTTAATTGATTAGAAAGATGATAATTAAATTGAAAGATATTTCGGTTGCTAGATTCACGTGTTGGATTCTAATTGGTGTGCATGAGGATTAAGGATAGATCCAGTTGGGAAGATTTAATATAAGGTGAGGCTAGCCTTAGGGTTAAAATTTGAACATCAAGGACTGAGTTTAAGCTCATTATTGATTTCGCAAAGGCTGAGTGTAGTACAAGAGCGTAGTGGTATGGCTCCTGGATAGAGATGGGAGTTTGGAACACATTTGGTTGAAAGAGGGTATGAGGTTATCCCGATCGCGTATTTGAAGTTGACGGACCTCCTCGATCGACAAGTTAAGTAGTAGTGTATTCGAGGGGTTCCTTGTTTGGATTTCGCTTTGCGAGACTCTCCGCGCATGAACCTTAGCGATGTCGGGAGTGGAGAGATGTTATAGGATGCGAGTATAATTAAATTATGAAGTAAAGATATGACATTTTAATACGTGGGATTTAAAGAGATATAATGCTACGTAAGGGAATAATCTAAGGTTAATGTGAGTACCTTGTTGTTAGTATACTATAGGTATGATAATACCTATTTGATTGATTAATGATTATGTGTATGACATACCTAGCTTACTTGCTATCAGTGGGAGGTTTGCACGTGAGGGCAGTCATATCTTGATGAATGCATGGGATCTTTGATTTGTCGCTCGAGAACATAGGTCTATGAAAGACTTATCGGGGAGTTGATAAGTCCGCTGACTGTGGGTACGTAGGTATGTGCATGACCCATGGGTATGAGAACTATGTTCGCCTGCAATGATTGTGTTGTTGTTTGTGGTTCGAGGAATCTTAACGAACCTTTTGTCCCCTTTTCGGCGACCAGCGATATTGGGACATGATAGCAGAGTAATGCATTGCACCGTAGTTGTGACTCGGGCTTCCGTATTATATATGAATATATATATATATATATATATATATATATATATATATATATATATATATATATATATATATATATATATATATATATATAATGGATTAAATCAATGAATGGATATTTATTATGGTTAAATCTATCTACGGTGATAATTGTAGATAACGGTGAATAGAGAAAGATAATTGAATTAAGTTAATGAATGTTTATTGAAAGACTTAATTCATATTAATGAGAAATGATTCATGTTAATGAGAAACGATGTGAAATGTAAATGAATAATAATGTGACGTATGGTATGGGACATACGAGGATTATGATATTGGGATGGAATTATAATATGGAGACTAGAAAAGAGGAACCATTAACTAGGAGGTTAATAGGAAACGTTAAGTGTGCACTCTAGTTGAGAGGTGAGAATGGCAAGTGAGAGTTGGGTATAACATGTACATAATAAAAGATTTATTGCACTTGTTAAATACTTGCTGTTTTAAAAATCATTTTCACAATCGGGCTCTGACCCGTTTCCTTGCATATTTTCTTTTCTATTGTATCTTCTATATCAGGTGTCCAGCAGAAGGGATGCCATCCTTAGTTGATATTGACGAGCTATGGAGCTATGGAGTATTGCTTAGACGCCTATCTTTTTGATTCACAGTATTCTTAGTTAGGGCATGTCCCCCAAAGGATTCAGTTATCATTTCCTATCGGAGTCAGATACTATTGTATTCGTGTCTTTTTAATACATTTGACATTGTTGGGATTATTGTAATGGATTAATATTATTTGGGAATGTTTATTCCAATTGCATTTAAATTATTGTGTGTTATCTACTTGGTTATCAATGTCGTAGAATAAAATGTGTTGTGTTATTCTTAAACTGGAAATGGATTTTGGTAAATTAAAATTTGGAAAGTTTTAACACCAGCTTAATTGAGTATTGGGTGAGTTGTAAATTTTTTCGACAGTGATGCTAAGAATAAGTCAACTGTATATTCTGTTTTAATTTGGTATGGGACTGGCCACCCGATATTTAATTAGGCGGGGTGTTACATGAGGCTGAATCGATTCGATTTTGGGTAGGAGCCTAGATTTGGGTTTATGATGACAGGATTTCCATTTACCCAATAACCAAATTCAGTATCGACATAAACCCAATCATTAAAATAAATCCTCTAACATTTCTTTGTAAGGATTTTACCCAAATTTCAATCCTAAATTCATAATTAACATATCAATAGTTCTAATTCATCGAATCATTTACTCTTCACATGAAAGTCACAGTTTTTCATATTTCAGCATATAGGTTCCTCTTTAATAAAATATCATTCTAAATTCAATTCACTTGATTCAGAATATAACGATCTCTATCTTCTACAATTTAAGATTTCTTCCATCAATTACGTTGTAAGGATTCTTCTCCCCAAAACCCATTTTTGCATGATAAGTCCCATCCCAAAATTGTATCATTCTCTACCAATTATGATATGAATATTATACTACACATATACCAACTAGCAAGTTTATACACTTTTTTTGATTGTTGGTGTGATTCTGAATCTCTACGCGTCAGGTTGAAGAAGATAAGAATTTTCCTCCACATCCATCTCCAATCAAGCCTTTGGATCTCTTGGATGCTCTACCTCCCTCTTTTCTCATAAATGGCTTGCCTTTAGGATTTTGTATGTTATGGCTTCCTCCCCAACCTTAACCCTCATATATTAAACCCAAATACCTAAATTAATCAAAGCCCTAGGTGTCAAATGACCCTCATGCCCTTATTATAGTCCTGACTACTCTAAAATGTCCCCGGTAAGCAATCTCTACCCTTGGATACTTGATTTTGACTATTTTGACCACTCTCGGATCAACGGTGAACCAAAAAACACCACCTCTGCACTAAATATAAATATCATATCTCAACACTCACATATGACACACTACAATTGACTTAATTAAATTTACCTAATCACGTTAGTAAATTTACACATATAAATATTAATCCTATTATCACTAATTAATATTTAATAATTTCTCATTATTTCCTATTTTAAGTAAATTACGTCCCACGTGTAATTTAAAATGTTAAAATAAATTACTAAAAATTACAAGGTATTACATACTTCCCCCTATAAAGGAATTTCGTTCTCGAAATTAAGATGAACCTGCGATAAAAATCTATGGATACTACTCTCCCATATCATCCTCCCTCTCTCACGTCGACCCATCTCCATTACGGAGTCCCCACTGAACCCAAACGAGAGGCACCACCTTAGATCACAACTTATTCTCACTACGATCAAAAATAGTAACTGATCCCTCCTCGTATGAGATGTCTGGATGGGAATTAATCTCCTCCAATGGAATGTTCCAAAAATCCCTCTCACTCCAACGATATCTCTTCAGTGACAACATGTGGAATACGTTGTGAATCCTCTGTATATTCTCCGATAATCCCAGCCTATAAGCAACTGGTCCTACCCTCTCAATGATTGGGAGAGGCCCTACATACCTCGGCACCAACTTCCCTTTCTTGTCAAACCTCACGACTACCTTCATTGGAGACACTCGTACCAATACCTGGCACCCTACATCGAATTTAATGTGTCTCCTGTCGGCATCAGCATAATTCTTGTGCCTATCCTGAGCTATCCGTATGCGTCCTCAGATTAATTTGATCTTGGAAGTCATATCCTGAATCTTCTCTGGTCCGAAAAGCTTTTTATCCCCCACCTCTAACAAATAAATGGGCGAACAAAAAGGTTGGCCATATAGTGACTCAAACGGTGCCATGTCAATGGTGAACTGGTAGGAATTATTATGGGCAAACTCCACTAGTGGGAGGTAATTCTCCCAACCTCCCCTAAAGTCAAGTATACACGTCCTGAGCATATCCTCCAACATCTGATTTACCAACTCAGTCTATCCATCAGTCTATGGATAGTAATTCGTTCTCAATCATAAATCAGTGCCCATATCCTCTTGAAAACTCTACAAAAAGTGGGACATAAAAAGCTTGTCCCCGTTGAACACAATATTAATGGGCACCCCATGAAACCTCACAATCTCTCCAATAAACAACTAGGCTTACTGTGTTGTCTTAAAATTCGTCTGAATTGATAAAAAGAGGGCCACCTTAGTCAAATAATCCATAATAACCCAGATGGAATCATGGCCCCTCAGCGATGTAGGTAACTCGGTGATGAAATCCATCGATATACTCTCCCATTTCGAATCTAGAATCCTCAATGGCTGCAACATTCCAGACAACCTCTAGTGATCAACTTTCATAAGCTGACAAGTAGTGCACTTCAAGACAAACTCGGATATGTCCCGTTTCATCGTTGACCACCAATATTGTCTACGCATATCCTAGTACATCTTATCCCCATCAGGATGTAGCGCAAATTCAGAACCATTAGATTCTTCCATTACTGCGTGTCTCAAGTCCGCATCCTCCAAAACAACGAGTCTCCCATTAAAATATAAGCCTCCCTCAAAACTGATCGAGTAGGACTCTACCCTATCTGTCAATAGCTGGCACACTCTATCCTGACAGAACTTATCCCTGACCTGTGCTTTCACCTCCCGCATAACATTCTCAGGAGTGATAGCCAAAACTGACACACACGCACTAGCGATTCACGCTCCGAACCTCTGCTACCTCCCAGTATGTGGCTTAATGTATCTGCCACAATGTTAGCCTTCCTAGGATGATTTTGAATATCAAACTGGTATTTCTTCACGAACTCTAACCATTTCCTCTGCCTCATATTCAGATCCTTCTACATGAACATATGGTCCGTGAGCAAACTTAATTGCTCATCCAAAAGGTAATGCCTCCAAATCCTCAAGGCAAACATGACCGCTGTTAGCTCCAAGTTGTGGGTGGGGTGATTATTCTAGTGGGGCTTAATCCTGCTATATGCATACGCTATGGCCCTATCTTCCTACTGTATTACACCCCCAAGTCCCTTTAAAGATGAATCTATGAAAACACGATACTCCACTCCTCCCCTAGGAAGTGCGAGCACGAGCGCTGAAGTTAATTTGTCCTTTAGCTTGTCAAAAGCTAACTAACAATAGTCATAGAAAATGAGTGACACCCCCTTGGGGGTCAGATTAGCCAATGGATCCGCAATCTTAAAAAATCCCTTTTTGAAGAAATGATATTACCTGGCCAACCCTAAAAAGCTATGAATATCCGTCGGTGACATGGGCTATCCCCACTCCCTCACCTTTGATACTTTAATAGGATCTACGAAAATACCCCTGTCCGATACAATGTGCCCCCAAAACTGCACCTCATATAGCCAGAATCCGTACTTCTAGAACTTGAATAAAGTTGATGGCCTCGTAAGGTCTGCAAAACCTTACGCAGATGGTCTATGTGCTCACCCTCAGTACGAGAATAAACGAATATGTTGTCTATGAACACGATCACAAACTGGTCCAGAAAATCCCTGAATACCCTGTTCATGGGGACCATGAACACTGCTGGAGCATTGTTAGCCCAAATGGCATTACCTTGAACTCATACAATCCATACCGCGCTAAGAATGCGGTCTTAGGAACGTCTTTCTTTCGAATGCACAACTGATGGTACCCTGGCCTTAAATCTATCTTTGAGAAGAACGATGATCCTCTCAGTTGGTCGAATAAGACATCGATCCGAGGCAAGGGATACTTATTCTGAATCGTAACCTTATTCATCTCCCTGTAGTATACACATAGGTAAAGAGACCCATCTCACATCTCCCTATAAAATCACTAGCATTCTATCAAGCTCTAGGAATGTCCTCGACATTCTGGGCAAGTGGGTCATGATCTCACCACCAAACCCAAAAGAATAAAATGAACATCGGAGGTGGTCATGGTCCATGGTCATAACCATACCACGTCATTCCACAGGACTCCTAAACCTACATCACGTGGTCGTGAACAAACCTATAACCCATGGTAATAGTACTACCTCTGGTGGGATTCGCTAGAGTGACCTCCCACGGCGCGTAACCTCCATCGATGCATAGATGCTAGGATGGGTATATTTCCTATTACATATCTTACGTCCTGGGTATTTTATCTCCTAAATGTCCTACGTACCTGTAAATCGAGCTAATTCTCATCTACCCGAGTTAACCCCACTGATCATATCTCCAGAAGGATTAAAATTATATATTTGACAAATTCTAAATCTACCTTTTATTCACAATAAAAGACTAGGTAACCCTTGCAGTAGGTCCGAATCAATTCGAGTTCATAGTCGAATTGATTCTCCCGCCGAGGCCGAATCAATTCAATGGCAGGAGCCTAGATCTGGGTTTAAGATGACGAGGTCTCCCTCTACCTAATCACCAAATTCAATATCCACATAAACCCAATCATCAAAATAAATCCTCTAACATTAGTCTATAAGGATTCTATCTAGATTTTAATCATAAATTCATAATTAACATATCAACCATTCTAATTCATCGAATCATTCACTATTCATATGAAAGTCATAGTTTTTTAGATTTCAATATATGGGTTCTCCTTTAATAAAATATCATTCTAAATTCAAGTCACACGGTTCAGAATATAGCGATCTCTATCTTCTACAATATAAGATTTCTTCCATCAATTACATTGCAAGGATTCTTCTCCCCAAAACCCATTTTTGCATGATAACTCCCATCCCAAAATTGTGTCATTCTCTACCAATTATGATATGAATATTATACTACACATGTACCAACTAGAAAGTTTATACTTTTTCTTTTGATTGTAGGTTTGATTCTGAAACCCTATGCATCGGGTTGAAGTTTTGAAGGACAAAAAGGTGTCCGAACCAGCTAGTGTGCATTATGAGAGGAAAAATTATTTATAAATTAAATGGTGCAATTATATTATCAAGTGAGTTATTGGCCCAACGGTAATGAAAACATATACGAGTTTACATTAATTTTTAAAAAGAGCTAGCAACCCAAATCCAGTGGACCCAATTTGGCTAGAAATTAAAAAAAAAAGTAAACAAAAGCAGAGACCACATGGTGTGTCTTTTGTGGCAGCTAAAGAAAAATATAATAAAAAAGAGGAAAGGGTCAAAACTTGTAAATCTCGTCTCTATTTTTTTTCTTTCTCCCTATTCCAAGGAAATTCACCATCGCCCAATTTGCTCCTATTAAGGCCATCATTGTTAGGGGGTTCCTATCCCTGGCCAATTATACGAGGTTAATTTTTTTGGAGAGAACTATCTTGACAAAAAAATTGAGAGATAATTTACGGGTCATGTCTTGATACTTTAAAACATTGTTTGGGCCATCGCGAAAAAGAGTTTGTGGTGTACACTTGAAATAATTTATTATCAATGAAAATATTATCTTTGCTTGCATGTTTATTATTTGTCCACTAGGATGAAGGAGGATACTCATCAATATATATTAAATAATAATGATATTTTAACTCATTATTATTCTCCTCGATTGTTCTTAACGTTAAAAATACATGTTCTTCATCTAAAATTTCAGAAGTTTGGTACATAATTTTTAAAATCCCCCCCCCCCCTTTATTATTTGTGCTTAAATCTTATATTTCATGCTTATATTTAATTATTTGATAGGATATGCTTAACATTGATAAATAATACTTCAGAGTAATTTTTTTAAAAGTGAAGGAAATTAATATTTTTGGGATAAAATTTGATTTAATTGAAATATCATTCGATACTTTGAAATTTATTTTGATGAGTTTTGCGTTATAAAAAGAGAATAAGATTAAAATATTATTATTTAATTAATATGCATTGAGATATTGAATATAAAATCCTAGACTTGTCTCACATGTATAAAATTTTGGTTGTTTATTTTTTTCTACTTTCATTAGTAATTTTTAATCTAAAACTCTTACCATCTCCATCTTAATTTAAAATAAAATATTACTCTATTTGGAAAATTAGGAATCGATTGAAATTACAAGTCTCTCTGGGATCGATCCGTACATGTCGTTTATCTAAGACAATTGACGACCGTGCATTTGTGGTATTAAATTAAATTCATGTCAAGTTTTTTTGGCGCCGTTGTCGAGCATTTTGCTATTTTCAATTCATTTTGAAATTTTGGTTTAATTTTTTTTTGTACTTCAAAAAATATATAAAAATAAGAAAAATGAATTTAATTGTGATTATTTCCAGACCTAAAAAATATTTGGTTTTAAAAAAAATCAAAAAAATATAAATATATAAAACTAAAAAAATTTGTAGGTAATTTTTTTTTCGTTTTCGGGAAAATAAAATTATAAAGATAAAAATGACAATTTGTGATAGGTTTTGTTAGAAGTTTCTTTTATTCTTTTTATTATTTTACACTTTTTTGTAGTTTCTTTTTTCTCTTGTTGCAAAAAAATATTCAAAAATATTGAGGGGCAACAAAGGAAGTGAAGAATAGAAGAACTCTTATGCAATCTTGCCACCCGATAAGAAACTTCTCGTAATAATTGGAAATTATGTGAAGTTTCACTTCGGTTGACTATAACTAAA
Organism: Sambucus nigra; assembly: GCA_949130495.1. NCBI lineage: Eukaryota > Viridiplantae > Streptophyta > Magnoliopsida > Dipsacales > Adoxaceae > Sambucus > Sambucus nigra. The sequence goes on from OX422216.1 coordinate 21,771,207, forward strand.
TCTTTGGTTGATGTAACAAAATGACCCTAAAAAATCCACGTCGAAGGTAGTGTGAAATTTATGTGATTATGTCCACATTCTATTTATCACGTTGCAAAATTTGAGCGAAGGGTACAACCCAAATCAAGATCAGGTAGGGATTTCACCACCATTCTTTGGCCCAAAACCCATTTATTTCCCGAGCATTTGCATTACCCAAGACATCACGATTAATTTAAATCCAATTAGATGTTGGCCATGGCGTCCTCACATATCTAATAAGAAACTCTTTAAAATGTTAAATTAATAGTTATCAAATGAGAACATGTCAAATCGGTCATAGGAAGGCTTTGTCAAGCTTAGTGATTTTTAACGAGTCTTCATACCGACCACCTACTTGGAAGCTAACTTGGTTATTTAATAGGTATCCTCAGTTGGTCATCCTTTTATTTACCCTTGATAAGAGTTTGAGATATTTAATTAGTCGAGATTAATTGGGGACCCTAGTTGCCTTTTGGTTAATCTCTTGAAGCTAAAAGGTAAAATTTGACTTCCCGCTTGCTTAATTTTTTATAACAAATTAGATATTTGAAATATATTTTTTGAGTTGATTTGCATGTGCATCACTCTTATAAAGAGAATTTCGATTGAACCAATTCTTTGTCTATGCATGGTTGGTTTCAGGATTCAACTGGGCATTTTATAAGTATAGAATTGTATGAGGATCACATACCCTTCATAAGAGGTAGGTTGACATTTTTGGAGATGGGAGAAGAATTAGTTAGGACCATTAAGGATTACCTTTATCCTAATAAAGTGAGTCAACCGTCTTGCATTAGGCTTCCCACGACCAACGCCAACCATTTTAAAGCATAACACCATTTGGATTCTATTTATCTTTAGAGGAACTCAGAGTGGGGATTAATACTTGCACGTGAGAGAGTTTGAGTAATATGTAGAACCATAAAGTACCAATAATTATCTGATGAAATTATCAAGCTTAAATTATTGTCGTTTTCCCTTAAATAAAAGGCTAAATGTTGCCTTTACACTCTTGTGCCCAATTCCATCACCAATTGGGACCAACTTAGCACATAATTTTTATAAAAATTCTTCCCCAACCACAAGACTGCATTTTGTTAGAATGCTAATAGTTTTGGCCAGAAGGAGGGAGAACCATTGTGGATGTACTTAGAGTGATTCAAGGACATGTTTATGAAATATCCACATCATGGGTTTGAGCAGGGGAAATTGGTCCAATTTTTTATTTATGAGGGCTTAGATTTTAATTCTAGGGTAATGTTGGTGTCAAAATGTGTAATTCTGACTTCACTGAGAGAGCTACAATAATACGTGGAATTTCTTTGAAGCTGTGGAAAAGAAGTTTAAATGCCGGGAGCCTAATCGAGAGTCTAAGAAACCTATTTCAAATAATGGTGACCTTCCTTAGGTATACCAACACTTTGATATGAATCCTAAAATGGCCACCTCGGCCAGAAGGTTAGAATCCCTTGAGATGAGTAAAGAAGGGAAACAATGCATTCAACGTGTAAGCACTCCTTCTTGTGTTCTTTACGATAGTGGTGACCATGTTGTTGAATTATTATCTAGGATTCTTTCTTATAAATCATTAGTGAATGAGCAAAGAAATGTTGTTTATCAGAATACGCATTAGTATGACCCATTTTTTAACACTTACAATCCATGGTGAAAAGGCCACCTAAATTTCTCATGGTTAAAAGGTCGGTACCAAGGAGGTCAATCTGGCAATCCTCCTCCTCCTAATTTCTCTCATAATCCTTCGTTCAGTCATGTGAATCTCAATATAAGATTCAGTCACTTGAGGATGCCATCAATGTTTTTGCGAAAACATTCTCCAATTCTAGGACATAACCTAACATAACCTCCATGTCAACACGCAGTCCATTGCTAAGTTAGAAATGAATGAGTGGTCTAGATTTAGGGAAGCACCGCATCTAGCGTATTTTTACTTGAGCAGCATTGTCGCACCTACGTATTCGTCTCTTCAAAGAATCAAAGTCTGTGTAGTTTGTGGGTTCGTAGGATACACCGAAAAACTAAGTTTTGGTGGTTTTATAAAGCGAGGGATGCCAAATCGAGCTAACCGCCTCTAAACTTTAATATATTATGTAAAACTCGTTATATAACTTAAGCTTATGTTTATCACTATGAAACTTGTGATGAAACTCCTGGTAATTTATGGAGAAGAAGAATAAGAATCTCTCCCCTTAAACTTGGCCCAAAATCATAATCCTCTCAAATAAGGAGGAACCCTCCTTTTATAGCCAAAATATCCCAAGTGGGCTTGGCACATGTTATCGTTTTTATGGAACTAAGTGTCAAATATTTATAGTTCCACTTGTCACAATATATGTGGTAGTATTTCAAATAATTAATTGAAATCGTTACTAAAGTATTGTCTAGTTTAATCCATCAAACTCGGGGTATACGCGATATATTAGTCACGCACAATAATATTGCAATCAATCTAGTGATAGAATATCAGTAAAGATTGATAAATCATTTAACCTCAGTTTATCAAATTTGCGGGGTTCATTTATCTGAGCCCATATTACAGTATGTTAGTCAACTTTCTAATTTATTGAGTGGGAGAAAAAATGGTAAATATTCATATCAATCTGAGTCCAACCCTAAAAAGGCATTACCAATGAGACAATATACTATTCATGAGAGTTATAGCCAAGCCCAAGACTAACCCTAAGAGGATGTGAAATATATCATTACCTTTAGGTTGGGAAATAAGGTTGATAACAAAGTCCAAATGCCTAACTTGGATGGAGGAATTGAAGGAGGTGAGTAAGAGAAAGAGAAATATCGAAATTCTTTCGTGGACCAATCAAATGGTCAAAATAAAGTAGATTCATCAAAGTCTCCATCTTCCTCAAGTGAACCACCCATAAGGTCTTTTGCGCCCAAGGCTCCTTTTTCTTACGAGATTACACAAATGGACAAAATTTTAGAGGTGTTTAAACAAGTGCAAATTAATCTCCCACTTACAAAAAAAATTAAGGTGTTGGTGTCTAAAATTAGTATGGTTATAATTAGCGTATAAGCTAAATAATACTAATAATATACCATAGATATAGAATAAAATGTTATGGACTAGAGAGATAGATGGGAGATAAAGAAGGAGACAAACATTTTTACGTGGTTCAGTCAATGAGGTACTTACATCCACGGATACTAAGTCACTAGGTATTAGGTTTTGGTACAGGATCGATCTTAATAAACTCTTTAGGGATAAGTGTATTGTTTTTCAGTTGTCCCCCAACTGAGGGGTATAGTAAGATATTTATAGTAGTGGTAAGAATAAGACGCGGAATACCTTAATGCATCAGGTATTTACACCCTTTTACATTATGATTGGTAACTAAGCATGAGCCAACATGTCCTCACATACATGTGCATGGGTGACTGTAGAATTTCTCATGCGTCACTGTTTCACTTTGTTGATGGTTCATATTCCTAAAGCTAATCGGACCTTCTGTCGATCGAAGGGGATAATGAGCCGACCACATTAATATCAGTGGATTAAGCCCACTAGATGATGACAAGTGTCCCATTATCAATGGTCCTTGTGGTACTGTTAATTTAGGTTATAACAAAAGCCCCTAATACTTCATTACTGATTAGAGCAAGTAATGATTGGAAGAGTGAAAGGATAGAATATTATCCATCAGGAGTTATTCACTTTGTGAAAGCATTGGTCGGCTACCGATTTTTGGAAGTTTGAAATTTTTTGAATTTCCTTCTTTAAGCCAATGACAATTTTATAAATAACGGTAAAAATAGAGAATTGTTTAAGGGTAGCATGGTAATTTGGTTTCTTAAGAACTAACACGTCATCAAAAGTCGAAATGGTGGGGACATTTAATCATTCCATTTTGTGCAACTCAAGAAATGTCAGAGAGTTCTATAAAAATTCAGTTCCTTCCTTTATTCACTTCACCTTTAATGCCAAATCCTTTTCTTCCCTCTCAAGCTTTTCCTTCGGCATTTATGAGAGATGTTTTTAGTAATAAAACTTTGACCTGGAATATATGGGTCAATATATTGATTGTTGATTGTGTAATAATAGCCTACAAATAGTCTAGTCTTACGATTGTATTGTGGATAATGGGTTGACTAATCTGCCTTATTGGTTATTAGTTTGGACGAACTAATGTTTTCCTACCTTAGGTTCTACTAACGTGCAGCCATTTTGGTCGCTTAAATAGATCTTGTTATTTTGACCAAGTACTGGCGTTAGTTACCATTGGCAACCATATGTTTTAGGACTATTCCTTAATTTGGTCTTGTAAAACTTCTTGTTCTTGACCTTATGGAATCATAAATGAAGTTTTATGCTTGTTCTTTACCTTATGGGGCCATACATGAAGTCATACTTCTCGTTCGTGGTTTGTCCAGAGAATAAGTCATACGTGAAGTTTTGTTTTTCATTGCTATTTTATATTGCGTTTGTGACAATCGGATATAACTATGATAAATTATGTTTGAATCATACTTACCTTATGTGATATGGGTAATGTATTATTAATATATAATGTTAGGTTATTATAGTTAGTGTAATTCTACCTTTAGAAATCATGAAATATATAGTTGGTTACAAATACAAATTTTGAAGTTTTTGGTAGGAATGTTCATGTTAGAGACTAGTTTTGACCCTTATAATATAACAATCAGTGTTCTATAAGGCGCGCCTAGGATTGAGGCTTGGACGAAACGCCCCGCCATAAGTTTTTTATGCCTTATTCTTGGTAAAAGGCTTAAGGCGCACTTTTTTTAAACAAAAATGCTTTAGTGAGATGATTTTACCTTTTAAAGACTATTTTTTAAAACTGGACCAATGTCTCATTCAAAACAATCAAAAGAAAAATGGTATCCCAAACCTCTCTGCCTCTCGTCCAAAAAAACTCGCGTTTTTCTTATTCTTTTTTGTTTTTTCTTACTATTTTTAAAAAATAGTACTTTAGTTTGCATATATGCAGACATATTTTAAGGTATGTACCACTTTAGTATTTTTTGTATTATTCAAAATGTTAAAATATATTTAAAAAGTCCTAAACGCCTTTTTACGCCTAAGGCCCGCCTAGGCTTCTAAGGCTGAAGGCTTAGCCTCCACCCCTCGATCACGCCCCGCATTTTTTAGAACCTTAATAACAATTGACTAAAGGTGAAAACTATATCGTTATAAATTTATGAGTTAGGTTTGTAACACAATAAATGACGTATCAAACGAAGGTCCGAGTAAGAAGTTATACTGAAATTACGAACCAAGGGCAAATATGTCCATCCTTTTAAGTGATATTTCGTCCTTTAGTACACTAAACATTATGTTTTGATTGGTTAGAGTGGGTGGCACCCTTAGGCCGAATTTGGAAGCTAGTATCATCCTTTCTTATTCACTTTTAACACACATTTTATCCATAAGAGAACTTTGTCTTGAAGAGAGAATTGTGAAACTTATGAAGAAAAGGGTGAGGAGAAGATTGGGAAAAATCCATAGAAAATTACATAAGAGTCCTTAAGGTAATTATATCCATAATTCTTGTTATTTTTTTGTATTATTGATTGAAATGATAGAAATAATTAATTGTTTACTAAAATTTCATGCCATGGTGTATATGTATGGATAGATACGAGTTTAAATAAAGTTGAATGTGTAAACCCTTTATATTGTCTCGTTTAGAAACCTTGTGTATTCCTACTTCTATATCTTTTTGTATAATTATCGAAATTGAGAAATTCAATGTTGATATGAAACAAAACTCACATATGAATAGCTTATCCGAAAATTAGAATTAAACTCCTTTTGGTTAGGCCTTAGTGATGGTTGTAAGTTGGTACTGAGACACCCCGTCTAATTAAATACCGGGTAGCTACTCCTTTATTAAATTAATACAGAATATCAAGTTGGTTCAGTCTTAGCATCACTGTCGAAAAATGTTTAATTGATTACTAGCCACCTAATATTTAAAAAGAGAGATGCCAAATTTTATTAATTAAGCCAACACTTAAACAAGAATTTATTTATAATCCAACAATCGCATAAACAATCTCATATAAATGCTCAACGAGATGAAATCAGATAAGTCTGGAGTAAACACTCCAATATTAAAGATTCCAGAGTAAATAAATGTCCCAATACAAGAGTTTGAATAAATAATAAACCAAAACTGAAATAATGAAAGTCTGCAACTACAACCTCTAAATAAGAATGGGCGACATGCCCTAACTGATATAAATGACTCTGAAGGAATCAAGGATAAAATAAGAGTGTCTACTACCAAGACCCTGTAACTTCCACAGCAGCTACATCACATCATCAGAATGGAACTCCTATGCATGGCGTCCCTGTGGATGGGCACCGAAAATGTTTTTACAAAACAAAAATAGATTTCGAGGAAAACGGGTCAGATCCCGATGTGAACACAGTTTAAAAGTTTAGTAAGTATTTAAATTACAATTACACATCACATATTATAAACACGTTAGTTGCGTACTCTCACATGAGTTTCTTACCTCTCAACTACTATGAACGCCTAACGTATGCCTTTAACCCATCCTAGTTATGCCACTAACTAGCCTGTTTATAACACTCCTGTCTTCGCATTCTAACATAGAGTATCTACACGTAACCCCCAAATTAGCCATATTTATAACCCAGGTTCACATTCATTAAATGACTTAACTCAAGTATTAATTAAATTCTCATACTCAGCCCATTCAAATATCTTAGTTATTCACATCTACTAAGCAACAATGAACCAGTCACAAGTACATAAGTACATCGCTCTCAGTACATAAATACAAATATGGCAACCCTTGTCTCAGCTGCGGTGCACGCATACTCTACTATCAAATCTATGTACATCACGTACGCAAGGATCACGTGTTTCGAATCTCTCAGGAACCGTCTAAATACAAACCACACATATTGAATTCGAACATAGTTCACATACCCATGGGTCACGCACATACCTACGCTCCCATGGTCAGCTGACTTATCAACTCACAAATAAGTCATTCACAGTACTATGTCCTTAAGGTACCAGTCTAAATCCTCCCGAAGGCACACAAGGATAAGAGGGTCCTTTTCCAAATTAAAACTAGCCTCCTGTGATATCAAGTATGGTAGGTATGTCAATCACATAAGAAATCCATACACTAGGCATTCACACAACCTAAGTAATCATCTATCAATATACATGTTCACACATTTCATCTAGTTAATCTTGTACATAGCAAGTTTACCCCGAAACGTTACACATAATATATATTCCGATTGATAACTCTCTCGTCGTATGAATTTTGAGTACTTAAACCTATCTCAAAAGGTTACTAGATTTCTTGTTAATTTCAAAGGTTATCTCAGCACTTAAAGTCACTCCGTTCCTGCCCTTTACCTTACATCATCTTTAATTATCAATATCGTTCCAATTCGAACATTTTCTAATCGTACCTCACTCAGTAGACCCTTGTAAGTAATATCAATCAATCCCATATGTTATATCATTCTCCGATAATAACTAAGGCCCTACTGACTTTAGTTAAGTCCCACAATATCATATTAATCTCCCTAATAACCAACATCGGCTTTGGAATAATCATTAAACCTCAAAGAGAAACAACTATCAAAATTCAGAAGGGATCGATCGATCGAAGGAAAGGGGTCGATCAATCGATGGTTCGATCGATCGATATTCTTGAGTCGATCGATCGACAAAGCAGGTATCAGTCCAGAAATTCCTTAACGGTTACAGTTTATCAACTTTTTACACCACTAAATCTTCATTCTAACGTCCAAAACTCACAAATAAATATACTAATCATCCTACTAACATGTTTTCTTCATTTCCCACGTTTTAGATTCATCAAATCAACATATAACATCACTTTCTTGGATCAAAATACTCAAAAATCATATAAAACCTAGTTTTCCTATTTCTTCAACAACATCCCATAATCCCATCAAATTTCGAAATTCTCTACCCATCAATCATAAGTTCATAGTTGTTATCATCTCCAACATAAACCTACATGCAAGTCCTACCCAGATTATGATTTAAACCATTCAAATCCATTCAATTTTCATTATTTATGAGAAATCTTCAATTCTATAAAAACATGTAAAGTATATGCTTTGAATCTTTGCAAGATAAATCACATTCCTGTAAATCTGATGTTCTGATCCGTTGTTATTGTTCAAGGGCTGGTCCTCTCTTCTTTTCGGTCACAATTCCGTCCAAATTGGTGGTGGGTGGTGGTTTTAGTTTGGGGACTTTTTGTAACCTCTCCTCTAACTCACGTATCTCCCCTCTTTGTTTTTGGCTAATAATGGCCCTAATAGCGTAACCAAAAATAAATAAATCAACACTAAAAATCGTGGGTCTTAATTACTTAATTTTTAAAATTACCAAAATACCCTTCCGGGTTGCCGGTTTGGCCTAAAAATGCCCCGGGACCCAAACTAAACCCCCGGCTAGTGTTTCCGGACTATCTCGACCCTTTCGGACACGTTGGCGCACTCAAAAAGCTCATATGGATGACATAAAAATAAAATACTTTTAAATCCATTAAATTGCGTCTTGACACGACTGACATGCGCGTCCCAACTAAATTACCGAAAATGCCGTATTTTCAATTCACGACAATTTTAATAAATTTAATAATCACCTATTACCATAATCACTCAGTAATATTTAACAACATAATAATAACCCAATACTAACTCTCGTCCCACTAGCATTTAGCTTCAAATAAATTTTCCAATTAATTATCCCAAATTAATTTAATAAATCCCAGAATTAAAAGTAATTCCATTTAATTAACCTTATAATTAAAAGCCATAAAAATACGGGGTATTACAGGTACGTAATTGCTGTTTGCTTAAATGCGTTTAGATATACCCTGAGTTTAATAAAGATTTTGACATAACTAATTAACTCTAAAAGTAATTAAACTTTAATTTTGTATTATTCAGTATGTTTGTGGAAAATGGATGGAAAATCATAGAAAGTTATGATGTAGAAAAATTCTTGGAAATTGACTGCATACCCGAGGAGCTTATATGGCAGATTTACTATGTTATAAAGAAATGGGCATATGTTTCTTTGGGAAACTTAAAATGATGCGCCGTATTTTCTATTGAAGACCTAATATATTAAGGATTGAAATACCAAGAATAAATTAAAGTATGTTTGGGATATGCTTTTGATATGTTCAATATCTTAACATGAATCTAGATGGAATTCATTTATGATAAATGATTTAAATGGGATCATATGGTTGCTTATAAATTGGGTTACATTTAAGTTATTCTTGGGATTATTAATATTCTTATGATGATACTAATATTGTAAGAATGATAGGAAGGGAAGAAGAACCTATTGAACCCGTGTCAGACAAAGGGAAAAGAAAAGCCCATTAAGTTGCCAAGGTGAGTATACTTACGATTGTTTCATATATATATATATATATATATATATATATATATATATATATATATATATATATATATATATATGAAAATGATACGATGTATATGAATATAGCTCTAAGAGAGGATTGGTTTGAATACTTCAGGATTTGTTTAGATATTCAAATATCCAGGATTAGTTGGGTCTTATGATCCAGGATTGGGAATCGAACAAAGATCCAATGATTTGTTTGGTCTTATGACAAGGATTTGTTGGAACTTATGTTCTAGGATTTGTTATTGCCATAATGGGCAGGATTATTTGGATTTTATATCCAAAGATTTGATATAGAACTGTTATTTTATTGCAGGGAAGGAGTACTTCACTAAGCTTATAGCTTAATGTTTATGTTTTAACATTTTTCAGGTTTGTATTACTGCCATCTAGGACACAATATGATAGATGATTTTGAGAGTTGTAGCATTAGAGAGAGCTGGGGTTTAGATATGGGAATTTTGTCATTATCACACTAACGGTTTTACTACACTCATACATTGTGTGTATTGAGTTGGAGTAGTTTGAAATTTATGTTGGTACTAGTTAATCATAGTATTATAGGTTTGCTTAATTATAACTCTGATGTTAATTATGTTATGCCATAGAAACATGTATAGGTTTATTGTGTACATTATACATAATAATTATGAAATGAATTACAGCTCATTTTATTGGATATTATGATTTAATTATTGAAAAATAAATGATTAGGATGGATTTGGGTTTAGGGTGTGACAACTTGAATTTTAGCACATCTCCCACTCTATAAAAAACATATAAGGGAAGAAACTATTCTGAAAATTAACAATCTTAATTGAGAACTGAAAACGAGTTATAAGAAATAAAAAGAGATTACATATTGTCTGATCACTGATAATATTTCATCAAATGCTAGGCGTTCCAAGGGCTTTTGAATGCCTCTTCTTCTAGGGTTTTAATTCGATAAGTTGTTGGTCAAACGGTCACAGAAATGCGGTAAGGAACATGCCAATTGGGTTATGGATTTTTCCCTTTCTAGAGCACTTTCTTCAGTACATAGTCTCATTACTTGAGATTGCTTGAATTAACCTTTCTGTTATAGAACCGAACAGTTCTTTACTGATATGCTTCCACACGAAGTGCATCATGCTCTCTAACTTCCTAAAACAAATCCAAATTTAACCTTCTCATGAGATCCCTCTTTGGCGAATCGGAATTGATCACTTCGTGACTAGGAAAACCAATTTCTGTGGGACCACTGCTTCTATCTCGAAAGTTAACATGTAGGGGGTTTCACCGATGGTTGTCCTCGGCGTGGTCCTATAAAACCAGATTACACTTTATAATTCGTTGATCTAGCTTCCCTTGGCATTAGCCCGTCTTTTTTTTTTTGCATCGAGTGGAGTTTTGTTCCTCACCTTTGTATGTCCGTTGCATTGCGGATGTCCGTGCGTGGTATGCAACTTTTGGATTTTGGATTCAATACAAAAATCTTCAAACTCTTAGTTGTTTAATTGTGTTTCGTGGTCGATGATGAAGGCATATGGCATTCCAAAGTGGAAAGTGATGTTCTTCCATATAAAATGGAAGACCTTCTCATAATGCATATCTACCCGAGGTTCGGCTTCTACCCACTTGGGGATATAATCCACTATAATGACCAAGTACTTGAACTTCCCCTTGTCTTCAATAGAGGGCCAACTAGGTCAATCCCCCACATGGAAAATGGCCAAGGGGATTTGATTAGAGTGAGTGTAGCCCCTAACATCGTGTGGATTGTAGCATATTTTTTGCATTTTTCATAACGTTTTGGATAGTTAGCGCAGTCCGCCATTATGGTGGGGAAGTAATAACATTGTGCGGCCACTCGCCTGACTAGCGATCTTCTTGCTGAATGTGCTCTGTATGGACCTCCATATATCTCCCTTATCAGGTTAGGAACCTCAGCTAGATGGACATAACTAACGAAATAATGAATCCCCTTTTGTATGGGATCCCTCCTTCCATAATGTATCTAGTTGCTCTGTATCTTAATCATCTTGTCTCTTTTGGATCAGTAGGTAAAACTCCCTTTTCAAGGTATTCCCTTATTGGATCCATCCATGATGGGCCTAAATTAAGTTTAATCATGTTGAGGCTTTCTTCTTCGATACTCCGGTACAAGAGGATCTCTACTGGCATGGTCCTCCTCAGTTATGTTCTGGTCGCCAAAGCGATCTGAGTAAGTGCATCCACCCAGGCATTATCAGTGGTAGAAATCCTGATTACTTTGGCCGCCAGAAACTTGGATATTATTCCTTGTGCTTTGGCCAAGTATTTTGTCTTAAACTTGTAACACCCCGTATTTCTGTGCATGTAATATTTAATTAATTTGGGAATTTTAAATTACTTGTGTGTCGTAATTTAATTGAATTAATTATGGTAATATTTATTTAAATATTAATCGGAGAGTGAATGGTTAATATTTATGGAAATTTAATTACTAAGTGAATAGTAATAATTTATTTGCATCATAACGTGTATTAGTGATGTGGCATTTATTTTTCTCAACCGGGAGTCGGTTTAGACTAATTTGGGTGTGAGATAAGGATTTTTATAAATTAATTCGAATGTCAATTTTGAGTGCACGGTTGTGTCCGAATGGACCGAAATAGACGGAAAAGTGTACCCGTGGGTAGTAAACGGGTCACGGGGCATTTTCAGGCAAAACTGGGCACACACGGGGCTATTTGGGTCACTTGGGCTTGGCCCATTAGGCTGAAAACGGGATTTAGCTTTAATACCTAATTGGGAGAAAAGGGAAATGGTAGAAAACACAAATCTAAATCCTAAGTTTTGAGTGAAAACTATAGGGAGCAGTTAGAGTGCATTGGGGACATTTTTGGAGACAAGACTAGGGACGAATTTGGGGGATTCATCATCAACCTTGCGAATCTTACACTCGAATCAGACCTCACGAACCCATAAGGCAAGTGTTTAACTTGATGTAGCATTTATTTATGTTTTCAATTCATATTTGTGTGATGTGGAAATAAAAAAAAAATCGTTTTGGGTATAAATGGGTACAAAAAAGGGGTTTTTGTAATTGGAAAACCAAAAGGAGAATTGGTGTAGGAATTTATCATGTTACATGATTCTTAGTAGATAGTAACTTTGATTGATTAACGAAATTGGGATAAATGGGTGAAATTGGGACTCAACAAAGAAAGTCAAAAAAATTCCCAATTTTAGAATAAGTAGAGATTTGTGGAAATCAAGTCATATTTGAGGTTTTAGGGGAGGTCCAAATCATGTTCCCATGTGTTAAAAATGTTGACTACATTTGTGTTGAACCACAGAAGAGGTTGGAGTTGGGAGAAATTCATTAATGGCTGAAACAACGTTGGAGAAGACGAACACTTCTTCGATCGATCGATCGATGGTTGGGATCGATCAATTGATGGTCCGGGATTTTTGACAGGTCGGCCAGTTTTGTTATATAAGAGAAATTAATTCAAAATTTGATTCCCATACATTATTTAGTGAGAAATAAATATGGAACATAATTTCCTAACAATTATAGGGGAAAGTAATTGGGATTTATTTTAACACACTATGGTTAATTTTTAGGGAAAAATATTCCAAAATAATTAAATACGGATCGAGTGGGCGAGTCCGGGTATATTGGTTGATCGATGCTAAGGTATTAAATTAAATAAGATTGTAAGATAATTAATTCGGAGTCGAGAATTTAGACTTGGGTATTATTTTATTCTCGGGCCATGAGAGCGAGCCCGAATATATTGGTTGGGTGACACCAATAATAATTTAATTAATTAATGTGCAAATTAAAAAAAAAATCAGAGTTGGACCATAAACTCGAGATGCTAAGTATTGGCTAGTGTTACTGACTCAGTACACGGTAAAGTCAGGATATTTTATATTTATATATATACGGGGTGCGATAGTATATATATGGTGTGTGCATATAAATATCAGTGATTGGATATTATTAGTATTTATACTCTAGTGCTATCGGAGGAGGTTGGACGATGTAGGTGAATCCCCTAGCTTGAGGAGTAGGGTGAGTATATCCCCAAGTCATAGCATCCATTATATGGGTGAGGGGCTTATCTCACTTTCAGGGAAGGAATATGACCGCCTCCATTATGCTTATGTTTTTGGCCAAGTTACTGAGCGATTCTGACTTGGGGGTAACTAGGTTATGCGAGTACACCTAGTGTGGTAAAACTTTAGGGAATACATCCGATCAGTTATTACTCGGGAGGATGGGTTATATTTGTATTCAACATATGTGTGAATGTTGTAATATGGTTCTTCGCATATAATGGGGTAAATAGTTATATATGGGTCATTAAATACATGTAGTGAACTGTATTAATTATATATGGGTTATATTCACATTTAACATGCGTGATTGTTATAAGATAACTGTACGTACATAATGGTTGAATAATTATATACGGGAAGTTTAAATACATGGAGAAAAGTGTATTAATTATATAACTAGTGAATGTTATATGGATTTCAAGGAATGATGATTAACTCTGTTAAGGCGATAAGTAACTTATTAGTCATACATTAAAATACTCGGGATCGAGTAGAGAGGCTGACAAGAGTTATGTTAAGTATCTAGTTTCTGGGTAGAGGACTAGGTGGGATATAAAGAAGACGTTAGGTGTGAACATTAGTTGAGGGGTGAGTCTGTCCTCAAGGGAGTGCGCCACTAACTAAAATATGAAGTGCATTCATGCATATTTTATTACTGCAAGTTAATCATTTGCTAAATGTTTTCAAAATGTTTTGGGTTCTAACACTTGCTATAAATATTTTAAAAACGTTTTAGGCGTCCAGCCACAGGGATGCCAGGCATGATTCATTCCAGGGATTCGTTGTTGCAGTACATGTGGATGTTGTGGGAGTTTAATAGACGCCTAATTTCCTTCCATTTCTTGTGTAGAGATTTCTATTAGTTACTCGAGCATGTCACTCATAGCACTATTTAGTTTATGTCAGATTTGTTGAGATTTATCTTTATCTATCTGTACTTTTGTTGGATTTGAACTGATGGTTTATTCGGTTAGTTTATTTAAATTGTGTATGGTTAATTTTAGTTAATTGTGATTGTTTAAATTATTTTGTTTTTGCACGAGTATTTCATTAAATTAATGAAAAATAAAATTTGGCACGAGTATAATTTTCTCACATAGGTGGATAGTAATTTAAAAAGGCGACAGTGATGCTAAGAATGAACCAACTGAGAAACCTGTTCTAATTTAATTTAGGAATGATCACCCGGGGTTAATTAGGCGGGGTGTCACAGATAGTATCAGAGCATGAGGTTCAAGTGTCCTTGGGATCTGTGCGGCTTTGTAAAGGGGGAGTATGAAACACCCCGTATTTCTGTGCATGTAATATTTAATTAATTTGGGAATTTTAAAGTACTTGTGTGTCATAATTTAATTGAATTAATTATGGTAATATTTATTTAAATATTAATCGAAGAGTGAATGGTTAATAGTAATAATTTATTTACATCATAACGTGTATTAGTGACGTGGCATTTATTTATCTCACCTGGGAGTCGGTATAGACTAATTTGGGAGTGAGATAAGGATTTTTATAAATTAATTCGAATGTTGATTTTGAGTGCATGGTTGAGTTCGGATGGGCTGAGATAATCAGAAAAATGTACCCGTGGGTAGTAAACGGGTCACGGGGCATTTTTAGGCATAACTGGGCCCACACAATGCTATTTGGGTCACTTGGGCTTGGCCCATTAGGCTGAAAACGAGATTCAGATTTAATACCTAATTGGGGGAAAAGGGAAACGGTAGAAAACACATATCTAAATCCTAAGTTTTGAGAGAAAACTATAGGGAGCTATTAGAGTGCATTGGGGACCCTTTTGGAGACAAGACTAGGGACGAATTTGGGGGATTCATAATCAAGCTTGGGAATCTCACACTCGGATTAGACCCTACGAACCCATAAGGCAAGTGGTTAATTGTTGTAGAATTTATTTATGTTTTCAATTCATATTTGTGTGATGTGAAGATAAAAAAAAATCGTTTTAGGTATAAACCGGTACAAAAATGGGGTTTTTGTAATTGGAAAACCAAAAGGAGAATTGGTGTAGGAATTTATCGTGTTACATGATTCTTAGTAGATAGTAACTTTGATTGATGAATGAAATTGGGATAAATGGTTGAACTTGGGACTGAACAGAGAAAGCCCAAAAATTTCCCAATTTTTGAATAAGTAGAGATTTGTAGGAATCAAGTCATTTTTGAGGTTTTAGGGGAGGTCCTAATAATGTTCCCATGTGTTAAAAATGTTGTCTACATTTGGGTTGAACCATAGCAGACGTTGGAGTTGGGAGAAATTCGTTAATGGTTGAAATACCGTTGGAGAAGATAAAGACGTGTTCGATCGATCGATCGATGGTTGGGATCGATCGATCAATGGTCCGGGACTTTTGACAGGTCGACCAGTTTTATTATATAAGAGAAATTAATTTAAAATTTGTTTCCCATACATTATTTAGTGAGGAATAAATATGGAACATAATTTCCTAACAATTATAAGGGAAAGTAATTGAATTGGGAGGGATTTATGTGTAACGCACTATGGTTAATTTTGGGGGCAAAAATATTCCAAAATAATTAAATAAGGATCGAGTGGGTGAGTCCGGGTATATTGGTTGAGCGATGCTAAGGTATTAAATTAATTAAGATTGAAAGGTAATTAATTTGGAGTCGGGGATTTAGACTCGGGTATTATTTTATTCTCGGACCATGAGAGCGAGCCCGAATATATTTGTTGGGTGACACCAATAATAATTTAATTAATTAATGTGCAAATTAAAAAAAAATCAGAGTTGGACCATAAACTCGAGATGCTAAGTATAGGCTAGTGTTACGGACTCAGTATACGATAAAGCTGGGATATTTTATATTTATATATATACGGGGTGCGATAGTAAATATATAGTGTGTGCGTATAAATATCAGTGATTGGATATTATTAATATATATACTCTAGTGCTATCGGAGGAGGTTGCGCGATGTGGGTGAATCCCCTAGCTTGAGGAGTAGGGTGAGTATATCCCCAGGTCATAGCGTCTGTTATATGGGTGATGGCCTTATCTCACTTTCAGGGAAGGAATATAACCGCCTCCATTATGTTTATGTTTTTGGCCATGTTAGTGAGCGATTCTGACATGGGGGTAACTAGGTTATGCGAGTACACCTAGTGTGATAGCACGTTAGAGAATACATCCGGTGAGTTATTACTCGGGAGGATGGGTTATATTTATATTCAACATATGTGTGAATGTTGTAATATGGTTCTACGTATATAATGGGATAAATAGTTATATACGGGTCATTAAATACATGTAGTGAATTGTATTAATTATATATGGGTTATATTCACATTTAACATGCGTGATTGTTGTAAGATAATTGTACGTACATAATGGTTGAATAATTATATACGGGAAGTTTAAATACATGGAGAAAAGTGTATTAATTATATAACTAGTAAATGTTATATGGCTTTCAAGGAATGACGATTAACTAAGTTAAGGCGATAAGTAACTTATAAGTCATATATTGAAATACTCGGGATTGAGTAGGGAAGCTGACAAGAGTTATATAAAGTATATAGTTTTGGGGTAGAGGACTAGGTGGGATATAAAGAAGACGTTAGGTGTGTACATTAGTTGAGGGGTGAGTCTGTCCTCAAGGGAGTGCGACACTAACTAAAATATGAAGTGCATTCATGCATATTTTATTACTACAAGTTAATCATTTACTAAATGTTTCAAAATGTTTTGGGTTCTAACCCTTGCTATAAATATTTTAAAAACCTTTTAGGCGTTCAACCATAGGGATGCCAAACTTGATTCATTCCGCGGATTCGTTGCTATAGCACATGTGGATGTTGCGGGAGTTTGATAGGCGCCTCATTTCCTTCCATTTTTAGTGTAGAGATTTCTATCTGTTACTTGAGCATGTCGCTCCAAAAACTATTTAGTTTATGTCAGATTTGTTGAGATTTATCTTTATCTGTCTTTAGTTTTGTTGGATTTGAACCGATGGTTTATTCGGTCAGTTTATTTAAATTCTGAATGGTTGTTTTCAATTAATTGTGATTGTTTAATTTATTTTATTTCCGTACGAATATTTCATGAAATTAATGAAAGATAAAATTTGGCACATTTCTGATTTTCTCACTTAGGTGGATAGTAAGTTAAAAAGGAGACAGTGATGCTAAGAATGAACCAACTAAGATACCTGTTCTAATTTAATTTAGGAATGATCACCCGGGGTTAATTAGGCGGGGTGTCATAGATGGTATCAGAGCATCATGTTCTAGTGTCCTTAGGATCTGTGCAGCTTTTCATATTTCAGTTTAATGTTCTTTGATGTAGAGCCTTATGATAAGATTGTTGTATTCCTCTACGTATGCAAGTTACATTCTCCTGCTATCAACTATAGTTAGGTGATTCATACCCGAGTTCAGTTCGGCTTTGTATACCGAACATTCTTTGGGGCGGCCAACGAGGGCCATAGGAGAATTGCAGGAGGAGAGGCTCAACAGAAGACATAGGGCATTCTGGAAATGGTGATCGTGATAGGAATCACCTTGATTGTTGATTCAGGCCAGTGGGGATAGAATAATCACCCGGGAGCCATAGTCTCCCAAAGCACTGTTTTAGGTAACGGTGGTACAATTTCAGTCTCACCCAGCGTAGTCAGCAAAGGGTGGGGAAAGTGTGGAAGGATCCTTTTAGAAGGGCTATCTATAAGGATTCGAGTAACAAGGTAGCGCGATAAGTCAATGGGAGGAAACAACCAAAAGACAATTATGTAGGGTGGTGTGTGGTGGCACCCAGGACTAAATTTTAAAAGAAATTTTTGGCCCAGTGGGGCGGTGTTGTAGTGGTAGGAGAGTCAGTCACCACGTCTGAAGGAGAATATATGGAGTCAAACGATAAATTTTGAGTACAATGTGACCATACGATCGTCCATCCTCTATTCAAATAAGGATGCGAGTGAAATTTTAGAGTTTATGAAATGGCTAAGATTGTAACTCATCGTGAGAGAAACGATAAGTTGTATAAGAGAACTTCGTAACCGACGAAGGGGATACGAACAATGATAAAGGAACCCACAAATGGATAATGAACTGTGTGAGAATACACAATAATGGATGGGAAATTCGACTAGGATGACTAGTGTTGAGGTCTTCAATATCTTTTGTTGGCCAACTTACATTAACGCTTCTAAGATGCAGGAGCCAATAAGGTTAGAGAGTTTAAACTAAGAACGAAATGAGATTTAATGGTGGTAGTGAATCACGACGGAAGGGTATACCTAGTAAGGGACCCATATTAACATTTTAAATTAAGTAAATTTCTACCAATTCACGATGGATTTGATCCTTGTCATCGAGGCCAATAACGAGTCCCATAGGGCCAAGGAAGCCTAAAGGACAACGGGGGTAGCACTTAGGGTCAAGACTACCAAGTACGCGAGAACAATCCCAACATGGCCATTTGGGCCAGAGACAGGGGATTGACATAGAGAGGTGTCTTATGTGTGGAAGTGGAACCACAACAATTGATTGTATCCACAGTGAGGTAGGGGATAGAAGTGGAATGCCCAGTAGGGACAACAATTACAAAATTTGGGTTCGCTCAGATGGAAATATTATGTCTAGGAACCATTTGGGTCGCCGGTGGATAGGCAAGTGGAAGTATGAGTTTTATCCTCAGATAGATGGGGTGAATTTCATGACACGAGTGATCACAATATTCTTGTAAGCACTGTGTTTGCCTGTGGGACGAGTTTAGTGGGTGTATAGTAGTGTTACTATTAAGTATATGGTTACCACGGGGTAATGGGGCTCTCTTTGGTCTTACCTACAGGGGAGCAGGTGTAAAAATTGAGAGTATATATTTTATGAGATTTACTCATTTTGAGGAGAGTTATGGAAGCACGATATTTCCTGGGTATGGATTGGTTAGTAGTGGGTGTCAACTATTATGGATAGTGATCGTAAGTTTTGGTGTTCGTGATACCAGGTTATGAATAACTCCTACTAGATGTCATCTGAGAGGAAGACTAGCCTATATATATGTGTGTATATAGCTTATATTGTGTGGTACGATAGACATATAAGAATGTCTTGTACTATTATATTTTTCCCGGTAAGAAGGGATGGATACTGAAGTGATTCAGGGCATTTAGAATTATTTTCGAGCGGGGAGAGATAGGTCGGGACTTATTTTGCACAAGAACTAGTGATAATAAGGGCGTGGTATCTTATGTTGTCTTTTGTATCATAATAATATGCGTGTATGATTTTGTGTTAAGAGACAAGTATTTGGGGGTACGTGTTATGGACTGAGGGTCTAACATATCTCGACAATTGATAATGTTAGATAGTAGTGTATCAGAGGGGGTTCCTTGTTTGGATTTCTCTTTGCGAGATGTCCCACGCATGAAACTTAGCACAACGTTTAAAGTGGGCAGATGTTTGGTCATTAGTATATAGGTTGGGTACCCCGGTTATTATTCATGTACCAACTTGTTTATATCAAAAGCAACAAATTAATTAACTGGATCAAATGATGCCATGCATAAAAGCAATTCGGAATTCACCTCATCAAAATGATTGTTAAGTTCAAAAAGTTTTTTATCCACAGAAAGGTAGAACAAGCCCACTTTATAGTGATGTAAATTTGTAATTGTCTATCCTCTCCTTGATCTTCCCAAAAGACAAAAATTACTTTCCATGTTAGGAATCTCAATATGATTTTTCACACAAAAAGACGAGGCCTCAATCAAAAGATTTTCCCACCCGCTATCCCTCATTTTTTGCATTGACTCTTTGACAATTTCACTAAAGTCATCGCATTAGCAATGTCTTGATATTTTTGTTGGAGAGCTTTATAAAGTTCATTAGTTATTGCAAGTACGTTCTTCATTAAATGTAAGGTGAATACATAATCAAATGATTGTATTGATTTCATCAAATTTATTGCCTCACCCTTTTTATCCGTGGAATTTCCCCCAAATCATCAAGAACACCAAGCACGGATTCATACATTATAATCAAGTTAACCAATGTCCCATAATGCAAACCCCAACGTGTATCACCGGCAGGCTTCACGCTAGTGTCTTGATTTAATCCCCGACCACTTGATATATCACCACTAACCAATTGATATTTAATCCGCTCCACCTCTTTCTTTCGCAAAATGTCGCGACGCTTACAAGATGCGCCCACAATGTTCAGTACATTGCTAACTATGAAGAAGAACTCATCAATATGTTTAAGATCTTTTGAAACTTTTAAGTGCCAACTGAAGTTGCTGTGCAAAACAATGTGCATAGAAAGCTGATTTGTTCTCCCTCAAAACAAGTGATTTAAGCCCATTGTACTTGCCTTGCATGTTACTGGCCCCAGCATAACATTGACCCCGCAAATTTTTGACACTCAAGTTATGTTTGTTGAGAAATTGATCGAGTGTCATTTTTAATGATTTAGTAGTAGTGTCAGGAGCATGTACCATACCCATGAATCTTTCCATCACAAAACCCATTTTATCCACATAGCGAACTACAATAGACATTTGTTCTTTAATTGGTACATCACGTGCTTCGTCATTAATATCGCAAATGGATCTCCAACAAAATCTTGTAGTATTGTATTAGTAATCTCACTCGCAATTTCAATTACTACATCTTCTTGAATGTCAGGAGATGTCAATTTATGATTACCCGGTGCATTTTTAAGAAATACTTTGTTAACTAATACATCTCTTTTAGAAAGCCATTCTAAAAGTTCAAGAAAGTTACCTTTATTCATGGAGTCCTCTGATTCATCACGAGAAGGCTTATCGCAAAAGAAACCGAATCACATCAATAGTTGAAATTAACCGTAGACGATAATCATCTTCACATTCCTTCGAATGCTTATCAAATAGCATCGCAATATGTTGATTTTGGTTCGACAAATTTTGAGACTTCATGTACACTGCATTATGACCCTCACTGTTAACATGCTTTTGTAGTCGATTTTTTTAGCTCCAATTGTCAAAATCATCTCTAAAAAAGGCATCACTTTTATTTATGTCTGAAGATTCCGGACAAAATAAATAACAAGGCAAACAAAATGTCGCGTCCTTTGAAATGCTATATTCCAACCAACTACCAAATTGGGTAAACCAATCCGAAACAAAACGTCGTTCCTTTTCTCCAATGGATTTTTGAGGATAAAGAGGCATAAAGGGTTGACAATGACCCGTTTGCAAATATGCTAGTCTAACTTTGTCTTGATCGTTCGCATCATAATTTGAAAAGTGTGGTTGTAAGCTAGGATCCTATGGAAGATTAGTCAAGTCAACTTCAATGCGAGTTCGATACACTCTTGAAGGTTCCTATTGGACAACTTTGTTCGTAAGTGGGGTGGCATTGTCGATTGGAGATACTTCTACACGAGGTTTTTTGGAGAAATAGTTATCAAGAGACTGCAATAAATAGAAAAATTATTATTAGGAAAAAACTGGGTTTCTTTAACTGAATCAATTAACTGTAAAGTTTACCTCCCCTTAACTGTGAAGCATTCCATTTCCATTTCTTTAACAAAATAGAGATACCCACACCACAAAATAGAGATACCCACATAATGTTGCCATAGTTAGATAATAAATTATGGGGAATAGGTCAAGCAATAATGGTAGTTCACCATTACAGAAATTTAATTTTGCCATAGTTACAAAAAAGAGATACCCACATAATATATAGAAAAATTATAACTAGAAAAAAAGGTAGAAAAAAAGCAATAATGGTAGTTCACCTATGATCTTAACATTTCGGTATCCAGGTCCTTTATAAATTATAACTAGAAAAAAAAGGTTTGTACAAAATTTCATATGAGCAGCTCCATTTCCATACCTTCATCATCAGTGATGTGCTGCCTGTTGAGCGGAGAGCGGGGACGGGGTGATGCACCGGAGCAGGAGAGCTTAGGGCAGTGACAGTGAGGGGATGGGATTTCTTCTTTAGCGGCTATGCTGGTGAGCGGGGATGGGGTTTATAATTTTGGGTATGTATTTGTGTTGTGGTGTTGAGCTGGGATGGGTTAATTAGGTTACTTCTTTTTTTTTCTTTAAAATCATTTATGAAGCACTTTCTTCTCCCAGGCCTATTATGCCTCTGTCGCTTCATGTATGTGATATGACTAGGGGTTGGAAGTTATATTACGAGTTACGGCTAGCATAGTCGGGTAACTTTCGTGCGGTTGAGCACGGGGATAGGGTGTATGGGCACCCTGGTAAATTAAGGTAATTTTTTTTGTGCGGTTAAGCACGGGATATAAGGTGTATGGGCACCCTAGTTAGTGTGATTTCAGAGTCGTCTTAAATAAAAGGGATGTGTAAATAAACATATTGATTGTACGCTTGCGGGGAAGTCAGAGAATACGTGGAAAAGTGTAGTGAGCTGAAATCCATTTGAGAAAGGAAACGGTCTGATTATATGTATATCGAGGAGAATTACCTCCATCGTATGGAGTGGGAAAGTGGGGGAGATGTATGTAATAAGATATCCCTAGGCAAGGGAGAAAACCTACATTTTTGGGGAGATAGAGAAGAGTATCACTTAGTCATATACCTAGAGTGGTTTTACGCATAGACAAGGTATAGATTCCTGCCTGACAAAAACCGCACAAGGAATAGAGTTCTTGAGCTTAGGAATCGGTGTTGAATGGGACATAGTAAATTTATCGTCGGGTAGCCCATTTAAGGATGGAAAAAGGTTGATTGGAGGGTATAAACCAGAAATTTTTTATTCTATGGTTCCAGTTAAGGGATTAATGCTCAGGCTGGTAAGCTATTAGGAGGTGATCGAGACAAAGTTTCATATTGGGTTGAACGTGTTGCCCATAAGACGATGGGTAGGCGGGAAGTGAATATAGTGCATTTTAGATTTTTGGGTAATTCGGGAGTAGTATTTACCACAGGTAGAGTTACGTGTGATGCCTCGTAATGGTTTGGTCTGCGTGACACCTAAGGAGACTTTATGGGAAAAGTTTCATTATCCACCTTTTGTAGATAAGAGGTGGGGAAATAACAAGATGCTAGGACCCGAGATGGGTTATGATCCATCAGCGGGAATTAAGTAAGTG
This sequence comes from Sambucus nigra, assembly GCA_949130495.1. NCBI lineage: Eukaryota > Viridiplantae > Streptophyta > Magnoliopsida > Dipsacales > Adoxaceae > Sambucus > Sambucus nigra. The sequence continues at coordinate 21,794,885 of OX422216.1, forward strand.
GTATCCTTACATATAGTTCAGGGACGTAAGGAGGGGTACGTCACCGTGAGTTAAAGGTTCAAGTCTGACATGATTAATCAGGGATCACGCCTTTTGACAACAAGGAAATTGACACCCATATAGCAGGGGAATTTCCTAACTGAGAGATAGTGGAGCCGGGGGAGTATAGACTCATCTTCTATGGCACTATGTTGTCAGGGGCCATCGAGCTAAAAAAATTTTGACCAGGTATTGGTTCGGGTGTCTCCTATGAAAGGAGTGATGAAGTTCGGCGAGAAAGGGGAGCTAGCATCGGGGTATGTGTGTCCTTTCCCTATCTTTGAGAGGGTGGGACTGGTAGCTTATCGACTGGGTTTGCTAGAACATCTTCAGAGAATATGGGATGTGTTCCATGTGGCATAGCTGGAGGGATACAGGAGGAGCGATTGAGGTTTTTGGGCACGTTCCACTCGAGGATAATAACTTGCAATAAGACTCCTCATATGAGGGGAGACTGGTAGCTATGTGAACGCAAGCTGCAGTCTAAGATAGTACCACCAGTTAGAGTGTAGTGGAGTGGGGTCATCATAGTATTGATGAGTATACGTGGGACCGGGAGGATGATATGTGAGAACAGTATCCAGAGTATTCAACGTAGAAATGACCAAATTTTGGGGACTAAATTCCTTTGTAAGGGGGGAGTATGTAACACCCCGTATTTCTATGCATGTAATATTTAATTAATTTGGGAATTTTAAATTAGTTGTGTGTCGTAATTTAATTGAATTAATTATGGTAATATTTATTTAAATATTAATCGTAGAGTGAATGGTTAATATTTAGGGAAATTTAATTACTAAGTGAATAGTAATAATTTATTTACGTCATAACGTGTATTAGTGACGTGACATTTATTTATCTCAATCGGGAGTCGGTATAGACTAATTTGGATGTGAGATAAGGATTTTAAAAATTAATTCGGATGTTGATTTTGAGTGCATGATTGAGTTCGGATGGGCCGAGATAGTCGGGAAAGTGTACCCGTGGGTAGTAAATGGGTCACGAGTTTTTTTTTGGCATAACTGGGCCCACACGGGGCTATTTGGGTCACTTGGGCTTCGCCCATTAGGCTGAAAACGGGATTCAGCTTCAATACCTAATTGGGAGAAAAGGAAAACGACAGAAAATACAAATCTAAATCCTAAGTTTTGAGAGAAAACTATAGGGAGCAGTTAGAGTGCATTGGGGACCCTTTTGGAGACAAGACTAGGGACGAATTTGGGAGATTCATCATCAACCTTGCGAATCTCACACTTAGATCAGACCCTACGAACCCATAAGGCAAGTGGTTAACTTGTTGTAGCATTTATTTATGCTTTCAATTCATATTTGTGTGATGTGGAAATAAAAAAAAAATCGTTTCGGGTATAAACGGGTACAAAAATGGGGTTTTTGGAATTGGAAAATCAAAAGGAGAATTGGTGTAGGAATTTATCGTGTTACAAGATTCTGAGTAGATAGTAACTTGGATTGATGAACGAAATTGGGATAAATGGTTGAAATTGGGACTGAACAAAGAAACTCCGAAAATTTCCCAATTTTTGAAAAAGTAGAGATTTGTAGGAATCAAGTCATGTTTGAGGTTTTAGAGGAGGTCCTAATCATGTTCCCATGTGTTAAAAATGTTGTCTAAGTTTGGGTTGAACCATAGAAGAGGTTGGAGTTGGGAGAAATTCGTTAATGGCTAAAACAACGTTGGAGAAGGCGAAGACCTGTTCGATCGATCGATCGATGGTCCGGGATTTTTGACAAGTCGGCCAGTTTTGTTATATAAGAGAAATTAATTTAAAATTTGATTCCCAGACATTATTTAGTGAGAAATAAATATGGAACATAATTTCCTAACAATTATAAGGTAAAGTAATTGGGATTGGGAGGGATTTATGTGTAACACACTATGGTTAATTTTTGGGGAAAAATATTCCAAAATAATTAAATACGGATCAAGTGGGCGAGTCCGGGTATATTGGTTGAGCGATGCTAAGGTTTTAAATTAATTAAGAATGAAAGCTAATTGATTTGAAGTCAGGGATTTAGACTCGGGTATTATTTTATTCTCGGGCCATGAGAGAGAGCCCGAATATATTGGTTGGGTGACACTAATAATAATCTAATTAATTAATGTGCAAATTAAAAAAAATCAGACTCGGACCATAAATTCGAGATGCTAAGTATAGGCTAGTGTTACGGACTCAGTACACGGTAAAGCCGGGATATTTTATATTTTTATATATACGGGGTGCGATTGTATATATATGGTGTGTGCATATAAATATCAGTGTTTGGATATTATTAATATATATACTCTAGTGCTATCGGAGGAGGTTGCGCGATGTGGGTGAATCCCTTAGCTTGAGGAGTAGGGTGAGTATATCTTCAGGTCATAGCGTCCGTTATATGGGTGAACGTCTTATCTCACTGGAAGGAATATAACCACCTCCATTATATTTATGTTTTTGGCCAATTTAGTGAGTGATTCTGACTTGGGGGTAACTAGGTTATGCGAATACACCTAGTGTGATAGCAGTTTAGAGAATACATCCGATGAGTTATTACTCGAGAGGATGGGTTATATTTATATTCAACATACATGTGAATGTTGTAATATGGTTCTACGTATATAATGGGATAAATAGTTATATACGGGTCATTAAATACATGTAGTGAATTGTATTAATTATATATGGGTTATATTCGCATTTAACATGCGTGATTGTTTTAAGATACCTGTACGTACATAATGGTTGAATAATTATATACGGGAAGTTTAAATACATGGAGAAAAGGTTATTAATTTTATAACTAGTAAATGCTATATGGCTTTCAGGGAAAGACGATTAACTAAGTTAAGGCGAAAAGTAACTTATAAGTCATACATTAAAATACTCGGGATTGAGTAGGGAGGTTGACAAGAGTTATATCAAGTATCTAGTTTCAGGGTAGAGGACTAGGTGGGATATCAAGAAGACTTTAGGTGCGCACATTAGTTGAGGGGTGAATCTGTCCTCTAGGGAGTGCGACACTAGATAAAATATGAAGCGCATTCATGCATATTTTATTACTGCAAGTTAATCATTTGCTAAATGTTTTCAAAATATTTTGGGTTCTAACCCTTGGTATAAATATTGTAAAAACCTTTTAGGTGTCCAGCCACTAGGACGCCAGGCTTGATTCATTACAGGGATTCATTGCTGCAGCACATGTGGATGTTGCGGGAGTTTGATAGACGCCTCATTTCCTTCCATTTCTAGTGTAGAGATTTCTATCAGTTACTCGAGCATGTCGCTCACAACACTATTTAGATTATATCATATATTTTTAGATGTATCTTTATTTGTCTTTACTTTTGTTGTATTTGAACCGATGGTTTATTCGGTCAGTTTATTTAAATTGTGAATGGTTGATTTCAGTTAATTGTGATTGTTTAAATTATTTTGTTTTCACACGAGTATTTTATTAAATTAATGAAAGATAAAATTTGGCACCAGTGTAATTTTCTCACTTAGGTGGATAGTAATTTTAAAGGCGACAGTGATGCTAAGAACGAACCAACTGAGAAACCTGTTCTAATTTAATTTAGGACTGATCAACCGGTGTTAATTAGTTGGGGTGTCACAAAACTCTCCTTTGAATCCATAGACACCCAACACTTGGTTTATAATCAACTATGAGTTGTTCTCGACTTATATTTGTTTGACACCTAGAGAGAGTGCTAAGTCTAGTCCTGCTATTGGTGCTTCATACTTTGCCTTATTATTGAAGGCCTTAAACTGAATCTGAGGGCATACCCAATGTCTATATTATCTGGTGTGTTGATTATCAGTATAGCTCCATTGCCAGAGGCGTATGACGAGCCATCTATATACATCTTTTGAATTAGAGGTTCTTCTTCGAACTCTCCTTATATCAGGGTTATATAGTTGAATACCTTTTCACTTTGCTCATGATAAAGAATAGTTTCCCGCTTAGCTGATGATTATGTATATCTTCAACCTAGTCGAATGTTCCTGGCATTGAGATATCTTTCAAAGAAGTCATCTTAATAGGTTTAACTCTTGATCCCTCTTTCAAAGAAATTTGCTCTGTTAATTTCATTGTTGAGCTCTCTTTTATGGAAGTCTTCTCAACAGGTTTTTCCTCATAAATGAATTCTTCTATGAAATCTGCTACTAATCGGGTTTTATCGTTGTTCTGGGATCATACTGTATATCATACTCCCCTAATTCTACAACCCAAACCATCAAACTTCCTAAATTCTCTGGTTTATGAATGGCTTGACGTAGTGGTAGGTCTATATTGAACACAATGGTATGTGCCTGGAAGTATATATTTATTCTTTAGAAAGCCTCAATCAGGGCCAGAGCTAACTTTTTTAACCGTGGGTAAAAAAAAATTGGCACCTTAGTAAGCTTTGCTTGTGTACTAAACTAGTTTTTGCACCACCCTATTTTCTAGTTAAACCAACACCAAGCTAACTTTTGACTCGGGTACAGCCAGGTGCAAGTAAATTTTCTCTCCTATGAGCGAGCTTGAGAGTAAGGGTAGAGATCCTAGGTATTTCATGAACTCCAAGAAATCATTTTAATGTTCCTCGCTCCATTCAAAAGTCTTCATTTGCACCTTAAAGAAATGAAGGCGCTTGTCAGGTAGCTCGTGAGATAAATTTATTGAGAGCTACTACCCTACCTATTAGCTTCTACAATTCTTTCTTATTTGTAGGGTAATGCATGTTAATTAGTACATGAATTTTTTCTAGGTTATCCTCAATACATCTTTGATTTATAATGAAGTCAAGGAACATTTCTTCCTGCACACTGAGCACATATTCAGTGGGGTTGAGCTACATATCATGTTTCTCCAAATGGTCAAATATTTTCCCCAGATATTTAATATGGTTGATGGATTTCTTGCTCTTAGTGATCATGTCATCACGTATACCTCTATTTTCTTACCGATACGTTCTTAGAAGGCTTTGTTCACCAACCTTTGGTATATTACTCCAATGTTTTTGAGACCCAAAGGCATAACATTGTAGCAGTATGTACCCAAGCTAGTGATGAACGAGGTTTTTTCCTTATCTTTTGGCTTCATTTTTATTTGGTTATATCTCGAATACACATCCACGAAGCTGAGTAGTTCATACCCCATAGTAATATCAACCAATTGATCAATTCTTGGCATGGGATAATGGTCTTTCGAGCAAGATTTATTCAATAGATGCCATTTATTATTCTTATTCTTCCCAACTATAACTACATTGGTCAGCCACTCGGGGTACTTAACGTCTTCAATGAATCTTGCCTTTTGTAATTTCTTCACTTACTCCTGCATGAACATGTTCTTTTGGGGACTAAATTCACGTTATTTCTATTTATTCGGCTTTGCATCTTTGACAATGCTGAGTTCATGACACACGAATTCTAGATCAAACCCTGGTATATCCTCATTACGCAAAGCGAATACATTCTTCCAGTGTTTGAGGAAATCCACTAATTCATTCCTGATGAGCGGGTCTAAAGATGAGCCAATATATGTTATCTTTTTTGAGTGTTCATCATCTAAGACAATGGTCTCTACTACTTCCACATTTTTTGACCAATTTAGCTTCCTCGTGAGGGTCTATGGTCTCTATCTAATAGGAAGTGGTGAGCTGCTTCAATTTTTGTTCGGATGATGTATAATAGCATCTTGGGCTTCAATTTGGTTTCCTTTAACAATGCAAACCCCATAATGTGTAGGGAATTTCATACACTGGTGTATTGCGAAAGGAAAAACTTTAAAAAAATTTAGGCCGACCCTGTCGAGGATAAAATTATATGTTGAGCTGATGTTCTTGTAAAGGATGAAGAAATGCATCTTCTTAATTTGGAAGGTTGGCCAGTTACCAATCATGACTTTCAAGTTAATAGTTCCTAGAGGATACATATTCTCTCCCGAGGGGATCGTGATAGGGCTCAATCTTGCTTTCTCATAACCCTAAACCCTTGAAGCATGTGTAGAATAGAATGTGAGCTCAACTTCCACCATTGACCTACACTTTAGCTACCCTTCCTTTGTGTACTAATATTGTGATGACCATGGGGTCATCGTGGGGATAAAGTACTCTTGATAGGTCATCTATGGAGAACCCTATCACTAATCTATCTTTGTTTGTCTTCCTCGAGCGATCATCGACATCGTCGAATGAGTTGATTTCTCGAATGTAGGAGCATGCTTTGGATTCGTTGAGATAGGCTTTCCTCTAGGCTATTTTATCTCCACCACCAGCATTACCACTTGTAGTAAAATTACTTCCAAAAGAGATCATGTCCACCTCACGTATAAGCTTTTTAGATATTCTTAACAAATGTGGATCATCCTCGGCATCATCATCCTTGTATATTTTATTATCATTTCCTATTTTGTAAGGGGATTTTGATTGCCTTCGGGTTTCCTTTTCATCTAAAGAATCTTCTCTACCCTATATATTAACAAACATGGATGGTTTCCCTATTTGAATTAGGCTTTCTATCTTATTCTTTAAGGTTATGCAACTATTCTTGTTATAGCCGTGATCTTCGTGGAATGCGCAATACTTAGTTTTATCCCTTCCATTCTGGGATGGTTTTAGCTTCTCGAGCCATTTTAGATCACTGCTTCCTCATATTTCCTCCAAAATGTGATGTACACCAATAGTGATAGAGTTGTATTCATCATACCACTCTAGCTCCACCCTTTTGTCATTCTACTCTTTCTTCTTGAATCCTTTGTTGTTGTCAGCCTCGGGGTTGTGGGACTATTTAACAGCTATAGCCTCCTCGGCATTCATAATCTTGCCTTCTTTAGCCAGTAATCTGGTCATGGTCTTTAGAGGATATTTGGTTAGAGTATAGTATAATTTATCGGGGATTAAGCCACTCATCAATGCAGTGATCGTCGTCTTTTCTTTGTAATCAACTACCTCCAGTTTTTCGCTATTGAATCGGGTGATATACTTGCACGTGTTTTTTCCGAGTCGCTGGCGAACACTTAGAAGATGATCTACCCTTTTGATTGGTTTGTCTCCAATTCTGAAGTTACTAATAAACAAATTAGCTAATTGTTGAAAGCATAGATATTTCCTTACAGTAAGTTCATGAACCATATGTGGGCTGACCTAGTAATAGTGTTAGATAATGCCCTACAATGCATCTCGTGGGGACTGAATAGATATCGGCGACAGCTTGATACTGTCCCACGTGAAGTACATAGTCTATTTTGGCATCGCACTTTGGGGTTACTACGTATCTCTTGGATTTGGCAGGTGTAGGGTAGTTCACAATTACAGGAATGAAGGGTGATCCGTTTATGAAATTCCTGTGCAAGGGATTTTTTTATTTTGCTATTTCCCCCAAGAAGTTTTCCAATCATTGAATTGAGCCCTTCCAAGGATGCTCGTCAGGGCCGGCCTTCACTAAGATAATTTTAGCTACCCGACCATGGGTTTGGATCGAGCTCTCTTTTTGAGAAGTCTGTTCGACACGAACTGATCCTCGCACGCTAGTCCTTGACCTGACAAATCCTTTTCGGAGATCTCAGGATCCCATGATCTCTCTGTGATTATGACCCCTTACCGCTCGAGGGCCTAGGTGATCTAATGTTGAGCCCCTGCTCAACCTTTTTAGCACGCTCGTCCATCCCTGAGATAATGATCACCCATCGTATTACCTTTATACAATAAGTATTTACACCCTTTTACATTATGATTGACAACTAAGCATGAGCTAATATCCTTACGTGCATGTGCATGGGTAGTCGTAGAAATTCTCATGTGTGTCAGTTTCACTTTGTTGATGTTCATATTCCTGAAGCCGATCGACCAGAGGGGATAATAAGCCGACCACATTAATATCATGAGATTAATCCCACTGGGTGATGACAAGTGTCACATTATCATTGATTCATGCAGTACTGTCATTTTAAGTTAAAAAACATGACAATACCTTAAAACTTATAGAAAGACAAAATTTGTTAGATAATCTTGTACTATTTATGAATGTTTTGGCATTAGCAAGGGATATTTATATCAGTATCTGTAACAGCTATGAATAAAAGTAGACGACTCGGATAAATTTACACCATCTTATCATAGTTATTTATAAAAGTACGGGAGACACCTTTTGCGGAAGTGTTAATTACAAATATTTCAATTAACACATTTCAGTTCAGTTTCAAATTCTTTCAGACCAATATCAAACTTAATCACTTAAATTTAAATTGGTAGTGCAAACAAATTTAGTCTAAAATTGTCATACCCTAAACCCAATTCCATTATAATAATTTCATTTATATTATAATTAAATCATAATTTTCAGTCCATTTGAAATGTAATTCGTTTATTAATATTTTAATGTGTAATGTACATAATGAACATAATACTATTATTTGTGGCATACCATAATCAACATTAGAGTCATGATTAGGCGGACATACAATACTATGAGTATCTATGATTAAATATTACAATCATGAACTCAACCCATGCTAACTCAATATATACAATGTGAGTGTAGTAAAATCTTCAGTGTGATAATGACAAAATCCCAATACGTAAACCCCAGCTCTTTCTAAAGGTGCAACTGTCAAAATTTTCGATCATATTGTATCCTAGGTGGCATCATACAAACCTAAAAATGTTAAATTATAAACTGTAAGGAATAAGCTTAGTGAGGTACTCTTTCCCTGCAATGAGATAACAGTACTATATATCAAATTTGTGGACCTAAAATCCAACAATCCTTCCCGTCGATAATAACAATCCCGGATCATAAGACCCAAGTAATTTTTCCCATTGACAATAGTAAATCTTCCCATTGGCAATAGTAAGTCTGCTCTGCGAGCTATATTCATATCCTCATATCATTCAAATACATGCATATATGAAACGATCATAAGTACACTCACCATGGTAATTTAACATGATTTCTTTTATCCTTTATCTGGAACTTGTTCAACCAGTTCTTCTTCCCTTCATATCATTCTTAAAATATTAGTAACATCATAAGAATATCAACAATCGAAAGATTAACTTAAACGTAACTCAATTCATAAGCATCATATGATTCCATTCACATCACTTATCATAGATGAAGTTCCATCTAAATTCATGTCAATATAGTTAACATATCCAAATCATATACTAAACATGCTTTAATTTATTATCGGTAATACAATGATTATTATATTAGTTTTCCAATACAACAGACGAAATATCATTTCAGGTTCCTAGAGCAAGTTATGCCCATTTCTTCAATACATAGAAAATCTGCCCTATAGGCTCATCCTTCATTCAGTTAACTTCCATGAATTTTCATAATTTCTATGAATCATAACTTTATATTATATTCCACCCAATCTCAATAAACATATTTAAAAATTCGAAATTAAAGTTTCATAATTTTTAGAGTTCATTTCCTATGTCAAGCAAAACATTGAACACATGGTATGCGTACTTACACTTTTGGGACAAATTTTATACCCAAACTTCCAACTATCACCCAAGATTAATTTCTTGGTATTTTTACATAAATTTTGGATATGTTATACATATATGAGTCTATTTTCATCTCCAATTGTAATTACTCAATTTCAGTTAGTATTAAAAAAGATATAGAAGTTTGACTAATCAAGGTTCCTAACCGAAGCAATTTTAAGGGTTTACACGTTCAATTTTTTGCGTAAACTTGCATCTATTCATACATATAAAACAAGGCATGAAAGTTATATAAAAAATATATGGTTTATACCGTTTTAATCAGTAACACAAGAAAAATAACAAGACTTACATATAGAATTACCTTAAGGACTTTTCCGTAATTTCCCACGGATTTTTTCTCCTCAATTCTTCTTCTTCGACTTCCAACTTCTCTTCCTCTCAATCCAAACTATTTAATGGCTGAGTTTTGGCTAAAGGAGGAGGTAATATAAAGGGTGTAAAGTTCGCCAAACTCACCTCCTTCTTTAACCAACCAAAATCCACCATTTGTTATACTAATAAGACGAAATATCATTTAACGAATGGACAAATTTGCCCCTGCTTCGTAATTTCAGCATAACTTCTTGTTCGGACCTCCATTTAACACACCGTTTATTGTGTTACAAACCTGACTCATATATCTACAACTATGTAGTTCACCTTAAGTCAATTTTTATCTTGTAAGGGTCAAAACTCGTCTCCAACCTAAATATTCCTACCGAAACTTCAAAATTTTGTATTTGTAACTAATTCGATATTTCGTGCTTTTTGAAGGTAGGATTAGACTAAACATAATAACTTAACATTATATATTAATAACACATTACCCATATCACATAAGCTAAGCATGATTTAAGTATAATTAATCATAATTATATTCAGATTGTCACAATTCTCCCCCGTTAAGAAATTTCGTCCATGAAATTGACATACCTTGGTTGTCCGAATAAAAAAAATACGGATAAAGCATCTTCATGGTATGCTCATTCTCCCATGTATCTTCTTCCATGTAATGTCTTCTCCAAACGACTTTCATAAGTGGTATCACTTTGGATCTCAATATTTGTTCCATCCTATCCACGATAGCAAGTGGTTCTTCCACATAACTCAAGTCTTCCTTCAACTTAATAGGCTGTTCAACCAACACGTGTGAAGGATCCGCTACATACTTTCTTAACATAAAAACATGAAAAACATCATGTAATCGGGATAACTCTGGTAGTATTGCTAACTTTTAGGCAACCACCCCTGCTTTTTCAAGAATTTTATAGGGTCCAATGTAGCGTGGACTTAACTTTCCTTTATTTCCAAACCTCATAACTCCTTTCCATGGCAATATTCGTAGAAATACATAATCCCCTTTTTGGATTCCAAATCCTTTCGTCGTTTACCTGCATAACTTTTCGGTCGGCTTCGAGCTGTTCTCATTCTATCTTGGATAATCTTCTTTTTTTTAGTGGTGACCTCAATCAACTCTGGACCCTCTATATTCCTTTACTCAAGTTCATCCCAATATACCGGTATACGACATCGTCTACAGTACAATGCTTCATATTCTGCCATACCAATAGTAGACTGGAAACTATTATTATATGTGAATTCTATCAAAGGTAAATATTCATCCCAGTTACCTATGAAATCAAGCACACAAGCTCTAAGGATATCTTCCAAAATTTCTATTGTTCTTTCAGACTGCCTATCCGTCTAAGGATGAAGAGTCGTACTAAACTTTAGGTTAGTACCCATAGCATACTGCAAACTATCCCAAAATATGGATGTAAAAGTAGGGTCCCTATCTGAAATAATAGAAACAAGTGCTCCATGCAATCGAATAATTTCATTAACATACAATCTAGCATACCTATCAATTGTATACGTAGTCTTGACTGCTAGAAAATGAGCTGACTTGGTCAACCTGTCTACCACTACCTAAATCGAATCTGACCCCTTCTGAGATCGAGGAAGCCCAACTACGAAATTCATCATTACATGATCCCATTTCCATTCCAGAATTGGCAATGGTTGAAGCAAACCCGCAAGTTTCTGATGTTCCACTTTCATTTATTGACATATAAGGCATCTAGCAACAAAATCAGTTATTTCTTTCTTCAAATTATTCCACCAATAATGCTCCTTTAAATCCCTATACATTTTAGTACTACCAGGATGCATAGTATAAATGGAATTAGAGCCTCATTTAAAATTTCCGCATTCAATCCATCCACATTAGGCACACGTAGTCATTGTTTATATAATAAAGTTCCATCACTAACAATACAAAAATCATCATACTTACCACCTCTGACATCTTGTCCTTTTTTCTCAAGAAAAGGATCTTGACTTTGCAAATCATGAATATGAGTATCTAACAACGGCCTCACACTTACATGAGCAAAGAATTTGTCCCCATCTTCTAACTTCAATTCCACTCCCATCAATATCAAGTTCATAATGTGAGAAACTCTAGCACACCGAATACAAGATAACATGCCTGAATCTTTTCTACTCAGAGCATCTACAACTACGTTTGCCTTCCCTGAATGGTAGTGGATTGTACAATCATAATATTTAATTAACTCTATCCATCGCCTCCGTCTCAAATTTAACTCCTTATGAGTTAATAAATTCTTAAGACTCTCATGGTTAGTAAAAATTTCACATACTTCACCATATAGATAATGACACCATAATTTCAAAGAAAACACAATAGTAGCAAGTTCTAGATCATTTGTAGGATAATTACATTTATGTGTACGCAACTGTCTAGAATCATAATCAATAACCTTACCATGCTGCTGTGACACTCCGACTAATTAAATACCGGGTAGCTACTCCTTTATTAAATCAATTCAAAATGCCAAGTTGGCTCAGTTAATAGCATCACTGTCGAAAACATTTTATTATTACTAACCACCTAGTATTTAAAAAGTAAGTTGCCAAATTTTAAATTAAGTCTGATTAACATGCAACAAGTGTAATGAAGAAATAAATAACACCATTCACCATACTGAAGTAAAACGAATAACCATCACATAAAGTAATTAAAGTCTGGAGGAAAAACTCCTCACTACAATCCCATAACTTAAATAAATAACCGAATACTAAAGCAATACAAACCAAAGTCTGAAAACTGAAATGTAAGAAATGTCTCTAATAGAAATGGGCAACATGCCCTACAACTGATAGATAGTGACTCTGGAATCCAAAAGATATAAGCGTCTACAAGCAAATCCCTGTAGCTTCCACAAACAGCTACAGCTCGTCACCTGAATGAGTATCCTATGCTTGGTGTCCTTGTGGCTGGGCACCTAAAATGGTTTTACAAGAAAAATAGATTTGAAAAAGCAAACGGGTCAGAGCCCGAATGTGGAGTTATGTTTTAAAAACCTACAAGTGCTTTAAAAACATTTAAAACATTAAATGAAAAGTACATGTTAGGACGTGCACTCACATGATATTCTCACCTCTCGTCTAATTGTGCACTCCTAACGTAAGTACCCATCTATAACGATACAAAACACTAGCTAGGTGCCATCATAACTAGCTAGACTGTAATAGTTCCTACCCTTATTACCCGGTTCTATTAACATATAACGCTCGTAATTAGATAGGGATTTAATGTAAACTCAGATGCTCAATATGCAGTATATTTCACTATCAGTTAACTCGTTATATTTCACGAAACAATACCGTAATTATTTATACAACATTAACATGAATGTTCTTATTAATTAAGTGTATATTATTCACATCATAAATATACAATTACAAGCACCCCGAGAACTAAGCTGCGGTGCACACATACTCTGCTATCCATCCCGGTACATCACGTACATAAGGATCACATATTCCGAATCTCTCAGGAATAGTTCAGATAACACAAATCACAAATAGTGGAGGCGAACACAGTCACATCACATGGGTCACGTACATACCTACGCTCCCACGATCAGTGGACTTATTAACATCCCAATAAGTCTTTCTCTGACCTATGTTCATCGAGGTACCAGTCTATATCCCCCCCGTAGGCACACAAGGATTAGAGGGTCCTAAGAGAACGTAACCTCCCGTGATAGCAAGTATGGTAGGTATGTCATACACACAATTCATATACCAATACTAAGTAAACACACGTCTTAGTAATACCGTATTTTAATCGTAGTACATATCGCATTCTCGTACTAACTTATACTTATCACAATTTATACTATTCTGGTTTGTAATACTACGCGCCATAATTTACTCTCGTAGTAGGCACTCACGTCTCAACCCAAACCGTCCATTGAATTAAATCTCTCGTATATAAATTTATTCCTCGTAATAACCCAAAAGTCCCAATTCTATCCTTACGTCATCATCGGAATGTTATCTATGTCCTCGAACAAGATTACGGGACTCCAAAAATCAAAACAGTCCAAAAAGGACCAAACTGTCAACTCGTTAGAAGTCTCGTTCGAACGAGACTGTTCGAACGAGATTCCTCTGCCAACTCGTTAGAAGTCTCGTTCGAACGAGGCTGTTCGAACGAACTGTACCTTCTAATGATATCTCGTTCGAACGAGGTATCGAACGAAATCCATTCTCGTTAGCAGCGACTGGTCAACTCATTAGAAGCTCGTTCGAACGACCTGGGTAGGGGCTTCTAACGAGCTACCAGATTCGGCCCAGATTTTTCCCCAATTCATTTTTTGTCCATTTTTAATACCTCAAATCCTCTAAACTAAGTCCCAACAATTGTTTAAAGGTCTATAATCAATACTAAACATATATAGTCACATCCTAACATGTTTTTAAGGGATCAATCCATCCTAACATCAATTAAATTTACAAATTTCTACCCTTTTTCCCAATATCTCAAGAACATGAACCCTAACTTTATATCATCATCAAATCCCAGAATTAAATTCGTTTTAATTTCTCCTAATCCCGGTTATTATGAGAGAAATCATCTACCTATCATTCTACATGCAATTCTCTTCAAAATTTTAGAGTTCTAAACTCCAACTACATGGGTTTTCATTTAATCTTTCAAGAACAATCAAAATTCTTCAATTTCTAACATGGAAAAGACATTCTCTGAATTTAAATGGAATAAAGTCACTTGCCTTGATTGTCTCTGAGTTTGGTGTAGGTTTGGTAGAACTTTTCTGCAGAATTTCTTCTCTCCAAGCTCCTTCTCCAATGGTGGCTTAAGGTGGCTAGGGTTTGATTTGGGGAACTTAGAAAACCTAAATGATAACCTACGTAGCCTTCTAGGTTAATATGGGTTGGTTATGGGCTTAGTGGGTCAAATCCACATCAGATTTAATTAACCAATTTTCGTCACTTTTAATTCCTCAAAATGTAAAATTACCAAAATACCCTTTAAGTTGCCGGTATGGCCTAAAATACCCCGGGACCCAAACTATACCCCCGGCTAGTGTTTTCTGACTATCTCGACCCTTCCGGACGCGTTGGCGCACTCAAAACGACCATACGAATTATAGATTTTTAATTCACTTTTATTATCAAAATATTACATCGTGACGCGGCGGTCCCACGGATCTCAATAAAATTTCCAAATTGCCGTATATAAATCTCACGACAAATTTCATAATTCCAAATTCATATATAATCATATATGCACATAATCAAATACCAACTCGCATCTCATTAGTATTTTTAACCCGGATTAATTACCAATTAATTCACATATAATTAATTAATCCCAAAAATAAATATAGCCAAAAGTACGGGGTATTACATACTTCCCCCCTAATAACTGAATTTCGTCCCGAAATTCGAAACTAGAAAGTACCTGCTAAAAACAGCTTTGGATAACGTTCGCGCATCTCATCCTCGCGCTCCCATGTGGACTCCTCGACATTGTGATGTCGCCACTGAACACGCACTAACGGGACTATCTTTGACCGCAGTTTCCTCTCGCTTTGGTCCAAAATAGCAATCGGCCCCTCCTCGTAGGAGCTATCCGGCTGGAGATCGATGTCCTCCACAGCAATGTGAGAATGAGCCAAATTATCTCTAAGGTATTTCCTCACCGAGGAAATATGGAACACATCGTGAATCCGATGCAAATGCTCCGGTAACCCAAGTCTGTACGCAACCGGTCCGATCCGCTCAATAATAGGAAACGGCCCCACATACCTCGGTGCCAACTTCCCCTTCTTCCCGAATCGCATAATCCCATTCATAGGAGATACTCTGAGCAGAACCTGGTCCCCCACTTGGAACTCTCTGAAAAACCTCTTCGCGTCAGCATAACTCTTCTGCCGATCCTGAGCTACCCGAATGCGACTCCGAATCAGCTCAATCCTTGCCGAAGTGTCCTGAATCACTTCCGGCCCAAGTAGTTTGTTGTCCCCCACCTCCAACCAATATGCTGGGGAACGACAAGGCCTACCGTACAAGGCCTCAAACGGAGCCATGCCAATAGTGAACTGATAGGAGTTGTTGTAAGCAAACTCCACCAGTGGAAGGTACTGCTCCCATCCACCCCCAAAGTCAATAATGCACATGCGCAGCATGTCCTCCAACATCTGATTGGTGCGCTCTGTCTGCCCATCGGTCTGCGGATGATAAGATGTACTCAACCGCAATTCCGTGCCCATTGCCTCCTAGAAACTCTCCCAAAACCTCGAAACAAATATCTTGTCTCTGTCAGACACGATATTCAGTGGCACACCGTGAAGTCTCACAACCTCTGAAATGAAGAGCTGGGCATACTGTCCCGTAGTGTAGTCAGTCCTTACGGGTAAAAAGTGAGCGACTTTGGACAACCTGTCCACAATTACCCAAACGGAGTCGTGACCCCTCTGCGACGTAGGCAACCCCGTGATAAAGTCCATGGATATGCTCTCCCACATCCACACCGGGACCTCCAACGGCTGTAGCAATCCTGCCGATCTCTGATGATCCACTTTTACAAGCTGGCAAGTGGCGCATTTCGAAACAAATTCAGCGATATCTCTCTTCATACCGCTCCACCAATACTGGCGTCTCATGTCTTGGTACATTTTGTCCCCTCCGGGATGTACCGCGAACCGTGAGCCGTGCGACTATGCCATCACCTCATGTCGTAATTCCTCCCCTTCCGGAACTACCAACCTCCCATTGAAGCGTAATCCCCCGTCTGAGCTGACGGTATAGGACTCGGCTCCCTCTGCTAGTAATCGGACTATCTGCTCCTGACAGAACGAGTCATTAGCCTGTGCTCGTACTACCTTCGTGACAATCTGCGGTGTAACGGTCATCACAGACATGAAAGATCGGGCCAATGCATCCTGGTGTCCCAACTCCTTCCGCTTTGCCTTCCACACCTCTGCCACCTCATCTACTAGCCTATGGCTCAACGTGTCTGCTACCACGTTAGCCTTACCCGGGTGGTACTGGATGTCGAACTGGTAGTCTTTCACAAACTCAAGCAACCTACGCTGCCGCATGTTCAACTCTTTCTGCGTAAACAGGTACTGTAGGGACTTGTGGTCTGTGAATAGTTGGAACTTCTCCCCCAAAAGATAGTGCCTCCAAATCCGTAGGGCAAAAACTACTGCTGCCAAATCCAAATCATGCGTGGGGTAATTCTTCTCATGAGGCTTAAGCTTATGGGAAGCATAAGCTATGGCCTGTCTCTCCTGCTGCAATACAGCTCCAAGCCCTTGCAAAGACGCGTAGGTGTAAACCAAATACTCAACTCCCGGTATCGGCAATGCTAACACAGGTGCTGAGGTCAATTTGTCCTTCAATTCATCGAATGCCAACTGACAGGCATCACTCCAGATGTATGGCACACCCTTACGAGTAAGGTGTGTCAACGGACCTGCTATCTCCGAGAAACCCCGAATAAACCTCCTGTAGTATCCTGCGAGACCCAAGAAACTACGAATCTCCGTTGGTGTCGTGGGCTGTCCCCACTCCCTCACTGCTGATACCTTCCCCGGATCAACAGATATCCCTTGGTCGGAAATAATGTGACCCAAGAACTGGACTTCCTTCAGCCAAAACCCGCACTTCTCATATTTTGCATACAACTCGTTCTGACGGAGTGTCTGCAAAACCTGCCTCAAATGCCCGGCGTGCTCCTCCTCTGTCTGAGAGTAAACCAGAATGTCATCAATGAAGACAATGACAAACTGATCTAGGAAATCCCTGAACACTCTGTTCATCAAGTCCATAAACACAGCTGGAGCGTTGGTCAAGCCGAAAGGCATAACCCGAAACTCGTAAGAACCATATCTCGATAAGAACGCAGTCTTCGAGACATCTTCCTCCCTGATACGCAACTGATGGTATCCCGATCTTAAATCAATCTTCGAGAAGAAAGAAGCTCCTCTCAACTGGTCGAATAAGTCATCGATTCGAGGCAACGGATACTTATTCCGTATCGTGACCTTATTCAACTCCCGGTAGTCCACACACAATCTCAGTGAATCGTCCCTCTTCTTCACGAACAACACTGGAGCGTCCCAAGGTGAGGTACTCCTGCGAATAAAGCCCTGTCCTAATAGCTGCTCTATCTGATCCCGTAACTCCCTCATCTCAGCTGGAGCCATACGGTACGGTGCACGTGCTATAGGTCTCATACCCGGTAGCAAATCTATAACAAAGTCTATCTCTCGACTGGGTGGTAAGCCTGGTATCTCCTGAAACACATCCGAATACTCCCTGAAAACCGGGATCGAATCTAAAGGAATCACAACCTCCTTAGAGGTATCCTCCTCTATGTAATACAGATGAGCGGTCGATCCTCCCTCTGGG
The DNA here is from genome assembly GCA_949130495.1 of Sambucus nigra. Classification (NCBI taxonomy): domain Eukaryota; kingdom Viridiplantae; phylum Streptophyta; class Magnoliopsida; order Dipsacales; family Adoxaceae; genus Sambucus; species Sambucus nigra. Next base: position 21,813,171 of record OX422216.1, read on the forward strand.
AGAGGCATCGCCACTACAAACATCTCTTGCCCCGGAATGGCAAAAACAATGCTCCCGCTGAAGCAATCAATCATGGCCCTATAAGCTACGAGCCAATCCATATCGATAATCACATCGTGAACATGCATATCTAATACCAACATGTCTGCAGGTAATACCAGACTACCAATCCCTAATCCCACTCCCCGGCATATAAAGAATATAAGTGACCCACTCCCCAATGGTGAGTCGACACACGTCACTGTGCTCTCTGCCGTAGCTAACAATCCTAAAGCTTTCGCGAAGTGTGTAGCTATAAAACAATGTGTAGCACCCGTATCGAACAATACCCGACCCATAGTGCCATGGATAGGAAACGTACCCTCAATCGCGGGCGGTGCCTGTGGAACTGCAGCCTGGTGAACGTTGTAGACACGTCCATACTGTAGCTGCCCCTGCTGTACTGGGACTGCTGGAATGGGTGGCAATGCTGCCATCTGCGGTGGTGCGGGGAGAGCGGCGAGAAACATGGGCCTCTGTGGCTCCTGGCGAGCACCCTGTTGCTGCTGCTGTGGGGCCCTACCCCTATCCGGGCAGTCCTGCTTCTTATGGCCAGTCTTGACACAAACAAAGCACTTCCCTGGAAAGTTCCCTCCCCTCTGCCCCTGCTGTCCCCGACCCTGGTGGCCGTTACCGTTCCTCCCTTGGCCCTGCAGCCCCTAATGAAACTGCTGCCCATTCTGCCCCTGTTGGCCCTGATGGCCGTTTGGACCCTGATGGCCCTGACGGAAACCTCCCTGTCCCTGCCTGTAGTTCCCTGACCGGAACCTCTTATTATCCCCCTGCTGGGAGCCCTGCTCGTTCTGTCTCTGCCCCTGACCAGATTGTGCCCCGCTGGCACTATGTCCTCTAGTCCTGCCCTGATGGCTAGACTCTCCCGACCTCTTGCCCTCGGCCATATGAAAACGGTGGTCCTGGCAGTGTAACAATGTAGCGTTAACCACATCAGAATAAGTGGCCAACGATAGGTTCCCTAGCAGATGCTGACGGATCCTCCAAGTCAACCCGTCCGTGAACTTCTCAATCTTCTTCTTCTCTGTTGGTATCTCATCTGGAACGATATTCAACAGATTTGTGAACTCGGCCTCATACTCAGCCACTGTCTTGCCTTCCTGCCTCAGACTCATCAGCTTCCTCCTCATTTCCGTGTGAACAGCCGACGGAAAGTACTTGCGGTCGAACCGCACCCATGACTCTTGAATCATGAGAGTATCCCTCTCTTCTGCGGTGGTAATAGACTCCCACCACTGCAGTGCAGATCCAACTAGCTTGAAAGTAGCTAGCACCTGCTTCTAAACATCAGTGCACTCATGCATCCTCAAGTGCCTCTGCATATCTTTCCTCCACTGGCTCGAGACTACTACATCCGAGCTTCCTGCAAACTCTGGCGGATGCGCTTTCTGAAAAGCGTCACGTACACGCTCCCAAGCAGACGGGAATGCATTAGCCTGTACTGGCGCGGCAACCGGTGCCTGAAGTGGTGCCTGCTGAACAACGGCAATCGCGGCATTTACCGCTTGGGCTACTATAGCTGCAACCTCAGCGGCGTTCATCATGCCCGGAACTGGAGCGGGCTGGGGTTCGGGCGTTGCATCCCTGGGAACTCGTCGTGCACGTCGTGGAGGCATATGAAATAAGAACAAAGTTTATAAGTTCGCTGTTTATAAACTTTAAATAGCTGAAGAACGAAGCATACACAAAAAGAATACAACAGTCCTAAAATATAGGGCTCTATATCAAAGAACGTAGCGGAAACATAATAGCCGTACAGATCCTAAAGGACACTAGAACCTGATGCTCTGATACCACCTGTGACACCCCAACTAATTAAATACCGGGTAGCTACTCCTTTATTAAATCAATTCAAAATGCCAAGTTGGCTCAGTTAATAGCATCAGTGTCGAAAACATTTTATTATTACTAACCACCTAGTATTTAAAAAGTAAGTTGCCAAATTTTAAATTAAGTCTGATTAACATGCAACAAGTGTAATGAAGAAATAAATAACACCATTCATCATACTGAAGTAAAACGAATAACCATCACATAAAGTAATTAAAGTCTGGAGGAAAAACTCCTCACTACAATCCCATAACTTAAATAAATAACCGAATACTAAAGCAATACAAACCAAAGTCTGAAAACTGAAATGTAAGAAATGTCTCTAATAGAAATGGGCAACATGCCCTACAACTGATAGATAGTGACTCTGGAATCCAAAAGATAGAAGCGTCTACAAGCAAATCCCTGTAGCTTCCACAAACAGCTACAGCTCGTCACCTGAATGAGTATCCTATGCTTGGTGTCCTTGTGGCTGGGCACCTAAAATGGTTTTACAAGAAAAATAGATTTGAAAAAGCAAAGGGGTCATAGCCCGAATGTGGAGTTATATTTTAAAAACCTGCAAGTGCTTTAAAAACATTTAAAACATTAAATGCAAAGTACATGTTAGGACGTGCACTCACATGATATTCTCACCTCTCGTCTAATTGTGCACTCCTAACGTAAGTACCCATCTATAACGATACAAACCACTAGCTAGGTGCCATCATAACTAGCTAGACTGTAATAGTTCCTACCCTTATTACCCGGTTCTATTAACATATAACGCTTGTAATTAGATAGGGATTTAATGTAAACTCAGATGCTCAATATACAGTATATTTCACTATCAGTTAACTCGTTATATTTCATGAAACAATACCGTAATTATTTATACAACATTAACATGAATGTTCTTATTAATTAAGTGTATATTATTCACATCATAAATATACAATTACAAGCACCCCGAGAACTAAGCTGCGGTGCACACATACTCTGCTATCCATCCCGGTACATCACGTACCTAAGGATCACATATTCCGAATCTCTCAGGAATAGTTCAGATAACACAAATCACAAATAGTGGAGGTGAACACAGTCACATCACATGGGTCACGTACATACCTACGCTCCCACGATCAACGGACTTATTAACATCCCAATAAGTCTTTCTCTGACCTATGTTCATCGAGGTACCAGTCTATATCCCCCCCGTAGGCACACAAGGATTAGAGGGTCCTAAGCGAACGTAACCTCCCGTGATAGCAAGTATGGTAGGTATGTCATACACACAATTCATATACCAATACTAAGTAAACACACGTCTTAGTAATACCGTATTTTAATCGTAGTACATATCGCATTCTCGTACTAACTTATACTTATCACAATTTATACTATTCCGGTTTGTAATCCTACGTGCCATAATTTACTCTCGTAGTAGGCACTCATGTCTCAACCCAAACCGTCCATTGAATTAAATCTCTCGTATATAAATTTATTCCTCGTAATAACCCAAAAGTCCCAATTCTATCCTTACGTCATCATCGGAATGTTATCTATGTCCTCGAACAAGCTTACGGGACTCCAAAAATCAAAACAGTCCAAAAAGGACCAAACTGTCAACTCGTTAGAAGTCTCGTTCGAACGAGACTGTTCGAACGAGATTCCTCTGCCAACTCGTTAGAAGTCTCGTTCGAACGAGGCTGTTCGAACGAGGTCCCAGTTCGTTCGAATGAACTGTACCTTCTAACGATATCTCGTTCGAACGAGGTATCGAACGAAATCCATTCTCGTTAGTAGCGACTGGTCAACTCGTTAGAAGCTCGTTCGAACGAGTTCGTTCGAACGACCTGGGTAGGGGCTTCTAACGAGCTACCAGATTCGGCCCAGATTTTTCCCCAATTCGTTTTTTATCCATTTTTAACACCTCAAATCCTCTAAACTAAGTCCCAACAATCGTTTAAAGGTCTATAATCAATACTAAACATATATAGTCACATCCTAACATGTTTTTAAGGGATCAATCCATCCTAACATCAATTAAATTTACAAATTTCTACCCTTTTTCCCAATATCTCAAGAACATGAACCCTAACTTTATATCATCATCAAATCCCAGAATTAAATTCATTTTAATTTCTCCTAATCCCAGTTATTATGAGAGAAATCATCTACCTATCATTCTACATGCAATTCTCTTCAAAATTTTCGAGTTCTAAACTCCAACTACATGGGTTTTCATTTAATCTTTCAAGAACAATCAAAATTCTTCAATTTCTAACATGGAAAATACATTCTCTGAATTTAAATGGAATAAAGTCAGTTGCCTTGATTGTCTCTGACTTTGGTGTAGGTTTGGTAGAACTTTTCTGCAAAATTTCTTCTCTCCAAGCTCCTTCTCCAATGGTGGCTTAAGGTGGCTAGGGTTTGATTTGGGGAACTTAGAAAACCTAAATGATAACCTACGTAGCCTTCTAGGTTAATATGGGTTGGTTATGGGCTTAGTGGGTCAAATCCACATCAGATTTAATTAACCAATTTTCGTCACTTTTAATTCCTCAAAATGTAAAATTACCAAAATACCCTTTAAGTTGCCGGTATGGCCTAAAATACCCCGGGACCCAAACTATACCCCCGGCTAGTGTTTTCTGACTATCTCGACCCTTCCGGACGCGTTGGCGCACTCAAAATGACCATACGGATTATAGATTTTTAATTCACTTTTATTATCAAAATATTACATCGTGACGCGGCGGTCCCACGCGTCTCAATAAAATTTCCAAATTGCCGTATATAAATCTCACGACAAATTTCATAATTCCAAATTCATATATAATCATATATGCACAAAATCAAATACCAACTCGCATCTCATTAGTATTTTTAACCCGGATTAATTACCAATTAATTCACATATAATTAATTAATCCCAAAAATAAATATAGCCAAAAGTACGGGGTATTACAGCTGCATAAAAACACAACCCAACCCCTGATGTGAAGAATCGGTATAAAAAATAAAACCATCTTCACTATGTGGAATAGTAAGAACAAGTAGAGTTACCAATCTCTTTTTCAATTCTTCAAAACAATTTTCACAATTAGAATTCGATTCAAAGTGAACATCCTTCTGGGTTAATTTAGTCATTGGCAAGGAAATCAAAGAAAATTCCTTTATAAACCTTCTATAATACCTAGCCAAACCTATAAAACTCCTCACCTCAGTCATATTATTGGGTCTCTCCCACTTCACAATAACTTCTACTTTCTTGGTATCAACACATATACCATCCCCAAAAATAACATGGCCTAAAAATGCAACTTGTGATAGCCAGAATTCTAATGTGCTAAACTTAGCATACAATTGCTTATCTTTCAACACATTCACAACAGTTCTAAGATGCTTTTCATGTTTAACCATATCACGTGAGTAGATCAGAATATCATCAATAAAAACTATCACAAATGAATCAACAAAAGGATGCAGTACTCGGTTCATAGGATCCATAAATACAACTGGAGCACTAGTCACTCCAAAAGGCATCACAAAAAATTCAAAATGACCATACCGAGTGCGAAAACCAGTTTTAGAAATATCACTCTCCTTCACCCTCAACTGATGATAACCTGATCGTAAGTCTATCTTTGAAAACACTTTATCACCCTGCAACTGATCAAATAAATCATCTATATGAGGTAAAGGATACTTGTTCTTAATTGTAGCTTTATGCAGTTGCCTATAATCAATACATAAACGCATAATACCATCTTTCTTTTTCACAAATAAAATGGGTGCACCCCATGGAGATACACTAGGTTGTATGAACCCCCTATCAAGTAAATCCTGCAACTGAACCTTGAGTTCTTTCAACTAAATAGGTGCCATTCTATACGGTGCCATAGAAATAGGGTATGTCCCCGATGCTAATTCAATACTAAATTTAACTTCTCTTTTTGGAGGTAATTGGGGAAACTCAATAGGAAACACCTCTGGGAAATCCCGAACAATAGGAACATCAACTAATTGTAAGGCCCCCTTCTTAGTGTTAAGGACATATGCAATAAAACCCTCACAACCATTACTTAACAATTTCCTCATTTGAATAGCAGAAATAATGCAACTTGAAACAATTTTCCTTTCCCTCACAAATTTAAATTCGGACTCAACATGCATTTTAAAAACAACTTCTTTACAAAAATAATTCGTGGAGGCATGATATTTGGATAATAAATCCATTCCCATAATTATGTCAAAATCAGAGATACCCAATGGAAGTAAGTCTATAATTGTATTTCTAATCCCCACAGTCAAAATAAAATCACAAAAAACATATTCAGCTACAATTATATCCCCCATCGACATAGAAATACCCAACCCCACATCTAAACGAGTACATGGTCTATTCAGATATATAACAAATGCATAAGCCTCAAAAGAATGTGTGGAACCAGGATCAATCAAAACATAAGCAATTATATTTGTAACAGAAACTGTACCTGTCACCACATCTAGAGTAACATGAGCCTATTTCATCGCAAAGACTCGTCCACCTGCCCTTAAACCACTAGCTTGTCCTCTGCTCACTCTCCTAGCTCCACTTCCTGGAGGTAACATTTTGCTTGTTGCTTTACTAGGTACAACTGGAGTCTCTGCCAACTGTGGACAATTTTTCTTAACATGCCCCACTTGATGACAAAGGTAGCATTCCAATCCTTTATACCTGGGACACTCAGATTTATAATGCCTTTGTTCTTTACAAAAGAAACATGTAACACTTCCTATTGAGGCCACACCTCTTCCTGACTTTCTAATTGAACTCAAAGATCCTCCACATATGGCATCTCTACCAAATCTCCCCTGACCTCTACCTCTATCACCACCACATCTCTGTAATTTATGAGGTTCCGCCTTAACACTTCCACCCTCACCTCCTTTAAACTGAGATGAGTCGAATCTAATTTTCTTAAAACTTTCCCTAATCTCCACCCCATGGTTCATTTGCCTTTCTTCTATCGTGGCTTTGTTCACCAGAGAAGCATAATATTCTAACTCATAAGTAGACACTCTGTTTTGAATGGGAAAAATAATCCTATCTTGGAACTTACTACATTTATCTTCTTCATCCTCCACATACTTAGTAGCAAATCTAGACAAAGTTGTAAATTTAGCCTCATACTCGCTCACAGACATTTTCCTCAGGGTCAAATTTATGAACTCCCTCACCTTCTCCCTACTATAAACTTTAGGGAAATACTTAACAAAAAAGGTTTTAATAAGTTCAACCCAAGTAATAACATCAATATCTTCCATCCTTGGCACCAAATGGTTGTTGGCTTCCCACAAATATTTGGCCTCTCCTTTCAGCCTAAACACCACTAAGTTCATTTTCTAGTTATCTGGAACTTTCATCACTGCAAAGATAGTCTCTATATCTCTAACCCACATCTCATCTTCAGTAGGTTCAACTGACCCTGAATATTCTGGAGGATTCAACTTCAAAAAATTTCATGCATGGAATCTTTCATTTCCTTCCTTGCCTCTTTCTCAATCCTGGCCATAGTCTTTGATTACAAATATCTCGTTTGTTGTTCTTCCATTGATGCCATATTCCTTTATTGTTATTCTGATATCCCCATCATTGCCTGTGCCATTATCCGCATCTCTCTAGGATGCTCATGCTCTCTGGCCTTTCCTGCAACACTCTGCCCTATTTTTGTATCCTCTGTATGAGAAGCTACTCCCTCCTCTCTACGTTGTTCATTCCTAGGTTCCATCTGTAATTATTTGTCATACAACAAAGTTCTAACAACCAACATAAACAGTTCATAATACTAAACTATTGGTTAGTACATAAACAGTTCATAATTATCAAATCAACTCAATAACTTCCATCTCACTGTCACACACGTCCAGAATTAATAACTTAGACGCTCTGATGCCACTAATTGTCACACCCCAAACCCAATTCCATTCTAATAATTTCATTTATATTATAATTAAATCAATATTTTCAGCCCATTTGAAATGTAATTCATTTATTAATATTTTAATGTGTAATGTACATAATGTACATAATGAACATAATACTATCATTTTTGCCATAACATAATCAACATTAGAGTCATGATTAGGCGGACATACAATACTATGATTATCTATGATTAGATATTACAATATACAATGTGAGTGTAGTAAACTCCTTAGTGTGATAATGATAAAATCCCAATACTTAAACCCTAGCTCTTTCTAACAGTGCAGCTATCAAAATTTTTGATTTTATGGTATCCTAGCTGGCAGCATACGAACCTAAAAATGTTAAATTATAAACTGTAAGTATTAAGCTTAGTGAGGTACTCTTTCCCTTCAATGAGATAACAGTACTATATATCAAATCTGTGGATATAAAATCCAACAATCCTGCCCGTTGACAATAACAATCTCGAATCATAAGACCCAAGTAATCTTCCCATTGGCAATAGTAAGTTTACTCTTTGAGCTATATTCATATCATCATATCGTTCATGTATATGTATATTTGAAACGATCATAAGTACACTCACCTTGGTAATTTAAAAGGCTTTCCCTTTTCCTTTGTCTGGCACTTGTTCAACCAATTCTTCTTCCCTTCCTATCATTCTTACAATATTAGTAACATCATAAGAATATCAACAATCCAAAGAGTAACTTAAACGTAACTCAATTCATAAGCATCATATGATTCCATTCACATCACTTATCATAGATGAAGTTCCATTTAAATTCATGCCAAGATAGTTAACATATACAAATCATATACTAAACATTCTTTCATTTCTTATTGGTAATTTAAAGATTATCATATTATTTTTCCAATACAACTGACAAAACATCATTTCAGGTTCTTAGAGCAAGTTATGCCCATTTCTTCAATACATAGAAAATCTGCCCTATAGGCTCATCCATCGTTCAGTCAACTTCCAGGAGTTTTCATAATTTCTCTACATTATAACTTTTTATGATATTCCACACAATCTCAATAAACATATTGAATAATACAAAATAAAAGTTTCATAAATTTTAGAGTTCATTTGCTATGTGAGGCAAAACATCGAACACATGGTATGCGTACTTACACTTTTGAGGCAAATTTTATACCCAAACTTCCAACTATCACCCAAGATTCATTTCTTGGTATTTTTATATAATATTCGGATATGTTATACATATATGAGTCTATTTTCATCTCAAATTGTAATTACTCAATTCTATTAAGTATGCAAAAATATATAAAAGTTTAACTACACAAGGTTCCTAATCGAAGGAATTTTAAGGGTTTACACATTCAATTTTTTGCGTAAACTTGCATCTATTCATAGATATAAACCAAGGCATGAAAGTTATATAAAAAATCTATGATTTATACCGTTTTAATCAGTAACACAAGAAAAATAACGAGACTTACATATAGAATTACCACAAAGATGTTTTCGTAATTTCTCAGAGATTTTTTCTCCTCAATTCTTCTTCTTCGACTTCCCACTTCTCTTCCTCTGAAGACAAACTCTTTTATGGATAAGTTTTGGCTGAAGGAGGAGGTAATATAAAAGGTGTAAAGTCCACCAAACTCACCTCCTTCTTTAACCAATCAAAATCCACCATCTATTATACTAATAAGACGAAATATCATTTAATGAATGGGCAAATTTGACACTGCTTCGTAATTCCAGCATAACCTCTTGCTCGGACAATTATCTAGTTTTTACCTTAAGTAAATTATTATTTTATAAGGGCCAAAACTAGTCTCCAACCTGAATATTCCTACCGAAACTTCAAAATTTTGTATTTGTAACTAATTCGATATTTCGTGCTTTCTGAAGGTAGGATTAGACTAAACATTATAACTTAACATTATAATTATTAATAACACATTACCCATATCACATAAGCTAAGCAAGATTTAAGCCTAATTAATCATAATTATATTCAGATTGTCACAAAAATCCTATGTTGACCTGGGTCCAATTTTATCTTGATTATATCCAAATTAATCTTGATTATATCCAAATTATATCCAATTTTATCTTGATTATATCAAAATGGTAACCTATCACACACAAGAAGCCACTTTGACAGCATAGCCTAACAAATCCACCATGATCCCAAGAAGGTTTTACAAAGACTCATGCAATTTACTTACTCAATGACTCGAAGCCACAAGCCTGATGTAACCTTGATTTTCCAGCTCAATCATAACACATCACAATGTAGCCTCCACCACATCTCGTACTCCTAGGATTTACCATCAATAGAAATCTCGCACCACACCAACGAGACCACTCTACGATTCTCACCATAGTAAGAACCAATGTACGAAACCGACTTTAACCAATTGTTTCTTATTCTGATTGATTTCGAAAACTCTTTAAAATGGTTTTTGTACCAAAATTCAAACAACAAGCAATAAGAGACATATTTTACACTTTAAATCCCAATTTTTTATTCTTCTTTATTCTTTCAGATCCAAATTTCTTAAAAAATATATTATGGATCTTAAGCTCTCATAAACCCTATGGATTGCTTATTTTGCACAATTGGAGTGTTGCACTGTTGAACTTGGCATGGGCATTACATGTTGTGGATTGGAATCTTAAATTAGGATTTGCGGGGTGTACATAGCATAATAAAGGAGTTTATGGCATTAAGAAGAAGTTCTAATTGTTGTCTTTATGTTGCTTTGGATTATTTAAGTTAAGGAACTGATAGTGAGTCGTATTGAGTCAATTCAAGTAAGTCTTTTGTGTCCTTTGTAAATTCTTCACATATTTGTAGTAAAACTTTATATGCTAGGGTCATCAAAACGGTTTTCCTCCTTTGAGGTTTCCACCACCGTTTCCAGCTCTGTTAGTATTTCTATTGTCTTCATCACCCTTGCTCTCTCTCTCTCTCTACATATATAAATATATATATATATATATATATATATATATATATATATATATATATATATATATATGGGAAAGGATCAAGTGATGTTCCAGTTTGAGGACCCCGAATGAGGACCATATTTTTAAAATAGTAAAAAAAAAATTGGGCTGATTTTTTTTATATGATTTTTAAAACATTTCAATAGGATCATACAAAAATAATCAGCTCAAAAAGGTTTTTTTTTGCTATTTTAAAAAAATCAGTTAAACTTTGTGAGTTTTTAAGTTGTTAAAAACTGACAAAGTTTGACCGATTTTTTAAAATAGTAAAAAAATTCATTTTGACCTAATTTTTTTTACATGGTCCTATTGAAATGTTTAAAAACTATATAAAAAAAACTAGCTCAAAAATATTTTTTTTACTATTTTATCAAAATTGGTCCACACCAGTGGTATGCAAACAGAGGTCCTCATGAGATCCGCTCTCATATATATATATATATATATATATATATATATATATATATATATATATATATATATTATATTTTCTAAAATGTTCATCAAAAAATAAATTTTCTCTATTTTTAGTTTTTATCTTTCTTATTAAAAATATAAGCTCTCCATTACTAACATCTTTCCAATGTGAAAAACTATATGGGTGTAGATCATAATGTTCAGATTTGCATCTCGTTGCATTAGTTTGGTTACCGGATGTTCTTTCTTTCTTTATTTCTAAAGGAAACACATCAAACTAGTCCCTTTTGTTTAGAACTACAATATATACTTTGGGAGGTTGGTTTATTTGAAACCATCTCTATCTAAACTAGAATTAGTATGACCTATTCATCGAATGGCTTTAAAAATTGAGGAATTATGGGATATGGACAAAAGTACAAAATAAAACTAAAAGGATTTAGAAGAAAAAAAATTAGAAGAGGTACTCTAAAAGTTGGAGTCATTATATTGAATGATGAATGGATCTGCAACCAGGGGAATGTTTCCTCATAATCAATCCCAGTTTTCTGCATAAAACCTTTTGCCCCAAGTCATGCTTTATATCTAGATATTTCATTTCTCTCATGTAGTTTTCTTATAAACACCCATTTGAGATTTACCGAGATGATATATATAATTGTATGCAAGATTAATAAATTTTCTGGGTTGTATCTTCAGGTTTGCTCTATGACAGGAAAGTATGGCTGCTAATTCTTTAGTAAAACATATTTTGTCCATTGGCGATCCACATATGCACATACAATTTAATGGAATATTAGTATATTTTGCCGGCTATATCTAAAATAAGATGAAAACTAGTTGATTGAGTTAAAAAAAAAAGAAAAAGAAAACCAAGAAATAAATACGATAGCCTCTATAAGAATGATGATGATCGTGATCACGATCATGATAACAATGATGATGATGATGATTAGATGAATTATCACAGGACCTGTTTGTAATTTGTAGATAAATTGCATATATTTTTTTAAGAGACTTGCGTATTGATTTACATGTCACCATATGAATAATCGAGCTTGAAAAACTTTTTAGCAAAAAGGCGATCTCCCTTGGATCAAAGCAAAACTCATCATCGGAGTCTGATAGCTATACTTACATGGCTTTGACTTTTTCCTTGTTTTTGAATTAAAGTATACAATTTTTTAAATATTTATCTAATTGGGATTTTTCTTTTCCAACATTACTTCCTTATTCTTATTAATGATAAAATGATGGGCTCATATGGTGACTCACTGATTGAACGAAAAGGATTATTTTGCAATATTGTACATTTAGTAATTATTCAAGCTTATGTTTTTCATAACATTTTGGCAATGCACATAATAAATAACCTTTTAAATTAAATATTAGTGTCACTATAAACACATTTATAATCAAAGTAAGAGAAAATACTAAAAACTCTAAGGAAAATCATTATAAAGCCTATTTTGTATCAAATTACATATTTTTTTATTAAGTATACGAACCACCTTTATATCTAGAGACAAATAACATTTTTTTATATTAAGAATAAACCATACTTCATCCTGCTATTGAGAGAGAGAGAGAGAGAGAGAGAGAGAGAGAGAGAGAGAGAGAGAGAGAGAGAGAGAGAGTAGGCGCGAGCAGGGGAGAAAGGTTCGATGAGAGTATGAGAGAAGATTTGGAGATCCAGCAAGAGAGGGAGTTAGAAGATATGAGACTAGAGGACTTTGAGAAAGAATTTGGGCCGATGGATGAGAGCCTCACTGTTGAAGTCCAATATCTATTGGACTTATTTAGTCACTTAGAAGAGAGAGAATGGAAAAATAGGAAAGATAAATTCCTTCTTTGTGACCATCCACCTATGACACTTGAGTCCTTGGATGCGATCGAGGAGACGACTCGAGTTTCGTCTAATTTAGAGCCTGACCCATGTAGTCCCGAAGTTAAGGGAGATCTAGGTTTAACATGTCCTTCCAATTTTCACAGAGATGTTCCCTCCAAGTCGGGACAAGTATGTTGCGATTCGATTGGGCACCATGCAGGCCTCACTCACGTCAGCCATCATGAACCTCAAGGTGTTCCCCTAATTTATGGAGCTGGGCCCCACTTGTTCCGATTATTGGTTTATGATGTGAGGAAGACGGAGACGAGGAGAGCATCAGAACCCATTCATGGGGTTGGGTAAGTCTTAGGAGAGAGAGAGAGAGTTCATCGCACCCCCGACGCATATGGGGTGATTTTTGTTGTATTTTTGAGTCGTGTGTTGGAGTTATATAGTGTCTTTTTGCATTTTAAATATTTTCTTGTTTTATTTGTCACACTTATTATTCTTCTTCTTTAGCTTTTAGTCCTCTTGATTGAGGACATTGCAAAAGTCTAAGTTAGGGGGTGACAAGGGAAACATTTTGAGTCACAATTTTTTCAAATGCCCCAAAAAAATTGAAAATTTTCAAAAAAAAAAGCCAAAAATTATTTTTCTTCAAAATAACTAAAGATTGGAATTTAAATTTTTCAAAAGTGTCACTAAAATTTTGTTAAAGACTCAAATTGTGAAAATCAAATGCACAAAGCCGAAGTTGACCAAAGATTGAAATTGAGAGAAACTTAACGACTTTGCGAATAAACGTGGAGACCCGGTGAGATTTTGAGCCTATCATTTTTGCGACTTTTTACATCAATCCGAGTTAATGGTTAACTCAAAGTTCAATTTAGCTCCAAATAGTCGTTTAAGATCTCTATTCATTTGTTTTGATAGGTTATGGGAAACGTGTGAGATGTTACTTGAAAAATGTGCTAAAAATATCTCTAAACTAAATTATTCTCGAGACGCGTATGGTAAAATAATGGGTAATTCGGACAATGAAGTAGGCCCTCATTGTTACCCAAAAATATTAGCCATAAAAAAAGTTGTGAAAAATATCCTTTTGCAACGCAATTGATCCGAAGAAATTTTCCAATTCGTTTGATTAACCCGAAAAACCTAATTATCCCGGAGTTGTGAAAATCTAAAAATTCATCAATTAAGTCCAAACGGAGCAATAAAAAGGGGGGAGAAAAAAAATAGAAGAAAAATGCTCAAGAAAAATAGAAAAATTAGAAAAATACAAGGAAAAAAAGTAGAAAAGGAAAAGAAAAGGACTAAAAGCCCAAAAAAGTGCCAAAGGACATACTAGGCACAATTTTCCAACTCTGGAATTCCCAACCATTCTCCTTTTACCTAATACACCTTCTAACCCCAAAAAGTTCTAATTGAGTCCGAATAACAAAATTAATTAATGCGTGTAGAGTTAAGACATGAAAAGATAAAAAGAAAGATAAATTGGTGTGGATAATAGGCAATATTTCCAATTTTCCAATGACCGTAATCCGATGATGAGATCTTTTCATCTCAAATATTTCATCTTTGAAATCATGGCGTGAATTTGTGTTCCATTATTTTTACATTTATAAATCACGTACATCGATAGAAATAGCCACATTCTGAGTGATTCGTTTGTGATTGAATTCGTGAGAAATTGAATCAAAACGAATTTTCAAAAGGTAATGTAATGATCAATCGATGGAAGTTAGCGGTTTAATTTTTGGCTTCACACACACACACACACTACGAATTGAAACTATTGAATAAACATTTATGGTGTCTATTTTTGGCAAATTTAAATTGTACAGTTTTTCATTATTTTTATTGTTGTTTGAGTCGTGTAGCTCCCTTATTAATTCAAATCAGACTTTGCTTTAAGGATGGTGAAACTTTTGAAAAACTCTTTTTCAAATTTTATGTGCACTAAGTTTAACTTAACCATATTTCATCTTCATTAATCCTAAACATGTATCTATTGATTAAAGCAAGTAAAGTAAGGAAAAGGAAACTCATAGCGCCGATGTATAAGGAAACCACTAAGGGAAAAAAACTCGGACGGACCAAGCCAGACAATCACTATTAATATGGTATTACCAAGGTATAGACGGTAGTCTTACCCAATGACTTGATCTCACACGAGACTTGACGCTCCTCTGATCTTCAACCACTCATCTCATAGTGCCCATGTAGAAAGTAACTGTCTTCCACGATGCTCGTCCACAACATATGCGTCCACGTATATCTCGGTGTCCATCGATATGGCTTGTAATGTCTATAATGTTGAAACTGGTCTCAATCGAATCTTCACCGCAAAAGCATCAATGTTCAAGTAGAACAAACTCCAATTCGATGCCACAAAGATCACTATAGCATATATTGATGATAACTCGGATCTTTGAAACTCTAAGGATGCTTTAAACTTGGAAAACCTGAGAAAACTTGTGTGCAGAAACGTTTTGGTTGGTAAACAGTTTTTGCAGAATGCACACTTATGAAATTTGATGAAAACAAACCAATATATATTTTCTTTAAGGCGGAAACGAGATAGGCATGTCGTTCGAACGACATCCCTATCTCCCTCGAACAACTGTTACAGTCGTTTGAATAACACTCGTAATTAGAGTCCCAATTAAATCCAACTCCAATCCGTCCTTATCAGTTTAAAACAAATTATAAAACATTTCAAACACTTCAAAAACCTTTTATAAAATATTTCTTTAATAAAATAACATCCTAATCCTTATAAAATTAAATTCCGAGTCCCACTAATATTACGCATTCATACCTGAGTGATCTTAGAATGCAATTAAATTTGAAGACGAATAAACTTGCACCAATTAAACCTTAGGCATTAATAATTGCTTGAATCTTTTCCACAATGTTTTCAATTAAACTTCAATTCGTCATAGTTTGTGTGGGATCGTGACAATAAAAATCTCCCTATGACTCAAACGTGTTTTGTTCTGGGAATAAGTAAAAACTATACAACAGACTCAATTGGAAATTTTATCCTTACAAATCTCCACCTTTGACCATTCCAGGACAAAACTAATAGTGAAATGCCTAAGCTGGGTTGTCAAGGCATATGACGCCTAAATCCCATCCCATAAAACCCAAAATAAAAAATGCAGGATAAGAGTAAATGATGGTCCGTCAAGCATGAACTGTCTCTGAATGTTTGGATGTGATGTAGACTTGTAATCTCAAATCTCTTACGCATACCTACACACATGAAACAGGTAAATACCCAGTGAAGTATGGAGATACAAATAATATAAACCAAAACGTAAAATTAAATCCAAATCATTTGTTATGTGATCAAAACATGGTATAATTTTTTAAACAAGAATTAAAATCAGGATATCAAGCTCATCACACAAAATTTCCCCTACATCACAGACTTCTCTCCCCATTTTGTCTCGAATAGAAAATTCGGTGAAAAGATAAAAAAAATCTCGTATGAAATGAATCAATAAAGTATATCTAGATAAACAAAACAACCAGCTAATAATGATAATCAATATCAAATCCATAGCTAGCAAATAAAAAACCACACAAATGAATATACAATCTAAACAAGTGATACAAATTTGTTAATGTGAACTGCATGAACAGAATCCCAGAAGCAATCAGCAGTACCAAAATATAGGACAAATAATAACAGGGTACTGAAATAGTAGGAATGCAGAAAAACCATATTGGTTGCTCGAACGAGGCTGCCTAGTCGTTCAAACGACAAAGGCATCTCATTTGAAGTCTTCACGCGACACTGAGGTGTCGCTCAAAGGAGAAAATGTAATTCTCACAGTCAGTCCAAAAATTCATACAGTTTTGCCCAGTGAATTTTTTTTGAGAAAAAACACACTAGAAGGGGCAGAAAATAGCAAAACAGTACCAAAACAATAGCAAAAATACATACAACCAATGTGAATTACATGCTAGCACAGTATCGATGTCCTCAAACATGAACATGGAATGTATGGGCATGAACTACAAGAAATGAATCACAATTCCAACACGTCGAAATGATCAAGAAGCTCTAATGGATATCAAAAAATCATCAAACTTTATTATAGCCATATGTGACAATTAAAGTATGAGCTTAATGAACTAAACAAACATTATGCATACGAATCGGTAATTTTGACGATTCTACAAACAATAGCTTCATGAGAATATTTTCAATGTTAGGATTCGTTGTGCAACCTCGTTTAATTTTTATCCATCCAAACTCCCTCAAATATATCATAGTTTTCTTTTGAATGAACATAAACTAATTTGGCCCATTTTGGCATATGTTTCCTTTTATTGCCTTTTAACTTTATCGGGCTCTTTTAAACGGTGGCTTTCACGACGAGTCAATTTTAAACTATCGCAGCCCTTTCCCGTGAACACTCATCATTTTTTCAAATACAATCCTCACTGTAGACGGTTTATACATGCACACCTCCTCCTTAAGTCTACTTATGCATAGATGACAAAATTGAGATAAGGACGTCTCACCAAACTCAAATATGCAAGAGAAGTCAAATATCCATATAAACTCGTGCATATGTGCAATTATGGCATATAAACAAAGTCGAATCAAAACGAATATCAACTTTGAAACAACCCCATAATACAATGGTTCTAAGCATCGATAATTATGACCAAATGTCCTAGCCACATGGATAATGGAAGGAAAGGAGTTCAAGCACACCAGTATGCCACATCAAACATGTAAACTCACGACATAAAAAATAAACCGAAAATCTTTTTGGCCTTTTCAAAATATTTTGACTCAAGTAAAAGCAAAATCTTTTTGTATTTTTCTAAAAAATATTTAAAACCAAAAATCTTTTTGTATTTTTTGAAAAATTTTATCAAAAACAAAATCCTTTTTGTATTTTACTAATAAGACTTAATAAATGAAAAATATAATACAAAATGATCCACGGTAGCACAGTCAACCTCTAAATCTATCATGGGAAGAATCAAGTGCAACCAAATGAGAACCATGAAGTTTTAGTACTAAAGCCTCTAAGTACGATTTCCTAACCCAAGTAGGTGTGACTTAACGCATAGTAGTTTTGGAAACCGACACGCCTTTATTCCTAAACTTACTAGGAGCAATCCTAAGGTCATAACAAAAACGTCTAAGGTAACCTTTCCTATCGTAATGGGAACAAGTGTAAATATGGCGGGAATGATTACCAAAATGTCAACCTTTCCTCATGTTCCTAGAGGGTTCTTTCACACGATTAGTATTGGCTTTGGGATTGGGATTGGGAACATTATCATCGTAGCCTATACCAAACCTATCTCTCTTGACTTGGACAGTGCCCAACATCCTATCCAATTTTTATGACCTAGACTCCAAGTCAAACTTAATCTTACTCGATTCTTTCAACTTCTCCTCCAACTCACTAATCCTAGACTCAAGCACATGCCTAGCCTCCTCAAACTCTAGCACCTCCTTTTTCAATGACTCCATCAAACCACGAAGTCTATATCTTTCTTTCTCAATGCACTCTATCTTCTACATAAACATCTTCTCCCATGCCCTAAGATCCTCAATCAACGCATAATTCGATCCTACGGCACGCTAATTCATCCTAGGTCGCAATTTAGAGTTTTCCTTTTTCACCTTCACTATTTCTTCATATGACTCTCTAAATGCAACATGAAAATCACCTACGTCGATCTCCTCATCCTCACTCTCATCACCGTCACACACTCGGGATGCACTCTCAATGGCCTCGGAATTGTCATGCATAGGAGTATCCTTAGGGGAAGATATATCGTCATCACGCACATGTCATGCCAAGAAAGCAACGAACTTTCTCTCATTGGGGAAACTCTCTCCCTCTTCCTGATCACTATCACTTAAGGTGGCATTATATGAAGTCAGTATCCTGTCCTCTTTCTTAAGTCTAGTGAGGCACTCGGCTACTTTGTGACCATACCCCGCACACCCAAAACACCTATCAGACTCATCCCTCCTAAATTTCTCACCTTTATCCTTTGTGGTGGACTATACCTTGTTGTTATTGAATTTCTCAAACTTTGTAGCATCGTTCAATTATTTTTAGAATTTAAGAAGCTTTTTAAACTTTTTATCCGACAAGGCGACAACCTCAAAATCAGAATCGTAGTCATCATCTGAAACTTTAGTCACCTCCTTCAGGGCTTTCAAAGCAATACCCTTCTCTTTATTTTTCTCTTGTTTGGAGGTAAACATGTCGAGTTCATAGGTTTGTAGGTCACCTAAAATCTCTTCTAGTTTCGTCGACTCTAACATACCAAGGGCATTCAAAATGGTCACTTTTGCATCAAACCTTTTAGGCAACAACCTTAAGATTTTCTTTACGACTCGGTTATCGGGTTTCTTCTCACCTAGGTTAAACGAAGCATTGATAATAGTGGAAAACCTAGTGTATATTCATCAAATGTCTCACTCTCTAATATTTTAATCATCTCAAACTGTGTAGTGAGGTTTTATAGCTTAAACGCCTTAACTTTGCTCGTGCCCTCGTGAGTGAGAGAAAGTGTATCCAAAGCCACTTTTGAAGATTCACAAGTCATAATTATATTATACTCTTCAGGTGTGACATGGTAGGAAATAACATATAGACCCGTAGAGTTATATAGTGAAAGACTATATTCAGCCTCGGTCCATAACTCAACGAGTTTCAAACTAGTGGCCTCACCCTCTCGTGTAACTGGTGGTGTCCAACCTTTTTCAAGCACTAACCACATACGCTCATTAATATATTTTAACTCACTTCTCATTTGCATTTTCAAATAAGCATAATTAGTGCCATAAAAAACAGGAGTACAAAAATTATCCTAATTTCCAAAATTCATCCTTACAAGAAAAAAAGGATCCAACACAATAAAAATATGTTTCTAACTTTGATACCACTTTGTAGGTCCCTTATTAATTCAAATCAGACTTTGCTTTAAGGATGGTGAAACTTTTGACAAACTCTTTTTCAAATTTTATGTACACCAAATTTAACTTAACCAAATTTTATCTTGATTAATCCTAAACATGCATCCAGTGATTAAAGCAAGTAAACTAAGAAAAAGTAAATTCACAATGATGATGTATAAGGAAACCACTAAGGGAAAAAACCTTGGACGTCCCAAGCTAGACAATCACTATGAATATGGTATTACAAAGGTACCGACGATAGTCTTACTCAACGACTTTATCCCCCACAAGACTTGATGCTCCTATGATCTTCAACCACTCCTCTCTAAGTGACCACATAGAAAGTAACCTTATTCAAAGATTCTCATCCACAACACATTTGTCCATGTATGTTTCAGTGTCTATCGATAGGTCTTGTAACATCTACGATGTTGAAACCGGTCTTCACGGAATCTTCATCGCAAAACCAGCAATGTTCAAGTAGAACAAACTCCAATTTGGTGCCACAAAGATCACTGTAGCATATATTAATGATAACTCGGATCTTTGAAACTCTGAGGATGTTTTAAACCTGGAAAACCTTAGAAAACTTGTGTGCAGAAACGTTCTGGTACATAAACAGTTTTTGCAAGATGCACACTTACGAAATCTGATGAAAACATGGCAATATATATTTTCTTTAAGGCTGCAGCTCGTTCAAACGAGATAGGCATGTCATTCAAACGACATCCCTATCTCATTCGAACGACTGTTATAGTTGTTTGAACGACACGATTAATTAGAGTCCCAATTAAATCCAACTCTAATTCGTCCTTATCAGATTTAAACAAATTTTAAACCATTTCAAACACTCTAAAAACTTTTTATAAAACATTTCCTTAATAAAATAACATCCTTATCCTTATAAAATTAAATTCCGAGTCCCATTAATATTACACATTGATACCTGAGTGATCTCGGAATGCAATTAAACTTGAAGACGAATAAACTTGCACCAATTAAACCTTCGGCATAAATAATTCATTGAAGCTTTATCGCAACGTCTTCAATTAAACTTCAATTCGCCATAGTCTTTGTGGGATCGTGATAATAAAAATCTCCCTATGACTCAAATGTGTTTTTTTCAGAGAATAAGTCAAAACTATACAACAGACTCAATTGGAAATTTTATCCTTACAAGTCGAAAAATGAATTTTGTTGGCATATTCACTGCAAACCCTCACGAGACACCACTCATCCTAGTTGGCTATCCTAGGGGTTTAACGACTTGTTGCATACGCTAAATGCAATCGCTTGCTCACGAAAAAGGTATTCTATCCCAATAAGTCTTTTGAAGGGTCCTTCACTCATACTTTTATTATTTTCCATTGCTCGGGATGCACAAAATTCTATGTTAAGGGGATTTGATAAGGCATAAATATTTCATATTTATCCCCATAATTTTGATCTTTTTATTATCCCGTGCGATGTAACTAACTTGGATTTATCTCAAATTCATGCTTCTAACCCTTTTGGCGATTATTCCTTATTTTGTGTATGTCTCATGTGTTTTACAAGTATTTCACTCAAGTTAGTGCGAGAGAGAACTCGAAACATAGAAAAAAACCAAGAAAAAGGGAGTTGAAGGGCATTTTCCTAATTTGTCAGCCTTAGTCCGGAGGTGGGACCAACTAAAAAGTTGAAGAGCTCAAATCACAAGAATACTGAAAATGTCACCCCAATACAAGCTTCGGTGAAAGAGTTATGTAAGTTTGAAGAATGAGAAGGAAAACAAAACATCCAAATGAAAAGAGGAGCTAAGGCAGTATGAAAAATCAAACGGACTTCCAAATTGGTTTGTGGGAGAACCGGTTCACAGGTAATCCCAAACTGATTCGGGGGGTCTGACACGGGAAAATTTATTTCTTTACTGATTTGGGTCTAAGAGTTGTATATGGGTTGGACTCTTTCAAAATCATGAATATAATATTATAGCTGAATATTAGGCTTAGTTGGAATGAGTTTTTCATAGAGAATCAGAGGGAGAAAGACTCAAGAACCCTAGTTTTAAATTTATTCATCAAAAGAATACTTTCATGGATTAATTCTCAAGGTTTTCATCAATAAAGTTTGTCTTTCTCAACATTATTCTTGAAGTTAGTATTCATTGCATGTTTTTATTATATTCTGGAATTCCAAGACCCTCATGCATGTTTAGATATGTTTCATTATGGTTTCAATTACATGTGACGTAGAAATCAAGTTTTCTAGTAGTTGCATCATGTCGAGCTAGATTTCTAAAGGGTTGGTGTACATGAACCCAACCTAGGTAATGAGATGGGTATAAAATTGAATAAACTTATTGAGATAATTTGAAGGTTTGATATTTTGTCAAAACACGTATTAAGGGTATCTTAATCCGTTTTCCCTAGGTAACCGGGATATTTGAGAGTATAATATGCATATCGACAATCTATTCATTCACGTTAGTTTTATTATTGATTAATTATCGTGCGAAGTTAAATTCTTATATAGTTAATTCTTTGAGAAGATTTAATGTTTTCTTTGAATTATCAATATAATTCTTGAACCTTTTATATCCTACGACATTACCGACGGTGTGGGAGAGTGTACCTTAATCCTATTTTCTCATATAGTTTAAAACCACTTCATTTTTATTACATGCATAGTCAAGTCAATTGTTTAACTTACTTGTTTTAGCTCGTTAACGGATCTCAAATCAATCATCTTTTATTCTTTTCTAGAGTCGACTGCGAGATTATTCATCTTCCCTATTCGTCGTCACGATTCTTCATCTTAGTCCCTGTGTTCGATACTCGTTTTTACTGGATTATTACTTGAGCGACCGATTTTCACTTTTAGTTAATATAAGCACGCACTAGTGACATTTTTATAGTTGCGACAAGTTTTTAGCGCCGTTGCTAGGGACTAGGAAGACATTTAGATTAGGTCGAGTTAATCCAAAATTTGACTCTGATTCTCAAAAAGACAAAAAAAATCATAAAATAAAAAAAATCCAAAAACATTCAGAAATATTAAAAGACAAAAAAAATTGGAAGAAAATCTCTCGTCCTTAAATGAAAAATCCTCAACCAACTCCAACGCGAATTCACAAAAATCCTATAGTTGAATACGATCCTGAAAGCCCACATACTCCTTGTGCTCCACAATTTTGGGTTCCACCTCCTACACCGCCCAACTCCATCACGAGTCACACTTTTAGGGCGTCGAGTGAGGATATCGAGTCAATTGGAGAGAGCGCGATGTCTGACCACCCTAGTTATGGTATGGGTGAGTGTGATATGTCGTATTGTCCCATGATAGACCTCTTATATCCCGAGCGAACCCTTACTCCGAAATTCATTCTACTCCCATATAATGCGGGGTAATTATGCTTTCGTAATGGGATGATTCAGATTCTTCCCATGTTCCATGGTATGGGTTCGGAAAACCCATACCTCCGCATCTGCGAGTTCGAAGAGGCGTACGAAACCTTTATCAATCGAACGTGCACTCAAGATGTCATTCACCTCAAACTTTTTCCTTTCTCTTTGAAGGATAAAGCCAAGACCTGGCTATGGTCTTTATCATCGAAGTCAATTAGATCATGGAGAGATATGAAAGCCAAGTTTATTTTGAAATTCTTCCCCCAACATCGAACGAATTCCATCGAAGAACGAATTCAAATGTTTAGATAACAAGAAAATCATCCATTCGATCGATGTTGGGGGCATTTCAACGAGTTAGTCAACACATGCCCACATCATGGATTTGAGAAGTATCATCTTATATCTTTCTTCCACCACGAACTAAGCATAACTTCTAAACAACTCATTGAAACCATGTGTGAAGGAGAATTTTTTGGGTTAGACGATGCATAGGCCCACCTTATGTATGTCTCCGAGACCACTCAAGCGCGGGACACATCTGATCCTAACACCCAAACCTGGGCTCGACAAACATCCATAGATCCTTCTGCATCTGGACTCTATAAATTGGACAAAGAAGACGATTTAAAACTTTCAATAAACTAACTGGGTAAAATTGGAAAAAATGTTGAAGAAGCCCAAATAAGAGAAACACCCGTATCCACCCGAGCGTTGAGAGAAAAAGTGTGTGCGATTTGAGAGGTGGGCAATTCAACGAAGGAATTCTCGACGATACCCACCTACATAGTCATGGTTCATGAGCAAGTGGAAGCGATAGGAGGATTTAAGGATAATTTGAATGCCCCTCATAGGAATTCTTACAACCCTTCATGGATGAACCATCCTGGTTTTAGTTATGGGCAACTACATGCGGTGTTGAATCCTAATTCACATGTTGTCCCTCCTCCTCCACCACCTCCGCATTTCTAACAAGATACACACATGCAAGCACCACCTCCTTTGCCTTATACCACCCCACCACGAAGAAATTGTGAGGATACTTTGCACCAATTTATGCAATATCAATCATCAATTAACTCTCAAAATGGCCGAATGTTTGTCGAAATAAATGCGAACATTTCTGAGTTATAATCTGACCTAAGTATCCAAGAGAAGGACAAGTTTTCATCCGAATGCCAAAGACCTCCCCAATGTCAAAATAGTGTTAGTTCTGCTTCCAATGCAAATCAAGAGCAATGTAGTGCAGTTACCTCTCTATGTAGTAGGAGAGTAGTTGACTTGTCACCTCCCCCACACGATGAACAGAATGATAAAGAGATTTCTCCCAGCATGAAATAGACCGAAGATATCCCCTTGAGAAATAGTGGTAATGACAACACAGTCAGGCTCGAGGTAGTTGTGAAACCTCCCATTTCTTCTCCATACCCTCAACGATTAGTATCTCACTCAAGAGACTACCTTTGTTGATGTTCTAGTTTCTTAAGGACATAATCACGGTGAAACGTAGTCTAAAGATGAAGAAAAATGTGTTCTTAACACAAAACATCAGTTCAATAATGTTAAACGACCTTACCCCAAAATTTAAAGATCCGGGTGCACCCACCAATTCGTTGATCATAGGGAAAAATTCGATTGAGAGAGCGTTAATACATCTATGGGAGAGTGTTAACATCCTTCCCTATTCCATCTATAAGTAATTAGATTTTGGGGCACTTAAGCTCACAAAGATAACTCTCCAATTAATGGATCATTTTGTGAAGATACCTCGGGAGATCGTTGAGGATGTGATCATCCAAGTTGACACCTTCTACTTCCTAATGGATTTTGTCATTTGGGATGAAGAGCCCTCCACTCTCCTGAGTCATCATGTTCTCGTGATACTTGGCCGCCCATTCTTAGCTATGGCTAATGCACTGATTATTACTCGAAATGGGCAAATGCAACTCACATTCGGGAACATGACACTCGATACAAATAACTTCAACATCACTAAGCATGAGGTTGATGAGAGCGAATTATGGGATATGGATTGAATGGAAGAGACAGTACACGAGCACGTCAAGAGGAATCACATAAAAGAGCCGGTATGTCTAATTACATCAAGTGAGAGCGATAATCCTGACGAGAGGTGGGGGCGTGTTTAGTAACCGCTATTGAGAGTGAGAGTGACGGCGTAGGCACGAGTGGGGGACAAAGGTTCAATGAGAGTATGAAAGAAGATTCGTAGATCGAGCAAGATAGGGAGTTAGGAGATATAAGCCTAGAGCACATTGAGAAAGAATTCGGGTCGGTGGATGAGAACCTCACTGTTGAAGTCCAATCTCTATTGGACTCATTTAGTCACTTATAAGAGAGGGAATGTAAAGATAGGATATATGAATTCCTTCTCTGTGACCACCCACCCATGCCACTTGAGTCTTTGGATGCGATCGAGGGGAGGACTCGAGTTTTGTATGATTTAGAACCCGACCCATGCAGTCCCGAAGTTAAGGGAGATCTAGGTTTAACATGTCCTTCCAATTTTCACAGAGATGTTCTGTCCAAGTCGGGACAAGTATGTTACGATTATATTGGGCACCACGAACGACCCTTCTTCTTACCCCACTACGCCTTATCCATTCACAGTTCTTCCTGTTCAACATCTCCAACCTAGAAAATAGTGTGCGAAAACCCAAAAAATCAACATGGGACAATGTATATCTAAAACCAAAATCTCTCATTTGTTAGGACTTTTAACGAGGGAAGTATCCTTAAATTCTAAATCTAATTAATTTATTTAATGTGGCTATCACCGTGATATTTCTACCAAAATTCAGTCCATAAATTTACAATAACATCTCTACATCAATAAATCAAATTATCCCCAATTTCACTATCAACCCCCTAAAGGAATCTATCGCCAATTTTTCAAATTTACGATACCTAATTTATGGGACAAATTCAACACAAAAAATCAGTCCTCTACATGTGTTGTTTATCATAACATCAATCATATTCACACCTAAATCCCAAAAATTAAAGGGGTCATTACATTCATCAAGAAATAAATCGCAAACATAAATTAAGTAAGAGAATTCTTACCGTAATGATTTGTAGAAGAAAAGCTTCTTGAAAACCCCCTGACTTCCCCTCCCTTTCTCTTCAGTTTTGGCCCTTATCTTATTTTCTCTCGTTAACTGTTGTTTTAGGTTTTGTGGAAAGACAGTGGGGGAGTGGTTTACTCCCACTTAAACACTAAATAAAAGGTTCATCTCGAGTTGGGACAAAAATCCAACTTTTGGACCCCTAAAAGGACCCGAATTCATAACCCAACTAACCCAAAAGTTCCCCAACTCGTATACCTAAGATCCGGGACCATTTCTCAATATTTAAAATACTAAACCGAATCTCTAACGCGTCCCAATTATTTTTATTTAGCTTAGACATTTTATTATGTTCCAACGACATGCGCTCACAAATTTATTTATGTGTGATTTATTTTCATTAACAAGCCCATAATGTCAAATTGGGTTTGTAATTATATAACCATGAATAGATTTTTATTTTAAATTTAAATTTTATTCATCTAGATTTAAATTATTCTCCAAATTAATATTAAATTATTAAATTTAAATTATTCAAGGTATTTTATTCAAAAACAAAATTGGGGTATTACATTCTCTTCCACTTATAATGGAATTTCATCCTCAAAATTCACATAAGCCCAACCTTATGCTTTTATCCGCGTTATTAACCTAAGTTTTACACCCAATTAGTCAATACCGATATCCCATGATATAAAAGAAAAGTATCACCCATGCATATCATAGCATCACCGGGATGTTCATATATTCCACATTATATGTATACACAAATAACACTAACAAATATGGATGGAACATATACATATAATTTGTACCATTCATACCAAGCATATCCATACACCAAGTCTACCACCACATATGTACATGAGAAAGAAAATAATGGTCTTAGTATCCCACTTCCCTCAACTCCCGACTTTTACCAATTTCGTGCATGAGGTGTCTCGCAAACGAAATTCAAACAAGGAACCCTCCTGATACACTACTGTACGGCTTAGTCAGTTATTGAGATCCATCGGACGAAGATTAAAAGAAAATGAAATAAATAAATGTGTACGGTAATCAAGCAAATATTAACTTTTTCCCATTTCCAATTAAAGTCTCATATCGCAAAAGGAATACACTATATCCCAATAAATTTACCCATTTAATTATACTAATAATCATAACCCCAAAATATCCTAGGGTCTAACATTTCTCAGCTCCCGACCTGTGCTACTTTTATGCGTGGGATGTCTTACAAGCAAAATCCAAACAAGGAACCCTCCCAATAAACCACTACACAGCTCTGTCGGTCTAGGACCCAAGTCTATTAATGTGTTTAAATCAATTTATATGGTTTCAAAACCTACTCATTCCAGTAAAGGTTACCACTGTCCATTTCTAATGACATCATCATTATTTATGATCGTACACCTCATCGTGTAATTGGGATTGCCACTCGTCCCAATACTCCCAAAGGAACCAAATATTTATAAAATACGAATTCTTTTCTCTTTGCATACTCTTAACACAAACAAGAAGGTTTCATCACTGGATAATTATCTTACTATAACATAGCTTAACAATTAAGCCTAAAATAAGCATAAGCCTCCCCATAAGCATTTCTATACATCTACTTGCAAACCTAAGATTGCCCCTTCTCACCCACGGTGAACCAATGTAAAACACTATCCCAAATATGAAGTCCAACTTCTCCAATGTACCAATAAAGCCTGAATGAACACTAAGTCCACATATCCAACAAAACATATCCTACATACTCCAAAGTAGGGAAAAAACACACATCATTTATCCCTGATACTATCACTAGTCCCTATCTTCGTAATTAAGTTCGTCTATAACCCGATACCCATCTCACTGTGGGTCCTAGTTTACACGGACTAACCTCTGCTGGTTCATTATTCTACCTTACCACTTCCTCAAATTCTCTAAATGTCTTTCATAAAATTACTAGACACTAAATTTCCTGAACTCCTCAAAATTCTAGCGAGTGACCCACACTAAGGTCTTTATGGATCTCTCTTTAAAACTGACTCCTTTCCCGAACGGGTAATAATGACTTGCAACGAATACAATGATTCCTAATCATAGGGCTCTACATCAAAGAACACAACGCAGAACGTAACGAGATCAAACACATATCCTAAGGACACTAGAACCGTGCTCTGATACCAACTGCAACAAACCCTATTTTCTCACGTAAAGGTTGGCTAGGCACGATACGCCGAAGATGGGACTTATCGGTCAATTAATTCCATTCTCAGCACAACATAATAAAATATTGTTATATAAAAAGGACGATACTTTAGACCTTACGAATACTCCACTAACAATAATTTAAACTCGGACCAAAACAAATCTAAATAATAAATCCAATAGTAATTAAGTCACAGCTCCAACATAATATAAGAAAATAAATAAATCTCGAGCTTATGCCCTTGCAATTATTTCCAAATAAAATAAATAAGACTGGGAAAGCACCTAAGCTAGAGCCAATAATCTGGGAAGCTGCTAAGCACGAGGGATCGCAAGGTTGGTACAACAACAGTCCAGCTATCCCTATCTAGAAATAACCTGGGGGAGGAAATATTTAAATTTGGGTAAGAGCCCTAGGTGTGCAAGAATTAACTTAATTAGTTTATGATGCAATGATACAGTGAATGTACAATAAATACCCCCTATGTTATTTAGATGCATTTAAGACCTCATCCCTCATTTAAGTGTGATATTATTCTCACCCCAAAAAGTCCCAAATAATAATACGAACACGTGCCATATTAATTAAAAAATATCTGAATGATTTAAGTGTACCGACAACATTTAATTATCAATACCCCTAATATTTAAATTTGGGTCAGAGCCCTAGGTGTGCAAGAACTAAGGAATGTTTACACCGCTGGTTGAATAAGTGTGACACCCCGACTAATTAAATACCGGATAGCTACTCATTTATTCAAATTAATACAAAATGTCAAGTTGGTTGAGTTCATAGCATCACTGTCGAAAAACATTTTAACAATTAATAGCCACCTAATATTTAAAAAGTGAGTTGTAAATTTTAATTGAATTAGATTAACATACAACCAATATAAATTATGGAATACTAATACCACAACCACAACATAGTCACAGTAGAATAACCATGGAATAACAATGAATTTGGAGAAATACTCCTCTCAATAATCCGAATTCTGAATACAACCAAATGAAAAGTCTGAATGACTAATTAATTAAATCCAAAACTGAAATAAAACTGAATAAATAAGCTGTCTCTAAGAAAAAGGGGCGACATGCCCTAAAGATAAATAAGTCTGAACTGGAATCAAAGTAGAAAGTGGATGCGTATATAATCGAGGTCCTGTAACTTCCACAGCAGTTACAGCACATCACTGGAATGGAACTCTTAAACTTGGTGTCCTTGTGGCTGGGCACCTAAAAGGTTTTTACAAGAAAATACATTTGAAAGCAAACGGGTCAGAGCCTGATTGTGAAAAGAGTATAAAATATAGCAAGTGATTTAATAACATTAACACAGTGAATATAAAATACATAATAGTGCGCGCACTCGCATGAGTTTCTCACCTCTCAACTAATCGTGCACGCCTAACGTACCCGTACCCGTTCTAGTTATTTCACTATCTAACTAGTCCAATTCACCACCTAACTTTGGTAAACTATTAAGGTTCAATTCTCGGCATCTTAAAATAAACAGAGAGTTTTACTTTTCATTTATTTCTCAAAATAAGTTATCATATTTACTAAGAATTTTCCATATTTAAATCAACCAAAAATATTAGAATTCTTCGCACTTACATTTATAATTCCAGTTCATTTCAATTATCAGCATATAAATCTCATCATAGATATATAATAATGGCATCCTAAGGCTAAGTTGCGATGCACACATACTCTGCTATCGAATCCCGGTACATCACGTACATAAGGACCACGTATTTCGAATCTCTCAGGAACCGTTTCAATAAACAACAATCACACATAATGGAGGCGAACATAGTTCACATCCCGTGGGTCACGCACATACCTACGCTCCCATGTTCAGCAGACTTATTAACTCCCCAATAAGTCATTCTCTGACCTATGTCCTCGAGGTACCAATCTAAATCCCCCCAGTAGGCACGCAAAGATTAGATGGCCCTGATCGAACGTCGACCTCCCGTGATAGCAAGTATGGTAGGTATGTCATACACAGAGAAACATATATACTAAGCATTCACACATCTTAGATATCTTATAATAGTAATAGAGGTATATTTCTCCATCCTAAACCGTCATTAAATGTTGCACGCCTACAAGTCCTCGAATATTATACATTATAAGTTGTCACTCTTCTCACATCGAAATGTCAAGTTCTCACGACCTACCTCGTAGAAGTCACCCGGTTTATTATATAATTCTAAGTTTTATTCCTCACAATACTCCAATCTCCCAACTATACCCACTAGTCACAAGGGAAGAATAACACTCAATTAAATAAGCCTACCAAAAACTCAAAACCAAAATCGGGCCTAAAAAGACCATTTTGTGAACTCGTTAGAAGTCACAGAATTCTCGTTCGAACGAGGTCGTTTGAATGAGTTTGTTCGAACGAATGGATTCGAACGAACTTTGAACTCGTTAGAAGGGGCACTGGAATCTCGTTAGAAGCTCGTTCGAACGACCTGGGTTGGTCTTCTAACGAGATTGCAGAAAACGCCCGGAATTTTCCCAACTTCGTTTTTCACCCAATTTCCTTTCTCCAATTCCATCCTAAGATCATACTAATTACGTTTTTATGTTGTTAAACTACTCTAGATCACCCTAAGTAATTTCTTAGCATATTTTGGGGGTAAAATCTTATAAATCAACATGTAATCACCACAAATTCCCAAATCTTGCCCCTAACCCTTTGAACATGAACAAAAAAATTTATTGCACCTAAATACTCATCATTAATACATTTTTAAATCATCAAAGTTATGTTTTGGGTACCAATTATTGTCCATAATCATTCTACATGCAATCCCTATCCAAACTTATGAGTTCCATGACAAATACATTGGGTTTCCATCAAGACTTTCAAAGTATATGAAGTTTCTACACTAAACATGGAGGAAATATTCATTAAAATTAACAACATCAAATCACTTGCCTTAAATACGATGTTCTGGTTCGTTGTTGATGATCAAGTGTTGGTCCTCTCTTCTTTTCGGTCACAAATTCCTTTCAAAATGCTGGTGATGGAGGATGGTTTGGTCAGGAACCTCTTTTAACCTCTCTCTAACTCCTCTCAAAACTCCCCTAGCCCACTCTCTTGTCTTTTGTTAGTAATGGACTTAGTGGCCTCTCAAATAATATATAATTAACCTCTAAAATTCGTGGGTTTGAATTCCTCAAATTTTAAAATTACCAAAATACCTTTCTGGGTTGTCGATTTGGCCTAAAAGTGCCCTCGGACCCAAACCAAACTCCCGTCTAGTGTTTTCTGACTATTTCGACCCTTCCGGACACGTTGGCGCACTCAAAATGACCATTCAGTTGATAAAAAAAATAAATTACTTTTTAATATAATTAAATTCATTCCTGACGCGACTGACACGCGCGTCCTAATTTAATTTCCCAAATTGTCGTATTTCTGCCTCATGACAATTTTAATAATTTCAATACTCACATATTACCATATATGCTCAGTAATATTAAATTTTAACATCGTACTCAAATACCAACTCACGTCTCGCTAGTATTTACATTCGGATTAATTCCCAATTAATTTTCATTTAATTCAATTAATCCCTTAAATAAAAATCAATGAAATTACGGGGTATTACACAAGAAGGTTTCATCGCTGGATAATTATCTTACTATAACATAGCTTAACAATTAAGCCTAAAATAAGCATAGGCCTCCCCATAAGCATTTCTATACATCTGCTTGCCAACCTATAATTTCCCCTTCTCACCCATGGTGAACCAATGTAAAACATTATCCCAAATATGAAGTCAAGCTTCTCCAATGTACCAATAAATCCCGAATGAACACTAAGTCCACATATCCAACAAAACATATCCTTCATACTCCAAAGTAGGGGAAAAACCAGATCATTTATCCCTGATACTCTCACTAGTCCCTATATTCGTAATTAAATTCGTTTGTAACCTGCTGCCCATCTCACTGTGGGTCCTAGTTTACACGGACTAACCTCTGCTGGTTCATTATTGTACCTTACCACTTCCTCAAATTATCTAAATGTCTTTCATAAAATTACTAGACACTAAATTTACTAAACTCCTCGAAATTCTAGCGAGTGACCCGCACTAAGGTCTTTATGGATCTCTCTTCGAAACTGACTCCTTTCCCGAACGGGTAATAATGACTTGAAACGAATACAATGATTCCTAATCATAGGGCTCTACATCAAAGAACACAAAGCAGAATGTAACGAGCTCAAACACATATCCTAAGGACACTAGAACCGTGCTCTAATACCAACTGCAACAACCCCTATTTTCTCACGTAAAGGTTGGCCAGGCACTATACGCCGAAGATGGGGCTTGTCGGTCAATTAGTGCAATTCTCAGCACAACATAATTAAATATTGTTATATAAAAAGGCCGATATTTTAGACTTTATGAAAACTCCACTAACAATAATTTAAACTCGGACCAAAACAAATCTAAGTAATAAATCCAATAGTAATTAAAGTCACAGCTCCAACATAATATAAGTAAATAAATAAATCTCAAGCTTATGCCCTTACAATTATTTCCAAATAAAATAAATAAGACTGGAAAAGCACCTAAACTAGAGCCAATAATCTGGAAAGCTGCTAAGCACGAGGGATCACAAGGTTGGTACAGCAACAGTCCAGCTATCCCTATCTAGAAATTACCTGGGGGAAAAATATTTAAATATGGGTCAGAGCCCTAGGTGTGCAAGAATTAACTTAATTCATTTATGATGCAATGATACAGTGAATGCACAATAAATACCCCCTATGTCATTCAGATGCATTTAAGACCTCATCCCTCATCTATGTGTGATATTATTCTCACCCCAAAAAGTCCCAAATAATAAGTACGAACACGTGTCATATTAATTAAAAAATATCTGAATGATTTAAGGGTACCGACAACATTTAATTATCAATACCCTTAATATCCGAGTCTCATAATTTTAACCTAAGAGGCATAACATATATTATGCATTAAAATCACAATTGTAAATCATGTCCACATTCTTAGACATTTCAATTGATCTCATATAAAGTCTGGATATTTATATATGTACTTTATATATATATGACACACAAAGGAATCTAACTTTGGTGTCTAATTCTTGCTCTATTAGCAAGTCCGGATGAATCCCTTATCCTAAGTGGACAACACAAACACAAATAAATTGGGGGCAGTCCCTATGCAGGACACCTGTACAAGGCCCATACCCAGCAGTGACATAGGAACGGTCAGTGCCAATCCTACCTCTCGTGGGTGGAGCCTTCACATGTACCTATATGGCCTACACATCGTCAAGCCCATATTTGCCAACATGTGGTATGCAGCTCGAACGCGCGAAACCCAGAGCCGATGGGACGGCCCACTAGTATGTCCACACACAAATATATAATAGTACATATTATTATCCCATATTATATGTATAGGTAATTACTCCATAATTACCATAAAAATCCCACATAAAGTCCACCATACTTTTTTTTATTAATAGTTTACCATCTAGCGAATTATTAATTCCATTTTATAGAATAATTTATGGCCATTTAATTAAATGTAATTTTCCCAAATTAAATGTGACATATTCGTATTTTTAATAAATCCTCCGTTAATTCAGACACGGTTCCATTAACTCGCATGGCCGCCTAATAAAAATCCTTAGATAAAATCTCAGGCCAAATCACACAAAGGACGAATTGCCAAACGCCCCTTAACGTCGCTCAAACGACATATGGGGTCATTCGCGCTCTAACATCCGTAGCACTAGTCCAAGAACACCCAAGTCTATGCCCGACTTGTTATTTAATTAATCTCTCATTAATTATTTTTTTATTAAAGTAGTGTCACCCAACTACAAAATCTAGACTCACTCATTCGGTCCGTAACTTCATCATTTATAATTTGTTACACAATGTCCCACTATCAAGTTTAACACTCCTCATTGATTTTAATATTATATAATTTATTATATATCTCTGTAATAAATTAAACCGGCTACCCCATGCCTAATTCCCGTACCACTCTGCCTAAAAATATCCGAGTTACAATCCCGACTCTTAATTCCATAAGTATTTACTTACATTCATAGTTTTTTATTCAAGATACTAAGTGCATCTCAATTCAGTCGTTTCCTAATTTCATCCGAAATTTCCATTTGAATCTGTTCAGATATTTTCGAGTTTTGTTCACCCTAAACACTCTAACTCCATATCCCGAAATCATTCACATCCAATTTCAAGGTAAAAATAATGTTCCTTAATTTTTTTTCCAAGTCCTACACTCATCTATGGACATCCCTAAGTAATCCAGATTTAATTTCTCACAAAGGATTTCAGTTTCGGACACCCTTCAATAATAAAATCATTACAAATTTGAAAAAATAATTAGAAAAATACGAAACTGGCAGCCACGCGTTCGTAACGAAAAGATATATCTCAATGTGCAAAGCCATGGTCGTTTGAACGCGATAACAATCTTGTTTCAACGACTTTAAGCGTCGTTCGAACAACCGTTCGTTTTCCCCCACTCCGCCTTCTCCATTTACAGTTCTTCTTGTTCAGCAACTCCAACCCATAAAATAGTGTGCGAAACACAGAAAATCAACATGGGTTAATGTATATCTAAAACCAAAAATCTCTCATTTGTTAGGACTTTTAATGAGGGAAGTGTCCTTAAATTCTAAATCTAATTAATTTATTTCATGAGGCAATCACCGTGATATTTCTACCAAATTAAAGTCCATAAATTTACAATAACATCTCTACATAAATAAATCAAATTGTCCCCAATTTAACTATCAAAACCCTAAAGGAATCTATCACCAATTTTTCAGATTTATGATACCTAATTCCTGGGACAAATTCTACACAAAAAATCAGTCCTCTACATGTGTTGTTCATCATAACATCAATCATATTCAAACCTAAATCCCATAAATTAAAAGGGGTCATTACATGAATCAAGAAATGAATTGAAAACATAAATTAAGCAAGAGAATTCTTGCATTAACGATTTGTAGAAGAAAATCTTTTTGAAAAACCCTGGACTTCCCCATCGTTCTTGCCCCTTCTCTTCTCTTTTGGCCCATATCCTATTTTCTCCCGTTAACTGTTGTTTTAGGTTATGTGTAAAGATAGTGGGGGAGTGGTTTACCCCCCACTTAAATACTAAATAAAAGTTTGATTCCGAGTTGGGCCTAAAATCCAACTTTTGGACCCCCAAATGGACCTTAATCCATAACCCAATCCAAAAGTTCACCAACTCATATACCTATGACCCGGGACCATTTCTAAATATTCAAAACACTAAACCGAGTCTCTAACGCTTCCCAAAACGCATCCTAATTATTTTTATTTCACTTAGACATTTTAATATGTTCCAACGACACGCGCACACAAATTTATTTAATGTGTGATTTATTTTCACTAACAAGCCCATAATGTCAAATTGGGTTTTGTAATTATATAACCATGAATAGATGTTTTTTTTAAATTAAAATTGTTCTCAACTAGATTTAAATTCATCAGATTTAATTTATTCTCCAGATTAATATTAAATTATTAAATTTAAATTAATCAAAATATTATATTCTAAAAATTTCGGGGTATTTCACTCACATCAGTCATGACGAACCTCAAGGTGTCCTCCTTATCTATGGGATTATTCCCCACTTGTTTTGATTATTGGCTTATGATGTGAGGAAGAGGGAGATGAGGATAGCATCAGACCCCGTTCATGGGGTCGGGTAAGTCTTAGGGGAGAGAGAGTATGGGGTGCTTTTTGCTGTATTTTTTAGTCGTGTGTTGGAGATATATAGTGTCTTTTTGCATTCTAAATATTTGCTTGTTTGTTCCACTTATTATTTATTCTTCTTTAAGTTTTAGTCCTTTAGATTAAGGACAATGCAAAAGTCTAAGTTAGGGGGTTGACAAGTTCATCTTTTAGAGTCATAAATTTTTAAAGTGCCCAAAACAAATTGAAAAATTTTGAACAAAGCCAAAATATTTTTCTTCAAAATAAATAAAAATTGGAATTTAAATTTTTCAAAGGTGTCACAAAAATTTTGTTTAAAGTCTCAAATTGTAAAGATCAAATGCACAAAGCCAAAGTTGACCAAAGATTGAAATTGAGAAAAAATTGACGACTTTGCGAATAAATGTGGTGATTAATAAACCTGGTGAGATTTCGAGCCTATCATTTTTGAAAGTTTTTAAATTAATCCTAGTTAATGGTTAATTCAAAGTTCAATTTAGCTCCCAAAAAATCTTTTAAAATCTTTATTCCTTTTATTTGATGGGTTACGGGAAATGTGTGAGATGTTATCTTGAAAAACGAGCTAAAATATCTCTAAACTAAATTATTCTCGAGACGTGTATTGTAAAATAATGAGTAATTCGGACAATGAAGTAGGCCCTCGTTTGTTACCTAAAAATATTAGCCATAAAAAAAGTTGTGAAAAACATCCTTTTGCAACCCGATTGAGCCGAATATAATT
Source organism: Sambucus nigra (assembly GCA_949130495.1). Classification (NCBI taxonomy): domain Eukaryota; kingdom Viridiplantae; phylum Streptophyta; class Magnoliopsida; order Dipsacales; family Adoxaceae; genus Sambucus; species Sambucus nigra. The sequence goes on from OX422216.1 coordinate 21,850,391, forward strand.
TATAATTCATTTGATTAACCCGAAAAACCTAATTAGCCCGGAGTTGTGAAAATCTGAAAATTCATCAATTAAGTCCAAATGGTGCAATAAAAAGGGGAAAGAAAAAAACAGAAGAAAAATGCTCAACAAAAATAGAAAAAAATAGAAAAATGAGAAAAGTACAAGAAAAGAAAGAAGAATAAAAAGAAGTAGCAAAAGGCCGAAAAAGTTCCAAAGGACATAGTCAGCAGAATCCAACTTCAAAATTTCCAACCATTCTCCTTTTACCTAATACACCTTATAACCCGAAAAAGTCATAACTAAGTCCGAATAACAAAATTAATTACCGCGTGGAGTGTTAGGTCATAAAAAGATAAAAAGAGAGATCAATTGGTGTGAATAAGAGCTCATGTTTCCCATTTTCCAATGATAGTAATCCTATGATGAGATCTTTTCACCTTAAATATTACATCTTTCAAAATCGTGGCTTGAATTTGTAACACCCCGTACTTTTATGGGTCTTTAAGTTACATGAGTGGGTGTAATTTAATAATTTGAGAATTTTAAGTGAAAGAGAATTTGAAGTGTGGGTTAAATATTAATTGTCGACTTTTGGATTTTTATCGAGGTGTGTTATATTTACTTATATGAATAAGTAAATGAAGTTGAATTATTTTATATCAGGTCGCGGTTGGGAAAAGCGACAAGAAATAATGTTTTATTCAAAAAATACGTGCCGAGTTGTATTGGAATTTAAAACGGTAAATTTTTTATAAGTGACTCGGATGGAGATTTTGAGTGTACGGTTGGTCTCGGAAAGGCCGAAAAAGTCATAATAGAGTACCCGGGGGTAGTGTTTAGGTTCCTGGGACTTTATGGACTAGTAGGGACTCGCATTTGTGTATACGAGTCAATTGTGGGTTTAATAAGGGAATAACACTTATTTTTCTCTTATAATCTAAGAGAAAGAGAAAGGAAAGAAAGAAAAGAAAGAAAAGAGAGAAAGAAAAAGGGAGAAAGGGGAAGACTCTGGCCAAGCTTCGACAGATTTCGACACGAGGTCGTCGGATTTATCCAACGAGGCAAGTGATTAACTTTCTTTAATTATTTGTGTGTGTTTATAATTCATATTATAGTTGGTGTAAACTATATGGACTTTGTGTTGGGATTCTTGAAAAAAAATGGGTTTTTCAGAAATGATTTCATACAAATTGATGTGATAACAACTCCATATGAAATCTGAGTTTAAATCCATGTAATACTGTAATTTTTGGTGAGAAATTGGAAGAGTTGAATAAAATTATCATTTAATTAAGATAGGATTTAAATCTTAGTTAAACTGGTGAATCACATGAATAAATTGGCGTGTTGGGTATAAATAAGTGTATAGATGTTTATAGTGATAGTTGGTGAAGTTAAAAACCATAAATTTCGGAGTTGGAGAAGAAAATGAACTCCCGAACTGATCAGATCGCCAGACCAGTTCATTTTACTTGGCCATCGAATCGGTTCATTTATTGAGAACTGGATCAATTCATTTATGGGTTATTGGTTCGGTTCATTTTTTATAGGAAAATTTGAGAGATTTTTTTGGACTTAAAAGGATTGGAGAAGAATTCCTTTTGGAGATAAATAGTAGGGGATTCTATATAGAGTGTGAGGACCTCTAAGTGAGGAAATGAGTGATATATAAATCTGGAGTAGTGTGAATAAGATCCAAGGTATGAATTTAAGGAGTGTCTGGGACAAAATACACTTGGAAAAACTATTTTGGCGGTATATATATATATATATATACTAGTGAAATGCCCGTGCCTGAAGGCACGGAGAAAATTTCGAAAGTACATAATCGTGAAACGACGAAAAATTTCAAAATACGTAATTGTAAAACGACAAAAATATCTTTCCCCAACAAAATAAAACTAATGTGTAATTTTAAAAAAATTGATCATAACCTCACTTGTTTATAGGACTATCTAGCCAGCTTAATAAATAACAAATTGACAAACACCATTCAAACAATCTAAATTCATCAAGCAAATTCACATATAACATGAAATATAAAATATTCATCAACTGAATTCTCATCGTGTCTCGAAAAAATAAAGTGTCAGTTTTAAAAAAATTGGGCAGAATCTCCTTTATTTATTGGACTATCAACACTTCTCAAGGGATAAGGACAAATCCGACAATATAAAAAAAAAATCGCCTAACAAAAGCTTTAATGAAATTAACATCTTAAAAAAATAAATATATATCAATGGATGGAAGCCCAAATAATTAAGTTCCACTATAATTATTGTCCGTTCTTTTCCAAATGCGACCTGATACAAAAAAGAAAATATAGTTAGTAAATTGAAAGAGCTAGTCAAATATTATATAAACAAATCTAATTATTAATTATATAGCAAATGCACCGTGTCACTAGCGAAATATTGAATCATGTGAAATTGAAAATACAATACAAAGATGATTTGTAACTTATCCCTTACATTAAGAGTTAAATAATACCTTACATTAGAAATGTATCTCAAATTTTCAAAAAATGGGGAATAACATAAAAGTTGGAGAGAGGGGGGGGGGGGGGGAGGGGGGATTAAGTAATACCTCGGATTTGACAGATTCTTATGAAAGCAACTGAGACTCCAATGAAATATAAACTTATGTTTGGATTTTGTAATAGAAACCCAACGCATCCAAATGCGCTCATATCTTCCATAATTCTGGAGAAACAAAACACACCGCAGATCAGTAAATATTCTAATCCACTACTTAGAATTAGAATATGAATAGCATTTCCATATAATGAAATGAAAATATTAAAAAGTCGAAAGAAAATAAGCATTGTAAGAGTTTCAAAACCTCGTATCTCAGATGCGGAGTCAAATGGATTCTTCAACCTCAAAAATGAGTGGCCTATCAAATATAGGATCCAAGCATTAAAAGATGAAGGAGAGGGGGGGGGGGAGAGAGAGAAAAACAACCCCAAGTGAAGGTAAACTACTTAAATCAATCACGCTTCCACCTGAGATGCATCAAAAAGAAAAAAAATAGTAAGCCAATAACTAAAATACACGCCAAATAAATTAAATTAGAACACAAAAAAATCTACTAAATGAAAAAACAACTCATTAAATTCAAAAACCAAATCAATAGTTGTGTAGTACCACGGAGTAAATCTCAAAAGACAACAAATATTCCCGAAATTTGTTTTTTTTTAAGTGAGAGAGAATATACCTTGAATATCAACATGGATTAACTGAAGTCGTCCCGCATGTCCCGCTATAATAATTGTATGTAGTTTTCAAAATGTGACTTGATACAAAACAAAAAAAACAGGTAGTCAATTAAAATTGCTATCAAATATTATATAGGGATATAAAATGAAATATACAATATTCATCACTCAAAATCACTATCTCTAAAAAAAAGCGTCAATTTTTTAAAAAAATAGGACATAGTTTCCTTTGTTTATTGGACTATCCACCCTGTTTAAGGGGAAACAACAAATCCAACAATATAAAAAAAGAATCCCAAATTGGATGTAATCCAACAATATAAAAACATCCACAAAGTCATAAATGAGTGGCCTATCAAATATAGGATCCAAGCATGAAAAGATGAGGGGGAGGGGGGGGGGGGGGAGAAAAACAACCCCAAGTGAAGGTAAACTACTTAAATCAATCACGCTTCCACCTGAGATGCATCAAAAAGAAAAAAAATAGTAAGCAAATAACTAAAATACACGCCAAATAAATTAAATTAGAACACAAAAAAATCTACTAAATGAAAAAACAACTCATTAAATTCAAAAACCAAATCAATAGTTGTGTAGTACCATGGAGTAAATCTCAAAAGACAACAAATATTCCCGAAATTTGTTTTTTTTTAAGTGAGAGAGAATATACCTTGAATATCAACACGGATTAACTGAAGTCGTCCCGCATGTCCCACTATAATAATTGTATGTAGTTTTCAAAATGTGACTTGGTACAAAACAAAAAATACAGGTAGTCAATTAAAATTGCTATAAAATATTATATAGGGATATAAAATGTAATATACAATATTCATCAGTCAAAATCACTATCTCTAAAAAAAAGCGTCAATTTTTTAAAAAAATTGGACATAGTTTCCTTTGTTTATTGGACTATCCACCCTGTTTAAGGGGAAACAACAAATCCAACAATATAAAAATAGAATCCCAAATTGGATGTAATCCAACAATATAAAAACATCCACAAAGTCGTAAATGAGTGGCCTATCAAATATAGGATCCAAGCATGAAAAGATGAGGGGGAGGGGGGGGGAGAAAAAAAAAACCAAGTGAAGGTAAACTACTTAAATCAATCACGCTTCCACCTGAGATGCATCAAAAAGAAAAAAAATAGTAAGCAAATAACTAAAATACACGCCAAATAAATTAAATTAGAACACAAAAAAATCTACTAAATGAAAAAACAACTCATTAAATTCAAAAACCAAATCAATAGTTGTGTAGTACCATGGAGTAAATCTCAAAAGACAACAAATATTCCCGAAATTTGTTTTTTTTTAAGTGAGAGAGAATATACCTTGAATATCAACCCGAATTAACTGAAGTCGTCCCACATGTTCCACTATATTAATTGTATGTAGTTTTCAAAATGTGACTAGATACAAAACAAAAAATACATGTAGTCAATTAAAATAGCTATCAAATATTATATAGGGATATAAAATGAAATATACAATATTCATCAGTCAAAATCACTGTCTCTAAAAAAAGTGTCAATTTTTTTAAAAAAATGGGCATAATTTCTTTTGTTTATTGGACTATCCACCCTGTTTAAGGGGAAACAAAAATTCCAACAATATAAAAAAAGAATCCCAATTGGATGTAATCCAACAATATAAAAACATCCTCAAAGTCATAAATGAGTGGCCTATCAAATATAGGATCCAAGCGTTAAAAGATGAAGGGGAGGGGGTGGAGAGAGAAAAATAACCCCAAGTGAAGGTAAACTACTTAAATCAATCACGCTTCCAACTGAGATGCATCAAAAAGAAAAAAAATAGTAAGCTAATAACTAAAATACACGCCAAATAAATTAAATTAGAACACAAAAAAATCTACTAAATAAAAAAACAACTCATTAAATTCAAAAACCAAATCAATAGTTGTCTAGTACCATGGAGTAAATCTCAAAAGACAACAAATATTCCCGAAATTTGTTTTTTTTAAAGTGAGAGAGAATATACCTTGAATATCAACACGGATTAACTGAAGTCGTCCCGCATGTCCAACTATAATAATTGTATCTAGTTTTCAAAACGTGACTTGATAAAAAATAAAAAATACTGGTAGTCAATTAAAATTGCTATCAAACATTATATAGGGATATAAAATGAAATATACAATATTCATCAGTCAAAATCTCTATCTCTAAAAAAAAGCTTCAATTTTTTTAAAAAATTGGACATAGTTTCCTTTGTTTATTGGACTATCCACCCTGTTTAAGGGGAAACAACAAATCCAACAATATAAAAATAGAATCCCAAATTGGATGTAATCCAACAATATAAAAACATCCACAAAGTCATAAATGAGTGGCCTATCAAATATAGGATCCAAGCATGAAAAGATGGGGGGGGGGAGAAAAACAACCCCAAGTGAAGGTAAACTACTTAAATCAATCACGCTTCCACCTGAGATGCATCAAAAAGAAAAAAAAAAGTAAGCCAATAACTAAAATACACTCCAAATAAATTAAATTAGAACACAAAAAAATCTACTAAATGAAAAACAACTCATTAAATTCAAAAACCAAATCAATAGTTGTGTAGTACCATGGAGTAAATCTCAAAAGACAACAAATATTCCCGAAATTTGTTTTTTTTAAGTGAGAGAGAATATACCTTGTAAATCAACACGGATAAACTGAAGTCGTCCCGCATGTCCCACTATAATAATTGTATGTAGGTTTCAAAATGTGACTTGGTACAAAACAAAAAATACAGGTAGTCAATTAAAATTGCTATCAAATATTATATAGGGATATAAAATGAAATATACAATATTCATCAGTCAAAATCACTATCTTTAAAAAAAAGCGTCAATTTTTTAAAAAAATTGGACATAGTTTCCTTTGTTTATTGGACTATCCACCCTGTTTAAGGGGAAACAACAAATCCAACAATATAAAAATAGAATCCCAAATTGGATGTAATCCAACAATATAAAAACATCCACAAAGTCATAAATGAGTGGCCTGTCAAATATAGGATCCAAGCATGAAAAGATGACGGGGAGGGGGGGGGGGGGGGGGAGAAAAAAAACCCCAAGTGAAGGTAAACTACTTAAATCAATCACGCTTCCACCTGAGATGCATCAAAAAGAAAAAAAATAGTAAGCAAATAACTAAAATACACGCCAAATAAATTAAATTAGAACACAAAAAAATCTACTAAATGAAAAAACAACTCATTAAATTCAAAAACCAAATCAATAGTTGTGTAGTACCATGGAGTAAATCTCAAAAGACAACAAATATTCCCGAAATTTGTTTTTTTTAAAGTGAGAGAGAATATACCTTGAATATCAACCCGAATTAACTGAAGTCGTCCCACATGTTCCACTATATTAATTGTATGTAGTTTTCAAAATGTGACTAGATACAAAACAAAAAATACAGGTAGTCAATTAAAATAGCTATCAAATATTATATATGGATATAAAATGAAATATACAATATTCATCAGTCAAAATCTCTATCTCTTAAAAAAAGCTTCAATTTTTTAAAAAAATTGGACATAGTTTCCTTTGTTTATTGGACTATCCACCCTGTTTAAGGGGAAACAACAAATCCAAAAATATAAAAATAGAATCCCAAATTGGATGTAATCCAACAATATAAAAACATCCACAAAGTCATAAATGAGTGGCCTATCAAATATAGGATCCAAGCATGAAAAGATGTGGGGGGGGGGGGGGGGAGAAAAACAACCCCAAGTGAAGGTAAACTACTTAAATCAATCACGCTTCCACCTGAGATGCATCAAAAAGAAAAAAAATGGTAAGCCAATAACTAAAATACACGCCAAATAAATTAAATTAGAACACAAAAAAATATACTAAATGAAAAAACAACTCATTATATTCAAAAACCAAATCAATAGTTGTCTAGTACCATGGAGTAAATCTCAAAAGACAACAAATATTCCCGAAATTTGTTTTTTTTAAACTGAGAGAGAATATACCTTGAATATCAACACGAAATAACTGAAGTCGTCCCGCATGTTCCACTATAATAATTGTATGTAGTTCTCAAAATGTGATTTGATACAAAACAAAAAATACAGGTTGTCAATTAAAATAGCTATCAAATATTATATATGGATATTAAATGAAATATACAATATTCATCAGTCAAAATCACTGTCTCAAAAAAAAGTGCCAATTTTTTTAAAAAATTGGGCATAATTTCCTTTGTTTATTGGACTATCCACCCTGTTTAAGGGGAAAAAACAAATTCAACAATATAAAAAAAGAATCACAAATTGGATGTAATCCAACAATATAAAAACATCCACAAAGTCATAAATGAGTGGCCTATCAAATATAGGATCCAAGCATTAAAAGATGAAGGGGAGGGGGGGAGAGAGAAAAATAACCCCAAGTGAAGGTAAACTACTTAAATCAATCACGCTTCCACCTGAGATGCATCAAAAAGAAAAAAAATAGTAAGCCAATAACTAAAATACACGCCAAATAAATTAAATTAGAACACAAAAAAATCTACTAAATGAAAAAACAACTCATTAAATTGAAAAACCAAATCAATAGTTGTGTAGTACCATGGAGTAAATCTCAAAAGACAACAAATATTACCGAAATTTGTTTTTTTTAAGTGAGAGAGAATATACCTTGAATATCAACACGGATTAACTGAAGTCGTCCCGCATGTCCCACTATAATAATTGTATGTAGTTTTCAAAATGTGACTTGATACAAAACAAAAAATACAGGTAGTCAATTAAAATAGCTACCAAATATTATATAGGGATATAAAGTGAAATATACAATATTCATCAGTCAAAATCACTGTCTCTAAAAAAAAGTGTCAATTTTTTTAAAACATTGGGCATAATTAGCTTTGTTTATTGGACTATCCACCCTGTTTAAGGGGAAACAAAAAATCCAACAATATAAAAAAAGAATCCCAAATTGGATGTAATCCAACAATATAAAAACATCCTCAAAGTCATAAATGAGTGGCCTATCAAATATAGGATCCAAGTATTAAAAGATGAAGGGGAGGTGGGGGAGAGAGAAAAATAACCCCAAGTGAAGGTAAACAACTTAAATCAATCACGCTTCCACCTGAGATGAATCAAAAAGAAAAAAAAATAGTAAGCCAATAACTAAAATACACGCCAAATAAATTAAATTAGAACAAAAAAAAATCTACTAAATGAAAAAACAACTCATTAAATTCAAAAACCAAATCAATAGTTGTGTAGTACCATGGAGTAAATCTCAAAAGACAACAAATATTACCGAAATTTGTTTTTTTTAAGTGAGAGAGAATATACCTTGAATATCAACACGGATTAACTGAAGTCGTCCCGCATGTCCCACTATAATAATTGTATGAAGTTTTCAAAATGTGACTTGATACAAAACAAAAAATACAGGTAGTCAATTAAAATAGCTATCAAATATTATATAGGGATATAAAATGAAATATACAATATTCATCAGTCAAAATCACTGTCTCTAAAAAAAAGTGTCAATTTTTTTAAAAAATTGGGCATAATTTCCTTCGTTTATTGGACTATCCACCCTGTTTAAGGGGAAACAACAAATCCAACAATATAGAAAAAGAATCCCAAATTGGATGTAATCCAACAATATAAAAACATCCACAAAGTCATAAATGAGTGGCCTATCAAATATAGGATCCAATCATTAAAAGATGAAGGGGAGGGGGGGAGAGATAAAAATATCCCCAAGTGAAGGTAAACTACTTAAATCAATCACGCTTCCACCTCAGATGCATCAGAAAGAAAAAAAATTGTAAGCCAATAACTAAAATACACGCCAAATAAATTAAATTAGAACACAAAAAAATCTTCTAAATGAAAAAACAACTCATTAAATTCAAAAACCAAATCAATAGTTGTGTAGTACCATGGAGTAAATCTCAAAAGACAACAAATATTCCCGAAATTTGTTTTTTTTAAGTAAGAGAGAATATACCTTGAATATCAACACGGATTAACTGAAGTCGTCCCGCATGTCCCACTATAATAATTGTATGTAGTTTTCAAAATGTGACTTGATACAAAATAAAAAATACTGGTAGTCAATTAAAATTGCTATCAAATATTATATAGGGATATAAAATGAAATATACAATATTCATCAGTCAAAATCACTATCTCTAAAAAAAAGCTTCAATTTTTTTTAAAAATTGGACATAGTTTCCTTTGTTTATTGGACTATCCACCCTGTTTAATGGGAAACAACAAATCCAACAATATAAAAATAGAATCCCAAATTGGATGTAATCCAACAATATAAAAACATCCTCAAAGTCATAAATGAGTGGCCTATCAAATATAGGATCCAAGTATTAAAAGATGAAGGGGAGGTGGGGGAGAGAGAAAAATAACCCCAAGTGAAGGTAAACAACTTAAATCAATCACGCTTCCACCTGAGATGAATCAAAAAGAAAAAAAAATAGTAAGCCAATAACTAAAATACACGCCAAATAAATTAAATTAGAACAAAAAAAAATCTACTAAATGAAAAAACAACTCATTAAATTCAAAAACCAAATCAATAGTTGTGTAGTACCATGGAGTAAATCTCAAAAGACAACAAATATTACCGAAATTTGTTTTTTTTAAGTGAGAGAGAATATACCTTGAATATCAACACGGATTAACTGAAGTCGTCCCGCATGTCCCACTATAATAATTGTATGAAGTTTTCAAAATGTGACTTGATACAAAACAAAAAATACAGGTAGTCAATTAAAATAGCTATCAAATATTATATAGGGATATAAAATGAAATATACAATATTCATCAGTCAAAATCACTGTCTCTAAAAAAAAGTGTCAATTTTTTTAAAAAATTGGGCATAATTTCCTTCGTTTATTGGACTATCCACCCTGTTTAAGGGGAAACAACAAATCCAACAATATAGAAAAAGAATCCCAAATTGGATGTAATCCAACAATATAAAAACATCCACAAAGTCATAAATGAGTGGCCTATCAAATATAGGATCCAATCATTAAAAGATGAAGGGGAGGGGGGGAGAGATAAAAATATCCCCAAGTGAAGGTAAACTACTTAAATCAATCACGCTTCCACCTCAGATGCATCAGAAAGAAAAAAAATTGTAAGCCAATAACTAAAATACACGCCAAATAAATTAAATTAGAACACAAAAAAATCTTCTAAATGAAAAAACAACTCATTAAATTCAAAAACCAAATCAATAGTTGTGTAGTACCATGGAGTAAATCTCAAAAGACAACAAATATTCCCGAAATTTGTTTTTTTTAAGTAAGAGAGAATATACCTTGAATATCAACACGGATTAACTGAAGTCGTCCCGCATGTCCCACTATAATAATTGTATGTAGTTTTCAAAATGTGACTTGATACAAAATAAAAAATACTGGTAGTCAATTAAAATTGCTATCAAATATTATATAGGGATATAAAATGAAATATACAATATTCATCAGTCAAAATCACTATCTCTAAAAAAAAGCTTCAATTTTTTTTAAAAATTGGACATAGTTTCCTTTGTTTATTGGACTATCCACCCTGTTTAATGGGAAACAACAAATCCAACAATATAAAAATAGAATCCCAAATTGGATGTAATCCAACAATATAAAAACATCCACAAAGTCATAAATGAGTGGCCTATCAAATATAGGATCCAAGCATGAAAAGATGGGGGGGGGGGGGGGGAGGAGTGTGGAGAAAAACAACCCCAAGTGAAGGTAAATGTAACTCCCCAAGACTTTTGAGATTGAGAAATTAAATTTTGGGAAGATAAAATTTAATTAAATTGGAGAATTTCAAATTTGGGAATTGAGGCCCAAAAATAGAGAATATTTTTTAAGTATTCCGGATGATGTTTTTGAGTGTACCATCGATCCCGGAAGGGTCAAGATAGTCAAAATGACTGTCATTGAGGTTTATTTTGGTTCCGGTTTATTTTTAAGTCAGTTGGCTCGAATTGGAGTAAACGAGCCATTTAAATTGTGTATTAACACTTAAATTGGGTTTATTGTTTTAAAGGATTTAAGGCTTACGGATGAAGCCTTCTCATTAGAGAAAGAGAGAAAGAGAAAAGAAGAAGAAAGGAAGAGAGAGAGGAAGAAAAGCATGGGGATTTTCGGCCAAACCGCGTCATCAAGGACGATCCAACCTCCACAAATCTGAGGCAAGTGTTTAATCTTGCTAAATAGCTATTTGTGTATTTTATTTCATAATTTGTGGGGTAAAGAAATGGATTTTTGGGTATTAACATCAAAACCTAGATTTTTAGGTTTAATCTTGAAATCAATGTTTAAATTGAGATTTAATGACATAAAAATGGTTGGTATCAACTTTGGGTTGGTTAATGGGCTTGAAATCATGATTTGATGAAGGATTGGGGGTTGGAATGAGAAATTTAGGGTTTAGAATTCGTGGGTTTTGAAGAAGCAGATGAACCCTTCAAAAATTGCAGGTCCGAATCGATTCGCCCCTTATGCGAATCGATTCGGTTTAGTGAAATTGGCAGGTCTGCATTGCAAAAGCCCAGTTCTTTGGGCCCGAATTGATTCGCCTTAGAGGCCGAATCGATTCACTTGGCCGAATCGATTCGGAATAGGGCCGAATCGATTCGGAAATAGGGCATTTTGAGGTATTTTCTCCATAGTGATTTCAAACCCTTTTTGGTTGGGTTTATTGAATTGGGGGTCTTCTCTTATGATGTAAGAGATATGTTCTTGGAGACATTTAAGGAGTTTCTCACATATTAGGATTTTGGGGACTCCTTAGGGTAATTTGGGTGAAATGTACCCATGTACGTATAGGAGTTACATAGGGATATCGGGGAAACCTCTTTGAGGTTGGAATTACCAATTATAGATAAAGGCATATATATATATATATATATATATATATATATATATATATATATATATATATATATATATATATATATGAATATATGTTTGAGGTTGAGAACTCTTAGAGAGTGAGGGGTCTCCTATCCTTAGAAATATTTAGACTAAGGAACAAATGATAACCCGATAGGAGTAAGGGTTCATAAAATAAATTGAACCAGAGGTAAAAGTGGGAAATGGCTTGGGATCGTACTATCGACTAGAGTAAGCGGTAGCGTAAATTCTAGTTGGGAGAGTTCATACGTAATTGTGGGGTTATGGTCATTGAGATTCCAATACTTGAAATGAGGTTGGAATAAATCGAGATTTTAGACTATTAAGTCATGCGTATGCCTATGGTTAGATAGTACTAAAGATAATTATGTACTTTCACATTTAGAGGTGAAATGTGTAGTGATGGATTCCTACACAAATTCTTGGGTGATAACCCTAATGTTGAATATATGAATATAGGTGTATATATATATACATGTGGTTTTGGGAGACTACTCATCATAGGAAAATGATCTAATATGTTTCAAGTATGGGATTATATTCACATATCGAGGTAAATTAAAGGAATTGTGGTGACGGCTTGTATAATGAGGATTAAGTATACTTCTAGCCGGGTATATATATCTTATTCTTAGGAACGAGAATTAATATATATATATATATATAAAAATATATATATATGGATTATGTGAATATGCGTATATATCTATATAAATATGAATATATGGATATATTTATGTTGTGGACATACATGGTATGGATATTTAAACCGTATATGATGGTTTATTATTTGATCATATGATTGGATCATATGGATTATATATATTATGCATGTGAATGATATATATACTTATTGGGTTAAGCATACCCCGCTCATGCTATCATTGGGAAGTTGCGCGCGTAGAGGGTGAGCATCCTGGCTAGAAAAGCAGGGTGTGGATATTCCCTAGGTCATAGTCGTCCCGTGTGTTATTATATGATATATATATTTATTTTGGGATGACACGTGGTGGGTATGTTTCGTCTCATTGCCGGTTTGGAGCTATGACCGCTTCCCGGGACGTCGTGTGCGTGAGTTTACCACGAGATGGGTGTCGTTTAGTCCCACCATGGTGGCCCCAGTATTGCTACGTGAGCCGGGCACTGGGAAGATGATAGCATTGATGCAGTTTTATCGGCGCTATATATAGCCGGGTATTCTATGTGCATGGCCACTGTACATCATATATGGTATGTACACTTGGTCATGGGTATGGATGATGGTATGTATATATATATGGTTGGAATAAAATACCTATATATATTTATATATATCCTATAGATGAGAGGATATGGTAATTCTATGGGGTACATCTTGGATGATTATGGTGTGCCAGATTATTGGTGGCTGATGTATCGCACTTAAGGAATATTTCGGTTACATCATCCCAAGGATAATATCGGAGATTCTTTTATTTTATTTTATTTGTTTTCCTTTTTCTTTCTTTCTTTTTCTCTTGTAGTTTAAAGTTTAATAGTAATGGTAGTATTAAATTGTATGCTAAGGATTATGGATCTCTAGGATCGACATTGCCCAGGAGTAGTGTAACGAGGTGGTTCCTTGTTTGGATTTCGCTTTACGAGACACCTCACGTACGAAACGGAATGCCATGTCGAGATTTGAGAGAAGTAATTCCCTATGTGGCATCTCGGATCTCTGGTCTTGACCTTGTCAGGAGTAGTGTAACGGGGCGGTTCCTTGTTTGGATTTCGCTTTGCGAGACTCCCCACGCACGAAACGTAGTACAATTTTGAGGCTAGAGAGAAGTTTTGCCAATGTTCCATGTACATGATATTAAGGATATTAATTCTTATATTTTAGCCTATATATGTATATATATATATATATACATATATATATATATATATATATATATATGTACATGTACATATATGTATATGTACATATAGGGGTAAGGTTTTAAGAATTATGATATTATAATTCATGAAATTATATATTGGAATCCATAAAGCCTTTTATGGCATAATTGTTGTTAATCATAATCTAGTAGGATTAGATAGGGTGGATTCTTGAGCCAAGTTAGAAAGTCATTTCTCGTGGGTATAGGCTAGGCCTATGATAAGTTAGGTTGTCCTATGGGGGTAATTTAACTAAAACTAGAGGACGCGAATAGGTGCGCTCCTTTAGATGAGAGGTGAGTTGGGGTACAACGAGAGTGCGATCTCACTTTAATTATGAAATAAACTGCATCGGTATTTATTATGCACGGTTAACACACGTGCTAAATATTTTCATAATTCGGGGCTCTGACCCGTTTACTTTTCTCTCCTGCCTGTATATATATATATATATTATTACAGGTATCCTACCGCATGGATGCCGGATGACTTTCTATCCAGAGTCTTGGGAGCCGTGACAGGGCGGACTGTTACGGGATGTTTCTTGTAGCCGCTTCCTACTTCTTTAAAATTCTAGGTAGGATTCATGTTGTATATCGGGTTTGTACCCAAGGGATATTTATATACATGTTTATATTTATTCCATTTCAGTTATTGTATTGGCTGTGACCCGACAGCTTATTCGGGTCTTCTTTTTGTAGTACTTTCGGTTGTATTTATATGGTTCATTTTAATTCTAGCATTTCACTTATTATAGTTCCTCCCTGCATCTTTCTTTCCTTTATTCGTAGTTTCATAGTGTTGGGTTATTGTATGTTGCAAGTTTTTATTTATAACATCTCGCTATTATGATTTTGGGTAGTTAGTTCTATATTATATAGTACCGACAGTTGATGTTGAGACTGGACCATCTGAAATTCCTGATTTAATATAGTATAGGGCTGACCACCCGTTATTATTTTAAGCGGGGTGTTACAGTAAACTACTTAAATCAATCACGCTTCCACCTGAGATGCATCAAAAAGAAAAAAAATAGTAAGCCAATAACAAAAATACACGCCAAATAAATTAAATTAGAACACAAAAAAAATCTACTAAATGAAAAAACAACTCATTAAATTCAAAAACAAAATCAATAGTTGTCTAGTACCATGGAGTAAATCTCAAAAGACAACAAATATTCCCGAAATTTGTTTTTTTTAAAGTGAAAGAGAATATACCTTGAATATCAACCCGAATTAACTGAAGTCAACCCGCATGTTCCACTATAATAATTGTATGTACTTTTCAAAATGTGACTTGATACAAAACAAAAAATACAGGTAGTCAATTAAAATAGCTATCAAATATTATATAGGGATATAAAATGAAATATACAGTATTCATCAGTCAAAATCACTGTCTTTAAAAAAAAGTGTCAATTTTTTTAAAAAATTGGGCATAATTTCCTTTGTTTATTGGACTATCCACCCTGTTTAAGGGGAAACAACAAATCCAACAATATAAAAAAAGAATCCCAAATTGAATGTAATCCAACAATATAAAAACATCCTCAAAGTCATAAATGAGTGGCCTATCAAATATATGATCCAAGCATTAAAAGATGAAGGGGAGGGAGGGGAGAGAGAAAAATAACCCCAAGTGAAGGTAAACTACTTAAATCAATCACGCTTCCACCTGAGATGTATCAAAAAGAAAAAAAAAATAGTAAGGCAATAACTAAAATACAAGCCAAATAAATTAAATTAGAACACAAAAAAATCTACTAAATGAAAAAACAACTCATTAAATTCAAAAACCAAATCAGTAGTTGTCTAGTACCATGGAGTAAATCTCAAAAGACAACAAATATTCCCGAAATTTGTTTTTTTTTTAACTGAGAGAGAATATACCTTGAATATCAACACGAAATAACTGAAGTCGTCCCGCATGTTCCACTATAATAATTGTATGTAGTTTTCAAAATGTGACTTGATACAAAACAAAAAATACAGGTTGTCAATTAATATAGCTATCAAACATTATATAGGGATATTAAATGAAATATACAATATTCATCAGTCAAAATCACTGTCTCTAAAAAAAAGTGTCAGTTTCTTTAAAAAATTGGGCATAATTTCCTTTGTTTATTGGACTATCCACCCTGTTTAAGGTGAAACAACAAATCCAACAATATAAAAATAGAATCCCAAATTGGATGTAATCCAACAATATAAAAACATCCACAAAGTCATAAATGAGTGGCCTGTCAAATATAGGATCCAAGCATGAAAAGATGAGGGGGAGGGGGGGGAGAGAGAAAAACAACCCCAAGTGAAGGTAAACTACTTAAATCAATCACGCTTCCACCTGAGATGCATCAAAAAGAAAAAAAATAGTAAGCCAATAACTAAAATACACGCCAAATAAATTAAATTAGAACATTAAAAAATCTACTAAATGAAAAAACAACTCATTAAATTCAAAAACCAAATCAATAGTTGTCTAGTACCATGGAGTAAATCTCAAAAGACAACAAATATTCCCGAAATTTGTTTTTTTTAAAGTGAGAGAGGATATACCTTGAATATCAACCCGAATTAACTAAAGTCGTCCCGCATGTTCCACTATATTAATTGTATGTAGTTTTCAAAATGTGACTAGATACAAAACAAAAAATACAGGTAGTCAATTAAAATAGCTATCAAATATTATATAGGGATATAAAATGAAATATACAATATTCATCAGTCAAAATCACCGTCTCTAAAAAAAAGTGTCAATTTTTTAAAAAAATTTGGCATAATTTCCTTTGTTTATTGGACTATCCACCTTGTTTAAGGGGAAACAACAAATCCAACAATATAGAAAAAGAATCCCAAATTGGATGTAATCCAACAATATAAAAACATCCACAAAGTCATAAATGAGTGGCCTATCAAATATAGGATCCAATCATTAAAAGATGAAAGGGAGGGGGGGAGAGAGAAAAATATCCTCAAGTGAAGGTAAACTACTTAAATCAATCACGCTTCCACCTGAGATGCATCAAAAAGAAAAAAAATTGTAAGCCAATAACTAAAATACACGCCAAATAAATTAAATTAGAACACAAAAAAATCTACTAAATGAAAAAACAACTCATTAAATTCAAAAACCAAATCAATAGTTATGTAGTCCCATGGAGTAAATCTCAAAAGACAACAAATATTCCCGAAATTTGTTTTTTTTAAGTAAGAGAGAATATACCTTGAATATCAACACGGATTAACTGAAGTCGTCCCGCATGTCCAACTATAATAATTGTATGTAGTTTTCAAAATGTGACTTGATACAAAATAAAAAATACAGGTAGTCAATTAAAATTGCTATCAAATATTATATAGGGATATAAAATGAAATATACAATATTCATCAGTCAAAATCACTATCTCTAAAAAAATGGTTCAATTTTTTTAAAAAAATTGGACATAGTTTCCTTTGTTTATTGGACTATCCACCCTGTTTAAGGGGAAACAACAAATCCAACAATATAAAAATAGAATCCCAAATTGGATGTAATCCAACAATATAAAAACATCCACAAAGTCATAAATGAGTGGCCTATCAAATATAGGATCCAAGCATGAAAAGATGGGGGGGGGGGGGGGGGGAGGGGGGAGAAAAACAACCCCAAGTGAAGGTAAATGTAACACCCCATGACTTTTGAGATTGAGAAATTAAATTTTGGGAAGATAAAATTTAATTAAATTGGAGAATTTCAAATTTGGGAATTGAGGCCCAAAAATAGAGAATATTTTTTAAGTATTCCGGATGATGTTTTTGAGTGTACCATCGATCCCGGAAGGGTCGAGATAGTCAAAATGACTGTGATTGAGGTTTATTTCGGTTCCGGTTTATTTTTAAGTCAGTTGGCTCGAATTGGAGTAAACGAGTCATTTAAATTGTGTATTAACACTTAAATTGGGTTTATTGTTTTAAAGGATTTAAGGCTTACGGATGAAGCCTTCTCATTAGAGAAAGAGAGAAAGAGAAAAGAAGAAGAAAGGAAGAGAGAGAGGAAGAAAAGCTTGGGGATTTCCGGCCAAACCGCGTCATCAAGGACGATCCAACCTCCACAAATCTGAGGCAAGTGTTTAATCTTGCTAAATAGCTATTTGTGTATTTCATTTCATAATTTGTGGGGTAAAGAAATGGATTTTTGGGTATTAACATCAAAACCTAGATTTTTAGGTTTAATCTTGAAATCAATGTTTAAATTGAGATTTAATGACATAGAAATGGTTGGGATCAACTTTGGGTTGGTTAATGGGCTTAAAATCATGATTTGATGAAGGATTGGGGGTTGGAATGAGAAATTTAGGGTTTAGAATTCGTGGGTTTTGAAGAAGCAGATGAACCCTTCAAAAATTGCAGGTCCGAATCGATTCGCCCCTTATGCGAATCGATTCGGTTTAGTGAAATTGGCAGGTCTGCATTGACCGAATCGATTCGGACCCAAGCCGAATCGATTCGGCCTATTGCAAAAGACCAGGTCTTTGGGCCCGAATCGATTCGGAATAGGGCCGAATCGATTCGAAAACAGGGCATTTTGAGGTATTTTCTCCATAGTGATTTCAAACCCTTTTTGGTTGGGTTTATTGAATTGGGGTCTTCTCTTATGATGTAAGAGATATGTTCTTGGAGACATTTAAGGAGTTTCTCACATATTAGGATTTTGGGGACTCCTTAGGGTAATTTGGGTGAAATGTACCCATGTACGTATTGGAGTTACATATGGATATCGGGGAAACCTCTTTGAGGTTGGAATTACCAATTATAGATAAAGGCATATATATATATATATATGAATATATGTTTGAGGTTGAGAACTCTTAGAGAGTGAGGGGTCTCCTATCCTTAGAAATATTTAGTCTAAGGAACAAATGATAACCCGATAGGAGTAATGGTTCATAAAATAATTTGAACCATAGGTAAAAGTGGGAAATGGCTTGGGATCGTACTATCGACTAGAGTAAGCGGTAGCGTAAATTCTAGTTGGGAGAGTTCATACGTAATTGTGGGGTTATGGTCATTGAGATTCCTATACTTGAAATGAGGTTGGAATAAATCGAGATTTTAGACTATTAAGTCATGCGTATGCCTATGGTTAGATAGTACTAAAGATAATTATGTACTTTCACATTTAGAGGTGAAATGTGTAGTGATGGATTCCTACACAAATTCTTGGGTGATAAACCCTAATGTTGAATATATGAATATAGGTGTATAGATATATACATATGGTTCTGGGAGACTACTCATCATAGGAAAATGATCGAATATGTTTCAAGTATGGGATTATATTCACATATCGAGGTAAATTAAAGGAATTGTGGTGACGGCTTGTATAATGAGGATTAAGTATACTTCTATCCGGGTATATATATCTTATTCTTAGGAATGAGAATTAATATATATATATATATATATATAGATAGATATATGGATTATGTGAATATGCGTATATATCTATATAGATATGAATATATGGATATATTTATGTTGTGGACATACATGGTATGGATATTTAAACCGTATATGATGGTTTATTATTTGATCATATGATTGGATCATATGGATTATATATATTATGCATGTGAATGATATATATACTTATTGGGTTAAGCATACCCCGCTCATGCTATCATTGGGAAGTTGCGCGCGTAGAGGGTGAGCATCCTGGCTAGAAAAGCAGGGTGTGGATATTCCCCAGGTCATAGTCGTCCCATGTGTTATTATATGATATATATATTTATTTTGGGATGAGACGTGGTGGGTATGTTTCGTCTCATTGCCGGTTTGGAGCTATGACCGCTTCCCGGGACGTCGTGTGCGTGAGTTTACAACGAGATGGGTGTCGTTTAGTCCCACCATGGTGGCCCCAGTATTGCTACGTGAGCCGGGCACTGGGAAGATGATAGCATTGATGCAGTTTTATCGGCGCTATATATAGCCGGGTATTCTATGTGCATGGCCACTGTACATCATAT
Source organism: Sambucus nigra (assembly GCA_949130495.1). Lineage (NCBI taxonomy): Eukaryota > Viridiplantae > Streptophyta > Magnoliopsida > Dipsacales > Adoxaceae > Sambucus > Sambucus nigra. The sequence goes on from OX422216.1 coordinate 21,870,460, forward strand.
ATGGTATGTACACTTGGTCATGGGTATGGATGATGGTATGTATATATATATGGTTGGAATAAAATACCTATATATATATTTATATATATCCTATAGATGAGAGGATATGGTAATTCTATGGGGTACATCTTGGATGATTATGGTGTGCCAGATTATTGGGGGCTGATGTATCGCACTTAAGGAATATTTCGGTTACATCATCCCAAGGATAATATCGGAGATTCTTTTATTTTATTTTATTTGTTTTCCTTTTTCTTTCTTTCTTTTTCTCTTGTAGTTTAAAGTTTAATAGTAATGGTAGTATTAAATTGTATGCTAAGGATTATGGATCTCTAGCATCGACATTGCCCAGGAGTAGTGTAACGAGGTGGTTCCTTGTTTGGATTTCGTTTTGCGAGACACCTCACATACGAAATGCAATGCCATGTCGAGATTTGAGAGAAGTAATTCCCTATGTGGCATCTCTAATCTCTGGTCTTGACCTCGTCAGGAGTAGTGTAACGGGGCGGTTCCTTGTTTGGATTTCGCTTTGCGAGACTCCCCACGCACGAAACGTAGTACAATTTTGAGGCTAGACAGAAGTTTTGCCAATGTTCCATGTACATGATATTAAGGATATTAATTCTTATATTTTAGCCTATATATATATATATATATATATATATATATATATATATATATGTATATGTACATATATGTATATGTACATATAGGGGTAAGGTTTTAAGAATTATGATATTATAATTCATGAAATTATATATTGGAATCCATAAAGCCTTTTATGGCATAATTGTTGTTAATCATAATCTAGTAGGATTAGAAAGGGTGGATTCTTGAGCTATGTTAGAAAAGCATTTCTCGTGGGTATAGGCTAGGCCTATGATAAGTTAGGTTGTCCTATGGGGGTAATTTAACTAAAACTTGAGGACGCGAATAGGTGCGCGCCTTTAGATGAGAGGTGAGTTGGGGTACAACGAGAGTGCGATCTCACTTTAATTATGAAATAAAGTGCATCGGTATTTATTATGCACGGTTAACACACTTGCTAAATATTTTCATAATTCAGGGCTCTGACCCGTTTACTTTTCTCTCCTGCCTGTATATATATATATTATTACAGGTATCCTACCACATGGATGCCGGATGACTTTCTATCCAGAGTCTTGGGAGCCGTGATAGGGCGGACTGTTACGGGATGTTTCTTGTAGCCGCTTCCTACTTGTTTAAAATTCTAGGTAGGATTCATGTTGTATATCGGGTTTGTACCCAAGGGATATTTATATACATGTTTATATTTATTCCATTTCAGTTATTGTATTGGCTTTGACCTGACAGCTTATTCGGGTCTTCTTTTTGTAGTACTTTCGGTTGTATTTATATGGTTCATTTTAATTCTAGCATTTCACTTATTATAGTTCCTCCCTGCATCTTTCTTTCCTTTATTCGTAGTTTCATAGTGTTGGGTTATTATATGTTGCAAGTTTTTATTTATAACATCTCGCTTTTATGATTTCGGCTAGTTAGTCCTATATTATATAGTACCGACAGTTGATGTTGAGACTGGACCATCTGAAATTCCTAATTTAATATAGTATAGGGCTGGCCACCCGTTATTATTTTAAGCGGGGTGTTACAGTAAACTACTTAAATCAATCACGCTTCCACCTGAGATGCATCAAAAAGAAAAAAAATAGTAAGCCAATAACAATAATACACGCCAAATAAATTAAATTAGAACACAAAAAAATCTACTAAATGAAAAAACAACTCATTAAATTCAAAAACAAAATCAATAGTTGTCTAGTACCAAGGAGTAAATCTCAAAAGACAACAAATATTCCCGAAATTTGTTTTTTTTAAAGTGAAAGAGAATATACCTTGAATATCAACTCGAATTAACTGAAGTCATCCCGCATGTTCCACTATAATAATTGTATGTACTTTTCAAAATGTGACTTGATACAAAACAAAAAATACAGTTAGTCAATTAAAATAGCTATCAAATATTATATAGGGATATAAAATGAAATATACAATATTCATCAGTCAAAATCACTGTCTCTAAAAAAAAGTGTCAATTTTTTAAAAAAATTGGGCATAATTTCCTTTGTTTATTGGACTATCCACCCTGTTTAAGGGGAAACAACAAATCCAACAATATAAAAAAAGAATCCCAAATTGGATGTAATCCGACAATATAAAAACATCCTCAAAGTCATAAATGAGTGGCCTATCAAATATAGGATCCAAGCATTAAAAGATGAAGGGGAGTGAGGGGAGAGAGAAAAATAACCCCAAGTGAAGGTAAACTACTTAAATCAATCACGCTTCCACCTGAGATGCATCAAAAAGAAAAAAAAAATAGTAAGCCAATAACTAAAATACACGCCAAATAAATTAAATTAGAACACAAAAAAATCTACTAAATGAAAAAACAACTCATTAAATTCAAAAACCAAATCAGTAGTTGTCTAGTACCATGGAGTAAATCTCAAAAGACAACAAATATTCCCGAAATTTGTTTTTTTTTAAGTGAGAGAGAATATACCTTGAATATCAACACGAAATAACTGAAGTCATCCCGCATGTTCCACTATAATAATTGTATGTAGTTTTGAAAATGTGACTTGATACAAAACAAAAAATACAGGTTGTCAATTAAAATAGCTACCAAATATTATATAGGGATATTAAATGAAACATACAATATTCATCAGTCAAAATCACTGTCTCTAAAAAAAAGTGTCAATTTTTTTAAAAAATTGGGCATAATTTCCTTTGTTTATTGGACTATCCACCCTGTTTAAGGGGAAACAACAAATCCAAAAATATAAAAATAGAATCCCAAATTGGATGTAATCCAACAATATAAAAACATCCACAAAGTCATAAATGAGTGGCCTGTCAAATATAGGATCCAAGCATGAAAAGATGAGGGGGAGGGGGGGGAGAGAGAAAAATAACCCCAAGTGAAGGTAAACTACTTAAATCAATCACGCTTCCACCTGAGATGCATCAAAAAGAAAAAAAAAAATAGTAAGCCAATAACTAAAATACACGCCAAATAAATTAAATTAGAAAACAAAAAAATCTACTAAATAAAAAAACAACTCATTAAATTCAAAAACCAAATCAATAGTTGTGTAGTACCATGGAGTAAATCTCAAAAGACAACAAATATTCCCGAAATTTGTTTTTTTTAAAGTGAGAGAGAATATACCTTGAATATCAACACGAATTAACTGAAGTCGTCCCGCATGTTCCACTATAATAATTGTATGTAGTTTTCAAAATGTGACTTGATACAAAATAAAAAATACTGGTAGTCAATTAAAATTGCTATCAAACATTATATAGGGATATAAAATGAAATATACAGTATTCATCAGTCAAAATCACTATCTCTAAAAAAAAGCTTCAATTTTTTTAAAAAAATTGGACATAGTTTCCTTTGTTTATTGGACTATCCACCCTGTTTAAAGGGAAACAACAAATCCAACAATATAAAAATAGAATCCCAAATTGGATGTAATCCAACAATATAAAAACATCCACAAAGTCATAAATGAGTGGCCTATCAAATATAGGATCCAAGCATGAAAAGATGAGGGGGGGGGGGGGGGGGGGAGAAAAACAACCCCAAGAGAAGGTAAACTACTTAAATCAATCACGCTTCCACCTGAGATGCATCAAAAAAAAAAGTAAGCCAATAACTAAAATACACGCCAAATAAATTAAATTAGAACACAAAAAAATATACTAAATGAAAAAACCACTCATTAAATTCAAAAACCAAATCAATTGTTGTCTAGTACCATGGAGTAAATCTCAAAAGACAACAAATATTCCCGAAATTTTTTTTTTTTAAACTGAGAGAGAATATACCTTGAATATCAACCCGAATTAACTGAAGTCGTCCCGCATGTTCCACTATATTAATTGTATGTAGTTTTCAAAATGTGACTTGATACAAAACAAAAAATACAGGTAGTCAATTAAAATAGCTATCAAATATTATATAGGGATATAAAATGAAATATACAATATTCATCAGTCAAAATCACTGTCTCTAAAAAAAAGTGTCAGTTTTTTTAAAAAATTGGGCATAATTTCCTTTGTTTATTGGACTATCCACCCTGTTTAAGGGGAAACAACAAATCCAACAATATAAAAAAAGAATCCCAAATTGGATGTAATCCAACAATATAAAAACATCCACAAAGTCATAAATGAGTGGCCTATCAAATATAGGATCCAAGCATTAAAAGATGAAGGGGAGGGGGGGGAGAGAGAAAAATAACCCCAAGTGAAGGTAAACTACTTAAATGAATCACGCTTCCACCTGAGATGCATCAAAAAGAAAAAAAAATAGTAAGCCAATAACTAAAATACACGCCAAATAAATTAAATTAGAACACAAAAAAATCTACTAAATGAAAAAACAACTCATTAAATTCAAAAACCAAATCAATAGTTGTCTAGTGCCATGGAGTAAATCTCAAAAGATAACAAATATTCCCGAAATTTGTTTTTTTTAAACTGAGAGAGCATATACCTTGAATATCAACCCGAATTAACTGAAGTCGTCCCGCATGTTCCACTATATTAATTGTATGTAGTTTTCAAAATGTGACTTGATACAAACCAAAAAATACAGGTAGTCAATTAAAATAGCTATCAAATATTATATAGGGATATAAAATGAAATATACAATATTCATCAGTCAAAATCACTGTCTCTAAAAAAAAGTGTCAGTTTTTTTAAAAAATTGGGCATAATTTCCTTTGTTTATTGGACTATCCACCCTGTTTAAGGGGAAACAACAAATCCAACAATGTAAAAAAAGAATCCCAAATTGGATGTAATCCAACAATATAAAAACATCCTCAAAGTCATAAATGAGTGGCCTATCAAATATAGGATCCAAGCATTAAAAGATGAAGGGGAGGGGGGGAGAGAGAAAAATAACCCCAAGTGAAGGTAAACTGCTTAAATGAATCACGCTTCCACCTGAGATGCATCAAAAAGAAAAAAAATTAGTAAGCCAATAACTAAAATACACGCCAAATAAATTAAATTAGAACACAAAAAAATCTACTAAATGAAAAAACAACTCATTAAATTCAAAAACCAAATCAATAGTTGTCTAGTACCATGGAGTAAATCTCAAAAGACAACAAATATTCCCGAAATTTGTTTTTTTTAAACTGAGAGAGAATATACCTTGAATATCAACACGAAATAACTGAAGTCGTCCCGCATGTTCCACTATAATAATTGTATGTAGTTTTCAAAATGTGACTTGATACAAAACAAAAAATACAGGTTGTCAATTAAAATATCTATCAAATATTATATAGGGATATTAAGTGAAATATACAATATTCATCAGTCAAAATCACTGTCTCTAAAAAAAAGTGTCAATTTTTTTAAAAAATTGGGCATAATTTCCTTCGTTTATTGGACTATCCACCCTGTTTAAGGGGAAACAACAAATCCAACAATATAGAAAAAGAATCCCAAATTGTATGTAATCCAACAATATAAAAATATCCACAAAGTCATAAATGAGTGGCCTATCAAATATAGGATCCAAGCATTAAAAGATGAAGGGGAGGGGGGAGAGAGAAAAATAACCCCAAGTGAAGGTAAACTACTTAAATCAATCACGCTTCCACCTGAGATGCATCAAAAAGAAAAAAAATTGTAAGCCAATAACTAAAATACACGCCAAATAAATTAAATTAGAACACAAAAAAAATCTACTAAATGAAAAAACGACTCATTAAATTGAAAAACCAAATCTATAGTTGTGTAGTACCATGGAGTAAATCTCAAAAGACAACAAATATTGCCGAAATTTGTTTTTTTTAAGTGAGAGAGAATATACCTTGAATATCAACACGGATTAACTGAAGTCGTCCCGCATGTCCCACTATAATAATTGTATGTAGTTTTCAAAATGTGACTTGATACAAAACAAAAAATACAGGTAGTCAATTAAAATAGCTATCAAATATTATATAGGGATATAAAATGAAATATACAATATTCATCAGTCAAAATCTCTATCTCTAAAAAAAAGCTTCAATTTTTTTAAAAAATTGGACATAGTTTCCTTTGTTTATTGGACTATCCACCCTGTTTAAGGGGAAACAACAAATCCAACAATATAAAAATAGAATCCCAAATTGGATGTAATCCAACAATATAAAAACATCCACAAAGTCATAAATGAGTGGCCTATCAAATATAGGATCCAAGCATGAAAAGATGGGGGGGGGGAGAAAAACAACCCCAAGTGAAGGTAAACTACTTAAATCAATCACGCTTCCACCTGAGATGAATCAAAAAGAAAAAAAAATAGTAAGCCAATAACTAAAATACACGCCAAATAAATTAAATTAGAACACAAAAAAATCTACTAAATGAAAAAACAACTCATTAAATTCAAAAACCAAATCAATAGTTGTGTAGTACCATGGAGTAAATCTCAAAAGACAACAAATATTACCGAAATTTGTTTTTTTAAGTGAGTGAGAATATACCATGAATATCAACACGGATTAACTGAAGTCGTCCCGCATGTCCCACTATAATAATTGTATGAAGTTTTCAAAATGTGACTTGATACAAAACAAAAAATACAGGTAGTCAATTAAAATAGCTATCAAATATTATATAGGGATATAAAATGAAATATACAATATTCATCAGTCAAAATCACTGTCTCTAAAAAAAAAGTCAATTTTTTTTTAAACATTGGGCATAATTACCTTTGTTTATTGGACTATCCACCCTGTTTAAGGGGAAACAACAAATCCAACAATATAAAAAAAGAATCCCAAATTGGATGTAATCCAACAATATAAAAACATCCTCAAAGTCATAAATGAGTGGCCTATCAAATATAGGATCCAAGCATTAAAAGATGAAGGGGAGGTGGGGGAGAGAGAAAAATAACCCCAAGTGAAGGTAAACTACTTAAATCATTCACGCTTCCACCTGAGATGAATAAAAAAGAAAAAAAAATAGTAAGCCAATAACTAAAATACACGCCAAATAAATTAAATTAGAACACAAAAAAATCTACTAAATGAAAAAACAACTCATTAAATTCAAAAACCAAATCAATAGTTGTGCAGTACCATGGAGTAAATCTCAAAAGACAACAAATATTCCCGAAATTTGTTTTTTTTAAAGTGAGAGAGAATATACCTTGAATATCAACACGAATTAACTGAAGTCGTCCCGAATGTCCCACTATAATAATTTTATGTTGTTTTCAAAATGTGACTTGATACAAAACAAAAAATACAGGTAGTCAATTAAAATAGCTATCAAAAATTATATAGGGATATAAAATGAAATATACAATATTCATCAGTCAAAATCACTGTCTCTAAAAAAAGTGTCATTTTTTTAAAACATTGGGCATAATTACCTTTGTTTATTGGACTATCCACCCTGTTTAAGGGGAAACAAAAAATCCAACAATATAAAAAAAGAATCCCAAATTGGATGTAATCCAACAATTTAAAAACATCCTCAAAGTCATAAATGAGTGGCCTATCAAATATAGGATCCAAGCATTAAAAGATGAAGGGGAGGTGGGGGAGAGAGAAAAATAACCCCAAGTGGAGGTAAACTACTTAAATCAATCACGCTTCCACCTGAGATGAATAAAAAAGAAAAAAAAAATAGTAAGCCAATAACTAAAATACACGCCAAATAAATTAAATTAGAACACAAAAAAATCTACTAAATGAAAAAACAACTCATTAAATTCAAAAACCAAATCAATAGTTGTGTAGTACCATGGAGTAAATCTCAAAAGACAACAAATATTCCCGAAATTTGTTTTTTTTAAAGTGAGAGAGAATATACCTTGAATATCAACACGAATTAACTGAAGTCGTCCCGCATGTTCCACTATAATAATTGTATGTAGTTTTCAAAATGTGACTTGATACAAAATAAAAAATACAGGTAGTCAATTAAAATAGCTATCAAATATTATTTACGGATATATAATGAAATATACAATATTCATCAGTCAAAATCAATGTCTCTAAAAAAAGTGTCAATTTTTTTAAAAAATTGGGCATAATTTCCTTTGTTTATTGGACTATCCACCCTGTTTAAAGGGAAACAACAAATCCAACAATATAGAAAAAGAATGCCAAATTGGATGTAATCCAACAATATAAAAACAACCACAAAGTCATAAATGAGTGGCCTATCAAATATAGGATCCAAGCATTAAAAGATGAAGGGGAGGGGGGGAGAGAGAAAAATATCCCCAAGTGAAGGTAAACTACTTAAATCAATCACGCTTCCACCTGAGATGCATCAAAAAGAAAAAAAATAGTAAGCCAAAAACTAAAATACACGCCAAATAAATTAAATTAGAACACAAAAAAATCTACTAAATGAAAAAACAACTCATTAAATTCAAAAACCAAATCAATAGTTGTGTAGTACCATGGAGTAAATCTCAAAAGACAACAAATATTCCCGAAATTTGTTTTTTTTAAAGTGAGAGAGAATATACCTTGAATATCAACACGAATTAACTGAAGTCGTCCCGCATGTTCCACTATAATAATTGTATGTAGTTTTCAAAATGTGACTTGATACAAAATAAAAAATACAGGTAGTCAATTAAAATAGCTATCAAATATTATTTACGGATATATAATGAAATATACAATATTCATCAGTCAAAATCAATGTCTCTAAAAAAAGTGTCAATTTTTTTAAAAAATTGGGCATAATTTCCTTTGTTTATTGGACTATCCACCCTGTTTAAAGGGAAACAACAAATCCAACAATATAGAAAAAGAATGCCAAATTGGATGTAATCCAACAATATAAAAACAACCACAAAGTCATAAATGAGTGGCCTATCAAATATAGGATCCAAGCATTAAAAGATGAAGGGGAGGGGGGGAGAGAGAAAAATATCCCCAAGTGAAGGTAAACTACTTAAATCAATCACGCTTCCACCTGAGATGCATCAAAAAGAAAAAAAATTGTAAGCCAATAACTAAAATACACGCCAAATAAATTAAATTAGAACACAAAAAAATCTACTAAATGAAAAAACAACACATTAAATTCAAAAACCAAACCAATAGTTGTGTTGTACCATGGAGTAAATCTCAAAAGACAACAAATATTCCCGAAATCTGTTTTTTTTAAGTAAGAGAGAATATACCTTGAATATCAACACGGATTAACTGAAGTCGTCCCGCATGTCCCACTATAATAAATGTATGTAGTTTTCAAAATGTGACTTGATACAAAATAAAAAATACTGGTAGTCAATTAAAATTGCTATCAAATATTATATAGGGATATAAAATGAAATATACAATATTCATCAGTCAAAATAACTATCTCGAAAAAAAAGCTTCATTTTTTTAAAAAAATTGGACATAGTTTCCTTTGTTTATTGGACTATCCACCCTGTTTAAGGGGAAACAACAAATCCAACAATATAAAAATAGAATCCCAAATTGGATGTAATCCAACAATATAAAAACATCCACAAAGTCATAAATGAGTGGCTTATCAAATATAGGATCCAAGCATGAAAAGATGGGGGGGGGGGGGGGGGGGGAGGGTGGAGAAAAACATTCCCAAGTGAAGGTAAACTACTTAAATCAATCACGCTTCCACCTGAGATGCATCAAAAAGAAAAAAAATAGTAAGCCAATAACAAAAATACACGCCAAATAAATTAAATTAGAACACAAAAAAATCTACTAAATGAAAAAGCAACTCATTAAATTCAAAAACCAAATCAATAGTTGTCTAGTACCATGGAGTAAATCTCAAAAGACAACAAATATTCCCGAAATTTGTTTTTTTTAAAGTGAAAGAGAATATACCTTGAATATCAACCCCCATTTACTGAAGTCGTCCCGCATGTTCCACTATAATAATTGTATGTAGTTTTCAAAATGTGACTTGATACAAAACAAAAAATACAGGTAGTCAATTAAAATAGCTATCAAATATTATATAGGGATATAAAATGAAATATACAATATTCATCCGTCAAAATCACTGTCTCTAAACAAAAGTGTCAATTTTTTTAAAAAATTGGGCATAATTTCCTTTGTTTATTGGACTATCCACCCTGTTTAAGGGGAAACAACAAATCCAACAATATAAAAAAAGAATCCCAAATTGGATGTAATCCAACAATATAAAAACATCCACAAAGTCATAAATGAGTGGCCTATCAAATATAGGATCCAAGCATTAAAAGATGAAGGGGAGGGAGGGGAGAGAGAAAAATAACCCCAAGTGAAGGTAAACTACTTAAATCAATCACGCTTCCACCTGAGATGCATCAAAAAGAAAAAAAAATAGTAAGCCAATAACTAAAATACACGCCAAATAAATTAAATTAGAACACAAAAAAATCTACTAAATGAAAAAACAACTCATTAAATTCAAAAAACAAATCATTAGTTGTCTAGTACCATGGAGTAAATCTCAAAAGACAACAAATATTCCCGAAATTTGTTTTTTTTAAAGTGAAAGAGAATATACCTTGAATATCAACCCGAATTAACTGAAGTCGTCCCGCATGTTCCACTATAATAATTGTATGTAGTTTTCAAAATGTGACTTGATACAAAACAAAAAATACAGGTAGTCAATTAAAATAGCTATCAAATATTATATAGGGATATAAAATGAAATATACAATATTCATCAGTCAAAATCACTGTCTCTAAAAAAAAGTGTCAGTTTTTTTAAAAAATTGGGCATAATTTCTTTTGTTTATTGGACTATCCACCCTGTTTAAGGGTAAACAACAAATCCAACAATATAAAAAAAGAATCCCAAATTGGATGTAATCCAACAATATAAAAACATCAACAAAGTCATAAATGAGTGGCCTATCAAATATAGGATCCAAGCATTAAAAGATGAAGGGGTGGGGGGGAGAGAGAAAAATAACCCCAAGTGAAGGTAAACTACTTAAATCAATCACGCTTCCACCTGAGATGCATCAAAAAGAAAAAAATTTGTAAGCCAATAACTAAAATACACGCCAAATAAATTAAATTAGAACACAAAAAAATGTACTAAATGAAAAAATAACTCATTAAATTCAAAAACCAAATCAATAGTTGTGTAGTACCATGGAGTAAATCTCAAAAGACAACAAATATTACCGAAATTTGGTTTTTTTAAGTGAGAGAGAATATACCTTGAATATCAACACGGATTAACAGAAGTCGTACCGCATGTCCCACTATAATTATTGTATGTAGTTTTCAAAATGTGACTAGATTCAAAACAAAAAATACAGGTAGTCAATTAAAATTGCTATCAAATATTATATAGGGATATAAAATGAAATATACAATATTCATCAGTCAAAATCACTGTCTCTAAAAAAAAGTGTCAATTTTTAAAAAAAATTGGGCATAATTTCCTTTGTTTATTGGACTATCCACCCTGTTTAAGGGGAAACAACAAATCCAACAATATAAAAAAAGAATCCCAAATTGGATGTAATCCAACAATATAAAAACATCCACAAAGTCATAAATGAGTGGCCTATCAAATATAGGATCCAAGCATTAAAAGATGAAGGGGAGGGAGGGGAGAGAGAAAAATAACACCAAGTGAAGGTAAACTACTTAAATCAATCACGCTTCCACCTGAGATGCATCAAAAAGAAAAAAAAATAGTAAGCCAATAACTAAAATACACGCCAAATAAATTAAATTAGAACACAAAAAAATCTACTAAATGAAAAAACAACTCATTAAATTCAAAAAACAAATCATTAGTTGTCTAGTACCATGGAGTAAATCTCAAAAAGACAAAAAATATTCCCGAAATTTGTTTTTTTTAAACTGAGAGAGAATATAACTTGAATATCAACCCGAATTAACTGAAGTCGTCCCGCATGTTCCACTATATTAATTGTATGTAGTTTCAAAATGTGACTTGATACAAAACAAAAAATACAGGTAGTCAATTAAAATAGCTATCAAATATTATATAGGGATATAAAATGAAATATACAATATTCATCAGTCAAAATCACTGTCTCTAAAAAAAAATGTCAGTTTTTTTAAAAAATTGGGCATAATTTCCTTTGTTTATTGGACTATCCACCCTGTTTAAGGGGAAACAACAAATCCAACAATATAAAAAAAGAATCCCAAAGTGGATGTAATCCAACAATATAAAAACATCCACAAAGTCATAAATGAGTGGCCTATCAAATATAGGATCCAAGCATTAAAAGATGAAGGGGAGGGAGGGGAGAGAGAAAAATAACCCCAAGTGAAGGTAAACTACTTAAATCAATCACGCTTCCACCTGAGATGCATCAAAAAGAAAAAAAAATAGTAAGCCAATCACTAAAATACACGCCAAATAAATTAAATTAGAACACAAAAAAATCTACTAAATGAAAAAACAACTCATTAAATTCAAAAACCAAATCAATAGTTGTCTAGTACCATGGAGTAAATCTCAAAAGACAACAAATATTCCCGAATTTTTTTTTTTTAAAGTGAGAGAGAATATACCTTGAATATCAACACGAAATAACTGAAGTCGTCCCGCATGTCCCACTATAATAATTGTATGTAGTTTTCAAAATGTGACTTCATACAAAACAAAAAGTACAGGTAGTCAATTAAAATTGCTATCAGATATTATATAGGGATATAAAATGAAATATACAATATTCATCTGTCAAAATCACTATCTCTAAAAAAAAGTGTCAACTTTTTTAAAAATTAGGACATAGTTTCCTTTGTTTATTGGACTATCCACCCTGTTTAAGGGGAAAGAACAAATCCAACAATATAAAAAAAGAATCCCAAATTGGATGTAATCCAACAATATAAAAACATCCACAAAGTCATAAATGAGTGGCCTATCAAATATAGGATCGAAGCATGAAAAGATGAGGGGGAGGGGGGGGGGGTGAGAAAAACAACCCCAAGTGAAGGTAAACTACTTAAATCAATCACGCTTCCACCTGTGATGCATCAAAAAGAAAAAAAATAGTAAGCCAATAACTAAAATACACGCCAAATAAATTAAATTAGAACACAAAAAAATCTACTAAATGAAAAAACAACTCATTAAATTCAAAAACCAAATCAATAGTTGTGTAGTACCATGGAGTAAATCTCAAAAGACAACAAATATTACCGAAATTTGTTTTTTTAAGTGAGAGAGAATATACCTTGAATATCAACACGGATTAACTGAAGTCGTCCCGCATGTCCCACTATAATAATTGTATGTAGTTTCAAAATGTGACTTGATACAAAACAAAAAATACAGGTAGTCAATTAAAATTGCTATCAAATATTATATAGGGATATAAAATGAAATATACAATATTCATCAGTCAAAATCACTATCTCTAAAAAAAAGCGTCAATTTTTTTAAAAAATTGGACATAGTTTCCTTTGTTTATTAGACTATCCACCCAGTTTAAGGGGAAACAACAAATCCAACAATATAAAAATAGAATCCCAAATTGGATGTAATCCAATAATATAAAAACATCCACAAAGTCATAAATGAGTGGCCAATCAAATATAGGATCCAAGCATGAAAAGATGAGGGGGAGGGGGGGGGGGGGGGGGAGGGGGGGAGAAAAACAACCCCAAGTGAAGGTAAACTACTTAAATCAATCACGCTTCCACCTGAGATGCATCAAAAAGAAAAAAAATAGTAAGCCAATAACTAAAGTACACGCCAAATAAATTCAATTAGAACACAAAAAAATCTACTAAATGAAAAAACAACTCATTAAATTCAAAAACCAAATCAATAGTTGTCTAGTACCATGGAGTAAATCTCAAAAGACAACAAATATTCTCGAAATTTGTTTTTTTTAAAGTGAGAGAGAATATACCTTGAATATCAACCCGAATTAACTGAAGTCGTCCCCCATGTTCCACTATAATAATTTTATGTAGTTTTCAAAATGTGACTTGGTACAAAACAAAAAATACAGGTAGTCAATTAAAATAGCTATCAAATATTATATAGGGATATAAAATGAAATATACAATATTCATCAGTCAAAATCACTGTCTCTAAACAAAAGTGTCAATTTTTATAAAAAATTGGTGATAATTTCCTTTGTTTATTGGACTATCCACCCTGTTTAAAGGGGAACAAGAAATCCAACAATATAAAAAAAGAATCCCAAATTGGATGTAATCCAACAATATAAAAACATCCTCAAAGTCATAAATGAGTGGCCTATCAAATATAGGATCCAAGCATTAAAAGATGAAGGGGTGGGGGGGGGGGGGGAGAGAAAAACAACCTCAAGTGAAGGTAAACTACTTAAATCAATCACGCTTCCACCTGAGATGCATCAAAAAGAAAAAAAATAGTAAGCCAATAACTGAAATACACGCCAAATAAATTAAATTAGAACACAAAAAAATCTACTAAATGAAAAAACAACTCATTAAATTCAAAAACAGAATCAATAGTTGTCTAGTACCATGGAGTAAATCTCAAAAGACAACAAATATTCCCGAAATTTGTTTTTTTTAAGTGAGAGATAATATACCTTGAATATCAACACGAATTAACTGAAGTCGTCCCGCATGTTCCATTATTTTAATTGTATGTAGTTTTCAAAATGTGAGTTGATACAAAATAAAAAATACAGGTAGTCAATTAAAATAGCTATCAAATATTATATAGGGATATAAAATGAAATAAACAATATTCATCAGTCAAAATCACTGTCTCTAAAAAAAAGTGTCAATTTTTTTATAAAATTGGGCATAATTTCCTTTGTTTATTGGATTATCCACCCTGTTTAAGGGGAAACAACAAATCCAACAATATAGAAAAAGAATACCAAACTGGATGTAATCAAACAATATAAAAACATCCACAAAGTCATAAATGAGTGGCCTATCAAATATAGGATCCAAGCATTAAAAGATGAAGGGGAGGGGGGGGAGAGAGAAAAATAACCCCAAGTGAAGGTAAACTACTTAAATCAATCCCGCTTCCACCTGAGATGCATCAAAAAGAAAAAAAATAGTAAGCCAAAAACTAAAATACACGCCAAATAAATTAAATTAGAACACAAAAAAATCTACTAAATGAAAAAACAACTCATTAAATTCAAAAACCAAATCAATAGTTGTGTAGTACCATGGAGTAAATCTCAAAAGACAACAAATATTCCCGAAATTTGTTTTTTTTAAAGTGAGAGAGAATATACCTTGAATATCAACACGAATTAACTGAAGTCGTCCCGCATGTTCCACTATAATAATTGTATGTAGTTTTCAAAATGTGACTTGATACAAAATAAAAAATACAGGTAGTCAATTAAAATAGCTATCAAATATTATTTACGGATATATAATGAAATATACAATATTCATCAGTCAAAATCAATGTCTCTAAAAAAAGTGTCAATTTTTTTAAAAAATTGGGCATAATTTCCTTTGTTTATTGGACTATCCACCCTGTTTAAAGGGAAACAACAAATCCAACAATATAGAAAAAGAATGCCAAATTGGATGTAATCCAACAATATAAAAACAACCACAAAGTCATAAATGAGTGGCCTATCAAATATAGGATCCAAGCATTAAAAGATGAAGGGGAGGGGGGGAGAGAGAAAAATATCCCCAAGTGAAGGTAAACTACTTAAATCAATCACGCTTCCACCTGAGATGCATCAAAAAGAAAAAAAATTGTAAGCCAATAACTAAAATACACGCCAAATAAATTAAATTAGAACACAAAAAAATCTACTAAATGAAAAAACAACACATTAAATTCAAAAACCAAACCAATAGTTGTGTTGTACCATGGAGTAAATCTCAAAAGACAACAAATATTCCCGAAATCTGTTTTTTTTAAGTAAGAGAGAATATACCTTGAATATCAACACGGATTAACTGAAGTCGTCCCGCATGTCCCACTATAATAAATGTATGTAGTTTTCAAAATGTGACTTGATACAAAATAAAAAATACTGGTAGTCAATTAAAATTGCTATCAAATATTATATAGGGATATAAAATGAAATATACAATATTCATCAGTCAAAATAACTATCTCGAAAAAAAAGCTTCATTTTTTTTAAAAAATTGGACATAGTTTCCTTTGTTTATTGGACTATCCACCCTGTTTAAGGGGAAACAACAAATCCAACAATATAAAAATAGAATCCCAAATTGGATGTAATCCAACAATATAAAAACATCCACAAAGTCATAAATGAGTGGCTTATCAAATATAGGATCCAAGCATGAAAAGATGGGGGGGGGGGGGGGGAAGGGTGGAGAAAAACATTCCCAAGTGAAGGTAAACTACTTAAATCAATCACGCTTCCACCTGAGATGCATCAAAAAGAAAAAAAATAGTAAGCCAATAACAAAAATACACGCCAAATAAATTAAATTAGAACACAAAAAAATCTACTAAATGAAAAAGCAACTCATTAAATTCAAAAACCAAATCAATAGTTGTCTAGTACCATGGAGTAAATCTCAAAAGACAACAAATATTCCCGAAATTTGTTTTTTTTAAAGTGAAAGAGAATATACCTTGAATATCAACCCCCATTTACTGAAGTCGTCCCGCATGTTCCACTATAATAATTGTATGTAGTTTTCAAAATGTGACTTGATACAAAACAAAAAATACAGGTAGTCAATTAAAATAGCTATCAAATATTATATAGGGATATAAAATGAAATATACAATATTCATCCGTCAAAATCACTGTCTCTAAAAAAAAGTGTCAATTTTTTTAAAAAATTGGGCATAATTTCCTTTGTTTATTGGACTATCCACCCTGTTTAAGGGGAAACAACAAATCCAACAATATAAAAAAAGAATCCCAAATTGGATGTAATCCAACAATATAAAAACATCCACAAAGTCATAAATGAGTGGCCTATCAAATATAGGATCCAAGCATTAAAAGATGAAGGGGAGGGAGGGGAGAGAGAAAAATAACCCCAAGTGAAGGTAAACTACTTAAATCAATCACGCTTCCACCTGAGATGCATCAAAAAGAAAAAAAAATAGTAAGCCAATAACTAAAATACACGCCAAATAAATTAAATTAGAACACAAAAAAATCTACTAAATGAAAAAACAACTCATTAAATTCAAAAAACAAATCATTAGTTGTCTAGTACCATGGAGTAAATCTCAAAAGACAACAAATATTCCCGAAATTTGTTTTTTTTAAAGTGAAAGAGAATATACCTTGAATATCAACCCGAATTAACTGAAGTCGTCCCGCATGTTCCACTATAATAATTGTATGTAGTTTTCAAAATGTGACTTGATACAAAACAAAAAATACAGGTAGTCAATTAAAATAGCTATCAAATATTATATAGGGATATAAAATGAAATATACAATATTCATCAGTCAAAATCACTGTCTCTAAAAAAAAGTGTCAGTTTTTTTAAAAAATTGGGCATAATTTCTTTTGTTTATTGGACTATCCACCCTGTTTAAGGGTAAACAACAAATCCAACAATATAAAAAAAGAATCCCAAATTGGATGTAATCCAACAATATAAAAACATCAACAAAGTCATAAATGAGTGGCCTATCAAATATAGGATCCAAGCATTAAAAGATGAAAGGGTGGGGGGGAGAGAGAAAAATAACCCCAAGTGAAGGTAAACTACTTAAATCAATCACGCTTCCACCTGAGATGCATCAAAAAGAAAAAAATTTGTAAGCCAATAACTAAAATACACGCCAAATAAATTAAATTAGAACACAAAAAAATGTACTAAATGAAAAAATAACTCATTAAATTCAAAAACCAAATCAATAGTTGTGTAGTACCATGGAGTAAATCTCAAAAGACAACAAATATTACCGAAATTTGGTTTTTTTAAGTGAGAGAGAATATACCTTGAATATCAACACGGATTAACTGAAGTCGTACCGCATGTCCCACTATAATTATTGTATGTAGTTTTCAAAATGTGACTAGATTCAAAACAAAAAATACAGGTAGTCAATTAAAATTGCTATCAAATATTATATAGGGATATAAAATGAAATATACAATATTCATCAGTCAAAATCACTGTCTCTAAAAAAAAGTGTCAATTTTTAAAAAAAATTGGGCATAATTTCCTTTGTTTATTGGACTATCCACCCTGTTTAAGGGGAAACAACAAATCCAACAATATAAAAAAAGAATCCCAAATTGGATGTAATCCAACAATATAAAAACATCCACAAAGTCATAAATGAGTGGCCTATCAAATATAGGATCCAAGCATTAAAAGATGAAGGGGAGGGAGGGGAGAGAGAAAAATAACACCAAGTGAAGGTAAACTACTTAAATCAATCACGCTTCCACCTGAGATGCATCAAAAAGAAAAAAAAATAGTAAGCCAATAACTAAAATACACGCCAAATAAATTAAATTAGAACACAAAAAAATCTACTAAATGAAAAAACAACTCATTAAATTCAAAAAACAAATCATTAGTTGTCTAGTACCATGGAGTAAATCTCAAAAAGACAAAAAATATTCCCGAAATTTATTCTTTTTAAACTGAGAGAGAATATAACTTGAATATCAACCCGAATTAACTGAAGTCGTCCCGCATGTTCCACTATATTAATTGTATGTAGTTTCAAAATGTGACTTGATACAAAACAAAAAATACAGGTAGTCAATTAAAATAGCTATCAAATATTATATAGGGATATAAAATGAAATATACAATATTCATCAGTCAAAATCACTGTCTCTAAAAAAAAGTGTCAGTTTTTTTAAAAAATTGGGCATAATTTCCTTTGTTTATTGGACTATCCACCCTGTTTAAGGGGAAACAACAAATCCAACAATATAAAAAAAGAATCCCAAAGTGGATGTAATCCAACAATATAAAAACATCCACAAAGTCATAAATGAGTGGCCTATCAAATATAGGATCCAAGCATTAAAAGATGAAGGGGAGGGAGGGGAGAGAGAAAAATAACCCCAAGTGAAGGTAAACTACTTAAATCAATCACGCTTCCACCTGAGATGCATCAAAAAGAAAAAAAAATAGTAAGCCAATCACTAAAATACACGCCAAATAAATTAAATTAGAACACAAAAAAATCTACTAAATGAAAAAACAACTCATTAAATTCAAAAACCAAATCAATAGTTGTCTAGTACCATGGAGTAAATCTCAAAAGACAACAAATATTCCCGAATTTTTTTTTTTTAAAGTGAGAGAGAATATACCTTGAAAATCAACACGAAATAACTGAAGTCGTCCCGCATGTCCCACTATAATAATTGTATGTAGTTTTCAAAATGTGACTTCATACAAAACAAAAAGTACAGGTAGTCAATTAAAATTGCTATCAGATATTATATAGGGATATAAAATGAAATATACAATATTCATCTGTCAAAATCACTATCTCTAAAAAAAAGTGTCAACTTTTTTAAAAATTAGGACATAGTTTCCTTTGTTTATTGGACTATCCACCCTGTTTAAGGGGAAAGAACAAATCCAACAATATAAAAAAAGAATCCCAAATTGGATGTAATCCAACAATATAAAAACATCCACAAAGTCATAAATGAGTGGCCTATCAAATATAGGATCGAAGCATGAAAAGATGAGGGGGAGGGGGGGGGGGGTGAGAAAAACAACCCCAAGTGAAGGTAAACTACTTAAATCAATCACGCTTCCACCTGTGATGCATCAAAAAGAAAAAAAATAGTAAGCCAATAACTAAAATACACGCCAAATAAATTAAATTAGAACACAAAAAAATCTACTAAATGAAAAAACAACTCATTAAATTCAAAAACCAAATCAATAGTTGTGTAGTACCATGGAGTAAATCTCAAAAGACAACAAATATTACCGAAATTTGTTTTTTTAAGGTAGAGAGAATATACCTTGAATATCAACACGGATTAACTGAAGTCGTCCCGCATGTCCCACTATAATAATTGTATGTAGTTTCAAAATGTGACTTGATACAAAACAAAAAATACAGGTAGTCAATTAAAATTGCTATCAAATATTATATAGGGATATAAAATGAAATATACAATATTCATCAGTCAAAATCACTTCTAAAAAAAAGCGTCAATTTTTTTAAAAAATTGGACATAGTTTCCTTTGTTTATTGGACTATCCACCCAGTTTAAGGGGAAACAACAAATCCAACAATATAAAAATAGAATCCCAAATTGGATGTAATCCAATAATATAAAAACATCCACAAAGTCATAAATGAGTGGCCAATCAAATATAGGATCCAAGCATGAAAAGATGAGGGGGAGGGGGGGGGGGGGGGAGGGGGGGAGAAAAACAACCCCAAGTGAAGGTAAACTACTTAAATCAATCACGCTTCCACCTGAGATGCATCAAAAAGAAAAAAAATAGTAAGCCAATAACTAAAGTACACGCCAAATAAATTCAATTAGAACACAAAAAAATCTACTAAATGAAAAAACAACTCATTAAATTCAAAAACCAAATCAATAGTTGTCTAGTACCATGGAGTAAATCTCAAAAGACAACAAATATTCTCGAAATTTGTTTTTTTTAAAGTGAGAGAGAATATACCTTGAATATCAACCCGAATTAACTGAAGTCGTCCCCCATGTTCCACTATAATAATTTTATGTAGTTTTCAAAATGTGACTTGGTACAAAACAAAAAATACAGGTAGTCAATTAAAATAGCTATCAAATATTATATAGGGATATAAAATGAAATATACAATATTCATCAGTCAAAATCACTGTCTCTAAACAAAAGTGTCAATTTTTATAAAAAATTGGTGATAATTTCCTTTGTTTATTGGACTATCCACCCTGTTTAAAGGGGAACAAGAAATCCAACAATATAAAAAAAGAATCCCAAATTGGATGTAATCCAACAATATAAAAACATCCTCAAAGTCATAAATGAGTGGCCTATCAAATATAGGATCCAAGCATTAAAAGATGAAGGGGTGGGGGGGGGGGGGGGGGGAGAGAAAAACAACCTCAAGTGAAGGTAAACTACTTAAATCAATCACGCTTCCACCTGAGATGCATCAAAAAGAAAAAAAATAGTAAGCCAATAACTGAAATACACGCCAAATAAATTAAATTAGAACACAAAAAAATCTACTAAATGAAAAAACAACTCATTAAATTCAAAAACAGAATCAATAGTTGTCTAGTACCATGGAGTAAATCTCAAAAGACAACAAATATTCCCGAAATTTGTTTTTTTTAAGTGAGAGATAATATACCTTGAATATCAACACGAATTAACTGAAGTCGTCCCGCATGTTCCATTATTTTAATTGTATGTAGTTTTCAAAATGTGAGTTGATACAAAATAAAAAATACAGGTAGTCAATTAAAATAGCTATCAAATATTATATAGGGATATAAAATGAAATAAACAATATTCATCAGTCAAAATCACTGTCTCTAAAAAAAAGTGTCAATTTTTTTATAAAATTGGGCATAATTTCCTTTGTTTATTGGATTATCCACCCTGTTTAAGGGGAAACAACAAATCCAACAATATAGAAAAAGAATACCAAACTGGATGTAATCAAACAATATAAAAACATCCACAAAGTCATAAATGAGTGGCCTATCAAATATAGGATCCAAGCATTAAAAGATGAAGGGGAGGGGGGGGGAGAGAGAAAAATAACCCCAAGTGAAGGTAAACTACTTAAATCAATCCCGCTTCCACCTGAGATGCATCAAAAAGAAAAAAAATAGTAAGCCAAAAACTAAAATACACGCCAAATAAATTAAATTAGAACTCAAAAAAATCTACTAAATGATAAAACAACTCATTAAATTAAAAAACCAAATCAATAGTTGTGTAGTACCATGGAGTAAATCTCAAAAGACAACAAATATTCCCGAAATTTGTTTTTTTTAAGTGAGAGAGAATATACCTTGAATATCAACACGGATTAAGTGAAGTCGTCCCGCATGTCCCACTATAATAATTGTATGTAGTTTTCAAAATTTGACTTCATACAAAACAAAAAATACAGGTAGTCAATTAAAATTGCTATCAAATATTATATAGGGATATAAAATGAAATATACAATATTCATCAGTCAAAATCACTATCTCTAAAAAAAAGTGTCAACTTTTTTAAAAATTAGGACATAGTTTCCTTTGTTTATTGGACTATCCACCCTGTTTAAGGTGAAACAACAGATCCAACAATATAAAAAAAGAATCCCAAATTGGATGTAATCCAACAATATAAAAACATGCACAAAGTCATAAATGAGTGGCCTATCAAATATAGGATCCAAGCATGAAAAGATGAGGGGGAGGGGGGGGGGGGGGGTGGGGAGAAAAACAACCCCAAGTGAAGGTAAACTACTTAAATCAATCACGCTTCCACCTGAGATGCATCAAAAAGAAAAAAAATAGTAAGCCAATAACTAAAATACATGCCAAATGAATTATATTAGAACACAAAAAAATCTACTAAATGAAAAAACAACTCATTAAATTCAAAAACCAAATCAATACTTTTGTATTACCATGGAGTAAATCTCAAAAGACAACAAATATTCCCGAAATTTGTTTTTTTTAAAGTGAGAGAGAATATACCTTGAATATCAACCCGAATTAACTGAAGTCGTCCCGCATGTTCCACTATAATAATTGTATGTAGTTTTCAAAATGTGACTTGATACAAAACAAAAAATACAGGTAGTCAATTAAAATAGCTATCAAATATTATATAGGGATATAAAATGAAATATACAATATTCAACAATCAGAATCACTGTCTCTAAAAAAAAGTCTCAATTTTTTAAAAAAAATGGGCATAATTTCTTTTGTTTATTGGACTATCCACCCTGTTTAAGGGGAAGCAACAAATCCAACAGTATAAAAAAAGAATCCCAAATTGGATGTAACCCAACAATATAAAAACATCCACAAAGTCATAAATGAGTGGCCTATCAAATATAGGATCCAAGCATTAAAAGATGAAGGGGTGGGGGGGAGAGAGAAAAATAACCCCAAGTGAAGGTAAACTACTTAAATCAATCACGCTTCCACCTGAGATGCATCAAAAAGAAAAAAATTTGTAAGCCAATAACTAAAATACACGCCAAATAAATTAAATTAGAACACAAAAAAATGTACTAAATGAAAAAATAACTCATTAAATTCAAAAACCAAATCAATAGTTGTGTAGTACCATGGAGTAAATCTCAAAAGACAACTAATATTCCCGAAATTTGTTTTTTTTTTAAGTGAGAGAGAATATGAATATCCACACGGATTAACTGAAGTCGTCCCGCATGTCCCACTATAATAATTGTATGTAGTTTTCAAAATGTGACTTGATACAAAATAAAAAATACAGGTAGTCAATTAAAATTGCTATCAAATATTATATAGGGATATAAAATGAAATATACAATATTCATCAGTCAAAATCACTATCTCTGAAAAAATGCTTCAATTTTTAGAAAAAATTGGACATAGTTTCCATTGTTTATTGGACTATCCACCCTGTTTAAGGGGAAACAACAAATCCAACAATATAAAAAAAGAATCCCAAATTGGATGTAATCCAACAATATCAAAACATCCACAAAGTCATAAATGAGTCGCCTATCAAATATAGGATCCAAGCATGAAAAGATGAGGGGGGGTGGGGGGGGAGAAAAACAACCCCAAGTGAAGGTAAACTACTTAAATCAATCACGCTTCCACCTGAGATGCATGAAAAAGAATAAAAATAGTAAGCCAATAACTAAAATACACGCCAAATAAATTAAGTTAGAACACAAAAAAATCTACTAAATGAAAAAACAACTCATTAAGTTCAAAAACCAAATCAATAGTTGTCTAGTACCATGGAGTAAATCTCAAAAGACAACAAATATTCCCGAAATTTGTTTTTTTTTAAAGTGAAAGAGAATATACCTTGAATATCAACCCTAATTAACTGAAGTCGTCCCGCATGTTCCACTATAATAATTGTATGTAGTTTTCAAAATGTGACTTGATACAAAACAAAAAATACAGGTTGTCAATTAAAATAGCTATCAAATATTATATAGGGATATTCAATGAAATATACAATATTCATCAGTCAAAATCACTGTCTCTAAAAAAAAGTGTCAATTTTTTTAAAAAATTGGGCATAATTTCCTTTGTTTATTGGACTATCCACCCTGTTTAAGGGGAAACAACAAATCCAACAATATAGAAAAAGAATCCCAAATTGGAGGTAATCCAACAATATAAAAACATCCACAAATTCATAAATGAGTGGCCTATCAAATATAGGATCCAAGCATTAAAAGATGAAGGGGAGGGGGGGAGAGAGAAAAATAACCCCAAGTGAAGGTAAACTACTTAAATCAATCATGCTTCCACCTGAGATGCATCAAAAAGAAAAAAATAGTAAGCCAATAACTAAAATACACGCCAAATAAATTAAATTAGAACACAAAAAAATCTACTAAATGAAAAAACAACTCATTAAATTCAAAAACCAAATCAATAGTTGTGTAGTACCATGGAGTAAATCTCAAAAGACAACAAATATTACCGAAATTTGTTTTTTTTAAGTGAGAGAGAATATACCTTGAATATCAACACGGATTAACTGAAGTCGTCCCGCATGTCCCACTATAATAATTGTATGTAGTTTCAAAATGTGACTTGATACAAAACAAAAAATACAGGTAGTCAATTAAAATTGCTATCAAATATTATATAGGGATATAAAATGAAATATACAATATTCATCAGTCAAAATCACTATCTCTAAAAAAAAGCTTCAATTTTTTTACAAAATTGGACATAGTTTCCTTTGTTTATTGGACTATCCGCCCTGTTTAAGGGGAAACAACAAATCCAACAATATAAAAATAGAATCCCAAATTGGATGTAATCCGACAATATAAAAACATCCACAAAGTCATAAATGAGTGGCCTATCAAATATAGGATCCAAGCATGAAAAGATGAGGGGGAGGGAGGGGGGGGGGGAGGGGGGGAGAAAAACAACCCCAAGTGAAGGTAAACTACTTAAATCAATCACGCTTCCACCTGAGATGCATCAAAAAGAAAAAAAATAGTAAGCCAAGAACTAAAATACACGCCAAATAAATTAAATTAGAACACAAAAAAATCTACTAAATGAAAAAACAACTCATTAAGTTCAAAAACCAAATCAATAGTTGTCTAGTACCATGGAGTAAATCTCAAAAGACAACAAATATTCCCGAAATTTGTTTTTTTTTAAAGTGAAAGAGAAAATATACCTTGAATATCAACCCGAATTAACTGAAGTCGTCCCGCATGTTCCACTATAATAATTGTATGTGGTTTTCAAAATGTGACTTGATACAAAACAAAAAATACAGGTAGTCAATTAAAATAGCTATCAAATATTATATAGGCATATAAAATGAAATATACAATATTCATTAGTCAAAATCACTATCTCTAAAAAAAAGTGTCAATTTTTTTAAAAATTAGGACATAGTTTCCTTTGTTTATTGGACTATCCACCCTGTTTAAGGGGAAACAACAAATCCAACAATATAAAAAAAGAATCCCAAATTGGATGTAATCCAACAATATAAAAACATCCACAAAGTCATAAATGAGTGGCCTATCAAATATAGGATCCGAGCATGAAAAGATGAGGGGGAGGGGGGGGGGGGGGGGGGGAGAAAAACAACCCCAAGTGAACGTAAATTACTTAAATCAATCACGCTTCCACCTGAGATGCATCAAAAAGAAAAAAAAAATTAGCCAATAACTAAAATACTCGCCAAATAAATAAAATTAGAACACAAAAAAATGTATTAAATGCAAAAACAACTCATTAAATTCAAAAACCAAATCAATAGTTGTGTAGTACCATGGAGTAAATCTCAAAAGACAAAAAATATTCCCGAAATTTGTTTTTTTTAAAGTGAGAGAGAATATACCTTGAATATCAACACGAATTAACTGAAGTCGTCCCGCATGTTCCACTATAATAATTGTATGTAGTTTTCAAAATGTGACTTGATACAAAAGAAAAAATACAGGTAGCCAATTAAAATAGCTATCAAATATTATATAGGGATATAAAATGAAATATACAATATTCAACAATCAAAATCACTGTCTCTAAAAAAAAGTGTCAATTTTTTTAAAAAATTGGGCATAATTTCCTTTGTTTATTGGACTATCCACCCTATTTATGGGGAAACAACAAATCCAACAGTATAAAAAAAGAAACCCAAATTGGATGTAATCCAACAATATAAAAACATCCACAAAGTCATAAATGAGTAGCCTATCAAATATAGGATCCAAGCATTAAAAGATGAAGGGGAGGGGGGGGGAGAGAGAAAAATAACACCAAGTGAAGGTAAACTACTTAAATCAATCACGCTTCCACCTGAGATGCATCAAAAAGAAAAAAAATAGTAACCAAATAACTAAAATACACCCAAAAATAAATTAAATTAGAACGCAAAAGAATCTACTAAATGAAAAAACAACTCATTAAATTCAAAAACCAAATCAATAGTTGTGTAGTACCATGGAGTAAATCTCAAAAGACAACAAATATTCTCGAAATATGTTTTTTTTAAGTGAGAGAGAATATACCTTGAATAATAACCCGAATTAACTAAAGTCGTCCCGCCTGTTCCACTATATTAATTGTATGTAGTTTTCAAAATGTGACTTGATACAAAATAAAAAATACAGGTAATCAATTAAAATTGCCATCAAATATTATAAAGGGATATAAAATGAAATATACAATATTCATCAGTCAAAATCACTATCTCTAAAAAAAAGCTTCAATTTTTTTAAAAAATTGGACATAGTTTCCTTTGTTTATTGGACTATCCACCCTGTTTAAGGGGAAACAACAAATCCAACAATATAAAAATAGAATCCCAAATTGGATGTAATCCAACAATATAAAAACATCCACAAAGTCCTAAATGAGTGGCCTATCAAATATAGGATCCAAGCATTAAAAGATGAGAGGGGTAGGCGGGGGGGGGGGAGAAAAACAACCCCAAGTGAAGGTAAACTAATTAAATCAATCACGCTTCCACCTGAGATGCATCAAAAAGAAAAAAAATAGTAACCCATAACTAAAATACACCCAAAAATAAATTAAATTAGAACACAAAAGAATCTACTAAATGAAAAAACAACTCATTAAATTCAAAAACCAAATCAATAGTTGTGTAGTACCATGGAGTAAATCTTAAAAGACAACAAATATTCTCGAAATAAGTTTTTTTTAAGTGAGAGAGAATATACCTTGAATAATAACCCGAATTAACTGAAGTCGTCCCGCATGTTCCACTATATTAATTGTATGTTGTTTTCAAAATGTGACTTGATACAAAATAAAAAATACAGGTAGTCAATTAAAATTGCTATCAAATATTATAAAGGGATATAAAATGAAATATACAATATTCATCAGTCGAAATCACTATCTCTAGAAAAAAGCTTCAATTTTTTTAAAAAATTGGACATAGTTTCCTTTGTTTATTGGACTATCCACCCTGTTTAAGGGGAAACAACAAATCCAACAATATAAAAATAGAATCCCAAATTGGATGTAATCCAACAATATAAAAACATCCACAAAGTCCTAAATGAGTGGCCTATCAAATATAGGATCCAAGCATGAAAAGATGAGGGAGGGGGGGGGGGGGGGGGAGAAAAACAACCCCAAGTGAAGGTAAACTACTTAAATCAATCACGCTTCCACCTGAGATGCATCAAAAAGAAAAAAAAATAGTAAGCCAATAACTAAAATACACGCCAAATAAATTAAATTAGAACACAAAAAAATCTACTAAATGAAAAAACAACTCATTAAGTTCAAAAACCAAATCAATAGTTGTCTAGTACCATGGAGTAAATCTCAAAAGACAACAAATATTCCCGAAATTTGTTTTTTTTTAAAGTGAAAGAGAATATACCTTGAATATCAACCCGAATTAACTGAAGTCGTCCCGCATGTTCCACTATAATAATTGTATGTAGTTTTCAAAATGTGACTTGATACAAAACAAAAAATACAGGTAGTCAATTAAAATAGCTATCAAATATTATATAGGGATATAAAATGAAATATACAATATTCATTAGTCAAAATCACTATCTCTAAAAAAAAGTGTCAATTTTTTTAAAAATTAGGACATAGTTTCCTTTGTTTATTGGACTATCCACCCTGTTTAAGGGGAAACAACAAATCCAACAATATAAAAAAAGAATCCCAAATTGGATGTAATCCAACAATATAAAAACATCCACAAAGTCATAAATGAGTGGCCTATCAAATATAGGATCCGAGCATGAAAAGATGAGGGGGAGGGGGGGGGGGGGGGGAGAAAAACAACCCCAAGTCAACGTAAACTACTTAAATCAATCACGCTTCCACCTGAGATGCATCAAAAAGAAAAGAAAAAATTAGCCAATAACTAAAATACTCGCCAAATAAATAAAATTAGAACACAAAAAAATGTATTAAATGCAAAAACAACTCATTAAATTCAAAAACCAAATCAATAGTTGTGTAGTACCATGGAGTAAATCTCAAAAGACAGAAAATATTCCCGAAATTTGTTTTATTTAAAGTGAGAGAGAATATACCTTGAATATCAACACGAATTAACTGAAGTCGTCCCGCATGTTCCACTATAATAATTGTATGTAGTTTTCAAAATGTGACTTGATACAAAAGAAAAAATACAGGTAGTCAATTAAAATAGCTATCAAATATTATATAGGGATATAAAATGAAATATACAATATTCAACAATCAAAATCACTGTCTCTAAAAAAAAGTGTCAATTTTTTTAAAAAATTGGGCATAATTTCCTTTGTTTATTGGACTATCCACCCTATTTAAGGGGAAACAACAAATCCAACAGTATAAAAAAAGAAACCCAAATTGGATGTAATCCAACAATATAAAAACATCCACAAAGTCATAAATGAGTAGCCTATCAAATATAGGATCCAAGCATTAAAAGATGAAGGGGAGGGGGGGGAGAGAGAAAAATAACACCAAGTGAAGGTAAACTACTTAAATCAATCACGCTTCCACCTGAGATGCATCAAAAAGAAAAAAAATAGTAACCAAATAACTAAAATACACCCAAAAATAAATTAAATTAGAACACAAAAGAATCTACTAAATGAAAAAACAACTCATTAAATTCAAAAACCAAATCAATAGTTGTGTAGTACCATGGAGTAAATCTCAAAAGACAACAAATATTCTCGAAATATGTTTTTTTTAAGTGAGAGAGAATATACCTTGAATAATAACCCGAATTAACTGAAGTCGTCCCGCATGTTCCACTATATTAATTGTATGTAGTTTTCAAAATGTGACTTGATACAAAATAAAAAATACAGGTAGTCAATTAAAATTGCTATCAAATATTATAAAGGGATATAAAATGAAATATACAATATTCATCAGTCGAAATCACTATCTCTAGAAAAAAGCTTCAATTTTTTTAAAAAATTGGACATAGTTTCCTTTGTTTATTGGACTATCCACCCTGTTTAAGGGGAAACAACAAATCCAACAATATAAAAATAGAATCCCAAATTGGATGTAATCCAACAATATAAAAACATCCACAAAGTCCTAAATGAGTGGCCTATCAAATATAGGATCGAAGCATGAAAAGATGAGGGGGGTGGGGGGGGGGGGGAGAAAAACAACCCCAAGTGAAGGTAAACTACTTAAATCAATCACGCTTCCACCTGAGATGCATCAAAAAGAAAAAAAAATAGTAAGCCAATAACTAAAATACACGCCAAATAAATTAAATTAGAACACAAAAAAATCTACTAAATGAAAAAACAACTCATTAAGTTCAAAAACCAAATCAATAGTTGTCTAGTACCATGGAGTAAATCTCAAAAGACAACAAATATTCCCGAAATTTGTTTTTTTTTAAAGTGAAAGAGAATATACCTTGAATATCAACCCGAATTAACTGAAGTCGTCCCGCATGTTCCACTATAATAATTGTACGTAGTTTTCAAAATGTGACTTGATACAAAACAAAAAATACATGTAGTCAATTAAAATAGCTATCAAATATTATATAGGGATATAAAATGAAATATACAATATTCATTAGTCAAAATCACTATCTCTAAAAAAAAGTGTCAATTTTTTTAAAAATTAGGACATAGTTTCCTTTGTTTATTGGACTATCCACCCTGTTTAAGGGGAAACAACAAATCCAACAATATAAAAAAAGAATCCCAAATTGGATGTAATCCAACAATATAAAAACATCCACAAAGTCATAAATGAGTGGCCTATCAAATATAGGATCCGAGCATGAAAAGATGAGGGGGGGGGGGGGGGAGAAAAACAACCCCAAGTGAAGGTAAACTACTTAAATCAATCACGCTTCCACCTGAGATGCATCAAAAAGAAAAAAAAATAGTAAGCCAATAACTAAAATACTCGCCAAATAAATTAAATTAGAACACAAAAAAAATGTACTAAATGAAAAAAGAACTCATTAAATTCAAAAACCAAATCAATAGTTGTGTAGTACCATGGAGTAAATCTCAAAAGACAAAAAATATTCCCGAAATTTGTTTTTTTTAAAGTGAGAGAGAATATACCTTGAATATCAACACGAATTAACTGAAGTCGTCCCGCATGTTCCACTATAATAATTGTATGTAGTTTTCAAAATGTGACTTGATACAAAAGAAAAAATACAGGTAGTCAATTAAAATAGCTATCAAATATTATATAGGGATATAAAATGAAATATACAATATTCAACAATCAAAATCACTGTCTCTAAAAAAAAGTGTCAATTTTTTTTAAAAATTGAGCATAATTTCCTTTGTTTATTGGACTGTCCACCCTGTTTAAGGGGAAACAACAAATCCAACAGTATAAAAAAAGAATCCCAAATTGGATGTAATCCAACAATATAAAAACATCCACAAAGTCATAAATGAGTGGCCTATCAAATATAGGATCCAAGCATTAAAAGATGAAGGGGAGGGGGGGGGGGGGGGGGGGAGAGAAAAATAACACCAAGTGAAGGTAAACTACTTAAATCAATCACGCTTCCACCTGAGATGCATCAAAAAGAAAAAAAATAGTAACCAAATAACTAAAATACACCCAAAAATAAATTAAATTAGAACACAAAAGAATCTACTAAATGAAAAAACAACTCATTAAATTCAAAAACCAAATCAATGGTTGTGTAGTACCATGGAGTAAATCTCAAAAGACAACAAATATTCTCGAAATATGTTTTTTTTAAGTGAGAGAGAATATACCTTGAATAATAACCCGAATTAACTGAAGTCGTCCCGCATGTTCCACTATATTAATTGTATGTAGTTTTCAAAATGTGACTTGATACAAAACAAAAAATACAGGTAGTCAATTTAAATTGCTATCATATATTATATAGGGATATAAAATGAAATATACAATATTCATCAGTCAAAATCAATATCTCTAAAAAAAAGCTTCAATTTTTTCAAAAAATTGGACATAGTTTCCTTTGTTTATTGGACTATCCACCCTGTTTAAGGGGAAACAAGAAATCCAACAATATAAAAATAGAATCCCAAATTGGATGTAATCCAACAATATAAAAACATCCACAAAGTCATAAATGAGTCGCCTCTCAAATATAGGATCCAAGCATGAAAAGATGAGGGGAGGGGGGGGGGGGGGGGGAGAAAAACAACCCCAAGTGAAGGTAAACTACTTAAATCAATCACGCTTCCACCTGAGATGCATCAAAAAGAAAAAAAATAGTAAGCCAATAACTAAAATACACGCCAAATAAATTAAGTTAGAACACAAAAAAATCTACTAAATGAAAAAACAACTCATTAAGTTCAAAAACCAAATCAATAGTTGTCTAGTACCATGGAGTAAATCTCAAAAGACAACAAATATTCCCGAAATTTGTTTTCTTTAAAGTGAAAGAGAATATACCTTAAATATCAACCCTAATTAACTGAAGTAGTCCCGCATGTTCCACTATAATAATTGTATGTGGTTTTCAAAATGTGACTTGATACAAAACAAAAAATACAGGTAGTCAATTAAAATAGCTATCAAATATTATATAGGGATATAAAATGAAATATACAATATTCATCAGTCAAAACACTGTCTCTAAAAAAAGTGTCAATTTTTTTAAAAAATTGGGCATCATTTCCTTTGTTTATTGGACTATCCACCCTGTTTAAGGGGAAATAACAAATCCAACAATATAAAAAAAGAATCCCAAATTGGATGTAATCCAACAATATAAAAACATCCACAAAGTCATAAATGAGTGGCCTATCAAATATAGGATCCAAGCATTAAAAGATGAAGGGGAGGGGGGGAGAGAGAAAAATAACCCCAAGTGAAGGTAAACTACTTAAATCAATCACGCTTCCACCTGAGATGCATCAAAAAGAAAAAAAATATTAAGCCAATAACTAAAATACACGCCAAATAAATTAAATTAGAACACAAAAAAATCTACTAAACGAAAAAACAACTCATTAAATTCAAAAACCAAATCAATAGTTGTCTAGTACCATGGAGTAAATCTCAAAAGACAACAAATATTCCCGAAATTTGTTTTTTTTAAGTGAGAGAGAATATACCTTGAATATCAACACGGATTAACTGAAGTCGTCCCACATGTCCCACTATAATAATTGTATGTAGTTTTCAAAATGTGACTTGATACAAAATAAAAAATACAGGTAGTCAATTAAAATTGCTATCAAATATTATAAAGGGATATAAAATGAAATATACAATATTCATCAGTCAAAATCACTATCTCTAAAAAAAAGCTTCAATTTTTTTAAAAAATTGGACATAGTTTCCTTTGTTTATTGGACTATGCACCCTATTTAAGGGGAAACAACAAATCCAACAATATAAAAATAGAATCCCAAATTGGATGTAATCCAACAATATAAAAACATCCACAAAGTCATAAATGAGTGGCCTATTAAATATAGGATCCAAGCATTAAAAGATGAAGGGGAGGGGGGGAGAGAGAAAAACAACCCCAAGTGAAGGTAAACTACTTAAATCAATCACGCTTCCACCTGAGATGCATCAAAAAGAAAAAAAATTGTAAGCCAATAACTAAAATACACGGCAAATAAATTAAATTAGAACACAAAAAAATCTACTAAATGAAAAAACAACTCATTAAATTCAAAAACCAAATCAATAGTTGTGTAGTACCATGGAGTAAATCTCAAAAGACAACAAATATTCCCGAAATTTGTTTTTTTTAAGTGAGAGAGAATATACCTTGAATATCAACACGGATTAACTGAAGTCGTCCCACATGTCCCACTATAATAATTGTATGTAGTTTTCAAAATGTGACTTGATACAAAATAAAAAATACAGGTAGTCAATTAAAATTGCTATCAAATATTATAAAGGGATATAAAATGAAATATACAATATTCATCAGTCAAAATCACTATCTCTAAAAAAAAGCTTCAATTTTTTTAAAAAATTGGACATAGTTTCCTTTGTTTATTGGACTATCCACCCTATTTAAGGGGAAACAACAAATCCAACAATATAAAAATAGAATCCCAAATTGGATGTAATCCAACAATATAAAAACATCCACGAAGTCCTAAATGAGTGGCCTATCAAATATAGGATCCAAGCATGAAAAGATGAGGGGGGTGGGGGGGGGGGGGGGGGGGGAGAAAAACAACCCCAAGTGAAGGTAAACTACTTAAATCAATCACGCTTCCACCTGAGATGCATCAAAAAGAAAAAAAAAATAGTAAGCCAATAACTAAAATACACGCCAAATAAATTAAATTAGAACACAAAAAAATCTACTAAATGAAAAAACAACTCATTAAGTTCAAAAACCAAATCAATAGTTGTCTAGTACCATGGAGTAAATCTCAAAAGACAACAAATATTCCCGAAATTTGTTTTTTTTTAAAGTGAAAGAGAATATACCTTGAATATCAACCCGAATTAACTGAAGTTGTCCCGCATGTTCCACTATAATAATTGTATGTAGTTTTCAAAATGTGACTTGATACAAAACAAAAAATACAGGTAGTCAATTAAAATAGCTATCAAATATTATATACGGATATAAAATGAAATATACAATATTCATTAGTCAAAATCACTATCTCTAAAAAAAAGTGTCAATTTTTTTAAAAATTAGGACATAGTTTCCTTTGTTTATTGGACTATCCACCCTGTTTAAGGGGAAACAACAAATCCAACAATATAAAAAAAGAATCCCAAATTGGATGTAATCCAACAATATAAAAACATCCACAAAGTCATAAATGAGTGGCCTATCAAATATAGGATCCGAGCATGAAAAGATGAGGGGGAGGGGGGGGGGGGGGGGGGAGAAAAACAACCCTAAGTGAACGTAAACTACTTAAATCAATCACGCTTCCACCTGAGATGCATCAAAAAGAAAAAAAATAGTAAGCCAATAACTAAAATACTCGCCAAATAAATTAAATTAGAAAACAAAAAAATGTACTAAATGAAAAAACAACTCATTAAATTCAAAAACCAAATCAATAGTTGTGTAGTACCATGGAGTAAATCTCAAAAGACAAAAAATAATCCCGAAATTTGTTTGTTTTAAAGTGAGAGAGAATATACCTTGAATATCAACACGAATTAACTGAAGTCGTCCTGCATGTTCCACTATAATAATTGTATGTAGTTTTCAAAATGTGACTTGATACAAAAGAAAAAATACAGGTAGTCAATTAAAATAGCTATCAAATATTATATAGGGATATAAAATGATATATACAATATTCAACAATCAAAATCACTGTCTCTAAAAAAAAGTGTCAATTTTTTTAAAAAATTGGGCATAATTTCCTTTGTTTATTGGACTATCCACCCTGTTTAAGGGGAAACAACAAATCCAACAGTATAAAAAAAGAATCCCAAATTGGATGTAATCCAACAATATAAAAACATCCACAAAGTCATAAATGAGTGGCCTATCAAATATAGGATCCAAGCATTAAAAGATGAAGGGGAGGGGGGGGGGGAGAGAAAAATAACACCAAGTGAAGGTAAACTACTTAAATCAATCACGCTTCCACCTTAGATGCATCAAAAAGAAAAAAAATAGTAACCAAATAACTAAAATACACGCAAAAATAAATTAAATTAGAACACAAAAGAATCTACTAAATGAAAAAACAACTCATTAAATTCAAAAACCAAATCAATAGTTGTGTAGTACCATGGAGTAAATCTCAAAAGACAACAAATATTCTCGAAATATGTTTTTTTTAAGTGAGAGAGAATATACCTTGAATAATAACCCGAATTAACTGAAGTCGTCCCGCATGTTCCACTATATTAATTGTATGTAGTTTTCAAAATGTGACTTGATACAAAACAAAAAATACAGGTAGTCAATTAAAATTGCTATCATATATTATATAGGGATATAAAATGAAATATACAATATTCATCAGTCAAAATCAATATCTCTAAAAAAAAGCTTCAATTTTTTCAAAAAATTGGACATAGTTTCCTTTGTTTATTGGACTATCCACCCTGTTTAAGGGGAAACAAGAAATCCAACAATATAAAAATAGAATCCCAAATTGGATGTAATCCAACAATATAAAAACATCCACAAAGTCATAAATGAGTCGCCTATCAAATATAGGATCCAAGCATGAAAAGATAGGGGGGGGGGGGGGAGAAAAACAACCCCAAGTGAAGGTAAACAACTTAAATCAATCACGCTTCCACCTGAGATGCATCAAAAAGAAAAAAAATAGTAAGCCAATAACTATAATACACGCCAAATAAATTAAGTTAGAACACAAAAAAATCTACTAAATGAAAAAACAACTCATTAAGTTCAAAAACCAAATCAATAGTTGTCTAGTACCATGGAGTAAATCTCAAAAGACAACAAATATTCTCGAAATTTGTTTTCTTAAAAGTGAAAGAGAATATACCTTAAATATCAACCCTAATTAACTGAAGTAGTCCCGCATGTTCCACTATAATAATTGTATGTTGTTTTCAAAATGTCACTTGATACAAAACAAAAAATACAGGTAGTCAATTAAAATAGCAATCAAATATTATTTAGGGATATAAAATGAAATATACAATATTCATCAGTCAAAATCACTGTCTCTAAAAAAAGTGTCAATTTTTTTAAAAAATTGGGCATCATTTCCTTTGTTTATTGGACTATCCACCCTGTTTAATCGGAAATAACAAATCCAACAATATAAAAAAAGAATCCCAAATTGGATGTAATCCAACAATATAAAAAAATCCACAAAGACATAAATGAGTGGCCTATCAAATATAGGATCCAAGCATTAAAAGATGATGGGGAGGGGGGGAGAGAGAAAAATAACCCCAAGTGAAGGTAAACTACTTAAATCAATCACGCTTCCACCTGAGATGCATCAAAAAGAAAAAAAATATTAAGCCAATAACTAAAATACACGCCAAATAAATTAAATTAGAACACAAAAAAATCTACTAAATGAAAAAACAACTCATTAAATTCATAAACCAAATCAATAGTTGTCTAGTACCATGGAGTAAATCTCAAAAGACAACAAATATTCCCGAAATTTGTTTTTTTTAAGTGAGAGAGAATATACCTTGAATATCAACACGGATTAACTGAAGTCGTCCCACATGTCCCACTATAATAATTGTATGTAGTTTTCAAAATGTGACTTGATACAAAATAAAAAATACAGGTAGTCAATTAAAATTGCTATCAAATATTATAAAGGGATATAAAATGAAATATACAATATTCATCAGTCAAAATCACTATCTCTAAAAAAAAGCTTCAATTTTTTTAAAAAATTGGACATAGTTTCCTTTGTTTATTGGACTATGCACCCTATTTAAGGGGAAACAACAAATCCAACAATATAAAAATAGAATCCCAAATTGGATGTAATCCAACAATATAAAAACATCCACAAAGTCATAAATGAGTGGCCTATTAAATATAGGATCCAAGCATTAAAAGATGAAGGGGAGGGGGGGAGAGAGAAAAACAACCCCAAGTGAAGGTAAACTACTTAAATCAATCACGCTTCCACCTGAGATGCATCAAAAAGAAAAAAAATTGTAAGCCAATAACTAAAATACACGGCAAATAAATTAAATTAGAACACAAAAAAATCTACTAAATGAAAAAACAACTCATTAAATTCAAAAACCAAATCAATAGTTGTGTAGTACCATGGAGTAAATCTCAAAAGACAACAAATATTCCCGAAATTTGTTTTTTTTAAGTGAGAGAGAATATACCTTGAATATCAACACGGATTAACTGAAGTCGTCCCACATGTCCCACTATAATAATTGTATGTAGTTTTCAAAATGTGACTTGATACAAAATAAAAAATACAGGTAGTCAATTAAAATTGCTATCAAATATTATAAAGGGATATAAAATGAAATATACAATATTCATCAGTCAAAATCACTATCTCTAAAAAAAAGCTTCAATTTTTTTAAAAAATTGGACATAGTTTCCTTTGTTTATTGGACTATCCACCCTATTTAAGGGGAAACAACAAATCCAACAATATAAAAATAGAATCCCAAATTGGATGTAATCCAACAATATAAAAACATCCACGAAGTCCTAAATGAGTGGCCTATCAAATATAGGATCCAAGCATGAAAAGATGAGGGGGGTGGGGGGGGGGGGGGGGGGGGGAGAAAAACAACCCCAAGTGAAGGTAAACTACTTAAATCAATCACGCTTCCACCTGAGATGCATCAAAAAGAAAAAAAAAATAGTAAGCCAATAACTAAAATACACGCCAAATAAATTAAATTAGAACACAAAAAAATCTACTAAATGAAAAAACAACTCATTAAGTTCAAAAACCAAATCAATAGTTGTCTAGTACCATGGAGTAAATCTCAAAAGACAACAAATATTCCCGAAATTTGTTTTTTTTTAAAGTGAAAGAGAATATACCTTGAATATCAACCCGAATTAACTGAAGTTGTCCCGCATGTTCCACTATAATAATTGTATGTAGTTTTCAAAATGTGACTTGATACAAAACAAAAAATACAGGTAGTCAATTAAAATAGCTATCAAATATTATATACGGATATAAAATGAAATATACAATATTCATTAGTCAAAATCACTATCTCTAAAAAAAAGTGTCAATTTTTTTAAAAATTAGGACATAGTTTCCTTTGTTTATTGGACTATCCACCCTGTTTAAGGGGAAACAACAAATCCAACAATATAAAAAAAGAATCCCAAATTGGATGTAATCCAACAATATAAAAACATCCACAAAGTCATAAATGAGTGGCCTATCAAATATAGGATCCGAGCATGAAAAGATGAGGGGGAGGGGGGGGGGGGGGGGGGAGAAAAACAACCCTAAGTGAACGTAAACTACTTAAATCAATCACGCTTCCACCTGAGATGCATCAAAAAGAAAAAAAATAGTAAGCCAATAACTAAAATACTCGCCAAATAAATTAAATTAGAAAACAAAAAAATGTACTAAATGAAAAAACAACTCATTAAATTCAAAAACCAAATCAATAGTTGTGTAGTACCATGGAGTAAATCTCAAAAGACAAAAAATAATCCCGAAATTTGTTTGTTTTAAAGTGAGAGAGAATATACCTTGAATATCAACACGAATTAACTGAAGTCGTCCTGCATGTTCCACTATAATAATTGTATGTAGTTTTCAAAATGTGACTTGATACAAAAGAAAAAATACAGGTAGTCAATTAAAATAGCTATCAAATATTATATAGGGATATAAAATGATATATACAATATTCAACAATCAAAATCACTGTCTCTAAAAAAAAGTGTCAATTTTTTTAAAAAATTGGGCATAATTTCCTTTGTTTATTGGACTATCCACCCTGTTTAAGGGGAAACAACAAATCCAACAGTATAAAAAAAGAATCCCAAATTGGATGTAATCCAACAATATAAAAACATCCACAAAGTCATAAATGAGTGGCCTATCAAATATAGGATCCAAGCATTAAAAGATGAAGGGGAGGGGGGGGGGGAGAGAAAAATAACACCAAGTGAAGGTAAACTACTTAAATCAATCACGCTTCCACCTTAGATGCATCAAAAAGAAAAAAAATAGTAACCAAATAACTAAAATACACGCAAAAATAAATTAAATTAGAACACAAAAGAATCTACTAAATGAAAAAACAACTCATTAAATTCAAAAACCAAATCAATAGTTGTGTAGTACCATGGAGTAAATCTCAAAAGACAACAAATATTCTCGAAATATGTTTTTTTTAAGTGAGAGAGAATATACCTTGAATAATAACCCGAATTAACTGAAGTCGTCCCGCATGTTCCACTATATTAATTGTATGTAGTTTTCAAAATGTGACTTGATACAAAACAAAAAATACAGGTAGTCAATTAAAATTGCTATCATATATTATATAGGGATATAAAATGAAATATACAATATTCATCAGTCAAAATCAATATCTCTAAAAAAAAGCTTCAATTTTTTCAAAAAATTGGACATAGTTTCCTTTGTTTATTGGACTATCCACCCTGTTTAAGGGGAAACAAGAAATCCAACAATATAAAAATAGAATCCCAAATTGGATGTAATCCAACAATATAAAAACATCCACAAAGTCATAAATGAGTCGCCTATCAAATATAGGATCCAAGCATGAAAAGATAGGGGGGGGGGGGGGAGAAAAACAACCCCAAGTGAAGGTAAACAACTTAAATCAATCACGCTTCCACCTGAGATGCATCAAAAAGAAAAAAAATAGTAAGCCAATAACTATAATACACGCCAAATAAATTAAGTTAGAACACAAAAAAATCTACTAAATGAAAAAACAACTCATTAAGTTCAAAAACCAAATCAATAGTTGTCTAGTACCATGGAGTAAATCTCAAAAGACAACAAATATTCTCGAAATTTGTTTTCTTAAAAGTGAAAGAGAATATACCTTAAATATCAACCCTAATTAACTGAAGTAGTCCCGCATGTTCCACTATAATAATTGTATGTTGTTTTCAAAATGTCACTTGATACAAAACAAAAAATACAGGTAGTCAATTAAAATAGCAATCAAATATTATTTAGGGATATAAAATGAAATATACAATATTCATCAGTCAAAATCACTGTCTCTAAAAAAAGTGTCAATTTTTTTAAAAAATTGGGCATCATTTCCTTTGTTTATTGGACTATCCACCCTGTTTAATCGGAAATAACAAATCCAACAATATAAAAAAAGAATCCCAAATTGGATGTAATCCAACAATATAAAAAAATCCACAAAGACATAAATGAGTGGCCTATCAAATATAGGATCCAAGCATTAAAAGATGATGGGGAGGGGGGGAGAGAGAAAAATAACCCCAAGTGAAGGTAAACTACTTAAATCAATCACGCTTCCACCTGAGATGCATCAAAAAGAAAAAAAATATTAAGCCAATAACTAAAATACACGCCAAATAAATTAAATTAGAACACAAAAAAATCTACTAAATGAAAAAACAACTCATTAAATTCATAAACCAAATCAATAGTTGTCTAGTACCATGGAGTAAATCTCAAAAGACAACAAATATTCCCGAAATTTGTTTTTTTTAAGTGAGAGAGAATATACCTTGAATATCAACACGGATTAACTGAAGTCGTCCCACATGTCCCACTATAATAATTGTATGTAGTTTTCAAAATGTGACTTGATACAAAATAAAAAATACAGGTAGTCAATTAAAATTGCTATCAAATATTATAAAGGGATATAAAATGAAATATACAATATTCATCAGTCAAAATCACTATCTCTAAAAAAAAGCTTCAATTTTTTTAAAAAATTGGACATAGTTTCCTTTGTTTATTGGACTATGCACCCTATTTAAGGGGAAACAACAAATCCAACAATATAAAAATAGAATCCCAAATTGGATGTAATCCAACAATATAAAAACATCCACAAAGTCCTAAATGAGTGGCCTATCAAATATAGGATCCAAGCATGAAAAGATGAGGGGGGTGGGGGGGAGAAAAACAACCCCAAGTAAAGGTAAACTACTGAAATCAATCACGCTTCCACCTGAGATGCATCAAAAAGAAAAAAAATAGTAAGCCAATAACTAAAATACACGCCAAATAAATTAAATTAGAACACAAAAAAATCTACTAAATGAAAAAACAACTCATTAAGTTCAAAAACCAAATCAATAGTCGTCTAGTACCATGGAGTAAATCTCAAAAGACAAAAAATATTCCCGAAATTTGTTTTTTTTTAAAGTGAAAGAGAATATACCTTGAATATCAACCCGAATTAACTGAAGTTGTCCCGCATGTTCCACTATAATAATTGTTTGTAGTTTTCAAAATGTGACTTGATACAAAACAAAAAATACAGGTAGTCAATTGAAATAGCTATCAAATATTATATAGGGATATAAAATGAAATATACAATATTCATTAGTCAAAATCACTATCTCTAAAAAAAAGTGTCAATTTTTTTAAAAATTAGGACATAGTTTCCTTTGTTTATTGGACTATCCACCCTGTTTAAGGGGAAACAACAAATCCAACAATATAAAAAAAGAATCCCAAATTGGATGTAATCCAACAATATAAAAACATCCACAAAGTCATAAATGAGTGGCCTATCAAATATAGGATCCGAGCATGAAAAGATGAGGGGGAGGGGGGGGGAGAAAAACAACCCCAAGTGAACGTAAACTACTTAAATCAATCACGCTTCCACCTGAGATGCATCAAAAAGAAAAAAAATAGTAAGCCAATAACTAAAATACACGCCAAATAAATTAAGTTAGAACACACAAAAATCTACTAAATGAAAAAACAACTCATTAAGTTCAAAAACCAAATCAATAGTTGTCTAGTACCATGGAGTAAATCTCAAAAGACAACAAATATTCCCGAAATTTGTTTTCTTTAAAGTGAAAGAGAATATACCTTAAATATCAACCCTAATTAACTGAAGTAGTCCCGCATGTTCCACTATAATAATTGTATGTGGTTTTCAAAATGTGACTTGATACAAAACAAAAAATACAGGTAGTCAATTAAAATAGCTATCAAATATTATATAGGGATATAAAATGAAATATACAATATTCATCAGTCAAAATCACTGTCTCTAAAAAAAGTGTCAATTTTTTTAAAAAATTGGGCATCATTTCCTTTGTTTATTGGACTATCCACCCTGTTTAAGGGGAAATAACAAATCCAACAATATAGAAAAAGAATCCCAAATTGGATGTAATCCAACAATATAAAAACATCCACTAAGTCATAAATGAGTGGCCTATCAAATATAGGATCCAAGCATTAAAAGATGAAGGGGAGGGGGGGAGAGAGAAAAATAACCCCAAGTGAAGATAAACTACTTAAATCAATCACACTTCCACCTGAGATGCATCAAAAAGAGAAAAAATAGTAAGCCAATAACTAAAATACACGCCAAATAAATTAAATTACAACACAAAAAAATCTACTATGTGAAAAAACAACTCATTAAATTCAAAAACCAAATCAATAGTTGTGTAGTACCATGGAGTAAATCTCAAAAGACAACAAATATTCCCGAAATTTGTTTTTTTTAAGTGAGAGAGAATATACCTTGAATATCAACACGGATTAACTGAAGTCGTCCCGCATGTCCCACTATAATAATTGTATGTAGTTTTCAAAATGTGACTTGATACAAAACGAAAAATACAGGTAGTCAATTAAAATTGCTATCAAATATTATATAGGGATATAAAATGAAATATACAATATTCATCAGTCAAAATCACTGTCTCTAAAAAAAGTGTCAATTTTTTAAAAAAATTGGGCATAATTTCCTTTCTTTATTGGACTATCCACCCTGTTTAAGGGGAAACAACAAATCCAACAATATAAAAAAAGAATCCCAAATTGGATGTAATCCAACAATATAAAAACATCCACAAAGTCATAAATGAGTGGCCTATCAAATATAGGATCCAAGCATTAAAAGATGAAGGGGAGGGGGGGAGAGAGAAAAATAACCCCAAGTGAAGGTAAACTACTTAAATCAATCACGCTTCCACCTGAGATGCATCAAAAAGAAAAAAAATTGTAAGCCAATAACTAAAATACACGCCAAATAAATTAAATTAGAACACAAAAAAATCTACTAAATGAAAAAACAACTCATTAAATTCAAAAACCAAATCAATAGTTGTGTAGTACCATGGAGTAAATCTCAAAAGACAACAAATATTCCCGATTTTTTTTTTTTAATTGAGAGAGAATATACCTTGAATATCAACACGGATTAACTGAAGTCGTCCCGCATGTCCCACTATAATAATTGTATGTAGTTTTCAAAATGTGACTTGATACAAAATAAAAAATACAGGTAGTCAATTAAAATTGCCATCAAATATTATAAAGGGATATAAAATGAAATATACAATATTCATCAGCCAAAATCACTATCTCTAAAAAAGAGCTTCAATTTTTTTAAGAAATTGGACATAGTTTCCTTTGTTTATTGGACTATCCACCCTGTTGAAGGGGAAACAACAAATCCAACAATATAAAAATAGAATCCCAAATCGGATGTAGTCCAACAATATAAAAACATCCACAAAGTCATAAATGAGTGGCCTATCAAATATAGGATCCAAGCATGAAAAGATGGGGGGGGGGGGGGGGGGGAGAAAAACGACCCCAAGTGAAGGTAAACTACTTAAATCAATCACGCTTCCACCTGAGATGCATCAAAAAGAAAAAAAATAGTAAGCCAATAACTAAAATACACGATAAAATAAATTAAATTAGAACACAAAAAAAATCTACTAAATGAAAAAACAACTCATTAAGTTCAAAAACCAAATCAATAGTTGTCTAGTACCATGGAGTAAATCTCAAAAGACAACAAATATTCCCCAAATTTTTTTTTTTTAAAGTGAAAGAGAATATACCTTGAATATCAACCCGAATTAACTGAAGTCGTCCCGCATGTTCCACTATAATAATTGTATGTAGTTTTCAAAATGTGACTTGATACAAAACAAAAAATACAGGTAGTCAATTAAAATAGCTATCAAATATTATATAGGGATATAAAATGAAATATACAATATTCATCAGTTAAAATTACTGTCTCTAAAAAAAAGTGTCAATTTTTTTAAGAAATTGGGCATAATTTCCTTTGTTTATTGGACTATCCACCCTGTTTATGGGGAAACAACAATTCCAACAGTATAGAAAAAGAATCCCAAATTGGGTGAAATCCAACAATATAAAAACATCCACAAAGTCATAAATGAGTGGCCTATCAAATATAGGATCCAAGCATTAAAAGATGAAGGGGAGGGGGGGAGAGAGAAAAATAACCCCAAGTGAAGGTAAACTACTTAAATCAATCACGCTTCCACCTGAGATGCATAAAAAAAAAAGTAAGCCAATAACTAAAATACACTCCAAATAAATTATATTAGAACACAAAAAAATCTACTAAATGAAAAAAACACTCATTAAATTCAAAAACCAAATCAATAGTTGTGTAGTACCATGGAGTAAATCTCAAAAGACATCAAATATTCCCGAAATTTGTTTTTTTTTTAAGTGAGAGAGAATATACCTTGAATATCAACACGGATTAACTGATGTCGTCCTGCATGTCCCACTTTAATAATTGTATGTAGTTTTCAAAATGTGACTTGATACAAAACAAAAAATACAGGTAGTCAATTAAAATTTCTATCAAATATTATATAGGGATATAAAATGAAATATACAATATTCATCTGTCAAAATCACTATCTCTAAAAAAAAAGTGT
The DNA here is from genome assembly GCA_949130495.1 of Sambucus nigra. Taxonomy (NCBI): domain Eukaryota; kingdom Viridiplantae; phylum Streptophyta; class Magnoliopsida; order Dipsacales; family Adoxaceae; genus Sambucus; species Sambucus nigra. The sequence continues at coordinate 21,915,415 of OX422216.1, forward strand.
CAATTTTTTTAAAAAATTGGACATTGTTTCCTTTGTTTATTGGACTATCCACCCTGTTTAAGGGGAAACAACAAATCCAACAATATAAAAAAAGAATCCCAAATTGGATGTAATCCAACAATATAAAAACATCCACAAAGTCATAAATGAGTGGCCTATCAAATATAGGATCCAAGCATGAAAAGATGAGGGGGAGGGAGGGGGGGGGGGGAGGGGGGAGAAAAACAACCCCAAGTGAAGGTAAACTACTTAAATCAATCACGCTTCCACCTGAGATGCATCAAAAAGAAAAAAAAATGTAAGCCAATAACTAAAATACACGCCAAATAAATTAAATTAGAACACAAAAAAATCTACTAAATGAAAAAACAACTCATTAAATTCAAAAACCAAACCAATAGTTGTCTAGTACCACGGAGTAAATCTTAAAAGACAACAAATATTCCCGAAATTTGTTTTTTTTAAGTGAGAGAGAATATACCTTGAATATCAACACGGATTAACTGAAGTCGTCCCGCATGTCCCACTATAATAATTGTATGTAGTTTTCAAAATGTGACTTGATACAAAATAAAAAATACAGGTAGTCAATTAAAATTGCTATCAAATATTATATAGGGATATAAAATGAAATATACAATATTCATCAGTCAAAATCACTATCTCTAAAAATAAAGCTAAATTTTTTTTAAAAAATTGGACATAGTTTCCTTTGTTTATTGGACTATCCACCCTGTTTAAGGTGAAACAACAAATCCAACAATATAAAAATAGAATCCCAAAATGGATGTTGTCCAACAATATAAAAACATCCACAAAGTCATAAATGAGTGGCCTATCAAATATAGGATCCAAGCATTAAAAGATGAAGGGGAGGGGGGAGAGAGAAAAATAACCCCAAGTGAAGGTAAACTTCTTAAATCAATCACGCTTCCACCTGAGATGCATCAAAAAGAAAAAAAAATGTAAGCCAATAACTAAAATACACGCCAAATAAATTAAATTAGAACACAAAAAAATCTACTAAATGAAAAACAAACTCATTAAATTCAAAAACCAAATCAATAGTTGTGTAGTACCATGGAGTAAATCTCAAAAGACAAGAAATATTCCCGATTTTTTTTTTTTAATTGAGAGAGAATATACCTTGAATATCAACACGGATTAACTGAAGTCGTCCCGCATGTCCCACTATAATAATTGTATGTAGTTTTCAAAATGTGACTTGATACAAAATAAAAAATACAGGTAGTCAATTAAAATTGCTATCAAATATTATAAAGGGATATAAAATGAAATATACAATATTCATCAGTCAAAATCACTATCTCTAAAAAAAAGCTTCAATTTTTTTAAAAAATTGGACATAGTTTCCTTTGTTTATTGGACTATCCACCCTGTTGAAGGGGAAACAACAAATCCAACAATATAAAAATAGAATCCCAAATTGGATGTAATCCAACAATATAAAAACATCCACAAAGTCATAAATGAGTGGCCTATCAAATATAGGATCCAAGCATGAAAAGATGAGGGGGGGGGGGGGGAGAAAAACAACCCCAAGTGAAGGTAAACTACTTAAATCAATCACGCTTCCATCTGAGATGCATCAAAAAGAAAAAAAATAGTAAGCCAATAACTAAAATACACGCCAAATAAATTAAATTAGAACACAAAAAAAATCTACTAAATGAAAAAACAACTCATTAAGTTCAAAAACCAAATCAATAGTTGTGTAGTACCATGGAGTAAATCTCAAAAGACAAGAAATATTCCCGATTTTTTTTTTTTAATTGAGAGAGAATATACCTTGAATATCAACACGGATTAACTGAAGTCGTCCCGCATGTCCCACTATAATAATTGTATGTAGTTTTCAAAATGTGACTTGATAAAAAATAAAAAATACAGGTAGTCAATTAAAATTGCTATCAAATATTATAAAGGGATATAAAATGAAATATACAATATTCATCAGTCAAAATCACTATCTCTAAAAAAAAGCTTCAATTTTTTTAAAAAATTGGACATAGTTTCCTTTGTTTATTGGACTATCCACCCTGTTGAAGGGGAAACAACAAATCCAACAATATAAAAATAGAATCCCAAATTGGATGTAATCCAACAATATAAAAACATCCACAAAGTCATAAATGAGTGGCCTATCAAATATAGGATCCAAGCATGAAAAGATGAGGGGGGGGGGGGGGGGGGGAGAAAAACAACCCCAAGTGAAGGTAAACTACTTAAATCAATCACACTTCCACCTGAGATGCATCAAAAAGAAAAAAAATAGTAAGCCAATAACTAAAATACACGCCAAATAAATTAAATTAGAACACAAAAAAAATCTACTAAATGAAAAAACAACTCATTAAGTTCAAAAACCAAATCAATAGTTGTGTAGTACCATGGAGTAAATCTCAAAAGACAAGAAATATTCCCGATTTTTTTTTTTTAATTGAGAGAGAATATACCTTGAATATCAACACGGATTAACTGAAGTCGTCCCGCATGTCCCACTATAATAATTGTATGTAGTTTTCAAAATGTGACTTGATAAAAAATAAAAAATACAGGTAGTCAATTAAAATTGCTATCAAATATTATAAAGGGATATAAAATGAAATATACAATATTCATCAGTCAAAATCACTATCTCTAAAAAAAAGCTTCAATTTTTTTAAAAAATTGGACATAGTTTCCTTTGTTTATTGGACTATCCACCCTGTTGAAGGGGAAACAACAAATCCAACAATATAAAAATAGAATCCCAAATTGGATGTAATCCAACAATATAAAAACATCCACAAAGTCATAAATGAGTGGCCTATCAAATATAGGATCCAAGCATGAAAAGATGAGGGGGGGGGGGGGGGGGGGAGAAAAACAACCCCAAGTGAAGGTAAACTACTTAAATCAATCACACTTCCACCTGAGATGCATCAAAAAGAAAAAAAATAGTAAGCCAATAACTAAAATACACGCCAAATAAATTAAATTAGAACACAAAAAAAATCTACTAAATGAAAAAACAACTCATTAAGTTCAAAAACCAAATCAATAGTTGTCTAGTACCATGGAGTAAATCTCAAAAGACAACAAATATTCCCGAAATTTGTTTTTTTTAAAGTGAAAGAGAATATACCTTGAATATCAACCCGAATTAACTGAAGTCGTCCCGCATGTTCCACTATAATAATTGTATGTAGTTTTCAAAATGTGACTTGATACAAAACAAAAAATACAGGTAGTCAATTAAAATAGCTATGAAATATTATATAGGGATATAAAATGAAATATACAATATTCATCAGTCAAAATTACTGTCTCTAAAAAAAAGTGTCAATTTTTTTAAGAAATTGGGCATAATTTCCTTTGTTTATTGGACTATCCACCCTGTTTAAGGGGAAACAACAAATCCAACAATATAAAAAAAGAATCCCAAATTGGATGTAATCCAACATTATAAAAACATCCACAAAGTCATAAATGAGTGGCCTATCAAATATAGGATCCGAGCATGAAAAGATGAGGGGGAGGGGGGGGGGGGGGAGAAAAACAACCCCAAGTGAACGTAAACTACTTAAATCAATCACGCTTCCACCTGAGATGCATCAAAAAGAGAGAAAATAGTAAGCCAATAACTAAAATACACGCCAAATAAATTAAATTACAACACAAAAAAATCTACTAAGTGAAAAAATAACTCATTAAATTCAAAAACCAAATCAATAGTTGTGTAGTACCATGGAGTAAATCTCAAAAGACAACAAATATTCCCGAAATTTGTTTTTTTTAAGTGAGAGAGAATATACCTTGAATATCAACACGGATTAACTGAAGTCGTCCCGCATGTCCCACTATAATAATTGTATGTAGTTTTCAAAATGTGACTTGATACAAAACGAAAAATACAGGTAGTCAATTAAAATTGCTATCAAATATTATATAGGGATATAAAATGAAATATACAATATTCATCAGTCAAAATCACTGTCTCTAAAAAAAGTGTCAATTTTTTAAAAAAATTTGGCATAATTTCCTTTCTTTATTGGACTATCCACCCTGTTTAAGGGGAAACAACAAATCCAACAATATAAAAAAAGAATCCCAAATTGGATGTAATCCAACAATATAAAAACATCCACAAAGTCATAAATCAGTGGCCTATCAAATATAGGATCCAAGCATTAAAAGATGAAGGGGAGGGGGGGAGAGAGAAAAATAACCCTAAGTGAAGGTAAACTACTTAAATCAATCACGCTTCCACCTGAGATGCATCAAAAAGAAAAAAAATTGTAAGCCAATAACTAAAATACACGCCAAATAAATTAAATTAGAACACAAAAAAATCTACTAAATGAAAAAACAACTCATTAAATTCAAAAACCAAATCAATAGTTGTGTCGTACCATGGAGTAAATCTCAAAAGACAACAAATATTCCCGATTTTTTTTTTTTAATTGAGAGAAAATATACCTTGAATATCAACACGGATTAACTGAAGTCGTCCCGCATGTCCCACTATAATAATTGTATGTAGTTTTCAAAATGTGACTTGATACAAAATAAAAAATACAGGTAGTCAATTAAAATTGCTATCAAATATTATAAAGGGATATAAAATGAAATATACAATATTCATCAGTCAAAATCACTATCTCTAAAAAAAAGCTTCAATTTTTTTAAGAAATTGGACATAGTTTCCTTTGTTTATTGGACTATCCACCCTGTTGAAGGGGAAACAAGAAATCCAACAATATAAAAATAGAATCCCAAATTGGATGTAATCCAACAATATAAAAACATCCACAAAGTCATAAATGAATGGCCTATCAAATATAGGATCCAAGCATGAAAAGATGTGTGTGGGGGGGGGGGGGAGAAAAACAACCCCAAGTGAAGGTAAACTACTTAAATCAATCACGCTTCCACCTGAGATGCATCAAAAAGAAAAAAAATAGTAAGCCAATAACTAAAATACACGCCAAATAAATTAAATTAGAACACAATAAAAATCTACTAAATGAAAAAACAACTCATTAAGTTCAAAAACCAAATCAATAGTTGTCTAGTACCATGGAGTAAATCTCAAAAGACAACAAATATTCCCGAAATTTGTTTTTTTTTTAAAGTGAAAGAGAATATACCTTGAATATCAACCCGAATTAACTGAAGTCGTCCCGCATGTTCCACTATAATAATTGTATGTAGTTTTCAAAATGTGACTTGATACAAAACAAAAAATATAGGTAGTCAATTAAAAAAGCTATCAAATATTATATAGGGATATAAAATGAAATATACAATATTCATCAGTTAAAATTACTGTCTCTAAAAAAAAGTGTCAATTTTTTTAAGAAATTGGGCATAATTTCCTTTGTTTATTGGACTATCCACCCTGTTTAAGGGGAAACAACAAATCCAACAATATAGAAAAAGAATCCCAAATTGGATGAAATCCAACAATATAAAAACATCCACAAAGTCATAAATGAGTGGCCTATCAAATATAGGATCCAAGCATTAAAAGATGAAGGGGAGGGGGGGAGAGAGAAAAATAACCCCAAGTGAAGGTAAACTACTTAAATCAATCACGCTTCCACCTGAGATGCATAAAAAAAAAAGTAAGCCAATAACTAAAATACACGCCAAATAAATTAAATTAGAACACAAAAAAATCTACTAAATGAAAAAACAACTCATTAAATTCAAAAACCAAATCAATAGTTGTGTAGTACCATGGAGTAAATCTCAAAAGACAACAAATATTCCCGAAATTTGTTTTTTTTAAGTGAGAGAGAATATACCTTGAATATCAACACGGATTAACTGAAGTCGTCCTGCATGTCCCACTTTAATAATTGTATGTAGTTTTCAAAATGTGACTTGATACAAAACAAAAAATACAGGTAGTCAATTAAAATTGCGATCAAATATTATATAGGGATATAAAATGAAATACACAATATTCATCAGTCAAAATCACTATCTCTAAAAAAAAGCTTCAATTTTTTTAAAAAATTGGACATAGTTTCCTTTGTTTATTGGACTATCCACCCTGTTGAAGGGGAAACAACAAATCCAACAATATAAAAATAGAATCCCAAATTGGATGTAATCCAACAATATAAAAACATCCACAAAGTCATAAATGAGTGGCCTATCAAATATAGGATCCAAGCATGAAAAGATGAGGGGGGGGGGGGGGAGAAAAACAACCCCAAGTGAAGGTAAACTACTTAAATCAATCACGCTTCCATCTGAGATGCATCAAAAAGAAAAAAAATTGTAAGCCAATAACTAAAATACACGCCAAATAAATTAAATTAGAACACAAAAAAAATCTACTAAATGAAAAAACAACTCATTAAGTTCAAAAACCAAATCAATAGTTGTGTAGTACCATGGAGTAAATCTCAAAAGACAAGAAATATTCCCGATTTTTTTTTTTTAATTGAGAGAGAATATACCTTGAATATCAACACGGATTAACTGAAGTCGTCCCGCATGTCCCACTATAATAATTGTATGTAGTTTTCAAAATGTGACTTGATACAAAATAAAAAATACAGGTAGTCAATTAAAATTGCTATCAAATATTATAAAGGGATATAAAATGAAATATACAATATTCATCAGTCAAAATCACTATCTCTAAAAAAAAGCTTCAATTTTTTTAAGAAATTGGACATAGTTTCCTTTGTTTATTGGACTATCCACCCTGTTGAAGGGGAAACAAGAAATCCAACAATATAAAAATAGAATCCCAAATTGGATGTAATCCAACAATATAAAAACATCCACAAAGTCATAAATGAATGGCCTATCAAATATAGGATCCAAGCATGAAAAGATGTGTGTGGGGGGGGGGGGGGGGGGGGGAGAAAAACAACCCCAAGTGAAGGTAAACTACTTAAATCAATCACGCTTCCACCTGAGATGCATCAAAAAGAAAAAAAATAGTAAGCCAATAACTAAAATACACGCCAAATAAATTAAATTAGAACACAATAAAAATCTACTAAATGAAAAAACAACTCATTAAGTTCAAAAACCAAATCAATAGTTGTCTAGTACCATGGAGTAAATCTCAAAAGACAACAAATATTCCCGAAATTTGTTTTTTTTTTAAAGTGAAAGAGAATATACCTTGAATATCAACCCGAATTAACTGAAGTCGTCCCGCATGTTCCACTATAATAATTGTATGTAGTTTTCAAAATGTGACTTGATACAAAACAAAAAATATAGGTAGTCAATTAAAAAAGCTATCAAATATTATATAGGGATATAAAATGAAATATACAATATTCATCAGTTAAAATTACTGTCTCTAAAAAAAAGTGTCAATTTTTTTAAGAAATTGGGCATAATTTCCTTTGTTTATTGGACTATCCACCCTGTTTAAGGGGAAACAACAAATCCAACAATATAGAAAAAGAATCCCAAATTGGATGAAATCCAACAATATAAAAACATCCACAAAGTCATAAATGAGTGGCCTATCAAATATAGGATCCAAGCATTAAAAGATGAAGGGGAGGGGGGGAGAGAGAAAAATAACCCCAAGTGAAGGTAAACTACTTAAATCAATCACGCTTCCACCTGAGATGCATAAAAAAAAAAAGTAAGCCAATAACTAAAATACACGCCAAATAAATTAAATTAGAACACAAAAAAATCTACTAAATGAAAAAACAACTCATTAAATTCAAAAACCAAATCAATAGTTGTGTAGTACCATGGAGTAAATCTCAAAAGACAACAAATATTCCCGAAATTTGTTTTTTTTTAAGTGAGAGAGAATATACCTTGAATATCAACACGGATTAACTGAAGTCGTCCTGCATGTCCCACTTTAATAATTGTATGTAGTTTTCAAAATGTGACTTGATACAAAACAAAAAATACAGGTAGTCAATTAAAATTGCGATCAAATATTATATAGGGATATAAAATGAAATACACAATATTCATCAGTCAAAATCACTATCTCTAAAAAAAAGCTTCAATTTTTTTAAAAAATTGGACATAGTTTCCTTTGTTTATTGGACTATCCACCCTGTTGAAGGGGAAACAACAAATCCAACAATATAAAAATAGAATCCCAAATTGGATGTAATCCAACAATATAAAAACATCCACAAAGTCATAAATGAGTGGCCTATCAAATATAGGATCCAAGCATGAAAAGATGAGGGGGGGGGGGGGGGAGAAAAACAACCCCAAGTGAAGGTAAACTACTTAAATCAATCACGCTTCCATCTGAGATGCATCAAAAAGAAAAAAAATAGTAAGCCAATAACTAAAATACACGCCAAATAAATTAAATTAGAACACAAAAAAATCTACTAAATGAAAAAACAACTCATTAAATTCAAAAACCAAATCAATAGTTGTGTAGTACCATGGAGTAAATCTCAAAAGACAACAAATATTCCCGAAATTTGTTTTTTTTAAGTGAGAGAGAATATACCTTGAATATCAACACGGATTAACTGAAGTCGTCCTGCATGTCCCACTTTAATAATTGTATGTAGTTTTCAAAATGTGACTTGATACAAAACAAAAAATACAGGTAGTCAATTAAAATTGCGATCAAATATTATATAGGGATATAAAATGAAATACACAATATTCATCAGTCAAAATCACTATCTCTAAAAAAAAGCTTCAATTTTTTTAAAAAATTGGACATAGTTTCCTTTGTTTATTGGACTATCCACCCTGTTGAAGGGGAAACAACAAATCCAACAATATAAAAATAGAATCCCAAATTGGATGTAATCCAACAATATAAAAACATCCACAAAGTCATAAATGAGTGGCCTATCAAATATAGGATCCAAGCATGAAAAGATGAGGGGGGGGGGGGGAGAAAAACAACCCCAAGTGAAGGTAAACTACTTAAATCAATCACGCTTCCATCTGAGATGCATCAAAAAGAAAAAAAATAGTAAGCCAATAACTAAAATACACGCCAAATAAATTAAATTAGAACACAAAAAAAATCTACTAAATGAAAAAACAACTCATTAAGTTCAAAAACCAAATCAATAGTTGTGTAGTACCATGGAGTAAATCTCAAAAGACAAGAAATATTCCCGATTTTTTTTTTTTAATTGAGAGAGAATATACCTTGAATATCAACACGGATTAACTGAAGTCGTCCCGCATGTCCCACTATAATAATTGTATGTAGTTTTCAAAATGTGACTTGATACAAAATAAAAAATACAGGTAGTCAATTAAAATTGCTATCAAATATTATAAAGGGATATAAAATGAAATATACAATATTCATCAGTCAAAATCACTATCTCTAAAAAAAAGCTTCAATTTTTTTAAAAAATTGGACATAGTTTCCTTTGTTTATTGGACTATCCACCCTGTTGAAGGGGAAACAACAAATCCAACAATATAAAAATAGAATCCCAAATTGGATGTAATCCAACAATATAAAAACATCCACAAAGTCATAAATGAGTGGCCTATCAAATATAGGATCCAAGCATGAAAAGATGAGGGGGGGGGGGGGGGGGGGGAGAAAAACAACCCCAAGTGAAGGTAAACTACTTAAATCAATCACACTTCCACCTGAGATGCATCAAAAAGAAAAAAAATAGTAAGCCAATAACTAAAATACACGCCAAATAAATTAAATTAGAACACAAAAAAAATCTACTAAATGAAAAAACAACTCATTAAGTTCAAAAACCAAATCAATAGTTGTCTAGTACCATGGAGTAAATCTCAAAAGACAACAAATATTCCCGAAATTTGTTTTTTTTAAAGTGAAAGAGAATATACCTTGAATATCAACCCGAATTAACTGAAGTCGTCCCGCATGTTCCACTATAATAATTGTATGTAGTTTTCAAAATGTGACTTGATACAAAACAAAAAATACAGGTAGTCAATTAAAATAGCTATGAAATATTATATAGGGATATAAAATGAAATATACAATATTCATCAGTCAAAATTACTGTCTCTAAAAAAAAGTGTCAATTTTTTTAAGAAATTGGGCATAATTTCCTTTGTTTATTGGACTATCCACCCTGTTTAAGGGGAAACAACAAATCCAACAATATAAAAAAAGAATCCCAAATTGGATGTAATCCAACAATATAAAAACATCCACAAAGTCATAAATGAGTGGCCTATCAAATATAGGATCCGAGCATGAAAAGATGAGGGGGAGGGGGGGGGGGGGGAGAAAAACAACCCCAAGTGAACGTAAACTACTTAAATCAATCACGCTTCCACCTGAGATGCATCAAAAAGAGAGAAAATAGTAAGCCAATAACTAAAATACACGCCAAATAAATTAAATTACAACACAAAAAAATCTACTAAGTGAAAAAATAACTCATTAAATTCAAAAACCAAATCAATAGTTGTGTAGTACCATGGAGTAAATCTCAAAAGACAACAAATATTCCCGAAATTTGTTTTTTTTAAGTGAGAGAGAATATACCTTGAATATCAACACGGATTAACTGAAGTCGTCCCGCATGTCCCACTATAATAATTGTATGTAGTTTTCAAAATGTGACTTGATACAAAACGAAAAATACAGGTAGTCAATTAAAATTGCTATCAAATATTATATAGGGATATAAAATGAAATATACAATATTCATCAGTCAAAATCACTGTCTCTAAAAAAAGTGTCAATTTTTTAAAAAAATTTGGCATAATTTCCTTTCTTTATTGGACTATCCACCCTGTTTAAGGGGAAACAACAAATCCAACAATATAAAAAAAGAATCCCAAATTGGATGTAATCCAACAATATAAAAACATCCACAAAGTCATAAATCAGTGGCCTATCAAATATAGGATCCAAGCATTAAAAGATGAAGGGGAGGGGGGGAGAGAGAAAAATAACCCCAAGTGAAGGTAAACTACTTAAATCAATCACGCTTCCACCTGAGATGCATCAAAAAGAAAAAAAATTGTAAGCCAATAACTAAAATACACGCCAAATAAATTAAATTAGAACAAAAAAAAATCTACTAAATGAAAAAACAACTCATTAAATTCAAAAACCAAATCAATAGTTGTGTCGTACCATGGAGTAAATCTCAAAAGACAACAAATATTCCCGATTTTTTTTTTTAATTGAGAGAAAATATACCTTGAATATCAACACGGATTAACTGAAGTCGTCCCGCATGTCCCACTATAATAATTGTATGTAGTTTTCAAAATGTGACTTGATACAAAATAAAAAATACAGGTAGTCAATTAAAATTGCTATCAAATATTATAAAGGGATATAAAATGAAATATACAATATTCATCAGTCAAAATCACTATCTCTAAAAAAAAGCTTCAATTTTTTTAAGAAATTGGACATAGTTTCCTTTGTTTATTGGACTATCCACCCTGTTGAAGGGGAAACAAGAAATCCAACAATATAAAAATAGAATCCCAAATTGGATGTAATCCAACAATATAAAAACATCCACAAAGTCATAAATGAATGGCCTATCAAATATAGGATCCAAGCATGAAAAGATGTGTGTGGGGGGGGGGGGGGGGGGGAGAAAAACAACCCCAAGTGAAGGTAAACTACTTAAATCAATCACGCTTCCACCTGAGATGCATCAAAAAGATAAAAAATAGTAAGCCAATAACTAAAATACACGCCAAATAAATTAAATTAGAACACAATAAAAATCTACTAAATGAAAAAACAACTCATTAAGTTCAAAAACCAAATCAATAGTTGTCTAGTACCATGGAGTAAATCTCAAAAGACAACAAATATTCCCGAAATTTGTTTTTTTTTTAAAGTGAAAGAGAATATACCTTGAATATCAACCCGAATTAACTGAAGTCGTCCCGCATGTTCCACTATAATAATTGTATGTAGTTTTCAAAATGTGACTTGATACAAAACAAAAAATATAGGTAGTCAATTAAAAAAGCTATCAAATATTATATAGGGATATAAAATGAAATATACAATATTCATCAGTTAAAATTACTGTCTCTAAAAAAAAGTGTCAATTTTTTTAAGAAATTGGGCATAATTTCCTTTGTTTATTGGACTATCCACCCTGTTTAAGGGGAAACAACAAATCCAACAATATAGAAAAAGAATCCCAAATTGGATGAAATCCAACAATATAAAAACATCCACAAAGTCATAAATGAGTGGCCTATCAAATATAGGATCCAAGCATTAAAAGATGAAGGGGAGGGGGGGAGAGAGAAAAATAACCCCAAGTGAAGGTAAACTACTTAAATCAATCACGCTTCCACCTGAGATGCATAAAAAAAAAAGTAAGCCAATAACTAAAATACACGCCAAATAAATTAAATTAGAACACAAAAAAATCTACTAAATGAAAAAACAACTCATTAAATTCAAAAACCAAATCAATAGTTGTGTAGTACCATGGAGTAAATCTCAAAAGACAACAAATATTCCCGAAATTTGTTTTTTTTAAGTGAGAGAGAATATACCTTGAATATCAACACGGATTAACTGAAGTCGTCCTGCATGTCCCACTTTAATAATTGTATGTAGTTTTCAAAATGTGACTTGATACAAAACAAAAAATACAGGTAGTCAATTAAAATTTCTATCAAATATTTTATAGGGATATAAAATGAAATATACAATATTCATCTGTCAAAATCACTATCTCTAAAAAAAAGTGTCAATTTTTTTAAAAAATTGGACATTGTTTCCTTTGTTTATTGGACTATCCACCCTGTTTAAGGGGAAACAACAAATCCAACAATATAAAAAAAGAATCCCAAATTGGATGTAATCCAACAATATAAAAACATCCACAAAGTCATAAATGAGTGGCCTATCAAATATAGGATCCAAGCATGAAAAGATGAGGGGGAGGGAGGGGGGGGGGGGGGGAGAAAAACAACCCCAAGTGAAGGTAAACTACTTAAATCAATCACGCTTCCACCTGAGATGCATCAAAAAGAAAAAAAAATAGTAAGCCAATAACTAAAATACACGCCAAATAAATTAAATTAGAACACAAAAAAATCTACTAAATGAAAAAACAACTCATTAAGTTCAAAAACCAAATCAATAGTTGTCTAGTACCATGGAGTAAATCTCAAAAGACAACAAATATTCCCGAAATTTGTTTTTTTTAAGTGAGAGAGAATATACCTTGAATATCAACACGGATTAACTGAAGTCGTCCTGCATGTCCCACTTTAATAATTGTATGTAGTTTTCAAAATGTGACTTGATACAAAACAAAAAATACAGGTAGTCAATTAAAATTTCTATCAAATATTTTATAGGGATATAAAATGAAATATACAATATTCATCTGTCAAAATCACTATCTCTAAAAAAAAGTGTCAATTTTTTTAAAAAATTGGACATTGTTTCCTTTGTTTATTGGACTATCCACCCTGTTTAAGGGGAAACAACAAATCCAACAATATAAAAAAAGAATCCCAAATTGGATGTAATCCAACAATATAAAAACATCCACAAAGTCATAAATGAGTGGCCTATCAAATATAGGATCCAAGCATGAAAAGATGAGGGGGAGGGAGGGAGGGGGGGGAGAGAAAAACAACCCCAAGTGAAGGTAAACTACTTAAATCAATCACGCTTCCACCTGAGATGCATCAAAAAGAAAAAAAAATAGTAAGCCAATAACTAAAATACACGCCAAATAAATTAAATTAGAACACAAAAAAATCTACTAAATGAAAAAACAACTCATTAAGTTCAAAAACCAAATCAATAGTTGTCTAGTACCATGGAGTAAATCTCAAAAGACAACAAATATTCCCGAAATTTGTTTTTTTTAAAAGTGAAAGAGAATATACCTTGAATATCAACCCGAATTAACTGAAGTTGTCCCGCATGTTCCACTATAATAATTGTTTGTAGTTTTCAAAATGTGACTTGATACAAAACAAAAAATACAGGTAGTCAATTAAAATTGCTATCAAATATTATATAGGGATATAAAATGAAATATACAATATTCATCACTCAAAATCACTATCTCTAAAAATAAAGCTAAATTTTTTTAATAAAATTGGACATAGTTTCCTTTGTTTATTGGACTATCCACCCTGTTTAAGGGGAAACAACAAATCCAACAATATAAAAATAGAATCCCAAATTGGATGTTATCCAACAATATAAAAACATCCACAAAGTCATAAATGATTGGCCTATCAAATATAGGATCCAAGCATTAAAAGATGAAGGGGAGGGGGGAGAGAGAAAAATAACCCCAAGTGAAGGTAAACTACTTAAATCAATCACGCTTCCACCTGAGATGCATCAAAAAGAAAAAAAATTGTAAGCCAATAACTAAAATACACGCCAAATAAATTAAATTAGAACACAAAAAAATCTACTAAATGAAAAACAAACTCATTAAATTCAAAAACCAAATCAATAGTTGTGTAGTACCATGGAGTAAATCTCAAAAGACAACAAATATTCCCGATTTTTTTTTTTTAATTGAGAGAGAATATACCTTGAATATCAACACGGATTAACTGAAGTCGTCCCGCATGTCCCACTATAATAATTGTATGTAGTTTTCAAAATGTGACTTGATACGAAATAAAAAATACAGGTAGTCAATTAAAATTGCTATCAAATATTATAAAGGGATATAAAATGAAATATACAATATTCATCAGTCAAAATCACTATCTCTAAAAAAAAGGTTCAATTTTTTTAAAAAATTGGACATAGTTTCCTTTGTTTATTGGACTATCCACCCTGTTGAAGGGGAAACAACAAATCCAACAATATAAAAATAGAATCCCAAATTGGATGTAATCCAACAATATAAAAACATCCACAAAGTCATAAATGAGTGGCCTATCAAATATAGGATCCAAGCATGAAAAGATGAGGGGGGGGGGGGGGGGGAGAAAAACAACCCCAAGTGAAGGTAAACTACTTAAATCAATCACGCTTCCACCTGAGATGCATCAAAAAGAAAAAAAATAGTAAGCCAATAACTAAAATAGACGCCAAATAAATTAAATTAGAACACAAAAAAAATCTACTAAATGAAAAAACAACTCATTAAGTTCAAAAACCAAATCAATAGTTGTCTAGTACCATGGAGTAAATCTCAAAAGACAACAAATATTCCCGAAATTTTTTTTTTTTTAAAGTGAAAGAGAATATACCTTGAATATCAACCCGAATTAACTGAAGTCATCCCGCATGTTCCACTATAATAATTGTATGTAGTTTTCAAAATGTGACTTGATACAAAACAAAAAATACAGGTAGTCAATTAAAATAGCTATCAAATATTATATAGGGATATAAAATGAAATATACAATATTCATCAGTCAAAATTACTGTCTCTAAAAAAAAGTGTCAATTTTTTTATGAAATTGGGCATAATTTCCTTTGTTTATTGGACTATCCACCCTGTTTAAGGGGATACAACAAATCCAACAATATAGAAAAAGAATCCCAAATTGGATGAAATCCAACAATATAAAAACATCCACAAAGTCATAAATGAGTGGCCTATCAAATATAGGATCCAAGCATTAAAAGATGAAGGGGAGGGGGGGAGAGAGAAAAATAACCCCAAGTGAAGGTAAACTACTTAAATCAATCACACTTCCACCTGAGATGCATCAAAAAGAGAAAAAATAGTAAGCCAATAACTAAAATACACGCCAAATAAATTAAATTACAACACAAAAAAATCTACTAAGTGAAAAAACAACTCATTAAATTCAAAAACCAAATCAATAGTTGTGTAGTACCATGGAGTAAATCTGAAAAGACAACAAATATTCCCGAAATTTGTTTTTTTTAAGTGAGAGAGAATATACCTTGAATATCAACACGGATTAACTGAAGTCGTCCCGCATGTCCCACTATAATAATTGTATGTAGTTTTCAAAATGTGACTTGATACAAAATGAAAAATACAGTTAGTCAATTAAAATTGCTATCAAATATTATATAGGGATATAAAATGAAATATACAATATTCATCAGTCAAAATCACTGTCTCTAAAAAAAGTGTCAATTTTTTAAAAAAATTGGGCATAATTTCCTTTCTTTATTGGACTATCCACCCTGTTTAAGGGGAAACAACAAATCCAACAATATAAAAAAAGAATCCCAAATTGGATGTAATCCAACAATATAAAAACATCCACAAAGTCATAAATGAGTGGCCTATCAAATATAGGATCCAAGCATCAAAAGATGAAGGGGAGGGGGGGAGAGAGAAAAATAACCCCAAGTGAAGGTAAACTACTTAAATCAATCACGCTTCCACCTGAGATGCATCAAAAAGAAAAAAAATTGTAAGCCAATAACTAAAATACACGCCAAATAAATTAAATTAGAACACAAAAAAATCTACTAAATGAAAAACCAACTCATTAAATTCAAAAACCAAATCAATAGTTGTGTAGTACCATGGAGTAAATCTCAAAAGACAACAAATATTCCTGATTTTTTTTTTTTAATTGAGAGAGAATATACCTTGAATATCAACACGGATTAACTGAAGTCGTCCCGCATGTCCCACTATAATAATTGTATGTAGTTTTCAAAATGTGACTTGATACAAAATAAAAAATACAGGTAGTCAATTAAAATTGCTATCAAATATTATAAAGGGATATAAAATGAAATATACAATATTCATCAGTCAAAATCACTATCTCTAAAAAAAAGCTTCAATTTTTTTAAGAAATTGGACATAGTTTCCTTTGTTTATTGGACTATCCACCCTGTTGAAGGGGAAACAACAAATCCAACAATATAAAAATAGAATCCCAAATTGGATGTAATCCAACAATATAAAAACATCCACAAAGTCATAAATGAGTGGCCTATCAAATATAGGATCCAAGCATGAAAAGATGGGGGGGGGGGGGGAGAAAAACAACCCCAAGTGAAGGTAAACTACTTAAATCAATCACGCTTCCACCTGAGATGCATCAAAAAGAAAAAAAATAGTAAGCCAATAACTAAAATACACGCCAAATAAATTAAATTAGAACACAAAAAAAATCTACTAAATGAAAAAACAACTCATTAAGTTCAAAAACCAAATCAATAGTTGTCTAGTACCATGGAGTAAATCTCAAAAGACAACAAATATTCCCGAAATTTGTTTTTTTTTAAAATGAAAGAGAATATACCTTGAATATCAACCCGAATTAACTGAAGTCGTCCCGCATGTTCCACTATAATAATTGTATGTAGTTTTCAAAATGGGACTTGATACAAAACAAAAAATACAGGTAGTCAATTAAAATTGCTATCAAATATTATATAGGGATATAAAATGAAATATACAATATTCATCAGTCAAAATCACTATCTCTAAAAATAAAGCTAAATTTTTTTTAAAAAATTGGACATAGTTTCCTTTGTTTATTGGACTATCCACCCTGTTTAAGGGGAAACAACAAATCCAACAATATAAAAATAGAATCCCAAATTGGATGTTATCCAACAATATAAAAACATCCACAAAGTCATAAATGAGTGGCCTATCAAATATAGGATCCAAGCATTAAAAGATGAAGGGGAGGGGGGAGAGAGAAAAATAACCCCAAGTGAAGGTAAACTACTTAAATCAATCACGCTTCCACCTGAGATGCATCAAAAAGAAAAAAAATTGTAAGCCAATAACTAAAATACACGCCAAATAAATTAAATTAGAACACAAAAAAATCTACTAAATGAAAAACAAACTCATTAAATTCAAAAACCAAATCAATAGTTGTGTAGTACCATGGAGTAAATCTCAAAAGACAACAAATATTCCCGATTTTTTTTTTTAATTGAGAGAGAATATACCTTGAATATCAACACGGATTAACTGAAGTCGTCCCGCATGTCCCACTATAATAATTGTATGTAGTTTTCAAAATGTGACTTGATACAAAATAAAAAATACAGGTAGTCAATTAAAATTGCTATCAAATATTATAAAGGGATATAAAATGAAATATACAATATTCATCAGTCAAAATCACTATCTCTAAAAAAAAGCTTCTATTTTTTTAAAAAATTGGACATAGTTTCCTTTGTTTATTGGACTATCCACTCTGTTGAAGGGGAAACAACAAATCCAACAATATAAAAATAGAATCCCAAATTGGATGTAATCCAACAATATAAAAACATCCACAAAGTCATAAATGAGTGGCCTATCAAATATAGGATCCAAGCATGAAAAGATGAGGGGGGGGGGGGGGGGAGAAAAACAACCCCAAGTGAAGGTAAACTACTTAAATCAATCACGCTTCCACCTGAGATGCATCAAAAAGAAAAAAAATAGTAAGCCAATAACTAAAATAGACGCCAAATAAATTAAATTAGAACACAAAAAAAATCTACTAAATGAAAAAACAACTCATTAAGTTCAAAACCAAATCAATAGTTGTCTAGTACCATGGAGTAAATCTCAAAAGACAACAAATATTCCCGAAATTTGTTTTTTTTTTAAAGTGAAAGAGAATATACCTTGAATATCAACCCGAATTAACTGAAGTCGTCCCGCATGTTCCACTATAATAATTGTATGTAGTTTTCAAAATGTGACTTGATACAAAACAAAAAATACAGGTAGTCAATTAAAATAGCTATCAAATATTATATAGGGATATAAAATGAAATATACAATATTCATCAGTCAAAATTACTGTCTCTAAAAAAAAGTGTCAATTTTTTTAAGAAATTGGGCATAATTTCCTTTGTTTATTGGACTATCCACCCTGTTTAAGAGGATACAACAAATCCAACAATATAGAAAAAGAATCCCAAATTGGATGAAATCCAACAATATAAAAACATCCACAAAGTCATAAATGAGTGGCCTATCAAATATAGGATCCAAGCATTAAAAGATGAAGGGGAGGGGGGGAGAGAGAAAAATAACCCCAAGTGAAGGTAAACTACTTAAATCAATCACGCTTCCACCTGAGATGCATCAAAAAGAAAAAAAATTGTAAGCCAATAACTAAAATACACGCCAAATAAATTAAATTAGAACACAAAAAAATCTACTAAATGAAAAACCAACTCATTAAATTCAAAAACCAAATCAATAGTTGTGTAGTACCATGGAGTAAATCTCAAAAGACAACAAATATTCCTGATTTTTTTTTTTTTAATTGAGAGAGAATATACCTTGAATATCAACACGGATTAACTGAAGTCGTCCCGCATGTCCCACTATAATAATTGTATGTAGTTTTCAAAATGTGACTTGATACAAAACAAAAAATACAGGTAGTCAATTAAAATAGCTATCAAATATTATATAGGGATATAAAATTAAATATACAATATTCATCAGTCAAAATCACTGTCTCTAAAAAAAGTGTCAATTTTTTAAAAAAATTGGGCATAATTCCCTTTCTTTATTGGACTATCCACCCTGTTTAAGGGGAAACAACAAATCCAACAATATAAAAAAAGAATCCCAAATTGGATGTAATCCAACAATATAAAAACATCCACAAAGTCATAAATGAGTGGCCTATCAAATATAGGATCCAAGCATTAAAAGATGAAGGGGAGGGGGGGAGAGAGAAAAATAACCCCAAGTGAAGGTAAACTACTTAAATCAATCACGCTTCCACCTGAGAAAGAGAAAAAATAGTAAGCCAATAACTAAAATACACGCCAAATAAATTAAATTACAACACAAAAACATCTACTAAGTGAAAAAACAACTCATTAAATTCAAAAACCAAATCAATAGTTGTGTAGTACCATGGAGTAAATCTCAAAAGACAACAAATATTCCCGAAATTTCTTTTTTTTAAGTGAGAGAGAATATACCTTGAATATCAACACGGATTAACTGAAGTCGTCCCGCATGTCCCACTATAATAATTGTATGTAGTTTTCAAAATGTGACTTGATACAAAACGAAAAATACAGGTAGTCAATTAAAATTGCTATCAAATATTATATAGGGATATAAAATGAAATATACAATATTCATCAGTCAAAATCACTGTCTCTAAAAAAAGTGTCAATTTTTTAAAAAAATTGGGCATAATTTCCTTTCTTTATTGGACTATCCACCCTGTTTAAGGGGAAACAACAAATCCAACAATATAAAAAAAGAATCCCAAATTGGATGTAATCCAACAATATAAAAACATCCACAAAGTCATAAATGAGTGGCCTATCAAATATAGGATCCAAGCATTAAAAGATGAAGGGGAGGGGGGGAGAGAGAAAAATAACCCCAAGTGAAGGTAAACTACTTAAATCAATCACGCTTCCACCTGAGATGCATCAAAAAGAAAAAAAATTGTAAGCCAATAACTAAAATACACGCCAAATAAATTAAATTAGAACACAAAAAAATCTACTAAATGAAAAAACAACTCATTAAATTCAAAAACCAAATCAATAGTTGTGTAGTACCATGGAGTAAATCTCAAAAGACAACAAATATTCCTGATTTTTTTTTTTTAATTGAGAGAGAATATACCTTGAATATCAACACGGATTAACTGAAGTCGTCCCGCATGTCCCACTATAATAATTGTATGTAGTTTTCAAAATGTGACTTGATACAAAATAAAAAATACAGGTAGTCAATTAAAATTGCTATCAAATATTATAAAGGGATATAAAATGAAATATACAATATTCATCAGTCAAAATCACTATCTCTAAAAAAAAGCTTCAATTTTTTTAAGAAATTGGACATAGTTTCCTTTGTTTATTGGACTATCCACCTTGTTGAAGGGGAAACAACAAATCCAACAATATAAAAATAGAATCCCAAATTGGATGTAATCCAACAATATAAAAACATCCACAAAGTCATAAATGAGTGGCCTATCAAATATAGGATCCAAGCATGAAAAGATGGGAGGGGGGGGGGGGGGGGGAGAAAAACAACCCCAAGTGAAGGTAAACTACTTAAATCAATCACGCTTCCACCTGAGATGCATCAAAAAGAAAAAAAATTGTAAGCCAATAACTAAAATACACGCCAAATAAATTAAATTAGAACACAAAAAAAATCTACTAAATGAAAAAACAACTCATTAAGTTCAAAAACCAAATCAATAGTTGTCTAGTACCATGGAGTAAATCTCAAAAGACAACAAATATTCCCGAAATTTGTTTTTTTTTTAAATGAAAGAGAATATACCTTGAATATCAACCCGAATTAACTGAAGTCGTCCCGCATGTTCCACTATAATAATTGTATGTAGTTTTCAAAATGTGACTTGATACAAAACAAAAAATACAGGTAGTCAATTAAAATAGCTATCAAATATTATATAGGGATATAAAATGAAATATACAATATTCATCAGTTAAAATTACTGTCTCTAAAAAAAAGTGTCAATTTTTTTAAGAAATTGGGCATAATTTCCTTTGTTTATTGGACTATCCACCCTGTTTAAGGGGAAACAACAAATCCAACAATATAGAAAAAGAATCCCAAATTGGATGAAATCCAACAATATAAAAACATCCACAAAGTCATAAATGAGTGGCCTATCAAATATAGGATCCAAGCATTAAAAGATGAAGGGGAGGGGGGGAGAGAGAAAAATAACCCCAAGTGAAGGTAAACTACTTAAATCAATCACGCTTCCACCTGAGATGCATAAAAAAAAAAAGTAAGCCAATAACTAAAATACACGCCAAATAAATTAAATTAGAACACAAAAAAATCTACTAAATGAAAAAAACACTCATTAAATTCAAAAACCAAATCAATAGTTGTGTAGTACCATGGAGTAAATCTCAAAAGACAACAAATATTCCCGAAATTTGTTTTTTTTAAGTGAGAGAGAATATACCTTGAATATCAACACGGATTAACTGAAGTCGTCCTGCATGTCCCACTTTAATAATTGTATGTAGTTTTCAAAATGTGACTTGATACAAAACAAAAAATACAGGTAGTCAATTAAAATTTCTATCAAATATTATATAGGGATATAAAATGAAATATACAATATTCATCTGTCAAAATCACTATCTCTAAAAAAAAGTGTCAATTTTTTTAAAAAATTTGACATAGTTTCCTTTGTTTATTGGACTATCCACCCTGTTTAAGGGGAAACAACAAATCCAACAATATAAAAAAAGAATCCCAAATTGGATGTAATCCAACAATATAAAAACATCCACAAAGTCATAAATGAGTGGCCTATCAAATATAGGATCCAAGCATGAAAAGATGAGGGGGAGGGAGGGGGGGGGGGGGGGGGGCGAGAAAAACAACCCCAAGTGAAGGTAAACTACTTAAATCAATCACGCTTCCACCTGAGATGCATCAAAAAGAAAAAAAATAGTAAGCCAATAACTAAAATACACGCCAAATAAATTAAATTAGAACACAAAAAAATCTACTAAATGAAAAAACAACTCATTAAATTCAAAAACCAAATCAATAGTTGTCTAGTACCATGGAGTAAATCTTAAAAGACAACAAATATTCCCGAAATTTGTTTTTTTTAAGTGAGAGAGAATATACCTTGAATATCAACACGGATTAACTGAAGTCGTCCCGCATGTCCCACTATAATAATTGTATGTAGTTTTCAAAATGTGACTTGATAAAAAATAAAAAATACAGGTAGTCAATTAAAATTGCTATCAAATATTATATAGGGATATAAAATGAAATATACAATATTCATCAGTCAAAATCACTATCTCTAAAAATAAAGCTAAATTTTTTTTAAAAAATTGGACATAGTTTCCTTTGTTTTTTGGACTATCCACCCTGTTTAAGGGGAAACAACAAATCCAACAATATAAAAATAGAATCCCAAATTGGATGTTATCCAACAATATAAAAACATCCACAAAGTCATAAATGAGTGGCCTATCAAATATAGGATCCAAGCATTAAAAGATGAAGGGGAGGGGGGAGAGAGAAAAATAACCCCAAGTGAAGGTAAACTACTTAAATCAATCACGCTTCCACCTGAGATGCATCAAAAAGAAAAAAAATTGTAAGCCAATAACTAAAATACACGCCAAATAAATTAAATTAAAACACAAAAAAATCTACTAAATGAAAAACAAACTCATTAAATTCAAAAACCAAATCAATAGTTGTGTAGTACCATGGAGTAAATCTCAAAAGACAACAAATATTCCCGATTTTTTTTTTAATTGAGAGAGAATATACCTTGAATATCAACACGGATTAAATGAAGTCGTCCCGCATGTCCCACTATAATAATTGTATGTAGTTTTCAAAATGTGACTTGATACAAAATAAAAAATACAGGTAGTCAATTAAAATTGCTATCAAATATTATAAAGGGATATAAATAGAAATATACAATATTCATCAGTCAAAATCACTATCTCTAAAAAAAAGCTTCTATTTTTTTAAAAAATTGGACATAGTTTCCTTTGTTTATTGGACTATCCACCCTGTTGAAGGGGAAACAACAAATCCAACAATATAAAAATAGAATCCCAAATTGGATGTAATCCAACAATATAAAAACATCCACAAAGTCATAAATGAGTGGCCTATCAAATATAGGATCCAAGCATGAAAAGATGAGGGGGGGGGGGGGGGGGAGAAAAACAACCCCAAGTGAAGGTAAACTACTTAAATCAATCACGCTTCCACCTGAGATGCATCAAAAAGAAAAAAAATAGTAAGCCAATAACTAAAATAGACGCCAAATAAATTAAATTAGAACACAAAAAAAATCTACTAAATGAAAAAACAACTCATTAAGTTCAAAAACCAAATCAATAGTTGTCTAGTACCATGGAGTAAATCTCAAAAGACAACAAATATTCCCGAAATTTGTTTTTTTTTTTAAAGTGAAAGAGAATATACCTTGAATATCAACCCGAATTAACTGAAGTCGTCCCGCATGTTCCACTATAATAATTGTATGTAGTTTTCAAAATGTGACTTGATACAAAACAAAAAATACAGGTAGTCAATTAAAATAGCTATCAAATATTATATAGGGATATAAAATGAAATATACAATATTCATCAGTCAAAATTACTGTCTCTAAAAAAAAGTGTCAATTGTTTTAAGAAATTGGGCATAATTTCCTTTGTTTATTGGACTATCCACCCTGTTTAAGAGGATACAACAAATCCAACAATATAGAAAAAGAATCCCAAATTGGATGAAATCCAACAATATAAAAACATCCACAAAGTCATAAATGAGTGGCCTATCAAATATAGGATCCAAGCATTAAAAGATGAAGGGGAGGGGGGGAGAGAGAAAAATAACCCCAAGTGAAGGTAAACTACTTAAATCAATCACGCTTCCACCTGAGATGCATAAAAAAAAAAAAGTAAGCCAATAACTAAAATACACGCCAAATAAATTAAATTAGAACACAAAAAAATCTACTAAATGAAAAAACAACTCATTAAATTCAAAAACCAAATCAATAGTTGTGTAGTACCATGGAGTAAATCTCAAAAGACAACAAATATTCCCGAAATTTGTTTTTTTTTTAGTGAGAGAGAATATACCTTGAATATCAACACGGATTAACTGAAGTCGTCCTGCATGTCCCACTATAATAATTGTATGTAGTTTTCAAAATGTGACTTGATACAAAACAAAAAATACAGGTAGTCAATTAAAATTGC
The DNA here is from genome assembly GCA_949130495.1 of Sambucus nigra. Lineage (NCBI taxonomy): Eukaryota > Viridiplantae > Streptophyta > Magnoliopsida > Dipsacales > Adoxaceae > Sambucus > Sambucus nigra. Next base: position 21,940,036 of record OX422216.1, read on the forward strand.
TATCAAATATTATATAGGGATGTAAAATGAAATATTCAATATTCATCTGTCAAAATCACTATTTCTAAAAAAAAGTGTCAATTTTTTTAAAAAATTGGACATTGTTTCCTTTGTTTATTGGACTATCCACCTTGTTTAAGGGGAAACAACAAATCCAACAATATAAAAAAAGAATCCCAAATTGGGGATGTAATCCAACAATATAAAAACATCCACAATGTCATAAATGAGTGGCCTATCAAATATAGGATCCAAGCATGAAAAGATGAGGGGGAGGGAGGGGGGGGGGGGGGGGGAGAAAAACAACCCCAAGTGAAGGTAAACTACTTAAATCAATCACGCTTCCACCTGAGATGCATCAAAAAGAAAAAAAATAGTAAGCCAATAACTAAAATACAAGCCAAATAAATTAAATTAGAACACAAAAAAATCTACTAAATGAAAAAACAACTCATTAAATTCAAAAACCAAATCAATAGTTGTGTAGTACCATGGAGTAAATCTCAAAAGACAACAAATATTCCCGAAATTTGTTTTTTTTAAGTGTGAGAGAATATACCTTGAATATCAACACGGATTAACTGAAGTCGTCCCGCATGTCCCACTATAATAATTGTATGTAGTTTTCAAAATGTGACTTGATACAAAATATAAAATACAGGTAGTCAATTAAAATTGCTATCAAATATTATATAGGGATATAAAATGAAATATACAATATTCATCAGTCAAAATCACTATCTCTAAAAATAAAGCAAAATTTTTTTTTAAAAATTGGACATAGTTTCCTTTGTTTATTGGACTATCCACCCTGTTTAAGGGGAAACAACAAATCCAACAATATAAAAATAGAATCCCAAATTGGATGTAATCCAACAATATAAAAACATCCACAAAGTCATAAATGAGTGGCCTATCAAATATAGGATCCAAGCATGAAAAGATGAGGGGGAGGGGGGAGGGGGTGGGGGGGGAGAAAAACAACCCCAAGTGAAGGTAAACTACTTAAATCAATCACGCTTCCACCTGAGATGCATCAAAAAGAAAAAAAATAGTAAGCCAATAACTAAAATACACGCCAAATAAATTAAATTAGAACACAAAAAAATCTATTAAATGAAAAAACAACTCATTAAGTTCAAAAACCAAATCAATAGTTGTCTAGTACCATGGAGTAAATCTCAAAAGACAACAAATATTCCCGAAATTTGTTTTTTTTTAAAGTGAGAGAGAATATACCTTGAATATCAACCCGAATTAACTGAAGTCGTCCCGCATGTTCCACTATAATAATTGTATGTAGTTTTCAAAATGTGACTTGATACAAAACAAAAAATACAGGTAGTCAATTAAAATAGCAATCAAATATTATATAGGGATATAAAATGAAATATACAATATTCATCAGTCAAAATTACTGTCTCTAAAAAAAAGTTTCAATTTTTTAAAAAAATTGGGCATAATTTCCTTTATTTATTGGACTATCCACCCTGTTTAAGGGGAAACAACAAATCCAACAATACAGAAAAAGAATCCCAAATTGGATGAAATCCAACAATATAAAAACATCCACAAAGTCATAAATGAGTGGCCTATCAAATATAGGATCCAAGCATTAAAAGATGAAGGGGAGTGGGGGACAGAGAAAAATAACCCCAAGTGAAGGTAAACTACTTAAATCAATCACGCTTCCACCTGAGATGCATCAAAAAGAAAAAAAAATAGTAAGCCAATAACATAAATACACGCCAAATAAATTAAATTAGAACACAAAAAAATCTACTAAATGAAAAAACAACTCATTAAATTCAAAAACCAAATCAATAGTTGTGTAGTACCATGGAGTAAATCTCAAAAGACAACAAATATTCCCGAAATTTATTTTTTTTAAGTGAGAGAGAATATACCTTGAATATCAACACGGATTAACTGAAGTCGTCCCGCATGTCCCACTATAATAATTGTATGTAGTTTTCAAAATGTGACTTGATACAAAACAAAAAATACAGGTAGTCAATTAAAATAGCTATCAAATATTATATAGGGATATAAAATGAAATATACAATATTCAACAGTCAAAATCACTGTCTCTAAAAAAAAGCGTCAATTTTTTAAAAAAATTGGGCATAGTTTCCTTTGTTTATTGGACTATCCACCCTGTTTAAGGGGAAACAATAAATCCAACAATATAAAAATAGAATCCCAAATTGGATGTAATCCAACAATAAAAAAACATCCACAAAGTCATAAATGAGTGGCCTATCAAATATAGGATCCAAGCATGAAAAGTTGAGGGGGAGGGGGGGGGGGGGGGGGGGAGAAAAACAACCCCAAGTGAAGGTAAACTACTTAAATCAATCACGCTTCCACCTGAGATGCATCAAAAAGAAAAAAAATAGTAAGCCAATAACTAAAATACACGCCAAATAAATTAAATTAGAACACAAAAAAATCTACTAAATGAAAAAACAACTCATTAAATTCAAAAACCAAATCAATAGTTGTCTAGTACGATGGAGTTAATCTCAAAAGACAACAAATATTCCGAAAATTTGTTTTTTTTTAAAGTGAGAGAGAATATACCTTGAATATCAACCCGAATTAACTGAAGTCGTCCCGCATGTTCCACTATAATAATTGTATGTAGTTTTCAAAATGTGACTTGATACAAAACAAAAAATACAGGTAGTCAATTTAAATAGCTATCAAATATTATATAGGGATATAAAATGAAATATACAATATTCATCAGTCAAAATCACTCTCTCTAAAAAAAAGTGTCAATTTGTATAAAAAATTGGGCATAATTTCCTTTGTTTATTGGACTATCCACCCTGTTTAAGGGGAAACAACAAATCCAACAATATAAAAAAAGAATCCCAAATTGGATGTAATCCAACAATATAAAAACATCCTCAAAGTCATAAATGAGTGGCCTATCAAATATAGGATCCAAGCATTCAAAGATAAAGGGGTGGGGGGGGGGGGAGAGAGAAAAATAACCCCAAGTGAAGGTTAACTACTTAAATCAATCACGCTTCCACCTGAGATGCATCAAAAAGAAAAAAAAATAGTAAGCCAATAACTGAAATACACGCGAAATAAATTAAATTAGAACACAAAAAAATTTACTAAATGAAAAAACAACTCATTAAATTCAAAAACCAAATCAATAGTATTCTAGTACCATGAAGTAAATCTCAAAAGACAACAAATATTCCCGAAATTTGGTTTGTTTAAAGTGAGAGAGAATATACCTTCAATATCAACAGGAATTAACTGAAGTCGTCCCGCATGTTCCACTATAATAATTGTATGTAGTTTTCAAAATGTGACTTGATACAAAATAAAAAATACAGGTAGTCAATTAAAATTGCTATCAAATATTATATAGGGATATAAAATGAAATATTCAATATTCATCAGTCAAAATCACTGTCTCTAAAAAAAGTGTCAATTTTTTTAAAAAATTGGGCATAATTTCCTTTGTTTATTGGACTATCCACCCTGTTTAAGGGGAAACAACAAATCCAACAATATAGAAAAAGAATCCCAAATTGGATGTAATCCAACAATATAAAAACATCCACAAAGTAATAAATGAGTGGCCTATCAAATATAGGATCCAAGCGTTAAAAGATGAAGGGGAGGGGGGGAGAGAGAAAAATAACCCCAAGTGAAGGTAAACTACTTAAATTAATCACGCTTCCACCTGAGATGCATCAAAAAGAAAAAAAATAGTTAGCCAATAACTAAAATACACGCCAAATAAATTAAACTAGAACACAAAAAAATCTACTAAATGAAAAAACAACTCATTAAATTCAAAAACCAAATCAATAGTTGTGTAGTACCAAGGAGTAAATCTCAAAAGACAAATAATATTCCCGAAATTTCTTTTTCTTAAGTGAGAGAGAATATACCTTGATTATCAACACGGATTAACTGAAGTCGTCCCGCATGTTCCACTATAATAATTGTATGTAGTTTTCAAAATGTGACTAGATACAAAACAAAAAAATACAGGTAGTCAATTAAAATAGCTATCAAATATTATATAGGGATATAAAATGAAATATACAATATTCAACAGTCAAAATCACTGTCTCTAAAAAAAAGTGTCAATTTTTTTAAAAAATTGGGCTTAATTTCCTTTGTTTATTGGACTTTCCACCCTGTTTAAGGGGAAACAACAAATCCAACAATATAAAAAAAGAATCCCAAATTGGATGTAATCCAACAATATAAAAACATCCACAAAGTCATAAATGAGTGGCCTATCAAATATAGGATCCAAGCATTAAAAGATGAAGGGGAGTGGGGGACATAGAAAAATAACCCCAAGTGAAGGTAAACTACTTAAATCAATCACGCTTCCACCTGAGATGCATCAAAAAGAAAAAAAAATAGTAAACCAATAACATAAATACACGCCAAATAAATTAAATTAGAACACAAAAAAATCTACTAAATGAAAAAACAACTCATTAAATTCAAAAACCAAATCAATAGTTGTGTAGTACCATGGAGTAAATCTCAAAAGACAACAAATATTCCCGAAATTTATTTTTTTTAAGTGAGAGAGAATATACCTTGAATATCAACACGGATTAACTGAAGTCGTCCCGCATGTCCCACTATAATAATTGTATGTAGTTTTCAAAATGTGACTTGATACAAAACAAAAAATACAGGTAGTCAATTAAAATTGCTATCAAATATTATATAGGGATATAAAATGAAATATACAATATTCATCAGTCAAAATCACTATCTCTAAAAAAAAGCGTCAATTTTTTAAAAAAAGTTGGACATAGTTTCCTTTGTTTATTGGACTATCCACCCTGTTTAAGGGGAAACAATAAATCCAACAATATAAAAATAGAATCCCAAATTGGATGTAATCCAACAATAAAAAAACATCCACAAAGTCATAAATGAGTGGCCTATCAAATATAGGATCCAAGCATGAAAAGTTGAGGGGGAGGGGGGGGGAGAAAAACAACCCCAAGTGAAGGTAAACTACTTAAATCAATCACGCTTCCACCTGAGATGCATCAAAAAGAAAAAAAATAGTAACCCAATAACTAAAATACACGCCAAATAAATTAAATTAGAACACAAAAAAAATCTACTAAATGAAAAAACAACTCATTAAATTCAAAAACCAAATCAATAGTTGTCTAGTACGATGGAGTTAATCTCAAAAGACAACAAATATTCCGGAAATTTGTTTTTTTTAAAGTGAGAGAGAATATACCTTGAATATCAACCCGAATTAACTGAAGTCGTCCCGCATGTTCCACTATAATAATTGTATGTAGTTTTCAAAATGTGACTTGATACAAAACAAAAAATACAGGTAGTCAATTTAAATAGCTATCAAATATTATATAGGGATATAAAATGAAATATACAATATTCATCAGTCAAAATCACTCTCTCTAAAAAAAAGTGTCAATTTGTATAAAAAATTGGGCATAATTTCCTTTGTTTATTGGACTATCCACCCTGTTTAAGGGGAAACAACAAATCCAACAATATAAAAAAAGAATCCCAAATTGGATGTAATCCAACAATATAAAAACATCCTCAAAGTCATAAATGAGTGGCCTATCAAATATAGGATCCAAGCATTCAAAGATAAAGGGGTGGGGGGGGGGGGGGAGAGAGAAAAATAACCCCAAGTGAAGGTTAACTACTTAAATCAATCACGCTTCCACCTGAGATGCATCAAAAAGAAAAAAAAAATAGTAAGCCAATAACTGAAATACACGCGAAATAAATTAAATTAGAACACAAAAAAATTTACTAAATGAAAAAACAACTCATTAAATTCAAAAACCAAATCAATAGTATTCTAGTACCATGAAGTAAATCTCAAAAGACAACAAATATTCCCGAAATTTGGTTTGTTTAAAGTGAGAGAGAATATACCTTCAATATCAACAGGAATTAACTGAAGTCGTCCCGCATGTTCCACTATAATAATTGTATGTAGTTTTCAAAATGTGACTTGATACAAAATAAAAAATACAGGTAGTCAATTAAAATTGCTATCAAATATTATATAGGGATATAAAATGAAATATTCAATATTCATCAGTCAAAATCACTGTCTCTAAAAAATGTGTCAATTTTTTTAAAAAATTGGGCATAATTTCCTTTGTTTATTGGACTATCCACCCTGTTTAAGGGGAAACAACAAATCCAACAATATAGAAAAAGAATCCCAAATTGGATGTAATCCAACAATATAAAAACATCCACAAAGTAATAAATGAGTGGCCTATCAAATATAGGATCCAAGCGTTAAAAGATGAAGGGGAGGGGGGGAGAGAGAAAAATAACCCCAAGTGAAGGTAAACTACTTAAATTAATCACGCTTCCACCTGAGATGCATCAAAAAGAAAAAAAATAGTTAGCCAATAACTAAAATACACGCCAAATAAATTAAACTAGAACACAAAAAAATCTACTAAATGAAAAAACAACTCATTAAATTCAAAAACCAAATCAATAGTTGTGTAGTACCAAGGAGTAAATCTCAAAAGACAAATAATATTCCCGAAATTTCTTTTTCTTAAGTGAGAGAGAATATACCTTGAATATCAACACGGATTAACTGAAGTCGTCCCGCATGTTCCACTATAATAATTGTATGTAGTTTTCAAAATGTGACTAGATACAAAACAAAAAAATACAGGTAGTCAATTAAAATAGCTATCAAATATTATATAGGGATATAAAATGAAATATACAATATTCAACAGTCAAAATCACTGTCTCTAAAAAAAAGTGTCAATTTTTTTAAAAAATTGGGCTTAATTTCCTTTGTTTATTGGACTTTCCACCCTGTTTAAGGGGAAACAACAAATCCAACAATATAAAAAAAGAATCCCAAATTGGATGTAATCCAACAATATAAAAACATCCACAAAGTCATAAATGAGTGGCCTATCAAATATAGGATCCAAGCATTAAAAGATGAAGGGGAGGGGGGGACAGAGAAAAATAACCCCAAGTGAAGGTAAACTACTTAAATCAATCACGCTTCCACCTGAGATGCATCAAAAAGAAAAAAAATAGTAAGCCAATAACTAAAATACACGCCAAATAAATTAAATTAGAACACAAAAAAATCTACTAATTGAAAAAACAACTCATTAAATTCAAAAACCAAATCAATAGTTGTGTAGTACCATGGAGTAAATCTCAAAAGATAACAAATATTCCCAAAATTTGTTTTTTTAAGTGAGAGAGAATATACCTTGAATATCAACACGGATTAACTGAAGTCGTCCCGCATGTTCCACTATAATAATTGTATGTAGTTTTCAAAATGTGACTTGATACAAAACAAAAAATACAGGTAGTCAATTAAAATAGCTATCAAATATTATATAGGGATATAAAATGAAATATACAATATTCATCAGTCAAAATTACTGTCTCTAAAAAAAAGTGTCAATTTTTTTAAGAAATTGGGCATAATTTCCTTTGTTTATTGGACTATCCACCCTGTTTAAGGGGAAACAAAAAATCCAACAATATAGAAAAAGAATCCCAAATTGGATGAAATCCAACAATATAAAAACATCCACAAAGTCATAAATGAGTGGCCTATCAAATATAGGATCCAAGCATTAAAAGATGAAGGGGAGGGGGGGAGAGAGAAAAATAACCCCAAGTGAAGGTAAACTACTTAAATCAATCACGCTTCCACCTGAGATGCATAAAAAAAAGTAAGCCAATAACTAAAATACACGACAAATAAATTAAATTAGAACACAAAAAAATTTACTAAATGAAAAAACAACTCATTAAATTCAAAAACCAAATCAATAGTTGTCTAGTACCATGAAGTAAATCTCAAAAGACAACAAATATTCCCGAAATTTGGTTTTTTTAAAGTGAGAGAGAATATACCTTGAATATCAAACCGAATTAACTGAAGTCGTCCCGCATGTTCCACTATAATAATTGTATGTAGTTTTCAAAATGTGACTTGATACAAAACAAAAAATACAGGTAGTCAATTAAAATAGCTATCAAATATTATATAGGGATATAAAATGAAATATACAATATTCATCAGTCAAAATTACTGTCTCTAAAAAAAAGTTTCAATTTTTTTTAAAAATTGGGCATAATTTCCTTTATTTATTGGACTATCCACCCTGTTTAAGGGGAAACAACAAATCCAACAATATAGAAAAAGAATCCCAAATTGGATGAAATCCAACAATATAAAAACATCCACAAAGTCATAAATGAGTGGCCTATCAAATATAGGATCCAAGCATGAAAAGATGAGGGGGGGGGGGGGGGGGGGGGGGAGAAAAACAACCCCAAATGAAGGTAAACTACTAAAATCAATCACGCTTCCACCTGAGATGCATCAAAAAGAAAAAAAATAGTAAGCCAATAACTAAAATACACGCCAAATAAATTAAATAAGAACACAAAAAAATCTACTAAATGAAAAAACAACTCATTAAATTCAAAAACCAAATCAATAGTTGTGTAGTACCATGGAGTAAATCTCAAAAGACAACAAATATTCCGGAAATTTGTTTTTTTTAAGTGAGAGAGAATATACCTTGAATATCAACACGGATTAACTGAAGTCGTCCCGCATGTCCCACTATAATAATTGTATGTAGTTTTCAAAATGTGACTTGATACAAAACAAAAAATACAGGTAGTCAATTAAAATTGCTATCAAATATTATATAGGGATATAAAATGAAATATACAATATTCATCAGTCAAAATCACTATCTCTAAAAAAAAGCGTCAATTTTTTAAAAAAATTGGACATAGTTTCCTTTGTTTATTGGACTATCCACCCTGTTTAAGGGGAAACAATAAATCCAACAATATAAAAATAGAATCCCAAATTGGATGTAATCCAACAATAAAAAAACATCCACAAAGTCATAAATGAGTGGCCTATCAAATATAGGATCCAAGCATGAAAAGTTGAGGGGGAGGGGGGGGGGGGGGGGAGAAAAACAACCCCAAGTGAAGGTAAACTACTTAAATCAATCACGCTTCCACCTGAGATGCATCAAAAAGAAAAAAAATAGTAAGCCAATAACTAAAATACACGCCAAATAAATTAAATTAGAACACAAAATAATCTACTAAATGAAAAAACAACTAATTAAATTCAAAAACCAAATCAATAGTTGTCTAGTACGATGGAGTTAATCTCAAAAGACAACAAATATTCCGGAAATTTGTTTTTTTTTTAAAGTGAGAGAGAATATACCTTGAATATCAACCCGAATTAACTGAAGTCGTCCCGCATGTTCCACTATATTAATTGTATGTAGTTTTCAAAATGTGACTTGATACAAAACAAAAAATACAGGTAGTCAATTTAAATAGCTATCAAATATTATATAGGGATATAAAATGAAATATACAATATTCATCAGTCAAAATCACTCTCTCTAAAAAAAAGTGTCAATTTGTATAAAAAATTGGGCATAATTTCCTTTGTTTATTGGACTATCCACCCTGTTTAAGGGGAAACAACAAATCCAACAATATAAAAAAAGAATCCCAAATTGGATGTAATCCAACAATATAAAAACATCCTCAAAGTCATAAATGAGTGGCCTATCAAATATAGGATCCAAGCATTCAAAGATAAGGGGGGGGGGGGGGAGAGAGAAAAATAACCCCAAGTGAAGGTTAACTACTTAAATCAATCACGCTTCCACCTGAGATGCATCAAAAAGAAAAAAAAAATAGTAAGCCAATAACTGAAATACACGCGAAATAAATTAAATTAGAACACAAAAAAATTTACTAAATGAAAAAACAACTCGTTAAATTCAAAAACCAAATCAATAGTATTCTAGTACCATGAAGTAAATCTCAAAAGACAACAAATATTCCCGAAATTTGGTTTGTTTAAAGTGAGAGAGAATATACCTTCAATATCAACAGGAAAAACTGAAGTCGTCCCGCATGTTCCACTATAATAATTGTATGTAGTTTTCAAAATGTGACTTGATACAAAATAAAATATACAGGTAGTCAATTAAAATAGCAATCAAATATTATATAAGGATATAAAATGAAATATACAATATTCATCAGTCAAAATCACTGTCTCTAAAAAAAGTGTCAATTTTTTAAAAAAATTGGGCATAATTTCCTTTGTTTATTGGACTATCCACCCTGTTTAAGGGGAAACAACAAATCCAACAATATAGAAAAAGAATCCCAAATTGGATGTAATCCAACAATATAAAAACATCCACAAAGTAATAAATGAGTGGCCTATCAAATATAGGATCCAAGCGTTAAAAGATGAAGGGGAGGGGGGGAGAGAGAAAAATAACCCCAAGTGAAGGTAAACTACTTAAATTAATCACGCTTCCACCTGAGATGCATCAAAAAGAAAAAAAATAGTTAGCCAATAACTAAAATACACGCCAAATAAATTAAACTAGAACACAAAAAAATCTACTAAATGAAAAAACAACTCATTAAATTCAAAAACCAAATCAATAGTCGTGTAGTACCATGGAGTAAATCTCAAAAGACAACAAATATTCCCGAAATTTGTTTTTTTTAAGTGAGAGGGAATATACCTTGAATATCAACACGGATTAACTGAAGTCGTCCCGCATGTTCCACTATAATAATTGTATGTAGTTTTCAAAATGTGCCTAGATACAAAACAAAAAAATACAGGTAGTCAATTAAAATAGCTATCAAATATTATATAGGGATATAAAATGAAATATACAATATTCAACAGTCAAAATCACTGTCTCCAAAAAAAAGTGTCAATTTTTTTAAAAAATTGGGCTTAATTTCCTTTGTTTATTGGACTATCCACCCTGTTTAAGGGGAAACAACAAATCCAACAATATAAAAAAAGAATCCCAAATTGGATGTAATCCAACAATATAAAAACATCCACAAAGTCATAAATGAGTGGCCTATCAAATAGAGGATCCAAGCATTAAAAGATGAAGGGGAGGGGGGGAGAGAGAAAAATAACCCCAAGTGAAGGTAAACTACTTAAATCAATCACGCTTCCACCTGAGATGCATCAAAAAGAAAAAAAATAGTAAGCCAATAACTAAAATACACGCCAAATAAATTAAATTAGAACACAAAAAAATCTACTAATTGAAAAAACAACTCATTAAATTCAAAAACCAAATCAATAGTTGTGTAGTACCATGGAATAAATCTCAAAAGATAACAAATATTCCCAAAATTTGTTTTTTTAAGTGAGAGAGAATATACCTTGAATATCAACACGGATTAACTGAAGTCGTCCCGCATGTTCCACTATAATAATTGTATGTAGTTTTCAAAATGTGACTTGATACAAAACAAAAAATACAGGTAGTCAATTAAAATAGCTATCAAATATTATATAGGGATATAAAAGGAAATATACAATATTCATCAGTCAAAATTACTGTCTCTAAAAAAAAGTGTCAATTTTTTTAAGAAATTGGGCATAATTTCCTTTGTTTATTGGACTATCCACACTGTTTAAGGGGAAACAACAAATCCAACAATATAGAAAAAGAATCCCAAATTGGATGAAATCCAACAATATAAAAACATCCACAAAGTCATAAATGAGTGGCCTATCAAATATAGGATCCAAGCATTAAAAGATAAAGGGGAGGGGGGGAGAGAGAAAAATAACCCCAAGTGAAGGTAAACTACTTAAATCAATCACGCTTCCACCTGAGATGCATAAAAAAAAGTAAGCCAATAACTAAAATACACGCCAAATAAATTAAATTAGAACACAAAAAAATTTACTAAATGAAAAAACAACTCATTAAATTCAAAAACCAAATCAATAGTTGTCTAGTACCATGAAGTAAATCTCAAAAGACAACAAATATTCCCGAAATTTGGTTTTTTTAAAGTGAGAGAGAATATACCTTGAATATCAACCCGAATTAACTGAAGTCGTCCCGCATGTTCCACTATAATAATTGTATGTAGTTTTCAAAATGTGACTTGATACAAAACAAAAAATACAGGTAGTCAATTAAAATAGCTATCAAATATTATATAGGGATATAAAATGAAATATACAATATTCATCAGTCAAAATTACTGTCTCTAAAAAAAAGTTTCAATTTTTTTTAAAAATTGGGCATAATTTCCTTTATTTATTGGACTATCCACCCTGTTTAAGGGGAAACAACAAATCCAACAATATAGAAAAAGAATCCCAAACTGGATGAAATCCAACAATATAAAAACATCCACAAAGTCATAAATGAGTGGCCTATCAAATATAGGATCCAAGCATTAAAAGATGAAGGGGAGAGGGGGAGAGAGAAAAATAACCCCAAGTGAAGGTAAACTACTTAAATCAATCACGCTTCCACCTGAGATGCATAAAAAAAAAAGTAAGCCAATAACTAAAATACACGCCAAATAAATTAAATTAGAACACAAAAAAATTTACTAAATGAAAAAACAACTCATTAAATTCAAAAACCAAATCAATAGTTGTCTAGTACCATGAAGTAAATCTCAAAAGACAACAAATATTCCCGAAATTTGGTTTTTTTAAAGTGAGAGAGAATATACCTTGAATATCAACCCGAATTAACTGAAGTCGTCCCGCATGTTCCACTATAATAATTGTATGTAGTTTTCAAAATGTGACTTGATACAAAACAAAAAATACAGGTAGTCAATTAAAATAGCTATCAAATATTATATAGGGATATAAAATGAAATATACAATATTCATCAGTCAAAATTACTGTCTCTAAAAAAAAGTTTCAATTTTTTTTAAAAATTGGACATAATTTCCTTTATTTATTGGACTATCCACCCTGTTTAAGGGGAAACAACAAATCCAACAATATAGAAAAAGAATCCCAAATTGGATGAAATCCAACAATATAAAAACATCCACAAAGTCATAAATGAGTGGCCTATCAAATATAGGATCCAAGCATTAAAAGATGAAGGGGAGTGGGGGACAGAGAAAAATAACCCCAAGTGAAGGTAAACTACTTAAATCAATCACGCTTCCACCTGAGATGCATCAAAAAGAAAAAAAATAGTAAGCCAATAACTAAAATACACGCCAAATAAATTAAATTAGAACACAAAAAAATCTACTAAATGAAAAAACAACTCATTAAATTCAAAAACCAAATCAATAGCTGTGTAGTACCATGGAGTAAATCTCAAAAGACAACAAATATTCCGGAAATTTGTTTTTTTTAAGTGAGAGAGAATATACCTTGAATATCAACACGGATTAACTGAAGTCGTCCCGCATGTCCCACTATAATAATTGTATGTAGTTTTCAAAATGTGACTTGATACAAAACAAAAAATACAGGTAGTCAATTAAAATAGCTATCAAATATTATATAGGGATATAAAATGAAATATACAATATTCAACAGTCAAAATCACTGTCTCCAAAAAAAAGTGTCAATTTTTTTAAAAAATTGGGCTTAATTTCCTTTGTTTATTGGACTATCCACCCTGTTTAAGGGGAAACAACAAATCCAACAATATAAAAAAAGAATCCCAAATTGGATGTAATCCAACAATATAAAAACATCCACAAAGTCATAAATGAGTGGCCTATCAAATAGAGGATCCAAGCATTAAAAGATGAAGGGGAGGGGGGGAGAGAGAAAAATAACCCCAAGTGAAGGTAAACTACTTAAATCAATCACGCTTCCACCTGAGATGCATCAAAAAGAAAAAAAATAGTAAGCCAATAACTAAAATACACGCCAAATAAATTAAATTAGAACACAAAAAAATCTACTAATTGAAAAAACAACTCATTAAATTCAAAAACCAAATCAATAGTTGTGTAGTACCATGGAATAAATCTCAAAAGATAACAAATATTCCCAAAATTTGTTTTTTTAAGTGAGAGAGAATATACCTTGAATATCAACACGGATTAACTGAAGTCGTCCCGCATGTTCCACTATAATAATTGTATGTAGTTTTCAAAATGTGACTTGATACAAAACAAAAAATACAGGTAGTTAATTAAAATAGCTATCAAATATTATATAGGGATATAAAATGAAATATACAATATTCATCAGTCAAAATTACTGTCCCTAAAAAAAAGTGTCAATTTTTTTAAGAAATTGGGCATAATTTCCTTTGTTTATTGGACTATCCACCCTGTTTAAGGGGAAACAACAAATCCAACAATATAGAAAAAGAATCCCAAATTGGATGAAATCCAACAATATAAAAACATCCACAAAGTCATAAATGAGTGGCCTATCAAATATAGGATCCAAGCATTAAAAGATAAAGGGGAGGGGGGGAGAGAGAAAAATAACCCCAAGTGAAGGTAAACTACTTAAATCAATCACGCTTCCACCTGAGATGCATAAAAAAAAGTAAGCCAATAACTAAAATACACGCCAAATAAATTAAATTAGAACACAAAAAAATTTACTAAATGAAAAAACAACTCATTAAATTCAAAAACCAAATCAATAGTTGTCTAGTACCATGAAGTAAATCTCAAAAGACAACAAATATTCCCGAAATTTGGTTTTTTTAAAGTGAGAGAGAATATACCTTGAATATCAACCCGAATTAACTGAAGTCGTCCCGCATGTTCCACTATAATAATTGTATGTAGTTTTCAAAATGTGACTTGATACAAAACAAAAAATACAGGTAGTCAATTAAAATAGCTATCAAATATTATATAGGGATATAAAATGAAATATACAATATTCATCAGTCAAAATTACTGTCTCTAAAAAAAAGTTTCAATTTTTTTTAAAAATTGGGCATAATTTCCTTTATTTATTGGACTATCCACCCTGTTTAAGGGGAAACAACAAATCCAACAATATAGAAAAAGAATCCCAAATTGGATGAAATCCAACAATATAAAAACATCCACAAAGTCATAAATGAGTGGCCTATCAAATATAGGATCCAAGCATTAAAAGATGAAGGGGAGAGGGGGAGAGAGAAAAATAACCCCAAGTGAAGGTAAACTACTTAAATCAATCACGCTTCCACCTGAGATGCATAAAAAAAAAAGTAAGCCAATAACTAAAATACACGCCAAATAAATTAAATTAGAACACAAAAAAATTTACTAAATGAAAAAACAACTCATTAAATTCAAAAACCAAATCAATAGTTGTCTAGTACCATGAAGTAAATCTCAAAAGACAACAAATATTCCCGAAATTTGGTTTTTTTAAAGTGAGAGAGAATATACCTTGAATATCAACCCGAATTAACTGAAGTCGTCCCGCATGTTCCACTATAATAATTGTATGTAGTTTTCAAAATGTGACTTGATACAAAACAAAAAATACAGGTAGTCAATTAAAATAGCTATCAAATATTATATAGGGATATAAAATGAAATATACAATATTCATCAGTCAAAATTACTGTCTCTAAAAAAAAGTTTCAATTTTTTTTAAAAATTGGGCATAATTTCCTTTATTTATTGGACTATCCACCCTGTTTAAGGGGAAACAACAAATCCAACAATATAGAAAAAGAATCCCAAATTGGATGAAATCCAACAATATAAAAACATCCACAAAGTCATAAATGAGTGGCCTATCAAATATAGGATCCAAGCATTAAAAGATGAAGGGGAGTGGGGGACAGAGAAAAATAACCCCAAGTGAAGGTAAACTACTTAAATCAATCACGCTTCCACCTGAGATGCATCAAAAAGAAAAAAAATAGTAAGCCAATAACTAAAATACACGCCAAATAAATTAAATTAGAACACAAAAAAATCTACTAAATGAAAAAACAACTCATTAAATTCAAAAACCAAATCAATAGTTGTGTAGTACCATGGAGTAAATCTCAAAAGACAACAAATATTCCGGAAATTTGTTTTTTTTAAGTGAGAGAGAATATACCTTGAATATCAACACGGATTAACTGAAGTCGTCCCGCATGTCCCACTATAATAATTGTATGTAGTTTTCAAAATGTGACTTGATACAAAACAAAAAATACAGGTAGTCAATTAAAATTGCTATAAAATATTATATAGGGATATAAAATGAAATATACAATATTCATCAGTCAAAATCACTATCTCTAAAAAAATGCGTCAATTTTTAAAAAAAATTGGACATAGTTTCCTTTGTATATTGGACTATCCACCCTGTTTAAGGGGAAACAATAAATCCAACAATATAAAAATAGAATCCCAAATTGGATGTAATCCAACAATAAAAGAACATCCACAAAGTCATAAATGAGTGGCCTATAAAATATAGGATCCAAGCATGAAAAGTTGAGGGGGAGGGGGGGGGGGGGGGGGGGAGAAAAACAACCCCAAGTGAAGGTAAACTACTTAAATCAATCACGCTTCCACCTGAGATGCATCAAAAAGAAAAAAAATAGTAAGCCAATAACTAAAATACACGCCAAATAAATTAAATTAGAACACAAAAAAATCTACTAAATGAAAAAACAACTCATTAAATTCAAAAACCAAATCAATAGTTGTCTAGTACGATGGAGTTAATCTCAAAAGACAACAAATATTCCGAAAATTTGTTTTTTTTTAAAGTGAGAGAGAATATACCTTGAATATCAACCCGAATTAACTGAAGTCGTCCCGCATGTTCCACTATAATAATTGTATGTAGTTTTCAAAATGTGACTTGATACAAAACAAAAAATACAGGTAGTCAATTTAAATAGCTATCAAAATTATATATTGATATAAAATGAAATATACAATATTCATCAGTCAAAATCACTCTCTCTAAAAAAAAGTGTCAATTTGTATAAAAAATTGGGCATAATTTCCTTTGTTTATTGGACTATCCACCCTGTTTAAGGGGAAACAACAAATCCAACAATATAAAAAAAGAATCCCAAATTGGATGTAATCCAACAATATAAAAACATCCTCAAAGTCATAAATGAGTGGCCTATCAAATATAGGATCCAAGCATTCAAAGATAAAGGGGTGGGGGGGGGGGGGGGGGGGAGAAAAAAATAACCCCAAGTGAAGGTTAACTACTTAAATCAATCACGCTTCCACCTGAGATGCATAAAAAAAAAAGTAAGCCAATAACTAAAATACACGCCAAATAAATTAAATTAGAACACAAAAAAATTTACTCAATGAAAAAACAACTCATTAAATTCAAAAACCAAATCAATAGTTGTCTAGTACCATGAAGTAAATCTCAAAAGACAACAAATATTCCCGAAATTTGGTTTTTTTAAAGTGAGAGAGAATATACATTGAATATCAACCCGAATTAACTGAAGTCGTCCCGCATGTTCCACTATAATAATTGTATGTAGTTTTCAAAATGTGACTTGATACAAAACAAAAAATACAGGTAGTCAATTAAAATAGCTATCAAATATTATATAGGGATATAAAATGAAATATACAATATTCATCAGTTAAAATTACTGTCTCTAAAAAAAATGTTTCAATTTTTTTAAGAAATTGGGCATAATTTCCTTTGTTTATTGGACTATCCACCCTGTTTAAGGGGAAACAACAAATCCAACAATATAGAAAAAGAATCCCAAATTGGATGAAATCCAACAATATAAAAACATCCACAAAGTCATAAATGAGTGGCCTATCAAATATAGGATCCAAGCATTAAAAGATGAAGGGGAGGGGGGGAGAGAGAAAAATAACCCCAAGTGAAGGTAAACTACTTAAATCAATCACGCTTCCACCTGAGATGCATAGAAAAAAAAGTAAGCCAATAACTAAAATACACGCCAAATAAATTAAATTAGAATACAAAAAATCTACTAAATGAAAAAAACACTCATTAAATTCAAAAACCAAATCAATAGTTGTGTAGTACCATGGAGTAAATCTCAAAAGACAACAAATATTCCCGAAATTTGTTTTTTTTAAGTGAGAGAGAATATACCTTGAATATCAACACGGATTAACTGAAGTCGTCCTGCATGTCCCACTTTAATAATTGTATGTAGTTTTCAAAATGTGACTTGATACAAAACAAAAAATACAGGTAGTCAATTAAAATTTCTATCAAATATTATATAGGGATATAAAATGAAATATACAATATTCATCTGTCAAAATCACTATCTCTAAAAAAAAGTGTCAATTTTTTTAAAAAATTGGACATTGTTTCCTTTGTTTATTGGACTATCCACCCTGTTTAAGGGGAAACAACAAATCCAACAATATAAAAAAAGAATCCCAAATTGGATGTAATCCAACAATATAAAAACATCCACAAAGTCATAAATGAGTGGCCTATCAAATATAGGATCCAAGCATGAAAAGATGAGGGGGAGGGAGGGGGGGGGGGGGGGGGGAGAAAAACAACCCCAAGTGAAGGTAAACTACTTAAATCAATCACGCTTCCACCTGAGATGCATCAAAAAGAAAAAAAATAGTAAGCCAATAACTAAAATACACGCCAAATAAATTAAATTAGAACACAAAAAAATCTACTAAATGAAAAAACAACTCATTAAATTCAAAAACCAAATCAATAGTTGTCTAGTACGATGGAGTTAATCTCAAAAGACAACAAATATTCCGAAAATTTGTTTTTTTTTAAAGTGAGAGAGAATATACCTTGAATATCAACCCGAATTAACTGAAGTCGTCCCGCATGTTCCACTATAATAATTGTATGTAGTTTTCAAAATGTGACTTGATACAAAACAAAAAATACAGGTAGTCAATTTAAATAGCTATCAAAATTATATATTGATATAAAATGAAATATACAATATTCATCAGTCAAAATCACTCTCTCTAAAAAAAAGTGTCAATTTGTATAAAAAATTGGGCATAATTTCCTTTGTTTATTGGACTATCCACCCTGTTTAAGGGGAAACAACAAATCCAACAATATAAAAAAAGAATCCCAAATTGGATGTAATCCAACAATATAAAAACATCCTCAAAGTCATAAATGAGTGGCCTATCAAATATAGGATCCAAGCATTCAAAGATAAAGGGGTGGGGGGGGGGGGGGTGAAAAAAATAACCCCAAGTGAAGGTTAACTACTTAAATCAATCACGCTTCCACCTGAGATGCATAAAAAAAAAAGTAAGCCAATAACTAAAATACACGCCAAATAAATTAAATTAGAACACAAAAAAATTTACTCAATGAAAAAACAACTCATTAAATTCAAAAACCAAATCAATAGTTGTCTAGTACCATGAAGTAAATCTCAAAAGACAACAAATATTCCCGAAATTTGGTTTTTTTAAAGTGAGAGAGAATATACCTTGAATATCAACCCGAATTAACTGAAGTCGTCCCGCATGTTCCACTATAATAATTGTATGTAGTTTTCAAAATGTGACTTGATACAAAACAAAAAATACAGGTAGTCAATTAAAATAGCTATCAAATATTATATAGGGATATAAAATGAAATATACAATATTCATCAGTTAAAATTACTGTCTCTAAAAAAAATGTTTCAATTTTTTTAAGAAATTGGGCATAATTTCCTTTGTTTATTGGACTATCCACCCTGTTTAAGGGGAAACAACAAATCCAACAATATAGAAAAAGAATCCCAAATTGGATGAAATCCAACAATATAAAAACATCCACAAAGTCATAAATGAGTGGCCTATCAAATATAGGATCCAAGCATTAAAAGATGAAGGGGAGGGGGGGAGAGAGAAAAATAACCCCAAGTGAAGGTAAACTACTTAAATCAATCACGCTTCCACCTGAGATGCATAAAAAAAAAAGTAAGCCAATAACTAAAATACACGCCAAATAAATTAAATTAGAATACAAAAAAATCTACTAAATGAAAAAAACACTCATTAAATTCAAAAACCAAATCAATAGTTGTGTAGTACCATGGAGTAAATCTCAAAAGACAACAAATATTCCCGAAATTTGTTTTTTTTAAGTGAGAGAGAATATACCTTGAATATCAACACGGATTAACTGAAGTCGTCCTGCATGTCCCACTTTAATAATTGTATGTAGTTTTCAAAATGTGACTTGATACAAAACAAAAAATACAGGTAGTCAATTAAAATTTCTATCAAATATTATATAGGGATATAAAATGAAATATACAATATTCATCTGTCAAAATCACTATCTCTAAAAAAAAGTGTCAATTTTTTTAAAAAATTGGACATTGTTTCCTTTGTTTATTGGACTATCCACCCTGTTTAAGGGGAAACAACAAATCCAACAATATAAAAAAAGAATCCCAAATTGGATGTAATCCAACAATATAAAAACATCCACAAAGTCATAAATGAGTGGCCTATCAAATATAGGATCCAAGCATGAAAAGATGAGGGGGAGGGAGGGGGGGGGGGGGGGGGGAGAAAAACAACCCCAAGTGAAGGTAAACTACTTAAATCAATCACGCTTCCACCTGAGATGCATCAAAAAGAAAAAAAATAGTAAGCCAATAACTAAAATACACGCCAAATAAATTAAATTAGAACACAAAAAAATCTACTAAATGAAAAAACAACTCATTAAATTCAAAAACCAAATCAATAGTTGTCTAGTACGATGGAGTTAATCTCAAAAGACAACAAATATTCCGAAAATTTGTTTTTTTTTAAAGTGAGAGAGAATATACCTTGAATATCAACCCGAATTAACTGAAGTCGTCCCGCATGTTCCACTATAATAATTGTATGTAGTTTTCAAAATGTGACTTGATACAAAACAAAAAATACAGGTAGTCAATTTAAATAGCTATCAAAATTATATATTGATATAAAATGAAATATACAATATTCATCAGTCAAAATCACTCTCTCTAAAAAAAAGTGTCAATTTGTATAAAAAATTGGGCATAATTTCCTTTGTTTAATGGACTATCCACCCTGTTTAAGGGGAAACAACAAATCCAACAATATAAAAAAAGAATCCCAAATTGGATGTAATCCAACAATATAAAAACATCCTCAAAGTCATAAATGAGTGGCCTATCAAATATAGGATCCAAGCATTCAAAGATAAAGGGGTGGGGGGGGGGGGAGAGAAAAATAACCCCAAGTGAAGGTTAACTACTTAAATCAATCACGCTTCCACCTGAGATGCATCAAAAAGAAAAAAAAAATAGTAAGCCAATAACTGAAATACATGCGAAATAAATTAAATTAGAACACAAAAAAATTTACTAAATGAAAAAACAACTCATTAAATTCAAAAACCAAATCAATAGTATTCTAGTACCATGAAGTAAATCTCAAAAGACAACAAATATTCCCGAAATTTGGTTTGTTTAAAGTGAGAGAGAATATACCTTCAATATCAACAGGAATTAACTGAAGTCGTCCCGCATGTTCCACTATAATAATTGTATGTAGTTTTCAAAATGTGACTTGATACAAAATAAAATATACAGGTAGTCAATTAAAATAGCTATCAAATATTATATAGGGATATAAAATGAAATATACAATATTCATCAGTCAAAATCACTGTCTCTAAAAAAAGTGTCAATTTTTTAAAAAAATTGGGCATAATTTCCTTTGTTTATTGGACTATCCACCCTTTTTAAGGGGAAACAACAAATCCAACAATATAGAAAAAGAATCCCAAATTGGATGTAATCCAACAATATAAAAACATCCACAAAGTAATAAATGAGTGGCCTGTCAAATATAGGATCCAAGCGTTAAAAGATGAAGGGGAGGGGGGGAGAGAGAAAAATAACCCCAAGTGATGGTAAACTACTTAAATTAATCACGCTTCCACCTGAGATGCATCAAAAAGAAAAAAAATAGTTAGCCAATAACTAAAATACACGCCAAATAAATTAAACTAGAACACAAAAAAATCTACTAAATGAAAAAACAACTCATTAAATTCAAAAACCAAATCAATAGTTGTGTAGTACCATGGAGTAAATCTCAAAAGACAACAAATATTCCCGAAATTTGGTTTTTTTAAAGTGAGAGAGAATATACCTTGAATATCAACCCGAATTAACTGAAGTCGTCCCGCATGTTCCACTATAATAATTGTATGTAGTTTTCAAAATGTGACTTGATACAAAACAAAAAATACAGGTAGTCAATTAAAATAGCTATCAAATATTATATAGGGATATAAAATGAAATATACAATATTCATCAGTTAAAATTACTGTCTCTAAAAAAAGTGTCAATTTTTTTAAGAAATTGGGCATAATTTCCTTTGTTTATTGGACTATCCACCCTGTTTAAGGGGAAACAACAAATCCAACAATATAGAAAAAGAATCCCAAATTGGATGAAATCCAACAATATAAAAACATCCACAAAGTCATAAATGAGTGGCCTATCAAATATAGGATCCAAGCATTAAAAGATGAAGGGGAGGGGGGGAGAGAGAAAAATAACCCCAAGTGAAGGTAAACTACTTAAATCAATCACGCTTCCACCTGAGATGCATAAAAAAAAAAAAAGTAAGCCAATAACTAAAATACACGCCAAATAAATTAAATTAGAACACAAAAAAATCTACTAAATGAAAAAAACACTCATTAAATTCAAAAACCAAATCAATAGTTGTGTAGTACCATGGAGTAAATCTCAAAAGACAACAAATATTCCCGAAATTTGTTTTTTTTAAGTGAGAGAGAATATACCTTGAATATCAACACGGATTAACTGAAGTCGTCCTGCATGTCCCACTTTAATAATTGTATGTAGTTTTCAAAATGTGACTTGATACAAAACAAAAAATACAGGTAGTCAATTAAAATTTCTATCAAATATTATATAGGGATATAAAATGAAATATACAATATTCATCTGTCAAAATCACCATCTCTAAAAAAAAGTGTCAATTTTTTTAAAAAATTGGACATTGTTTCCTTTGTTTATTGGACTATCCACCCTGTTTAAGGGGAAACAACAAATCCAACAATATAAAAAAAGAATCCCAAATTGGATGTAATCCAACAATATAAAAACATCCACAAAGTCATAAATGAGTGGCCTATCAAATATAGGATCCAAGCATGAAAAGATGAGGGGGAGGGGGGGGGGGGGGGGGGGGGGAGAAAAACAACCCCAAGTGAAGGTAAACTACTTAAATCAATCACGCTTCCACCTGAGATGCATCAAAAAGAAAAAAAATAGTAAGCCAATAACTAAAATACACGCCAAATAAATTAAATTAGAACACAAAAAAATCTACTAAATGAAAAAACAACTCATTAAATTCAAAAACCAAATCAATAGTTGTCTAGTACGATGGAGTTAATCTCAAAAGACAACAAATATTCCGAAAATTTGTTATTTTTTAAAGTGAGAGAGAATATACCTTGAATATCAACCCGAATTAACTGAAGTCGTCCCGCATGTTCCACTATAATAATTGTATGTAGTTTTCAAAATGTGACTTGATACAAAACAAAAAATACAGGTAGTCAATTTAAATAGCTATCAAAATTATATATTGATATAAAATGAAATATACAATATTCATCAGTCAAAATCACTCTCTCTAAAAAAAAGTGTCAATTTGTATAAAAAATTGGGCATAATTTCCTTTGTTTATTGGACTATCCACCCTGTTTAAGGGGAAACAACAAATCCAACAGTATAAAAAAAGAATCCCAAATTGGATGTAATCCAACAATATAAAAACATCCTCAAAGTCATAAATGAGTGGCCTATCAAATATAGGATCCAAGCATTCAAAGATAAAGGGGTGGGGGGGGGGGGAGAGAAAAATAACCCCAAGTGAAGGTTAACTACTTAAATCAATCACGCTTCCACCTGAGATGCATCAAAAAGAAAAAAAAAATAGTAAGCCAATAACTGAAATACACGCGAAATAAATTAAATTAGAACACAAAAAAATTTACTAAATGAAAAAACAACTCATTAAATTCAAAAACCAAATCAATAGTATTCTAGTACCATGAAGTAAATCTCAAAAGACAACAAATATTCCCGAAATTTGGTTTGTTTAAAGTGAGAGAGAATATACCTTCAATATCAACAGGAATTAACTGAAGTCGTCCCGCATGTTCCACTATAATAATTGTATGTAGTTTTCAAAATGTGACTTGATACAAAATAAAATATACAGGTAGTCAATTAAAATAGCTATCAAATATTATATAGGGATATAAAATGAAATATACAATATTCATCAGTCAAAATCAGTGTCTCTAAAAAAAGTGTCAATTTTTTAAAAAAATTGGGCATAATTTCCTTTGTTTATTGGACTATCCACCCTTTTTAAGGGGAAACAACAAATCCAACAATATAGAAAAAGAATCCCAAATTGGATGTAATCCAACAATATAAAAACATCCACAAAGTAATAAATGAGTGGCCTGTCAAATATAGGATCCAAGCGTTAAAAGATAAAGGGGAGGGGGGGAGAGAGAAAAATAACCCCAAGTGAAGGTAAACTACTTAAATTAATGACGCTTCCACCTGAGATGCATCAAAAAGAAAAAAAATAGTTAGCCAATAACTAAAATACACGCCAAATAAATTAAACTAGAACACAAAAAAATCTACTAAATGAAAAAACAACTCATTAAATTCAAAAACCAAATCAATAGTTGTGTAGTACCATGGAGTAAATCTCAAAAGACAACAAATATTCCCGAAATTTGTTTTTTTTAAGTGAGAGAGAATATACCTTGAATATCAACACGGATTAACTGAAGTCGTCCCGCATGTTCCACTATAATAATTGTATGTAGTTTTCAAAATGTGACTAGATACAAAACAAAAAAATACTGGTAGTCAATTAAAATAGCTATCAAATATTATATAGGGATATAAAATGAAATATACAATATTAAACAGTCAAAATCACTCTCTCTAAAAAAAAGTGTCAATTTTTTTAAAAAATTGGGCTTAATTTCCTTTGTTTATTGGACTATCCACCCTGTTTAAGGGGAAACAACAAATCCAACAATATAAAAAAAGAATCCCAAATTGGATGTAATCCAACAATATAAAAACATCCACAAAGTCATAAATGAGTGGCCTATCAAATATAGGATCCAAGCATTAAAAGATGAAGGGGAGGGGGGGAGAGAGAAAAATAACCCCAAGTGAAGGTAAACTACTTAAATCAATCACGCTTCCACCTGAGATGCATCAAAAAGAAAAAAAATAGTAAGCCAATAACTAAAATACACGCCAAATAAATTAAATTAGAACAGAAAAAAATCTACTAATTGAAAAAACAACTCATTAAATTCAAAAACCAAATCAATAGTTGTGTAGTACCATGGAGTAAATCTCAAAAGATAACAAATATTCCCGAAATTTGTTTTTTTATGTGAGAGAGAATGTACCTTGAATATCAACACGGATTAACTGAAGTCGTCCTGCATGTCCCACTATAATAATTGTATGTAGTTTTCAAAATGTGACTTGATACAAAACAAAAAATACAGGTAGTCAATTAAAATTGCTATCAAATATTATATAGGGATATAAAATGAAATATACAATATTCATCAGTCAAAATCACTATCTCTAAAAAAAAGCGTCAATTTTTTTAAAAAATTGGACATAGTTTCCTTTGTTTATTGGACTATCCACCCTGTTTAAGGGGAAACAACAAATCCAACAATATAAAATTAGAATCCCAAATTGGATGTAATCCAACAATAAAAAAACATCCACAAAGTCATAAATGAGTGGCCTATCAAATATAGGGCCCAAGCATGAAAAGATGAGGGGGAGGGGGGGGGGGGGGGGAGAAAAACAACCCCAAGTGAAGGTAAACTACTTAAATCAATCACGCTTCCACCTGAGATGCATCAAAAAGGAAAAAAATAGTAAGCCAATAACTAAAATACACGCCAAATATATTAAATTAGAACACAAAAAAATCTACTAAATGAAAAAACAACTCATTAAATTCAAAAACCAAATCAATATTTGTCTAGTACCATGGAGTTAATCTCAAAAGACAACAAATATTCCGGAAATTAGTTTTTTTTTAAAGTGAGAGAGAATATAACTTGAATATCAACCCGAATTAACTTAAGTCGTCCCGCATGTTCCACTATAATAATTGTATGTAGTTTTCAAAATGTGACTTGATACAAAACAAAAAATACAGGTAGTCAATTAAAATAGTTATCAAATATTATATAGGGATATAAAATGAAATATACAATATTCATCAATCAAAATCACTCTCTCTAAAAAAAAGTGTCAATTTGTATAAAAAAAATTGGGCATAATTTCCTTTGTTTATTGGACTATCCACCCTGTTTAAGGGGAAACAACAAATCCAACAATATAAAAAAAGAATCCCAAATTGGATGTAATCCAACAATATAAAAACATCCTCAAAGTCATAAATGAGTGGCCTATCAAATATAGGATCCAAGCATTAAAAGATTAAGGGGAGGGGGGGAGAGAGAAAAACAACCCCAAGTGAAGGTAAACTACTTAAATCGATCACGCTTCCACCTGAGATGCATCAAAAAGAAAAAAAAATAGTAAGCCAATAACTAAAATACACGCCAAATAAATTAAATTAGAACACAAAAAAATCTACTAAATGAAAAAACAACTCATTAAATTCAAAAACCAAATCAATAGTTGTGTAGTACCATGGAGTAAATCTCAAAAGACAACCAATATTCCGGAAATTTGTTTTTTTTAAGTGAGAGAGAATATACCTTGAATATCAACACGGATTAACTGAAGTCGTCCCGCATGTCCCACTATAATAATTGTATGTAGTTTTCAAAATGTGACTTGATACAAAACAAAAAATACAGGTAGTCAATTAAAATTGCTATCAAATATTATATAGGGATATAAAATGAAATATACAATATTCATCAGTCAAAATCACTATCTCTAAAAAAAAGCGTCAATTTTTTTAAAAAATTGGACATAGTTTCCTTTGTTTATTGGACTATCCACCCTGTTTAAGGGGAAACAACAAATCCAACAATATAAAAATAGAATCTCAAATTGGATGTAATCTAACAATAAAAAAACATCCACAATGTCATAAATGAGTGGCCTATCAAATATAGGATCCAAGCATGAAAAGTTGAGGGGGAGGGGGGGGGGGGGGGGCAGAAAAACAACCCCAAGTGAAGGTAAACTACTTAAATCAATCACGCTTCCACCTGAGATGCATCAAAAAGAAAAAAAATAGTAAGCCAATAACTAAAATACACGCCAAATAAATTAAATTAGAACACAAAAAAATCTACTAAATGAAAAAACAACTCATTAAATTCAAAAACCAAATCAATAGTTGTCTAGTACGATGGAGTTAATCTCAAAAGACAACAAATATTCCCGAAATTTGTTTTTTTTAAAGGGAGAGAGAATATACCTTGAATATCAACCCGAATTAACTGAAGTCGTCCCGCATGTTCCACTATAATAATTGTATGTAGTTTTCAAAATGTGACTTGATACAAAACAAAAAATACAGGTAGTCAATTTAAATAGCTATCAAATATTATATAGGGATATAAAATGAAATATACAATATTCATCAGTCAAAATCACTCTCTCTAAAAAAAAGTGTCAATTTGTATAAAAAATTGGGCATAATTTCCTTTGTTTATTGGACTATCCACCCTGTTTAAGGGGAAACAACAAATCCAACAATATAAAAAAAGAATCCCAAATTGGATGTAATCCAACAATATAAAAACATCCTCAAAGTCATAAATGAGTGGCCTATCAAATATAGGATCCAAGCATTCAAAGATAAAGGGGTGGGGGGGGGGGGGGGGGGGAGAGAGAAAAATAACCCCAAGTGAAGGTTAACTACTTAAATCAATCACGCTTCCACCTGAGATGCATCAAAAAGAAAAAAAAAATAGTAAGCCAATAACTGAAATACACGCGAAATAAATTAAATTAGAACACAAAAAAATTTACTAAATGAAAAAACAACTCATTAAATTCAAAAACCAAATCAATCGTATTCTAGTACCATGAAGTAAATCTCAAAAGACAACAAATATTCCCGAAATTTGGTTTGTTTAAAGTGAGAGAGAATATACCTTCAATATCAACAGGAATTAACTGAAGTCGTCCCGCATGTTCCACTATAATAATTGTATGTAGTTTTCAAAATGTGACTTGATACAAAATAAAAAATACAGGTAGTCAATTAAAATAGCTATCAAATATTATATAGGGATATAAAATGAAATATACAATATTCATCAGTCAAAATCACTGTCCCTAAAAAAAGTGTCAATTTTTTAAAAAAATTGGGCATAATTTCCTTTGTTTATTGGACTATCCACCCTGTTTAAGGGGAAACAACAAATCCAACAATATAGAAAAAGAATCCCAAATTGGATGTAATCCAACAATATAAAAACATCCACAAAGTAATAAATGAGTGGCCTATCAAATATAGGATCCAAGCGTTAAAAGATGAAGGGGAGGGGGGGAGAGAGAAAAATAACCCCAAGTGAAGGTAAACTACTTAAATTAATGACGCTTCCACCTGAGATGCATCAAAAAGAAAAAAAATAGTTAGCCAATAACTAAAATACACGCCAAATAAATTAAACTAGAACACAAAAAAATCTACTAAATGAAAAAACAACTCATTAAATTCATAAACCAAATCAATAGTTGTGTAGTACCATGGAGTAAATCTCAAAAGACAACAAATATTCCCGAAATTTGTTTTTTTTAAGTGAGAGAGAATATACCTTGAATATCAACACGGATTAACTGAAGTCGTCCCGCATGTTCCACTATAATAATTGTATGTAGTTTTCAAAATGTGACTAGATACAAAACAAAAAAATACAGGTAGTCAATTAAAATAGCTATCAAATATTATATAGGGATATAAAATGAAATATACAATATTCAACAGTCAAAATCACTGTCTCTAAAAAAAAGTGTCAATTTTTTTAAAAAATTGGGCTTAATTTCCTTTGTTTATTGGACTATCCACCCTGTTTAAGGGGAACAACAAATCCAACAATATAAAAAAAAGAATCCCAAATTGGATGTAATCCAACAATATAAAAACATCCACAAAGTCATAAATGAGTGGCCTATCAAATATAGGATCCAAGCATTAAAAGATGAAGGGGAGGGGGGGAGAGAGAAAAATAACCCCAAGTGAAGGTAAACTACTTAAATCAATCACGCTTCCACCTGAGATGCATCAAAAAGAAAAAAAATAGTAAGCCAATAACTAAAATACACGCCAAATAAATTAAATTAGAACAGAAAAAAATCTACTAATTGAAAAAACAACTCATTAAATTCAAAAACCAAATCAATAGTTGTGTAGTACCATGGAGTAAATCTCAAAAGATAACAAATATTCCCGAAATTTGTTTTTTTATGTGAGAGAGAATGTACCTTGAATATCAACACGGATTAACTGAAGTCGTCCTGCATGTCCCACTATAATAATTGTATGTAGTTTTCAAAATGTGACTTGATACAAAACAAAAAATACAGGTAGTCAATTAAAATTGCTATCAAATATTATATAGGGATATAAAATGAAATATACAATATTCATCAGTCAAAATCACTATCTCTAAAAAAAAGCGTCAATTTTTTTAAAAAATTGGACATAGTTTCCTTTGTTTATTGGACTATCCACCCTGTTTAAGGGGAAACAACAAATCCAAGAATATAAAATTAGAATCCCAAATTGGATGTAATCCAACAATAAAAAAACATCCACAAAGTCATAAATGAGTGGCCTATCAAATATAGGGCCCAAGCATGAAAAGATGAGGGGGAGGGGGGGGGGGGGGGGGGGGAGAAAAACAACCCCAAGTGAAGGTAAACTACTTAAATCAATCACGCTTCCACCTGAGATGCATCAAAAAGGAAAAAAATAGTAAGCCAATAACTAAAATACACGCCAAATATATTAAATTAGAACACAAAAAAATCTACTAAATGAAAAAACAACTCATTAAATTCAAAAACCAAATCAATATTTGTCTAGTACCATGGAGTTAATCTCAAAAGACAACAAATATTCCGGAAATTAGTTTTTTTTTAAAGTGAGAGAGAATATAACTTGAATATCAACCCGAATTAACTTAAGTCGTCCCGCATGTTCCACTATAATAATTGTATGTAGTTTTCAAAATGTGACTTGATACAAAACAAAAAATACAGGTAGTCAATTAAAATAGTTATCAAATATTATATAGGGATATAAAATGAAATATACAATATTCATCAATCAAAATCACTCTCTCTAAAAAAAAGTGTCAATTTGTATAAAAAAAATTGGGCATAATTTCCTTTGTTTATTGGACTATCCACCCTGTTTAAGGGGAAACAACAAATCCAACAATATAAAAAAAGAATCCCAAATTGGATGTAATCCAACAATATAAAAACATCCTCAAAGTCATAAATGAGTGGCCTATCAAATATAGGATCCAAGCATTAAAAGATTAAGGGGAGGGGGGGAGAGAGAAAAACAACCCCAAGTGAAGGTAAACTACTTAAATCGATCACGCTTCCACCTGAGATGCATCAAAAAGAAAAAAAAATAGTAAGCCAATAACTAAAATACACGCCAAATAAATTAAATTAGAACACAAAAAAATCTACTAAATGAAAAAACAACTCATTAAATTCAAAAACCAAATCAATAGTTGTGTAGTACCATGGAGTAAATCTCAAAAGACAACCAATATTCCGGAAATTTGTTTTTTTTAAGTGAGAGAGAATATACCTTGAATATCAACACGGATTAACTGAAGTCGTCCCGCATGTCCCACTAT
Organism: Sambucus nigra; assembly: GCA_949130495.1. Classification (NCBI taxonomy): domain Eukaryota; kingdom Viridiplantae; phylum Streptophyta; class Magnoliopsida; order Dipsacales; family Adoxaceae; genus Sambucus; species Sambucus nigra. The sequence goes on from OX422216.1 coordinate 21,970,766, forward strand.
AATAATTGTATGTAGTTTTCAAAATGTGACTTGATACAAAACAAAAAATACAGGTAGTCAATTAAAATTGCTATCAAATATTATATAGGGATATAAAATGAAATATACAATATTCATCAGTCAAAATCACTATCTCTAAAAAAAAGCGTCAATTTTTTTAAAAAATTGGACATAGTTTCCTTTGTTTATTGGACTATCCACCCTGTTTAAGGGGAAACAACAAATCCAACAATATAAAAATAGAATCTCAAATTGGATGTAATCTAACAATAAAAAAACATCCACAATGTCATAAATGAGTGGCCTATCAAATATAGGATCCAAGCATGAAAAGTTGAGGGGGAGGGGGGGGGGGGGCAGAAAAACAACCCCAAGTGAAGGTAAACTACTTAAATCAATCACGCTTCCACCTGAGATGCATCAAAAAGAAAAAAAATAGTAAGCCAATAACTAAAATACACGCCAAATAAATTAAATTAGAACACAAAAAAATCTACTAAATGAAAAAACAACTCATTAAATTCAAAAACCAAATCAATAGTTGTCTAGTACGATGGAGTTAATCTCAAAAGACAACAAATATTCCCGAAATTTGTTTTTTTTAAAGGGAGAGAGAATATACCTTGAATATCAACCCGAATTAACTGAAGTCGTCCCGCATGTTCCACTATAATAATTGTATGTAGTTTTCAAAATGTGACTTGATACAAAACAAAAAATACAGGTAGTCAATTTAAATAGCTATCAAATATTATATAGGGATATAAAATGAAATATACAATATTCATCAGTCAAAATCACTCTCTCTAAAAAAAAGTGTCAATTTGTATAAAAAATTGGGCATAATTTCCTTTGTTTATTGGACTATCCACCCTGTTTAAGGGGAAACAACAAATCCAACAATATAAAAAAAGAATCCCAAATTGGATGTAATCCAACAATATAAAAACATCCTCAAAGTCATAAATGAGTGGCCTATCAAATATAGGATCCAAGCATTCAAAGATAAAGGGGTGGGGGGGGGGGGGGGGGGAGAGAGAAAAATAACCCCAAGTGAAGGTTAACTACTTAAATCAATCACGCTTCCACCTGAGATGCATCAAAAAAAAAAAAAAAATAGTAAGCCAATAACTGAAATACACGCGAAATAAATTAAATTAGAACACAAAAAAATTTACTAAATGAAAAAACAACTCATTAAATTCAAAAACCAAATCAATCGTATTCTAGTACCATGAAGTAAATCTCAAAAGACAACAAATATTCCCGAAATTTGGTTTGTTTAAAGTGAGAGAGAATATACCTTCAATATCAACAGGAATTAACTGAAGCCGTCCCGCATGTTCCACTATAATAATTGTATGTAGTTTTCAAAATGTGACTTGATACAAAATAAAAAATACAGGTAGTCAATTAAAATAGCTATCAAATATTATATAGGGATATAAAATGAAATATACAATATTCATCAGTCAAAATCACTGTCCCTAAAAAAAGTGTCAATTTTTTAAAAAAATTGGGCATAATTTCCTTTGTTTATTGGACTATCCACCCTGTTTAAGGGGAAACAACAAATCCAACAATATAGAAAAAGAATCCCAAATTGGATGTAATCCAACAATATAAAAACATCCACAAAGTAATAAATGAGTGGCCTATCAAATATAGGATCCAAGCGTTAAAAGATGAAGGGGAGGGGGGGAGAGAGAAAAATAACCCCAAGTGAAGGTAAACTACTTAAATTAATCACGCTTCCACCTCAGATGCATCAAAAAGAAAAAAAATAGTTAGCCAATAACTAAAATACACGCCAAATAAATTAAACTAGAACACAAAAAAATCTACTAAATGAAAAAACAACTCATTAAATTCAAAAACCAAATCAATAGTTGTGTAGTACCATGGAGTAAATCTCAAAAGACAACAAATATTCCCGAAATTTGTTTTTTTTAAGTGAGAGAGAATATACCTTGAATATCAACACGGATTAACTGAAGTCGTCCCGCATGTTCCACTATAATAATTGTATGTAGTTTTCAAAATGTGACTAGATACAAAACAAAAAAATACAGGTAGTCAATTAAAATAGCTATCAAATATTATATAGGGATATAAAATGAAATATACAATATTCAACAGTCAAAATCACTGTCTCTAAAAAAAAGTGTCAATTTTTTTAAAAAATTGGGCTTAATTTCCTTTGTTTATTGGACTATCCACCCTGTTTAAGGGGAACAACAAATCCAACAATATAAAAGAAGAATCCCAAATTGGATGTAATCCAACAATATAAAAACATCCACAAAGTCATAAATGAGTGGCCTATCAAATATAGGATCCAAGCATTAAAAGATGAAGGGGAGGGGGGGAGAGAGAAAAATAACCCCAAGTGAAGGTAAACTACTTAAATCAATCACGCTTCCACCTGAGATGCATCAAAAAGAAAAAAAATAGTAAGCCAATAACTAAAATACACGCCAAATAAATTAAATTAGAACACAAAAAAATCTACTAATTGAAAAAACAACTCATTAAATTCAAAAACCAAATCAATAGTTGTGTAGTACCATGGAGTAAATCTCAAAAGATAACAAATATTCCCGAAATTGGTTTTTTTAAGTGAGAGAGAATATACCTTGAATATCAACACGGATTAACTGAAGTCGTCCTGCATGTCCCACTATAATAATTGTATGTAGTTTTCAAAATGTGACTTGATACAAAACAAAAAATACAGGTAGTCAATTAAAATTGCTATCAAATATTATATAGGGATATAAAATGAAATATATAATATTCATCGGTCAAAATCATTATCTCTAAAAAAAAGGGTCAATTTTTTTAAAAAATTTGACATAGTTTCCTTTGTTTATTGGACTATCCACCCTGTTTAAGGGGAAACAACAAATCCAACAATATAAAAATAGAATCCCAAATTGGATGTAATCCAACAATAAAATAACATCCACAAAGTCATAAATGAGTGGCTTATCAAATATAGGGTCCAAGCATGAAAAGATGAGGGGGAGGGGGGGGGGGGGGGAGAAAAACAACCCCAAGTGAAGGTAAACTACTTAAATCAATCACGCTTCCACCTGAGATGCATCAAAAAGGAAAAAAATAGTAAGCCAATAACTAAAATACACGCCAAATATATTAAATTAGAACACAAAAAAATCTACTAAATGAAAAAACAACTCATTAAATTCAAAAACCAAATCAATAGTTGTCTAGTACCATGGAGTTAATCTCAAAAGACAACAAATATTCCGGAAATTTGTTTTTTTTTTAAAGTGAGAGAGAATATACCTTGAATATCAACCCGAATTAACTTAAGTCGTCCCGCATGTTCCACTATAATAATTGTATGTAGTTTTCAAAATGTGACTTGATACAAAACAAAAAATACAGGTAGTCAATTAAAATAGTTATCAAATATTATATAGGGATATAAAATGAAATATACAATATTCATCAATCAAAATCACTGACTCTAAAAAAAAGTGTCAATTTGTATAAAAAAAATTGGGCATAATTTCCTTTGTTTATTGGACTATCCACCCTGTTTAAGGGGAAACAACAAATCCAACAATATAAAAAAAGAATCCCAAATTGGATGTAATCCAACAATATAAAAACATCCTCAAAGTCATAAATGAGTGGCCTATCAAATATAGGATCCAAGCATTAAAAGATGAAGGGGAGGGGCGGAGGGGAGAGAGAAAAATAACCCCAAGTGAAGGTTAACTACTTAAATCAATCACGCTTTCTCCTGAGATGCATCAAAAAGAAAAAAAAATAGTAAGCCAATAACTGAAATACACGCGAAATAAATTAAATTAGAACACAAAAAAATTTACTAAATGAAAAAACAACTCATTAAATTCAAAAACCAAATCAATAGTATTCTAGTACCATGAAGTAAATCTCAAAAGACAACAAATATTCCCGAAATTTGGTTTGTTTAAAGTGAGAGAAAATATACCATGAATATCAACACGAATTAACTGAAGTCGTCTCGCATGTTCCACTATAATAATTGTATGTAGTTTTCAAAATGTGACTTGATACAAAATAAAAAATACAGGTAGTCAATTAAAATAGCTATCAAATATTATATAGGGATACAAAATGAAATATACAATATTCATCAGTCAAAATCACTGTCTCTAAAAAAAGTGTCAATTTTTTTAAAAAATTGGGCATAATTTCCTTTGTTTATTGGACTATCCACCCTGTTTAAGGGGAAACAACAAATCCAACAATATAGAAAAAGAATCCCAAATTGGATGTAATCCAACAATATAAAAACATCCACAAAGTCATAAATGAGTGGCCTATCAAATATAGGATCCAAGCATGAAAAGATGAAGGGGAGGGGGGAGAGAGAAAAACAACCCCAAGTGAAGGTAAACTACTTAAATCGAGCACGCTTCCACCTGAGATGCATCAAAAAGAAAAAAAAAATAGTAAGCCAATAACTAAAATACACGCCAAATAAATTAAATTAGAACACAAAAAAATCTACTAAATGAAAAAACAACTCATTAAATTCAAAAACCAATTCAATAGTTGTGTAGTACCATGGAGTAAATCTCAAAAGACAACAAATATTCCGGAAATTTGTTTTTTTTAAGTGAGAGAGAATATACCTTGAATATCAACACGGATTAACTGAAGTCGTCCCGCATGTCCCACTATAATAATTGTATGTAGTTTTCAAAATGTGACTTGATACAAAACAAAAAATACTGGTAGTCAATTAAAATTGCTATCAAATATTATATAGGGATATAAAATGAAATATACAATATTCATCAGTCAAAATCACTATCTCTAAAAAAAAGCGTCAATTTTTAAAAAAAATTGGACATAGTTTCCTTTGTTTATTGGACTATCCACCCTGTTTAAGGGGAAACAATAAATCCAACAATATAAAAATAGAATCCCAAATTGGATGTAATCCAACAATAAAAAAACATCCACAAAGTCATAAATGAGTGGCCTATCAAATATAGGATCCAAGCATGAAAAGTTGAGGGGGAGGGGGGGGGGGAGAAAAACAACCCCAAGTGAAGGTAAACTACTTAAATCAATCACGCTTCCACCTGAGATGCATCAAAAAGAAAAAAAATAGTAAGCTAATAACTAAAATACACGCCAAATAAATTAAATTAGAACACAAAAAAATCTACTAAATGAAAAAATAACTCATTAAATTCAAAAACCAAATCAATAGTTGTCTAGTACGATGGAGTTAATCTCAAAAGACAACAAATATTCCCGAAATTTGTTTTTTTTAAGTGAGAGAGAATATACCTTGAATATCAACACGGATTAACTGAAGTCGTCCTGCATGTCCCACTATAATAATTGTATGTAGTTTTCAAAATGTGACTTGATACAAAACAAAAAATACAGGTAGTCAATTAAAATTGCTATCAAATATTATATAGGGATATAAAATGAAATATACAATATTCATCAGTCAAAATCACTATCTCTAAAAAAAAGCGTCATTTTTTTTAAAAAATTTGACATAGTTTCCTTTGTTTATTGGACTATCCACCCTGTTTAAGGGGAAACAACAAATCCAACAATATAAAAATAGAATCCCAAATTGGATGTAATCCAACAATAAAATAACATCCACAAAGTCATAAATGAGTGGCCTATCAAATATAGGGTCCAAGCATGAAAAGATGAGGGGGAGGGGGGGGGGGGGGGGGGAGAAAAACAACCCCAAGTGAAGGTAAACTACTTAAATCAATCACGCTTCCACCTGAGATGCATCAAAAAGGAAAAAAATAGTAAGCCAATAACTAAAATACACGCCAAATATATTAAATTAGAACACAAAAAAATCTACTAAATGAAAAAACAACTCATTAAATTCAAAAACCAAATCAATAGTTGTCTAGTACCATGGAGTTAATCTCAAAAGACAACAAATATTCCGGAAATTTGTTTTTTTTTTAAAGTGAGAGAGAATATACCTTGAATATCAACCCGAATTAACTTAAGTCGTCCCGCATGTTCCACTATAATAATTGTATGTAGTTTTCAAAATGTGACTTGATACAAAACAAAAAATACAGGTAGTCAATTAAAATAGTTATCAAATATTATATAGGGATATAAAATGAAATATACAATATTCATCAATCAAAATCACTGTCTCTAAAAAAAGTGTCAATTTGTATAAAAAAAATTGGGCATAATTTCCTTTGTTTATTGGACTATCCACCCTGTTTAAGGGGAAACAACAAATCCAACAATATAAAAAAAGAATCCCAAATTGGATGTAATCCAACAATATAAAAACATCCTCAAAGTCATAAATGAGTGGCCTATCAAATATAGGATCCAAGCATTAAACGATGAAGGGGAGGGGGGGGGGGGGGAGAGAGAAAAATAACCCCAAGTGAAGGTTAACTACTTAAATCAATCACGCATCCACCTGAGATGCATCAAAAAGAAAAAAAAAATAGTAAGCCAATAACTGAAATACACGCGAAATAAATTAAATTAGAACACAAAAAAATTTACTAAATGAAAAAACAACTCATTAAATTCAAAAACCAAATCAATAGTATTCTAGTACCATGAAGTAAATCTCAAAAGTCAACAAATATTCCCGAAATTTGGTTTGTTTAAAGTGAGAGAGAATATACCTTGAATATCAACACGAATTAACTGAAGTCGTCCCGCATGTTCCACTATAATAATTGTATGTAGTTTTCAAAATGTGACTTGATACAAAATAAAAAATACAGGTAGTCAATTAAAATAGCTATCAAATATTATATAGGGATACAAAATGAAATATACAATATTCATCAGTCAAAATCACTGTCTCTAAAAAAAGTGTCAATTTTTTTAAAAAATTGGGCATAATTTCCTTTGTTTATTGGACTATCCACCCTGTTTAAGGGGAAACAACAAATCCAACAATATAGAAAAAGAATCCCAAATTGGATGTAATCCAACAATATAAAAACATCCACAAAGTCATAAATGAGTGGCCTATCAAATATAGGATCCAAGCATGAAAAGATGAAGGGGAGGGGGGGAGAGAGAAAAACAACCCCAAGTGAAGGTAAACTACTTAAATCGATCACGCTTCCACCTAAGATGCATCAAAAATAAAAATAAAATAGTAAGCCAATAACTAAAATACACGCCAAATAAATTAAATTAGAACACAAAAAAATCTACTAAATGAAAAAACAACTCATTAAATTCAAAAACCAATTCAATAGTTGTGTAGTACCATGGAGTAAATCTCAAAAGACAACAAATATTCCGAAAATTTGTTTTTTTTAAGTGAGAGAGAATATACCTTGAATATCAACACGGATTAACTGAAGTCGTCCCGCATGTCCCACTATAATAATTGTATGTAGTTTTCAAAATGTGACTTGATACAAAACAAAAAATACAGGTAGTCAATTAAAATTGCTATCAAATATTATATAGGGATATAAAATGAAATATACAATATTCATCAGTCAAAATCACTATCTCTAAAAAAAAGCGTCAATTTTTTAAAAAAATTGGACATAGTTTCCTTTGTTTATTGGACTATCCACCCTGTTTAAGGGGAAACAATAAATCCAACAATATAAAAATAGAATCCCAAATTGGATGTAATCCAACAATAAAATAACATCCACAAAGTCATAAATGAGTGGCCTATCAAATATAGGGTCCAAGCATGAAAAGATGAGGGGGAGGGGGGGGGGGGGGGGGGGAGAAAAACAACCCCAAGTGAAGGTAAACTACTTAAATCAATCACGCTTCCACCTGAGATGCATCAAAAAGAAAAAAAAATAGTAAGCTAATAACTAAAATACACGCCAAATAAATTAAATTAGAACACAAAAAAATCTACTAAATGAAAAAACAACTCATTAAATTCAAAAACCAAATCAATAGTTGTCTAGTACGATGGAGTTAATCTCAAAAGACAACAAATATTCCCGAAATTTGTTTTTTTTTAAAGTGAGAGAGAATATACCTTGAATATCAACCCGAATTAACTAAAGTCGTCCCGCATGTTCCACTATAATAATTGTATGTAGTTTTCAAAATGTGACTTGATACAAAACAAAAAATACAGGTAGTCAATTTAAATAGCTATCAAATATTATATAGGGATATAAAATGAAATATACAATATTCATCAGTCAAAATCACTCTCTCTAAAAAAAAGTGTCAATTTGTATAAAAAATTGGGCATAATTTCCTTTGTTTATTGGACTATCCACCCTGTTTAAGGGGAAACAACAAATCCAACAATATAAAAAAAGAATCCCAAATTGGATGTAATCCAACAATATAAAAACATCCTCAAAGTCATAAATGAGTGGCCTATCAAATATAGGATCCAAGCATTCAAAGATAAAGGGGGGGGGGGGGGGGAGAGAAAAATAACCCCAAGTGAAGGTTAACTACTTAAATCAATCACGCTTCCACCTGAGATGCATCAAAAAGAAAAAAAAATAGTAATCCAATAACTTAAATACACGCGAAATAAATTAAATTAGAACACAAAAAAATTTACTAAATGAAAAAACAACTCATTAAATTCAAAAACCAAATCAATAGTATTCTAGTACCATGAAGTAAATCTCAAAAGACAACAAATATTCCCGAAATTTGGTTTGTTTAAAGTGAGAGAGAATATACCTTCAATATCAACAGGAATTAACTGAAGTCGTCCCGCATGTTCCACTATAATAATTGTATGTAGTTTTCAAAATGTGACTTGATACAAAATGAAAAATACAGGTAGTCAATTAAAATAGCTATCAAATATTATATAGGGATATAAAATGAAATATACAATATTCATCAGTCAAAATCACTGTCTCTAAAAAAAGTGTCAATTTTTTAAAAAAATTGGGCATAATTTCCTTTGTTTATTGGACTATCCACCCTGTTTAAGGGGAAACAACAAATCCAACAATATAGAAAAAGAATCCCAAATTGGATGTAATCCAAAAATATAAAAACATCCACAAAGTAATAAATGAGTGGCCTATTAAATATAGGATCCAAGCGTTAAAAGATGAAGGGGAGGGGGGGAGAGAGAAAAATAACCCCAAGTGAAGGTAAACTACTTAAATTAATCTCGCTTCCACCTGAGATGCATCAAAAAGAAAAAAAATAGTTAGCCAATAACTAAAATACACGCCAAATAAATTAAACTAGAACACAAAAAAATTTACTAAATGAAAAAACAACTCATTAAACTCAAAAACCAAATCAATAGTTGTGTAGTACCATGGAGTAAATCTCAAAAGACAACAAATATTCCCGAAATTTGTTTTTTTTAAGTGAGAGAGAATATACCTTGAGTATCAACACGGATTAACTGAAGTCGTCCTGCATGTTCCACTATAATAATTGTATGTAGTTTTCAAAATGTGACTAGATACAAAACAAAAAAATACAGGTAGTCAATTAAAATAGCTATCAAATATTATATAGGGATATAAAATGAAATATACAATATTCAACAGTCAAAATCACCGTCTCTAAAAAAAAGTGTCAATTTTTTTAAAAAATTGGGCTTAATTTCCTTTGTTTATTGGACTATCCACCCTGTTTAAGGGGAAACAACAAATCCAACAATATAAAAAAAGAATCCCAAATTGGATGTAATCCAACAATATAAAAACATCCTCAAAGTCATAAATGAGTGGCCTATCAAATATAGGATCCAAGCATTAAAAGATGAAGGGGAGGGGGGGAGAGAGAAAAATAACCCAAGTGAAGGTAAACTACTTAAATCAATCACGCTTCCACCGGAGATGCATCAAAAAGAAAAAAAATAGTAAGCCAATAACTAAAATACACGCCAAATAAATTAAATTAGAACACAAAAAAATCTACTAACTGAAAAAACAACTCATTAAATTCAAAAACCAAATCAATAGTTGTGTAGTACCATGGAGTAAATCTCAAAAGATAACAAATATTCCCGAAATTTGTTTTTTTAAGTGAGAGAGAATATACCTTGAATATCAACACGGATTAACTGAAGTCGTCCTACATGTCCCACTATAATAATTGTATGTAGTTTTCAAAATGTGACTTGATACAAAACAAAAAATACAGGTAGTCAATTAAAATTGCTATCAAATATTATATAGGGATATAAAATGAAATATACAATATTCATCAGTCAAAATCACTATCTCCAAAAAAAAGCGTCAATTTTTTTAAAAAATTGGACATAGTTTCCTTTGTTTATTGGACTATCCAACCTGTTTAAGGGGAAACAACAAATCCAACAATATAAAAATAGAATCCCAAATTGGATGTAATCCAACAATAAAAAAACATCCACAAAGTCATAAATGAGTGGCCTATCAAATATAGGGTCCAAGCATGAAAAGATGAGGGGGAGGGGGGGGGGGGGGGGGGGAGAAAAACAACCCCAAGTGAAGGTAAACTACTTAAATCAATCACGCTTCTACCTGAGATGCATCAAAAAGGAAAAAAATAGTAAGCCAATAACTAAAATACACGCCAAATATATTAAATTAGAACACAAAAAAATCTACTAAATGAAAAAACAACTCATTAAATTCAAAAACCAAATCAATAGTTGTCTAGTACCATGGAGTTAATCTCAAAAGACAACAAATATTCCGGAAATTTGTTTTTTTTTTAAAGTGAGAGAGAATATACCTTGAATATCAACCCGAATTAACTTAAGTCGTCCCGCATGTTCCACTATAATAATTGTATGTAGTTTTCAAAATGTGACTTGATACAAAACAAAAAATACAGGTAGTCAATTAAAATAGTTATCAAATATTATATAGGGATATAAAATGAAATATAAAATATTCATCAATCAAAATCACTCTCTCTAAAAAAAAGTGTCAATTTGTATAAAAAAAATTGGGCATAATTTCCTTTGTTTATTGGACTATCCACCCTGTTTAAGGGGAAACAACAAATCCAACAATATAAAAAAAGAATCCAAATTTGGATGTAATCCAACAATATAAAAACATCCTCAAAGTCATAAATGAGTGGCCTATCAAATATAGAATCCAAGCATTAAAAGATGAAGGGGAGGGGGGGGGGGGGAGAGAGAAAAATAACCCCAAGTGAAGGTTAACTACTTAAATCAATCACGCTTCCACCTGAGATGCATCAAAAAGAAAAAAAAATAGTAAGCCAATAACTAAAATACACGCCAAATAAATTAAATTAGAACACAAAAAAATCTACTACATGAAAAAACAACTCTTTAAATTCAAAAACGAAATCAATAGTTTTGTAGTACCATGGAGTAAATCTCAAAAGACAAAAAATATTCCCGAAATTTGTTTTTTTTAAAGTGAGAGAGAATATACCTTGGATATCAACACGAATTAACTGAAGTCGTCCCGCATGTTCCACTATAATAATTGTATGTAGTTTTCAAAATGTGACTAGATACAAAACAAAAAATACAGGTAGTCAATTAAAATAGCTATCAAATATTATATAGGGATATAAAATGAAATATACAATATTCATCAGTCAAAATCACTCTCTCTAAAAAAAAGTGTCAATTTGTATAAAAAATTGGGCATAATTTCCTTTGTTTATTGGACTATCCACCCTGTTTAAGGGGAAACAACAAATCCAACAATATAAAAAAAGAATCCCAAATTGGATGTAATCCAACAATATAAAAACATCCACAAAGTCATAAATGAGTGGCCTATCAAATATAGGATCCAAGCATTAAAAGATGAAGGGGAGGGGGGGGGGGGAGAGAAAAATAACCCCAAGTGAAGGTAAACTACTTAAATCAATCACGGTTCCACCTGAGATGCATCAAAAAGAAAAAAAATAGCAAGCAAATAACTAAAATACACGCCAAATAAATTAAATTAGAACACAAAAGAATCTACTAAATGAAAAAACAACTCATTAAATTCAAAAACAAAATCAATAGTTGTGTAGTACCATGGAGTAAATCTCAAAAGACAACAAATATTCCCGAAATTTGTTTTTTTTAAGTGAGAGAGAATATACCTAGAATATCAACACGGATTAACTGAAGTCCTCCCGCATGTCCCACTATAATAATTGAATGTAGTTTTCAAAATGTGACTTGATACAAAACAAAAAATACTGGTTGTCAATTAAAATTGCTAACAAATATTATATAGGGATATAACATGAAATATACAATATTCATCAGTCAAAATATCTATCTCTAAAAAAAAGTGTCAATTTTTTTAAAAAATTGGACATAGTTTCCTTTGTTTATTGGACTGTCCACCCTGTTTAAGGGGAAACAACAAATCCAACAATATAAAAAAGAATCCCAAATTGGATGTAATCCAACAATATAAAAACATCCTCAAAGTCATAAATGAGTGGCCTATCAAATATAGGATCCAAGCATTAAAAGATGAAGGGGAGATGGGGGGGAGAGAGAAAAACAACCCCAAGTGAAGGTAAACTACTTAAATCAATCACGCTTCCACCTGAGATGCATCAAAAAGAAAAAAAATAGTAGGCCAATAACTAAAATACACGCCAAATAAATTAAATTAGAACACAAAAAAATCTACTAAATGAAAAAACAACTCATTAAATTCAAAAACCAAATCAATAGTTGTCTAGTACCATGGAGTAAATCTCAAAAGACAACAAATATTCCCAAAATTTGTTTTTTTTAAAGTGAGAGAGAATATACCTTGAATATCAACACGAATTAACTGAAGTCGTCCCGCATGTTCCACTATAATAATTGTATGTAGTTTTCAAAATGAGACTTGATACAAAACAAAAAATACTGGTAGTCAATTAAAATAGCTATCAAATATTATATAGGGATAAAAAATGAAATATACAATATTCAACAGCCAAAATCACTGTCTCAAAAAAAAGTGTCAATTTTTTTAAAAAATTGGGCATAATTTCCTTTGTTTATTGGACTATCCACCCTGTTTAAGGGGAAACAACAAATCCAACAATATAAAAAAAGAATCCCAAATTGGATGTAATCCAACAATATAAAAACATCCTCAAAGTCATAAATGAGTGGCCTATCAAATATAGGATCCAAGCATTAAAAGATGAAGGGGAGGGGGGGGGGGGGGGGGGAGAGAGAAAAATAACCCCAAGTGAAGGTTAACTACTTAAATCAATCACGTTTCCACCTGAGATGCATCAAAAAGAAAAAAAAATAGTAAGCCAATAACTGAAATACACGCGAAATAAATTAAATTAGAACACCAAAAAATTTACTAAATGAAAAAACAACTCATTAAATTCAAAAACCAAATCAATAGTATTCTAGTACCATGAAGTAAATCTCAAAAGACAACAAATATTCCCGAAATTTGGTTTGTTTAAAGTGAGAGAGAATATACCTTGAATATCAACACGAATTAACTGAAGTCGTCCCGCATGTTCCACTATAATAATTGTATGTAGTTTTCAAAATGTGACTTGATACAAAATAAAAAATACAGGTAGTCAATTAAAATAGCTATCAAATATTATATAGGGATACAAAATGAAATATACAATATTCAACAGTCAAAATCACTGTCTCTAAAAAAAGTGTCAATTTTTTTAAAAAATTGGGCATAATTTCCTTTGTTTATTGGACTATCCACCCTGTATTAGGGGAAACAACAAATCCAACAATATAGAAAAAGAATCCCAAATTGGATGTAATCCAACAATATAAAAACATCCAAAAAGTCATAAATGAGTGGCCTATCAAATATAGGATCCAAGCATGAAAAGATGAGGGGGAGGGGGGGCGGGGAGAAAAACAACCCCAAGTGAAGGTAAACTACTAAAATCTATCACGCTTCCACCTGAGATGCATCAAAAAGAAAAAAAATAGTAAGCCAATAACTAAAATACACGCCAAATAAATTAAATTAGAACACAAAAAAATCTACTAAATGAAAAAACAACTCATTAAATTCAAAAACGAAATCAGTAGTTTTGTAGTACCATGGAGTAAATCTCAAAAGACAAAAAATATTCCCGAAATTTGTTTTTTTTAAAGTGAGAGAGAATATACCTTGGATATCAACACGAATTAACTGAAGTCGTCCCCCATGTTCCACTATAATAATTGTATGTAGTTTTCAAAATGTGACTTGATACAAAATAAAAAATACAGGTAGTCAATTAAAATTGCTATCAAATATTATATAGGGATATAAAATGAAATATACAATATTCATCGGTCAAAATCACTGTCTCTAAAAAAAACTGTCAATTTTTAAAAAAAATTGGACATACTTTCCTTTGTTTATTGGACTATCCACCCTGTTTAAGGGGAAACAACAAATCCAACAATATAGAAAAAGAATCCCAAATTGGATGTAATCCAACAATATAAAAACATCCACAAAGTAATAAATGAGTGGCCTATCAAATATAGGATCCAAGAATTAAAAGATGAAGGGGAGGGGGGGAGAGAGAAAAACAACCCCAAGTGAAGGTAAACTAGTTAAATCAATCACGCTTCCACCTGAGATGCATCAAAAAGAAAAAAAATAGTAAGCCAATAACTAAAATACACGCCAAATAAATTAAATTAGAACACAAAAAAATCTACTAAATGAAAAAACAACTCATTAAATTCAAAAACCAAATCAATAGTTGTCTAGTACCATGGAGTAAATCTCAAAAGACAACAAAGATTCCCGAAATTTGTTTTTTTTTAAAGGGAGAGAGAATATACCTTGAATATCAACACGAATTAACTGAAGTCGTCCCGCATGTTCCACTATAATAACTGTATGTAGTTTTCAAAATGAGACTTGATACAAAACAAAAAATACAGGTAGTCAATTAAAATAGCTATCAAATATTATATAGGGATAAAAAATGAAATATACAATATTCAACAGTCAAAATCACTGTCTCAAAAAAAAGTGTCAATTTTTTTAAAAAATTGGGCAGAATTTCCTTTGTTTATTGGACTATCCACCCTGTTTAACGGGAAACAACAAATCCAACAATATAAAAAAAGAATCCCAAATTGGATGTAATCCAACAATATAAAAACATCCTCAAAGTCATAAATGAGTGGCCTATCAAATATAGGATCTAAGCATTAAAAGATGAAGGGGAGATGGGGGGGAGAGAGAAAAATAACCCCAAGTGAAGGTAAACTACTTAAATCAATCACGCTTCCACCTGAGATGCATCAAAAAGAAAAAAAAATAGTAAGCCAATAACTGAAATACGCGCCAAATAAATTAAATTAGAACAAAAAAAAATTTACTAAATGAAAAAACAACACATTAAATTCAAAAACCAAATCAATAGTTGTCTAGTACCATGAAGTAAATCTCAAAAGACAACAAATATTCTTGAAATTTTGTTTTTTTAAAGTGAGAGAGAATATACCTTGAATAGCAACACGAATTAACTGAAGTCGTCCCCCATGTTCCACTATAATAATTGTATGTAGTTTTCGAAATGTGACTTGATACAAAATAAAAAATATAGGTAGTCAATTAAAATAGCTATCAAATATTATATAGGGATAAAAAATGAAATATACAATATTCAACAGTCAAAATCACTGTCTCTAAAAAAAGTGTAAATTTTTTTAAAAAATTGGGCATAATTTCCTTTGTTTATTGGACTATCCACCCTGTTTAAGGGGAAACAACAAATCCAACAATATAAAAAAAGAATCCCAAATTGGATGTAATCCAACAATATAAAAACATCCTCAAAGTCATAAATGAGTGGCCTATCAAATATAGGATCCAAGCATTAAAAGATGAAGGGGAGATGGGGGGGAGAGAGAAAAATAACCCCAAGTGAAGGTAAACTACTTAAATCAATCACGCTTCCACCTGAGATGCATCAAAAAGAAAAAAAAATAGTAAGCCAATAACTGAAATACACGCCAAATAAATTAAATTAGAACACAAAAAAATTTACTAAATGAAAAAACAAATCATTAAATTCAAAAACCAAATTAATAGTTGTCTAGTACCATGAAGTAAATCTCAAAAGACAACAAATATTCCTGAAATTTTGTTTTTTAAAAGTGAGAGAGAATATACCTTGAATATCAACACGAATTAACTTAAGTCGTCCCCCATGTTCCACTATAATAATTGTATGTAGTTTTCAAAATGTGACTTGATACAAAATAAAAAATACAGGTAGTCAATTAAAATTGCTATCAAATATTATATAGGGATATAAAATGAAATATACAATATTCATCAGTCAAAATCACTGTCTCTAAAAAAAACTGTCAATTTTTAAAAAAAATTGGACATACTTTCTTTTGTTTATTGGACTATCGACCCTGTTTAAGGGGAAACAACAAATCCAACAATATAGAAAAAGAATCCCAAATTGGATGTAATCCAACAATATAAAAGCATCCACAAAGTAATAAATGAGTGGCCTATCAAATATATGATCCAAGCATTAAAAGATGAAGGGGAGGGTGGGGAGAGAGAAAAATAACCCCAAATGAAGGTAAACTACTTAAATCAATCACGCTTCCACCTGAGATGCATCAAAAAGAAAAAAAATAGTAAGCCAATAACTAAAATACACGCCAAATAAATTAAATTTGAACCCAAAAAAATCTACTAAATGAAAAAATAACTCATTAAATTCAAAAACCAAATCAATAGTTGTCTAGTACCATGGAGTAAATCTCAAAAGACAACAAATATTCCCGAAATTTGTTTTTTTTAATGTGAGAGAGAATATACCTTGAATATCAACACGAATTAATTGAAGTCGTCCCGCATGTCCCACTATAATAATTGTATGTAGTTTTCAAAATGTGACTTGATACAAAATAAAAAATACAGGTAGTCAATTAAAATAGCTATCAAATATTATATAGGGATATAAAATGAAATATACAATATTCATCAGTCAAAATCACTGTCTCTAAAAAAGTGTCAATTTTTTAAAAAAATTGGGCATAATTTCCTTTGTTTATTGGACTATCCACCCTGTTTAAGGGGAAACAACAAATCCAACAATATAGAAAAAGAATCCCAAATTGGATGTAATCCAAAAATATAAAAACATCCACAAAGTAATAAATGAGTGGCCTATTAAATATAGGATCCAAGCGTTAAAAGATGAAGGGGAGGGGGGGAGAGAGAAAAATAACCCCAAGTGAAGGTAAACTACTTAAATTAATCACGCTTCCACCTGAGATGCATCAAAAAGAAAAAAAATAGTTAGCCAATAACTAAAATACACGCCAAATAAATTAAACTAGAACACAAAAAAATTTACTAAATGAAAAAACAACTCATTAAATTCAAAAACCAAATCAATAGTTGTGTAGTACCATGGAGTAAATCTCAAAAGACAACAAATATTCCCGAAATTTGTTTTTTTTAAGTGAGAGAGAATATACCTTGAATATCAACACGGATTAACTGAAGTCGTCCCGCATGTTCCACTATAATAATTGTATGTAGTTTTCAAAATGTGACTAGATACAAAACAAAAAAATACAGGTAGTCAATTAAAATAGCTATCAAATATTATATAGGGATATAAAATGAAATATACAATATTCAACAGTCAAAATCACCGTCTCTAAAAAAAAGTGTCAATTTTTTTAAAAAATTGGGCTTAATTTCCTTTGTTTATTGGACTATCCACCCTGTTTAAGGGGAAACAACAAATCCAACAATATAAAAAAAGAATCCCAAATTGGATGTAATCCAACAATATAAAAACATCCTCAAAGTCATAAATGAGTGGCCTATCAAATATAGGATCCAAGCATTAAAAGATGAAGGGGAGGGGGGGAGAGAGAAAAATAACCCAAGTGAAGGTAAACTACTTAAATCAATCACGCTTCCACCTGAGATGCATCAAAAAGAAAAAAAATAGTAAGCTAATAACTAAAATACACGCCAAATAAATTAAATTAGAACACAAAAAAATCTACTAACTGAAAAAACAACTCATTAAATTCAAAAACCAAATCAATAGTTGTGTAGTACCATGGAGTAAATCTCAAAAGATAACAAATATTCCCGAAATTTGTTTTTTTAAGTGAGAGAGAATATACCTTGAATATCAACACGGATTAACTGAAGTCGTCCTGCATGTCCCACTATAATAATTGTATGTAGTTTTCAAAATCTGACTTGATACAAAACAAAAAATACAGGTAGTCAATTAAAATTGCTATCAAATATTATATAGGGATATAAAATGAAATATACAATATTCATCAGTCAAAATCACTATCTCCAAAAAAAAGCGTCAATTTTTTTAAAAAATTGGACATAGTTTCCTTTGTTTATTGGACTATCCAACCTGTTTAAGGGGAAACAACAAATCCAACAATATAAAAATAGAATCCCAAATTGGATGTAATCCAACAATAAAAAAACATCCACAAAGTCATAAATGAGTGGCCTATCAAATATAGGGTCCAAGCATGAAAAGATGAGGGGGAGGGGGGGGGGGAGGGGGGGGAGAAAAACAACCCCAAGTGAAGGTAAACTACTTAAATCAATCACGCTTCTACCTGAGATGCATCAAAAAGGAAAAAAATAGTAAGCCAATAACTAAAATACACGCCAAATATATTAAATTAGAACACAAAAAAATCTACTAAATGAAAAAACAACTCATTAAATTCAAAAACCAAATCAATAGTTGTCTAGTACCATGGAGTTAATCTCAAAAGACAACAAATATTCCGGAAATTTGTTTTTTTTTTTAAAGTGAGAGAGAATATACCTTGAATATCAACCCGAATTAACTTAAGTCGTCCCGCATGTTCCACTATAATAATTGTATGTAGTTTTCAAAATGTGACTTGATACAAAAAAAAAAATACAGGTAGTCAATTAAAATAGTTATCAAATATTATATAGGGATATAAAATGAAATATAAAATATTCATCAATCAAAATCACTCTCTCTAAAAAAAAGTGTCAATTTGTATAAAAAAAATTGGGCATAATTTCCTTTGTTTATTGGACTATCCACCCTGTTTAAGGGGAAACAACAAATCCAACAATATAAAAAAAGAATCCCAATTTGGATGTAATCCAACAATATAAAAACATCCTCAAAGTCATAAATGAGTGGCCTATCAAATATAGAATCCAAGCATTAAAAGATGAAGGGGAGGGGGGGGGGGGAGAGAGAAAAATAACCCCAAGTGAAGGTTAACTACTTAAATCAATCACGCTTCCACCTGAGATGCATCAAAAAGAAAAAAAAATAGTAAGCCAATAACTAAAATACACGCCAAATAAATTAAATTAGAACACAAAAAAATCTACTACATGAAAAAACAACTCTTTAAATTCAAAAACGAAATCAATAGTTTTGTAGTACCATGGAGTAAATCTCAAAAGACAAAAAATATTCCCGAAATTTGTTTTTTTTAAAGTGAGAGAGAATATACCTTGGATATCAACACGAATTAACTGAAGTCGTCCCGCATGTTCCACTATAATAATTGTATGTAGTTTTCAAAATGTGACTAGATACAAAACAAAAAATACAGGTAGTCAATTAAAATAGCTATCAAATATTATATAGGGATATAAAATGAAATATACAATATTCATCAGTCAAAATCACTCTCTCTAAAAAAAAGTGTCAATTTGTATAAAAAATTGGGCATAATTTCCTTTGTTTATTGGACTATCCACCCTGTTTAAGGGGAAACAACAAATCCAACAATATAAAAAAAGAATCCCAAATTGGATGTAATCCAACAATATAAAAACATCCACAAAGTCATAAATGAGTGGCCTATCAAATATAGGATCCAAGCATTAAAAGATGAAGGGGAGGGGGGGGGGGGGGGGGGAGAGAAAAATAACCCCAAGTGAAGGTAAACTACTTAAATCAATCACGGTTCCACCTGAGATGCATCAAAAAGAAAAAAAATAGTAAGCAAATAACTAAAATACACGCCAAATAAATTAAATTAGAACACAAAAGAATCTACTAAATGAAAAAACAACTCATTAAATTCAAAAACAAAATCAATAGTTGTGTAGTACCATGGAGTAAATCTCAAAAGACAACAAATATTCCCGAAATTTGTTTTTTTTAAGTGAGAGAGAATATACCTTGAATATCAACACGGATTAACTGAAGTCCTCCCGCATGTCCCACTATAATAATTGAATGTAGTTTTCAAAATGTGACTTGATACAAAACAAAAAATACTGGTTGTCAATTAAAATTGCTATCAAATATTATATAGTGATATAACATGAAATATACAATATTCATCAGTCAAAATATCTATCTCTAAAAAAAAGTGTCAATTTTTTTTAAAAATTGGACATAGTTTCCTTTGTTTTTTGGACTGTCCACCCTGTTTAAGGGGAAACAACAAATCCAACAATATAAAAAAGAATCCCAAATTGGATGTAATCCAACAATATAAAAACATCCTCAAAGTCATAAATGAGTGGCCTATCAAATATAGGATCCAAGCATGAAAAGATGAGGGGGAGGGGGGGCGGGGAGAAAAACAACCCCAAGTGAAGGTAAACTACTTAAATCAATCACGCTTCCACCTGAGATGCATCAAAAAGAAAAAAAAATAGTAAGCCAATAACTAAAATACACGCCAAATAAATTAAATTAGAAGACAAAAAAATCTACTAAATGAAAAAACAACTCATTAAATTCAAAAACCAAATCAATAGTTGTCTAGTACCATGGAGTAAATCTCAAAAGACAACAAATATTCCCGAAATTGGTTTTTTTAAGTGAGAGAGAATATACCTTGAATATCAACACGGATTAACTGAAGTCGTCCTGCATGTCCCACTATAATAATTGTATGTAGTTTTCAAAATGTGACTTGATACAAAACAAAAAATACAGGTAGTCAATTAAAATTGCTATCAAATATTATATAGGTATATAAAATGAAATATATAATATTCATCGGTCAAAATTACTGTCTCTAAAAAAAAGTTTCAATTTTTTTTAAAAATTGGGCATAATTTCCTTTATTTATTGGACTATCCACCCTGTTTAAGGGGAAACAACAAATCCAACAATATAAAAATAGAATCCCAAATTGGATGTAATCCAACAATAAAAAAACATCCACAAAGTCATAAATGAGTGGCCTATCAAATATAGGATCCAAGCATGAAAAGATGAGGGGGAGGGGGGGCAGGGAGAAAAACAACCCCAAGTGAAGGTAAACTACTTAAATCAATCACGCTTCCACCTGAGATGCATCAAAAAGAAAAAAAATAGTAAGCCAATAACTAAAATACACGCCAAATAAATTAAATTAGAACACAAAAAAATCTACTAAATGAAAAAACAACTCATTAAATTCAAAAACCAAATCAATAGTTGTCTAGTACCATGGAGTAAATCTCAAAAGACAACAAATATTCCCAAAATTTGTTTTTTTTAAAGTGAGAGAGAATATACCTTGAATATCAACACGAATTAACTGAAGTCGTCCCGCATGTTCCACTATAATAATTGTATGTAGTTTTCAAAATGAGACTTGATACAAAACAAAAAATACTGGTAGTCAATTAAAATAGCTATCAAATATTATATAGGGATAAAAAATGAAATATACAATATTCAACAGCCAAAATCACTGTCTCAAAAAAAAGTGTCAATTTTTTTAAAAAATTGGGCATAATTTCCTTTGTTTATTGGACTATCCACCCTGTTTGAGGGGAAACAACAAATCCAACAATATAAAAAAAGAATCCCAAATTGGATGTAATCCAACAATATAAAAACATCCTCAAAGTCATAAATGAGTGGCCTATCAAATATAGGATCCAAGCATTAAAAGATGAAGGGGAGGGGGGGGGGGGGGGGGTGGAGAGAGAAAAATAACCCCAAGTGAAGGTTAACTACTTAAATCAATCACGTTTCCACCTGAGATGCATCAAAAAGAAAAAAAAATAGTAAGCCAATAACTGAAATACACGCGAAATAAATTAAATTAGAACACCAAAAAATTTACTAAATGAAAAAACAACTCATTAAATTCAAAAACCAAATCAATAGTATTCTAGTACCATGAAGTAAATCTCAAAAGACAACAAATATTCCCGAAATTTGGTTTGTTTAAAGTGAGAGAGAATATACCTTGAATATCAACACGAATTAACTGAAGTCGTCCCGCATGTTCCACTATAATAATTGTATGTAGTTTTCAAAATGTGACTTGATAGAAAATAAAAAATACAGGTAGTCAATTAAAATAGCTATCAAATATTATATAGGGATACAAAATGAAATATACAATATTCAACAGTCAAAATCACTGTCTCTAAAAAAAGTGTCAATTTTTTTAAAAAATTGGGCATAATTTCCTTTGTTTATTGGACTATCCACCCTGTATTAGGGGAAACAACAAATCCAACAATATAGAAAAAGAATCCCAAATTGGATGTAATCCAACAATATAAAAACATCCAAAAAGTCATAAATGAGTGGCCTATCAAATATAGGATCCAAGCATGAAAAGATGAGGGGGAGGGGGGGGGGGGGGAGAAAAACAACCCCAAGTGAAGGTAAAATACTAAAATCTATCACGCTTCCACCTGAGATGCATCAAAAAGAAAAAAAATAGTAAGCCAATAACTAAAATACACGCCAAATAAATTAAATTAGAACACAAAAAAATCTACTAAATGAAAAAACAACTCATTAAATTCAAAAACGAAATCAATAGTTTTGTAGTACCATGGAGTAAATCTCAAAAGACAAAAAATATTCCCGAAATTTGTTTTTTTTAAAGTGAGAGAGAATATACCTTGGATATCAACACGAATTAACTGAAGTCGTCCCCCATGTTCCACTATAATAATTGTATGTAGTTTTCAAAATGTGACTTGATACAAAATAAAAAATACAGGTAGTCAATTAAAATTGCTATCAAATATTATATAGGGATATAAAATGAAATATACAATATTCATCGGTCAAAATCACTGTCTCTAAAAAAAACTGTCAATTTTTAAAAAAAATTGGACATACTTTCCTTTGTTTATTGGACTATCCACCCTGTTTAAGGGGAAACAACAAATCCAACAATATAGAAAAAGAATCCCAAATTGGATGTAATCCAACAATATAAAAACATCCACAAAGTAATAAATGAGTGGCCTATTAAATATAGGATCCAAGCATTAAAAGATGAAGGGGAGGGGGGAGAGAGAAAAACAACCCCAAGTGAAGGTAAACTAGTTAAATCAATCACGCTTCCACCTGAGATGCATCAAAAAGAAAAAAAATAGTAAGCCAATAACTAAAATACACGCCAAATAAATTAAATTAGAACACAAAAAAATCTACTAAATGAAAAAACAACTCATTAAATTCAAAAACCAAATCAATAGTTGTCTAGTACCATGGAGTAAATCTCAAAAGACAACAAATATTCCCGAAATTTGTTTTTTTTTAAAGGGAGAGAGAATATACCTTGAATATCAACACGAATTAACTGAAGTCGTCCCGCATGTTCCACTATAATAATTGTATGTAGTTTTCAAAATGAGACTTGATACAAAACAAAAAATACAGGTAGTCAATTAAAATAGCTATCAAATATTATATAGGGATAAAAAATGAAATATACAATATTCAACAGTCAAAATCACTGTCTCAAAAAAAAGTGTCAATTTTTTTAAAAAATTGGGCATAATTTCCTTTGTTTATTGGACTATCCACCCTGTTTAAGGGGAAACAACAAATCCAACAATATAAAAAAAGAATCCCAAATTGGATGTAATCCAACAATATAAAAACATCCTCAAAGTCATAAATGAGTGGCCTATCAAATATAGGATCTAAGCATTAAAAGATGAAGGGGAGATGGGGGGGAGAGAGAAAAATAACCCCAAGTGAAGGTAAACTACTTAAATCAATCACGCTTCCACCTGAGATGCATCAAAAAGAAAAAAAAATAGTAAGCCAATAACTGAAATACACGCCAAATAAATTAAATTAGAACACAAAAAAATTTACTAAATGAAAAAACAACTCATTAAATTCAAAAACCAAATCAATAGTTGTCTAGTACCATGAAGTAAATCTCAAAAGACAACAAATATTCCTGAAATTTTGTTTTTTTAAAGTGAGAGAGAATATACCTTGAATATCAACACGAATTAACTGAAGTCGTCCCCCATGTTCCACTATAATAATTGTATGTAGTTTTCAAAATGTGACTTGATACAAAATAAAAAATACAGGTAGTCAATTAAAATAGCTATCAAATATTATATAGGGATAAAAAATGAAATATACAATATTCAACAGTCAAAATCACTGTCTCTAAAAAAAGTGTAAATTTTTTTAAAAAATTGGGCATAATTTCCTTTGTTTATTGGACTATCCACCCTGTTTAAGGGGAAACAACAAATCCAACAATATAAAAAAAGAATCCCAAATTGGATGTAATCCAACAATATAAAAACATCCTCAAAGTCATAAATGAGTGGCCTATCAAATATAGGATCCAAGCATTAAAAGATGAAGGGGAGATGGGGGGGAGAGAGAAAAATAACCCCAAGTGAAGGTAAACTACTTAAATCAATCACGCTTCCACCTGAGATGCATCAAAAAGAAAAAAAAATAGTAAGCCAATAACTGAAATACACGCCAAATAAATTAAATTAGAACACAAAAAAATTTACTAAATGAAAAAACAAATCATTAAATTCAAAAACCAAATCAATAGTTGTCTAGTACCATGAAGTAAATCTCAAAAGACAACAAATATTCCTGAAATTTTGTTTTTTTAAAGTGAGAGAGAATATACCTTGAATATCAACACGAATTAACTTAAGTCGTCCCCCATGTTCCACTATAATAATTGTATGTAGTTTTCAAAATGTGACTTGATACAAAATAAAAAATACAGGTAGTCAATTAAAATTGCTATCAAATATTATATAGGGATATAAAATGAAATATACAATATTCATCAGTCAAAAGCACTGTCTCTAAAAAAAACTGTCAATTTTTAAAAAAAATTGGACATACTTTCCTTTGTTTATTGGACTATCCACCCTGTTTAAGGGGAAACAACAAATCCAACAATATAGAAAAAGAATCCCAAATTGGATGTAATCCAACAATATAAAAACATCCACAAAGTAATAAATGAGTGGCCTATCAAATATAGGATCCAAGCATTAAAAGATGAAGGGGAGGGGGGGAGAGAGAAAAACAACCCCAAGTGAAGGTAAACTACTTAAATCAATCACGCTTCCACCTGAGATGCATCAAAAAGAAAAAAAATAGTAAGCCAATAACTAAAATACACGCCAAATAAATTAAATTAGAACACAAAAAAATCTACTAAATGAAAAAACAACTCATTAAATTCAAAAACCAAATCAATAGTTGTCTAGTACCATGGAGTAAATCTCAAAAGACAACAAATATTCCCAAAATTTGTTTTTTTTATAGTGAGAGAGAATATACCTTGAATATCAACACGAATTAACTGAAGTCGTCCCGCATGTTCCACTATAATAATTGTATGTAGTTTTCAAAATGAGACTTGATACAAAACAAAAAATACAGGTAGTCAATTAAAATAGCTATCAAATATTATATAGGGATAAAAAATGAAATATACAATATTCAACAGTCAAAATCACTGTCTCTAAAAAAAGTGTCAATTTTTAAAAAAAATTGGGCATAATTTCCTTTGTTTATTGGACTATCCACCCTGTTTAAGGGGAAACAACAAATCCAACAATATAAAAAAAGAATCCCAAATTGGATGTAATCCAACAATATAAAAACATCCTCAAAGTCATAAATGAGTGGCCTATCAAATATAGGATCCAAGCATTAAAAGATGAAGGGGAGATGGGGGGGAGAGAGAAAAATAACCCCAAGTGAAGGTAAACAACTTAAATCAATCACGCTTCCACCTGAGATGCATCAAAAAGAAGAAAAAAAATAGTAAGCCAATAACTGAAATACACGCCAAATAAATTAAATTAGAACACAAAAAAATTTACTAAATGAAAAAACAACTCATTAAATTCAAAAACCAAATCAATAGTTGTCTAGTACCATGAAGTAAATCTCAATAGACAACAAATATTCCTGAAATTTTGTTTTTTTAAAGTGAGAGAGAATATACCTTGAATATCAACTCGAATTAACTGAAGTCGTCCCCCATGTTCCACTATAATAATTGTATGTAGTTTTCAAAATGTGACTTGATACAAAATAAAAAATACAGGTAGTCGATTAAAATTGCTATCAAATATTATATAGGGATATAAAATGAAATATACAATATTCATCAGTCAAAATCACTGTCTCTAAAAAAAACTGTCAATTTTTAAAAAAAATTGGACATACTTTCCTTTGTTTATTGGACTATCCACCCTGTTTAAGGGGAAACAACAAATCCAACAATATAGAAAAAGAATCCCAAATTGGATGTAATCCAACAATATAAAAGCATCCACAAAGTAATAAATGAGTGGCCTATCAAATATATGATCCAAGCATTAAAAGATGAAGGGGAGGGGGGGAGAGAGAAAAATAACCCCAAATGAAGGTAAACTACTTAAATCAATCACGCTTCCACCTGAGATGCATCAAAAAGAAAAAAAATAGTAAGCCAATAACTAAAATACACGCCAAATAAATTAAATTTGAACCCAAAAAAATCTACTAAATGAACAAATAACTCATTAAATTCAAAAACCAAATCAATAGTTGTCTAGTACCATGGAGTAAATCTCAAAAGACAACAAATATTCCCGAAATTTATTTTTTTTAAAGTGAGAGAGAATATACCTTGAATATCAACACGAATTAATTGAAGTCGTCCCGCATGTCCCACTATAATAATTGTATGTAGTTTTCAAAATGTGACTTGATACAAAATAAAAAATACAGGTAGTCAATTAAAATTGCTATCAAATATTATATAGGGATATAAAATGAAATATACAATATTCATCAGTCAAAATCACTGTCTCTAAAAAAAACTGTCAATTTTTAAAAAAAATTGGACATACTTTCCTTTGTTTATTGGACTATCCACCCTGTTTAAGGGGAAACAACAAATCCAACAATATAGAAAAAGAATCCCAAATTGGATGTAATTCAACAATATATAAACATCCACAAAGTAATAAATGAGTGGCCTATCAAATATAGGATCCAAGCATTAAAAGATGAAGGGGAGGGGGGGAGAGAGAAAAATAACCCCAAATGAAGGTAAACTACTTAAATCAATCACGCTTCCACCTGAGATGCATCAAAAAGAAAAAAAAATAGTAAGCCAATAACTGAAATACACGCCAAATAAATTAAATTAGAACACAAAAAAATTTACTAAATGAAAAAACAACTCATTAAATTCAAAAACCAAATCAATAGTTGTCTAGTACCATGAAGTAAATCTCAAAAGACAACAAATATTCCTGAAATTTTGTTTTTTTAAAGTGAGAGAGAATATACCTTGAATATCAACACGAATTAACTGAAGTCGTCCCCCATGTTCCACTATAAAAATTGTATGTAGTTTTCAAAATGTGACTTGATACAAAATAAAAAATACAGGTAGTCAATTAAAATTGCTATCAAATATTAGATAGGGATATAAAATGAAATATACAATATTCATCAGTCAAAATCACTGTCTCTAAAAAAAACTGTCAATTTTTAAAAAAAATTGGACATACTTTCCTTTGTTTATTGGACTATCCACCCTGTTTAAGGGGAAACAACAAATCCAACAATATAGAAAAAGAATCCCAAATTGGATGTAATCCAACAATATAAAAACATCCACAAAGTAATAAATGAGTGGCCTATAAAAAATAGGATCCAAGCATTCAAAGATGAAGGGGAGGGGGGGAGAGAGAAAAATAACCCCAAATGAAGGTAAACTACTTAAATCAATCATGCTTCCACCTGAGATGCATCAAAAAGAAAAAAAATAGTAAGCCAATAACTAAAATACACGCCAAATAAATTAAATTTGAACCCAAAAAAATTTACTAAATGAAAAAATAACTCATTAAATTCAAAAACCAAATCAATAGTTGTCTAGTACCATGGAGTAAATGTCAAAAGACAACAAATATTCCCGATTTTTTTTTTTTTTAAAGTGAGAGAGAATATACCTTGAATATCAACACGAATTAATTGAAGTCGTCTCGCATGTCCCACTATAATAATTGTATGTAGTTTTCAAAATGTGACTTGATACAAAACAAAAAATACACGTAGTCAATTAAAATTGCTATCAAATATTATATAGGGATATAAAATGAAATATACAATATTCATCAGTCAAAATCACTGTCTCTAAAAAAAAGTGTCAATTTTTTTAAAAAATTGGACATAGTTTCCTTTGTTTATTGGACTATCCACCCTGTTTAAGGGGAAACAACAAATCCAACAATATAAAAATAGAATCCCAAATTGGATGTAATCCAACAATAAAAAAACATCCACAAAGTCATAAATGAGTGGCCTATCAAAAATAGGATCCAAGCATTAAAAGATGAAGGGGAGGGGGGGAGAGAGAAAAATAACCCCAAATGAAGGTAAACTACTTAAATCAATCACGCTTCCACCTGAGATGCATCAAAAAGAAAAAAAATAGTAAGCCAATAACTAAAATACACGCCAAATAAATTAAATTTGAACCCAAAAAAATTTACTAAATGAAAAAATAACTCATTAAATTCAAAAACCAAATCAATAGTTGTCTAGTACCATGGAGTAAATCTCAAAAGACAACAAATATTCCCGAAATTTGTTTTTTTTAAAGTGAGAGAGAATATACCTTGAATATCAACACGAATTAATTGAAGTCGTCCCGCATGTCCCACTATAATAATTGTATGTAATTTTCAAAATGTGACTTGATACAAAACAAAAAATACAGGTAGTCAATTAAAATTGCTATCAAATATTATATAGGGATATAAAATGAAATATACAATATTCATCAGTCAAAATCACTATCTCTAAAAAAAAGCGTCAATTTTTTTAAAAAATTGGACATAGTTTCCTTTGTTTATTGGACTATCCACCATGTTTAAGGGGAAACAACAAATCCAACAATATAAAAATAGAATCCCAAATTGGATGTAATCCAACAATAAAAAAACATCCACAAAGTCATAAATGAGTGGCCTATCAAAAATAGGATCCAAGCATTAAAAGATGAAGGGGAGGGGGGGATAGAGAAAAATAACCCCAAATGAAGGTAAACTACTTAAATCAATCACGCTTCCACCTGAGATGCATCAAAAAGAAAAAAAATAGTAAGCCAATAACTAAAATACACGCCAAATAAATTAAATTTGAACCCAAAAAAATTTACTAAATGAAAAAATAACTCATTAAATTCAAAAACCAAATCAATAGTTGTCTAGTACCATGGAGTAAATCTCAAAAGACAACAAATATTCCCGAAATTTGTTTTTTTTAAAGTGAGAGAGAATATACCTTGAATATCAACACGAATTAATTGAAGTCGTCCCGCATGTCCCACTATAATAATTGTATGTAATTTTCAAAATGTGACTTGATACAAAACAAAAAATACAGGTAGTCAATTAAAATTGCTATCAAATATTATATAGGGATATAAAATGAAATATACAATATTCATCAGTCAAAATCACTATCTCTAAAAAAAAGCGTCAATTTTTTTAAAAAATTGGACATAGTTTCCTTTGTTTATTGGACTATCCACCCTGTTTAAGGGGAAACAACAAATCCAACAATATAAAAATAGAATCCCAAATTGGATGTAATCCAACAATAAAAAAACATCCACAAAGTCATAAATGAGTGGCCTATCAAATATAGGATCCAAGCATGAAAAGATGAGGGGGAGGGGGGGCGGGGAGAAAAACAACCCCAAGTGAAGGTAAACTACTTAAATCAATCACGCTTCCACCTGAGATGCATCAAAAAGAAAAAAAATAGTAAGCCAATAACTAAAATACACGCCAAATAAATTAAATTTGAACACAAAAAAATCTACTAAATGAAAAAACAACTCATTAAATTCAAAAACCAAATCAATAGTTGTCTAATACCATGGAGTTAATCTCAAAAGACAATAAATATTCCGGAAATTTGTTTTTTTTTAAAGTGAGAGAGAATATACCTTGAATATCAACCCGAATTAACTGAAGTCGTCCCGCATGTTTCACTATAATAATTGTATGTAGTTTTCAAAATGTGACTTGATACAAAACAAAAAATACAGGTAGTCAATTAAAATAGCTATCAAATATTATATAGGAATATAAAATGAAATATACAATATTCATCAGTCAAAATCACTATCTCTAAAAAAAAGCGTCAATTTTTTAAAAAATTGGACAAAGTTTCCTTTGTTTATTGGACTATCCACCCTGTTTAAGGGGAAACAACAAATCCAACAATATAAAAATAGAATCCCAAATTGGATGTAATCCAACAATAAAAAAACATCCACAAAGTCATAAATGAGTGGCCTATCAAATATAGGATCCAAGCATGAAAAGATGAGGGGGAGGGGGGGCGGGGAGAAAAACAACCCCAAGTGAAGGTAAACTACTTAAATCAATCACGCTTCCACCTGAGATGCATTAAAAAGAAAAAAAAATAGTAAACCAATAACTAAAATACACGCCAAATAAATTAAATTAGAAGACAAAAAAATCTACTAAATGAAAAAACAACTTATTAAATTCAAAAACCAAATCAATAGTTGTCTAGTACCATGGAGTAAATCTCAAAAGACAACAAATATTCCCGAAATTTGTTTTTTTTAAAGTGGGAGAGAATATACCTTGAATATCAACACGAATTAACTGAAGTCGTCCCCCATGTTCCACTATAATAATTGTATGTAGTTTTCAAAATGTGACTTGATACAAAATAAAAAATACAGGTAGTCAATTAAAATCGCTATCAAATATTATATAGGGATATAAAATGAAATATACAATATTCATCAGTCAAAATCACTGTCTCTAAAAAAAACTGTCAATTTTTTAAAAAAATTGGACATACTTTCCTTTGTTTATTGGACTATCCACCCTGTTTAAGGGGAAACCACAAATCCAACAATATAGAAAAAGAATCCCAAATTGGATGTAATACAACAATATAAAAACATCCACAAAGTAATAAATGAGTGGCCTATAAAAAATAGGATCCAAGCATTCAAAGATGAAGGGGAGGGGGGGAGAGAGAAAAATAACCCCAAATGAAGGTAAACTACTTAAATCAATCACGCTTCCACCTGAGATGCATCAAAAAGAAAAAAAATAGTAAGCCAATAACTAAAATACACGCCAAATAAATTAAATTTGAACCCAAAAAAATTTACTAAATGAAAAAATAACTCATTAAATTCAAAAACCAAATCAATAGCTGTCTAGTACCATGGAGTAAATCTCAAAAGACAACAAATATTCCCGAATTTTTTTTTTTTAAAGTGAGAGAGAATATACCTTGAATATCAACACGAATTAATTGAAGTCGTCTCGCATGTCCCACTATAATAATTGTATGTAGTTTTCAAAATGTGACTTGATACAAAACAAAAAATACACGTAGTCAATTAAAATTGCTATCAAATATTATATAGGGATATAAAATGAAATATACAATATTCATCAGTCAAAATCACTATCTCTAAAAAAAAGCGTCAATTTTTTTAAAAAATTGGACATAGTTTCCTTTGTTTATTGGACTATCCACCCTGTTTAAGGGGAAACAACAAATCCAACAATATAAAAATAGAATCCCAAATTGGATGTAATCCAACAATAAAAAAACATCCACAAAGTCATAAATGAGTGGCCTATCAAAAATAGGATCCAAGCATTAAAAGATGAAGGGGAGGGGGGGAGAGAGAAAAATAACCCCAAATGAAGGTAAACTACTTAAATCAATCACGCTTCCACCTGAGATGCATCAAAAAGAAAAAAAATAGTAAGCCAATAACTAAAATACATGCCAAATAAATTAAATTTGAACCCAAAAAAATTTACTAAATGAAAAAATAACTCATTAAATTCAAAAACCAAATCAATAGTTGTCTAGTACCATGGAGTAAATCCCAAAAGACAACAAATATTCCCGAAATTTGTTTTTTTTAAAGTGAGAGAGAATATACCTTGAATATCAACACAAATTAATTGAAGTCGTCCCGCATGTCCCACTATAATAATTGTATGTAATTTTCAATATGTGACTTGATACAAAACAAAAAATACAGGTAGTCAATTAAAATTGCTATCAAATATTATATAGGGATATAAAATGAAATATACAATATTCATCAGTCAAAATCACTATCTCTAAAAAAAAGCGTCAATTTTTTTAAAAAATTGGACATAGTTTCCTTTGTTTATTGGACTATCCACCCTGTTTAAGGGGAAACAACAAATCCAACAATATAAAAATAGAATCCCAAATTGGATGTAATCCAACAATAAAAAAACATCCACAAAGTCATAAATGAGTGGCCTATCAAATATAGGATCCAAGCATGAAAAGATGAGGGGGAGGGGGGGCGGGGAGAAAAACAACCCCAAGTGAAGGTAAACTACTTAAATCAATCACGCTTCCACCTGAGATGCATCAAAAAGAAAAAAAATAGTAAGCCAATAACTAAAATACACGCCAAATAAATTAAATTTGAACACAAAAAAATCTACTAAATGAAAAAACAACTCATTAAATTCAAAAACCAAATCAATAGTTGTCTAATACCATGGAGTTAATCTCAAAAGACAATAAATATTCCGGAAATTTGTTTTTTTTTAAAGTGAGAGAGAATATACCTTGAATATCAACCCGAATTAACTGAAGTCGTCCCGCATGTTCCACTATAATAATTGTATGTAGTTTTCAAAATGTGACTTGATACAAAGCAAAAAATACAGATAGTCAATTAAAATAGCTATCAAATATTATATAGGAATATAAAATGAAATATACAATATTCATCAGTCAAAATCACTATCTCTAAAAAAAAGCGTCAATTTTTTAAAAAATTGGACAAAGTTTCCTTTGTTTATTGGACTATCCACCCTGTTTAAGGGGAAACAACAAATCCAACAATATAAAAATAGAATCCCAAATTGGATGTAATCCAACAATAAAAAAACATCCACAAAGTCATAAATGAGTGGCCTATCAAATATAGGATCCAAGCATGAAAAGATGAGGGGGAGGGGGGGCGGGGAGAAAAACAACCCCAAGTGAAGGTAAACTACTTAAATCAATCACGCTTCCACCTGAGATGCATCAAAAAGAAAAAAAAATAGTAAACCAATAACTAAAATACACGCCAAATAAATTAAATTAGAAGACAAAAAAATCTACTAAATGAAAAAACAACTCATTAAATTCAAAAACCAAATCAATAGTTGTCTAGTACCATGGAGTAAATCTCAAAAGACAACAAATATTCCCGAAATTTGTTTTTTTTTAAAGTGGGAGAGAATATACCTTGAATATCAACACGAATTAACTGAAGTCGTCCCGCATGTCCCACTATAATAATTGTATGTAGTTTTCAAAATGTGACTTGATACAAAACAAAAAATACAGGTAGTCAATTAAAATTGCTATCAAATATTATATAGGGATATAAAATGAAATATACAATATTCATCATTCAAAATCACTTTCTCTAAAAAAAAGCGTCAATTTTTTTAAAAAATTGGACATAGTTTCCTTTGTTTATTGGACTATCCACCCTGTTTAAGGGGAAACAACAAATCCAACAATATAAAAATAGAATCCCAAATTGGATGTAATCCAACAATAAAAAAACATCCACAAAGTCATAAATGAGTGGCCTATCAAAAATAGGATCCAAGCATCAAAAGATGAAGGGGAGGGGGGGAGAGAGAAAAATAACCCCAAATGAAGGTAAACTACTTAAATCAATCACGCTTCCACCTGAGATGCATCAAAAAGAAAAAAAATAGTAAGCCAATAACTAAAATACACGCCAAATAAATTAAATTTGAACCCAAAAAAATTTACTAAATGAAAAAATAACTCATTAAATTCAAAAACCAAATCAATAGTTGTCTAGTACCATGGAGTAAATCTCAAAAGACAACAAATATTCCCGAATTTTTTTTTTTTAAAGTGAGAGAGAATATACCTTGAATATCAACACGAATTAATTGATGTCGTCTCGCATGTCCCACTATAATAATTGTATGTAGTTTTCAAAATGTGACTTGATACAAAACAAAAAATACACGTAGTCAATTAAAATTGCTATCAAATATTATATAGGGATATAAAATGAAATATACAATATTCATCAGTCAAAATCACTATCTCTAAAAAAAAGCGTCAATTTTTTTAAAAAATTGGACATTGTTTCCTTTGTTTATTGGACTATCCACCCTGTTTAAGGGGAAACAACAAATCCAACAATATAAAAATAGAATCCCAAATTGGATGTAATCCAACAATAAAAAAACATCCACAAAGTCATAAATGAGTGGCCTATCAAAAATAGGATCCAAGCATTAAAAGATGAAGGGGAGGGGGGGAGAGAGAAAAATAACCCCAAATGAAGGTAAACTACTTAAATCAATCACGCTTCCACCTGAGATGCATCAAAAAGAAAAAAAATAGTAAGCCAATAACTAAAATACACGCCAAATAAATTAAATTTGAACCCAAAAAAATTTACTAAATGAAAAAATAACTCATTAAATTCAAAAACCAAATCAATAGTTGTCTAGTACCATGGAGTAAATCTCAAAAGACAACAAATATTCCCGAAATTTGTTTTTTTTAAAGTGAGAGAGAATATACCTTGAATATCAACACGAATTAATTGAAGTCGTCCCGCATGTCCCACTATAATAATTGTATGTAATTTTCAAAATGTGACTT
The DNA here is from genome assembly GCA_949130495.1 of Sambucus nigra. Classification (NCBI taxonomy): domain Eukaryota; kingdom Viridiplantae; phylum Streptophyta; class Magnoliopsida; order Dipsacales; family Adoxaceae; genus Sambucus; species Sambucus nigra. The sequence continues at coordinate 22,005,683 of OX422216.1, forward strand.
GATACAAAACAAAAAATACAGGTAGTCAATTAAAATTGCTATCAAATATTATATAGGGATATAAAATGAAATATACAATATTCATCAGTCAAAATCACTATCTCTAAAAAAAAGCGTCAATTTTTTAAAAAATTGGACAAAGTTTCCTTTGTTTATTGGACTATCCACCCTGTTTAAGGGGAAACAACAAATCCAACAACATAAAAATAGAATCCCAAATTGGATGTAATCCAACAATAAAAAAACATCCACAAAGTCATAAATGAGTGGCCTATCAAATATAGGATCCAAGCATGAAAAGATGAGGGGGAGGGGGGGCGGGGAGAAAAACAACCCCAAGTGAAGGTAAACTACTTAAATCAATCACGCTTCCACCTGAGATGCATCAAAAAGAAAAAAAAATAGTAAGCCAATAACTAAAATACACGCCAAATAAATTAAATTAGAAGACAAAAAAATCTACTAAATGAAAAAACAACTCATTAAATTCAAAAACCAAATCAATAGTTGTCTAGTACCATGGAGTAAATCTCAAAAGACAACAAATATTCCCGAAATTTGTTTTTTTTAAAGTGGGAGAGAATATACCTTGAATATCAACACGAATTAACTGAAGTCGTCCCGCATGTCCCACTATAATAATTGTATGTAGTTTTCAAAATGTGACTTGATACAAAACAAAAAATACAGGTAGTCAATTAAAATTGCTATCAAATATTATATAGGGATATAAAATGAAATATACAATATTCATCATTCAAAATCACTATCTCTAAAAAAAAGCGTCAATTTTTTTAAAAAATTGGACAAAGTTTCCTTTGTTTATTGGACTATCCACCCTGTTTAAGGGGAAACAACAAATCCAACAATATAAAAATAGAATCCCAAATTGGATGTAATCCAACAATAAAAAAACATCCACAAAGTCATAAATGAGTGGCCTATCAAAAATAGGATCCAAGCATCAAAAGATGAAGGGGAGGGGGGGAGAGAGAAAAATAACCCCAAATGAAGGTAAACTACTTAAATCAATCACGCTTCCACCTGAGATGCATCAAAAAGAAAAAAAATAGTAAGCCAATAACTAAAATACACGCCAAATAAATTAAATTTGAACCCAAAAAAATTTTCTAAATGAAAAAACAACTCATTAAATTCAAAAACCAAATCAATAGTTGTCTAGTACCATGGAGTAAATCTCAAAAGACAACAAATATTCCCGAATTTTTTTTTTTTAAAGTGAGAGAGAATATACCTTGAATATCAACACGAATTAATTGATGTCGTCTCGCATGTCCCACTATAATAATTGTATGTAGTTTTCAAAATGTGACTTGATACAAAACAAAAAATACACGTAGTCAATTAAAATTGCTATCAAATATTATATAGGGATATAAAATGAAATATACAATATTCATCAGTCAAAATCACTATCTCTAAAAAAAAGCGTCAATTTTTTTAAAAAATTGGACATAGTTTCCTTTGTTTATTGGACTATCCACCCTGTTTAAGGGGAAACAACAAATCCAACAATATAAAAATAGAATCCCAAATTGGATGTAATCCAACAATAAAAAAACATCCACAAAGTCATAAATGAGTGGCCTATCAAAAATAGGATCCAAGCATTAAAAGATGAAGGGGAGGGGGGGAGAGAGAAAAATAACCCCAAATGAAGGTAAACTACTTAAATCAATCACGCTTCCACCTGAGATGCATCAAAAAGAAAAAAAATAGTAAGCCAATAACTAAAATACACGCCAAATAAATTAAATTTGAACCCAAAAAAATTTACTAAATGAAAAAATAACTCATTAAATTCAAAAACCAAATCAATAGTTGTCTAGTACCATGGAGTAAATCTCAAAAGACAACAAATATTCCCGAAATTTGTTTTTTTTAAAGTGAGAGAGAATATACCTTGAATATCAACACGAATTAATTGAAGTCGTCCCGCATGTCCCACTATAATAATTGTATGTAATTTTCAAAATGTGACTTGATACAAAACAAAAAATACAGGTAGTCAATTAAAATTGCTATCAAATATTATATAGGGATATAAAATGAAATATACAATATTCATCAGTCAAAATCACTATCTCTAAAAAAAAGCGTCAATTTTTTTAAAAAATTGGACATAGTTTCCTTTGTTTATTGGACTATCCACCCTGTTTAAGGGGAAACAACAAATCCAACAATATAAAAATAGAATCCCAAATTGGATGTAATCCAACAATAAAAAAACATCCACAAAGTCATAAATGAGTGGCCTATCAAATATAGGATCCAAGCATGAAAAGATGAGGGGGAGGGGGGGCGGGGAGAAAAACAACCCCAAGTGAAGGTAAACTACTTAAATCAATCACGCTTCCACCTGAGATGCATCAAAAAGAAAAAAAATAGTAAGCCAATAACTAAAATACACGCCAAATAAATTAAATTTGAACACAAAAAAATCTACTAAATGAAAAAACAACTCATTAAATTCAAAAACCAAATCAATAGTTGTCTAATACCATGGAGTTAATCTCAAAAGACAATAAATATTCCGGAAATTTGTTTTTTTTTAAAGTGAGAGAGAATATACCTTGAATATCAACCCGAATTAACTGAAGTCGTCCCGCATGTTCCACTATAATAATTGTATGTAGTTTTCAAAATGTGACTTGATACAAAACAAAAAATACAGGTAGTCAATTAAAATAGCTATCAAATATTATATAGGAATATAAAATGAAATATACAATATTCATCAGTCAAAATCACTATCTCTAAAAAAAAGCGTCAATTTTTTTAAAAAATTGGACATAGTTTCCTTTGTTTATTGGACTATCCACCCTGTTTAAGGGGAAACAACAAATCCAACAATATAAAAATAGAATCCCAAATTGGATGTAATCCAACAATAAAAAAACATCCACAAAGTCATAAATGAGTGGCCTATCAAAAATAGGATCCAAGCATTAAAAGATGAAGGGGAGGGGGGGAGAGAGAAAAATAACCCCAAATGAAGGTAAACTACTTAAATCAATCACGCTTCCACCTGAGATGCATCAAAAAGAAAAAAAATAGTAAGCCAATAACTAAAATACACGCCAAATAAATTAAATTTGAACCCAAAAAAATTTACTAAATGAAAAAATAACTCATTAAATTCAAAAACCAAATCAATAGTTGTCTAGTACCATGGAGTAAATCTCAAAAGACAACAAATATTCCCGAAATTTGTTTTTTTTAAAGTGAGAGAGAATATACCTTGAATATCAACACGAATTAATTGAAGTCGTCCCGCATGTCCCACTATAATAATTGTATGTAATTTTCAAAATGTGACTTGATACAAAACAAAAAATACAGGTAGTCAATTAAAATTGCTATCAAATATTATATAGGGATATAAAATGAAATATACAATATTCATCAGTCAAAATCACTATCTCTAAAAAAAAGCGTCAATTTTTTTAAAAAATTGGACATAGTTTCCTTTGTTTATTGGACTATCCACCCTGTTTAAGGGGAAACAACAAATCCAACAATATAAAAATAGAATCCCAAATTGGATGTAATCCAACAATAAAAAAACATCCACAAAGTCATAAATGAGTGGCCTATCAAATATAGGATCCAAGCATGAAAAGATGAGGGGGAGGGGGGGCGGGGAGAAAAACAACCCCAAGTGAAGGTAAACTACTTAAATCAATCACGCTTCCACCTGAGATGCATCAAAAAGAAAAAAAATAGTAAGCCAATAACTAAAATACACGCCAAATAAATTAAATTTGAACACAAAAAAATCTACTAAATGAAAAAACAACTCATTAAATTCAAAAACCAAATCAATAGTTGTCTAATACCATGGAGTTAATCTCAAAAGACAATAAATATTCCGGAAATTTGTTTTTTTTTAAAGTGAGAGAGAATATACCTTGAATATCAACCCGAATTAACTGAAGTCGTCCCGCATGTTCCACTATAATAATTGTATGTAGTTTTCAAAATGTGACTTGATACAAAACAAAAAATACAGGTAGTCAATTAAAATAGCTATCAAATATTATATAGGAATATAAAATGAAATATACAATATTCATCAGTCAAAATCACTATCTCTAAAAAAAAGCGTCAATTTTTTAAAAAATTGGACAAAGTTTCCTTTGTTTATTGGACTATCCACCCTGTTTAAGGGGAAACAACAAATCCAACAACATAAAAATAGAATCCCAAATTGGATGTAATCCAACAATAAAAAAACATCCACAAAGTCATAAATGAGTGGCCTATCAAATATAGGATCCAAGCATGAAAAGATGAGGGGGAGGGGGGGCGGGGAGAAAAACAACCCCAAGTGAAGGTAAACTACTTAAATCAATCACGCTTCCACCTGAGATGCATCAAAAAGAAAAAAAAATAGTAAGCCAATAACTAAAATACACGCCAAATAAATTAAATTAGAAGACAAAAAAATCTACTAAATGAAAAAACAACTCATTAAATTCAAAAACCAAATCAATAGTTGTCTAGTACCATGGAGTAAATCTCAAAAGACAACAAATATTCCCGAAATTTGTTTTTTTTAAAGTGGGAGAGAATATACCTTGAATATCAACCCGAATTAACTGAAGTCGTCCCGCATGTCCCACTATAATAATTGTATGTAGTTTTCAAAATGTGACTTGATACAAAACAATAAATACAGGTAGTCAATTAAAATTGCTATCAAATATTATATAGGGATATAAAATGAAATATACAATATTCATCAGTCAAAATCACTATCTCTAAAAAAAAGCGTCAATTTTTTAAAAAATTGGACAAAGTTTCCTTTGTTCATTGGACTATCCACCCTGTTTAAGGGGAAACAACAAATCCAACAATATAAAAATAGAATCCCAAATTGGATGTAATCCAACAATAAAAAAACATCCACAAAGTCATAAATGAGTGGCCTATCAAATATAGGATCCAAGCATGAAAAGATGAGGGGGAGGGGGGGCGGGGAGAAAAACAACCCCAAGTGAAGGTAAACTACTTAAATCAATCACGCTTCCACCTGAGATGCATCAAAAAGAAAAAAAAATAGTAAGCCAATAACTAAAATACACGCCAAATAAATTAAATTAGAAGACAAAAAAATCTACTAAATGAAAAAACAACTCATTAAATTCAAAAACCAAATCAATAGTTGTCTAGTACCATGGAGTAAATCTCAAAAGACAACAAATATTCCCGAAATTTGTTTTTTTTAAAGTGGGAGAGAATATACCTTGAATATCAACACGAATTAACTGAAGTCGTCCCGCATGTCCCACTATAATAATTGTATGTAGTTTTCAAAATGTGACTTGATACAAAACAAAAAATACAGGTAGTCAATTAAAATTGCTATCAAATATTATATAGGGATATAAAATGAAATATACAATATTCATCATTCAAAATCACTATCTCTAAAAAAAAGCGTCAATTTTTTTAAAAAATTGGACATAGTTTCCTTTGTTTATTGGACTATCCACCCTGTTTAAGGGGAAACAACAAATCCAACAATATAAAAATAGAATCCCAAATTGGATGTAATCCAACAATAAAAAAACATCCACAAAGTCATAAATGAGTGGCCTATCAAAAATAGGATCCAAGCATCAAAAGATGAAGGGGAGGGGGGGAGAGAGAAAAATAACCCCAAATGAAGGTAAACTACTTAAATCAATCACGCTTCCACCTGAGATGCATCAAAAAGAAAAAAAATAGTAAGCCAATAACTAAAATACACGCCAAATAAATTAAATTTGAACCCAAAAAAATTTACTAAATGAAAAAATAACTCATTAAATTCAAAAACCAAATCAATAGTTGTCTAGTACCATGGAGTAAATCTCAAAAGACAACAAATATTCCCGAAATTTGTTTTTTTTAAAGTGAGAGAGAATATACCTTGAATATCAACACGAATTAATTGAAGTCGTCCCGCATGTCCCACTATAATAATTGTATGTAATTTTCAAAATGTGACTTGATACAAAACAAAAAATACAGGTAGTCAATTAAAATTGCTATCAAATATTATATAGGGATATAAAATGAAATATACAATATTCATCAGTCAAAATCACTATCTCTAAAAAAAAGCGTCAATTTTTTTAAAAAATTGGACATAGTTTCCTTTGTTTATTGGACTATCCACCCTGTTTAAGGGGAAACAACAAATCCAACAATATAAAAATAGAATCCCAAATTGGATGTAATCCAACAATAAAAAAACATCCACAAAGTCATAAATGAGTGGCCTATCAAATATAGGATCCAAGCATGAAAAGATGAGGGGGAGGGGGAGCGGGGAGAAAAACAACCCCAAGTGAAGGTAAACTACTTAAATCAATCACGCTTCCACCTGAGATGCATCAAAAAGAAAAAAAATAGTAAGCCAATAACTAAAATACACGCCAAATAAATTAAATTTGAACACAAAAAAATCTACTAAATGAAAAAACAACTCATTAAATTCAAAAACCAAATCAATAGTTGTCTAATACCATGGAGTTAATCTCAAAAGACAATAAATATTCCGGAAATTTGTTTTTTTTTAAAGTGAGAGAGAATATACCTTGAATATCAACCCGAATTAACTGAAGTCGTCCCGCATGTTCCACTATAATAATTGTATGTAGTTTTCAAAATGTGACTTGATACAAAACAAAAAATACAGGTAGTCAATTAAAATAGCTATCAAATATTATATAGGAATATAAAATGAAATATACAATATTCATCAGTCAAAATCACTATCTCTAAAAAAAAGCGTCAATTTTTTAAAAAATTGGACAAAGTTTCCTTTGTTTATTGGACTATCCACCCTGTTTAAGGGGAAACAACAAATCCAACAACATAAAAATAGAATCCCAAATTGGATGTAATCCAACAATAAAAAAACATCCACAAAGTCATAAATGAGTGGCCTATCAAATATAGGATCCAAGCATGAAAAGATGAGGGGGAGGGGGGGCGGGGAGAAAAACAACCCCAAGTGAAGGTAAACTACTTAAATCAATCACGCTTCCACCTGAGATGCATCAAAAAGAAAAAAAATAGTAAGCCAATAACTAAAATACACGCCAAATAAATTAAATTAGAAGACAAAAAAATCTACTAAATGAAGAAACAACTCATTAAATTCAAAAACCAAATCAATAGTTGTCTAGTACCATGGAGTAAATCTCAAAAGACAACAAATATTCCCGAAATTTGTTTTTTTTAAAGTGGGAGAGAATATACCTTGAATATCAACACGAATTAATTGAAGTCGTCCCGCATGTCCCACTATAATAATTGTATGTAATTTTCAAAATGTGACTTGATACAAAACAAAAAATACAGGTAGTCAATTAAAATTGCTATCAAATATTATATAGGGATATAAAATGAAATATACAATATTCATCATTCAAAATCACTATCTCTAAAAAAAAGCGTCAATTTTTTTAAAAAATTGGACATAGTTTCCTTTGTTTATTGGACTATCCACCCTGTTTAAGGGGAAACAACAAATCCAACAATATAAAAATAGAATCCCAAATTGGATGTAATCCAACAATAAAAAAACATCCACAAAGTCATAAATGAGTGGCCTATCAAATATAGGATCCAAGCATGAAAAGATGAGGGGGAGGGGGGGCGGGGAGAAAAACAACCCCAAGTGAAGGTAAACTACTTAAATCAATCACGCTTCCACCTGAGATGCATCAAAAAGAAAAAAAATAGTAAGCCAATAACTAAAATACACGCCAAATAAATTAAATTTGAACACAAAAAAATCTACTAAATGAAAAAACAACTCATTAAATTCAAAAACCAAATCAATAGTTGTCTAATACCATGGAGTTAATCTCAAAAGACAATAAATATTCCGGAAATTTGTTTTTTTTTAAAGTGAGAGAGAATATACCTTGAATATCAACCCGAATTAACTGAAGTCGTCCCGCATGTTCCACTATAATAATTGTATGTAGTTTTCAAAATGTGACTTGATACAAAACAAAAAATACAGGTAGTCAATTAAAATAGCTATCAAATATTATATAGGAATATAAAATGAAATATACAATATTCATCAGTCAAAATCACTATCTCTAAAAAAAAGCGTCAATTTTTTAAAAAATTGGACAAAGTTTCCTTTGTTTATTGGACTATCCACCCTGTTTAAGGGGAAACAACAAATCCAACAACATAAAAATAGAATCCCAAATTGGATGTAATCCAACAATAAAAAAACATCCACAAAGTCATAAATGAGTGGCCTATCAAATATAGGATCCAAGCATGAAAAGATGAGGGGGAGGGGGGGCGGGGAGAAAAACAACCCCAAGTGAAGGTAAACTACTTAAATCAATCACGCTTCCACCTGAGATGCATCAAAAAGAAAAAAAAATAGTAAGCCAATAACTAAAATACACGCCAAATAAATTAAATTAGAAGACAAAAAAATCTACTAAATGAAGAAACAACTCATTAAATTCAAAAACCAAATCAATAGTTGTCTAGTACCATGGAGTAAATCTCAAAAGACAACAAATATTCCCGAAATTTGTTTTTTTTAAAGTGGGAGAGAATATACCTTGAATATCAACACGAATTAACTGAAGTCGTCCCGCATGTCCCACTATAATAATTGTATGTAGTTTTCAAAATGTGACTTGATACAAAACAAAAAATACAGGTAGTCAATTAAAATTGCTATCAAATATTATATAGGGATATAAAATGAAATATACAATATTCATCATTCAAAATCACTATCTCTAAAAAAAAGCGTCAATTTTTTAAAAAAATTGGACATAGTTTCCTTTGTTTATTGGACTATCCACCCTGTTTAAGGGGAAACAACAAATCCAACAATATAAAAATAGAATCCCAAATTGGATGTAATCCAACAATAAAAAAACATCCACAAAGTCATAAATGAGTGGCCTATCAAAAATAGGATCCAAGCATCAAAAGATGAAGGGGAGGGGGGGGGGGGGAGAGAGAAAAATAACCCCAAATGAAGGTAAACTACTTAAATCAATCACGCTTCCACCTGAGATGCATCAAAAAGAAAAAAAAATAGTAAGCCAATAACTAAAATACACGCCAAATAAATTAAATTTGAACTCAAAAAAATTTACTAAATGAAAAAATAACTCATTAAATTCAAAAACCAAATCAATAGTTGTCTAGTACCATGGAGTAAATCTCAAAAGACAACAAATATTCCCGAATTTTTTTTTTTTAAAGTGAGAGAGAATATACCTTGAATATCAACACGAATTAATTGATGTCGTCTCGCATGTCCCACTATAATAATTGTATGTAGTTTTCAAAATGTGACTTGATACAAAACAAAAAATACACGTAGTCAATTAAAATTGCTATCAAATATTATATAGGGATATAAAATGAAATATACAATATTCATCAGTCAAAATCACTATCTCTAAAAAAAAGCGTCAATTTTTTTAAAAAATTGGACATAGTTTCCTTTGTTTATTGGACTATCCACCCTGTTTAAGGGGAAACAACAAATCCAACAATATAAAAATAGAATCCCAAATTGGATGTAATCCAACAATAAAAAAACATCCACAAAGTCATAAATGAGTGGCCTATCAAATATAGGATCCAAGCATGAAAATATGAGGGGGAGGGGGGGCGGGGAGAAAAACAACCCCAAGTGAAGGTAAACTACTTAAATCAATCACGCTTCCACCTGAGATGCATCAAAAAGAAAAAAAATAGTAAGCCAATAACTAAAATACACGCCAAATAAATTAAATTTGAACACAAAAAAATCTACTAAATGAAAAAACAACTCATTAAATTCAAAAACCAAATCAATAGTTGTCTAATACCATGGAGTTAATCTCAAAAGACAATAAATATTCCGGAAATTTGTTTTTTTTTAAAGTGAGAGAGAATATACCTTGAATATCAACCCGAATTAACTGAAGTCGTCCCGCATGTTCCACTATAATAATTGTATGTAGTTTTCAAAATGTGACTTGATACAAAACAAAAAATACAGGTAGTCAATTAAAATAGCTATCAAATATTATATAGGAATATAAAATGAAATATACAATATTCATCAGTCAAAATCACTATCTCTAAAAAAAAGCGTCAATTTTTTAAAAAATTGGACAAAGTTTCCTTTGTTTATTGGACTATCCACCCTGTTTAAGGGGAAACAACAAATCCAACAACATAAAAATAGAATCCCAAATTGGATGTAATCCAACAATAAAAAAACATCCACAAAGTCATAAATGAGTGGCCTATCAAATATAGGATCCAAGCATGAAAAGATGAGGGGGAGGGGGGGCGGGGAGAAAAACAACCCCAAGTGAAGGTAAACTACTTAAATCAATCACGCTTCCACCTGAGATGCATCAAAAAGAAAAAAAAATAGTAAGCCAATAACTAAAATACACGCCAAATAAATTAAATTAGAAGACAAAAAAATCTACTAAATGAAGAAACAACTCATTAAATTCAAAAACCAAATCAATAGTTGTCTAGTACCATGGAGTAAATCTCAAAAGACAACAAATATTCCCGAAATTTGTTTTTTTTAAAGTGGGAGAGAATATACCTTGAATATCAACACGAATTAACTGAAGTCGTCCCGCATGTCCCACTATAATAATTGTATGTAGTTTTCAAAATGTGACTTGATACAAAACAAAAAATACAGGTAGTCAATTAAAATTGCTATCAAATATTATATAGGGATATAAAATGAAATATACAATATTCATCATTCAAAATCACTATCTCTAAAAAAAAGCGTCAATTTTTTAAAAAAATTGGACATAGTTTCCTTTGTTTATTGGACTATCCACCCTGTTTAAGGGGAAACAACAAATCCAACAATATAAAAATAGAATCCCAAATTGGATGTAATCCAACAATAAAAAAACATCCACAAAGTCATAAATGAGTGGCCTATCAAAAATAGGATCCAAGCATCAAAAGATGAAGGGGAGGGGGGGGGGGGGGGGAGAGAGAAAAATAACCCCAAATGAAGGTAAACTACTTAAATCAATCACGCTTCCACCTGAGATGCATCAAAAAGAAAAAAAAATAGTAAGCCAATAACTAAAATACACGCCAAATAAATTAAATTTGAACTCAAAAAAATTTACTAAATGAAAAAATAACTCATTAAATTCAAAAACCAAATCAATAGTTGTCTAGTACCATGGAGTAAATCTCAAAAGACAACAAATATTCCCGAATTTTTTTTTTTTAAAGTGAGAGAGAATATACCTTGAATATCAACACGAATTAATTGATGTCGTCTCGCATGTCCCACTATAATAATTGTATGTAGTTTTCAAAATGTGACTTGATACAAAACAAAAAATACACGTAGTCAATTAAAATTGCTATCAAATATTATATAGGGATATAAAATGAAATATACAATATTCATCAGTCAAAATCACTATCTCTAAAAAAAAGCGTCAATTTTTTTAAAAAATTGGACATAGTTTCCTTTGTTTATTGGACTATCCACCCTGTTTAAGGGGAAACAACAAATCCAACAATATAAAAATAGAATCCCAAATTGGATGTAATCCAACAATAAAAAAACATCCACAAAGTCATAAATGAGTGGCCTATCAAAAATAGGATCCAAGCATTAAAAGATGAGGGGGAGGGGGGGCGGGGAGAAAAACAACCCCAAGTGAAGGTAAACTACTTAAATCAATCACGCTTCCACCTGAGATGCATCAAAAAGAAAAAAAAATAGTAAGCCAATAACTAAAATACACGCCAAATAAATTAAATTAGAAGACAAAAAAATCTACTAAATGAAAAAACAACTCATTAAATTCAAAAACCAAATCAATAGTTGTCTAGTACCATGGAGTAAATCTCAAAAGACAACAAATATTCCCGAAATTTGTTTTTTTTAAAGTGGGAGAGAATATACCTTGAATATCAACACGAATTAACTGAAGTCGTCCCGCATGTCCCACTATAATAATTGTATGTAGTTTTCAAAATGTGACTTGATACAAAACAAAAAATACAGGTAGTCAATTAAAATTGCTATCAAATATTATATAGGGATATAAAATGAAATATACAATATTCATCATTCAAAATCACTATCTCTAAAAAAAAGCGTCAATTTTTTTAAAAAATTGGACATAGTTTCCTTTGTTTATTGGACTATCCACCCTGTTTAAGGGGAAACAACAAATCCAACAATATAAAAATAGAATCCCAAATTGGATGTAATCCAACAATAAAAAAACATCCACAAAGTCATAAATGAGTGGCCTATCAAATATAGGATCCAAGCATGAAAATATGAGGGGGAGGGGGGGCGGGGAGAAAAACAACCCCAAGTGAAGGTAAACTACTTAAATCAATCACGCTTCCACCTGAGATGCATCAAAAAGAAAAAAAATAGTAAGCCAATAACTAAAATACACGCCAAATAAATTAAATTTGAACACAAAAAAATCTACTAAATGAAAAAACAACTCATTAAATTCAAAAACCAAATCAATAGTTGTCTAATACCATGGAGTTAATCTCAAAAGACAATAAATATTCCGGAAATTTGTTTTTTTTTAAAGTGAGAGAGAATATACCTTGAATATCAACCCGAATTAACTGAAGTCGTCCCGCATGTTCCACTATAATAATTGTATGTAGTTTTCAAAATGTGACTTGATACAAAACAAAAAATACAGGTAGTCAATTAAAATAGCTATCAAATATTATATAGGAATATAAAATGAAATATACAATATTCATCAGTCAAAATCACTATCTCTAAAAAAAAGCGTCAATTTTTTAAAAAATTGGACAAAGTTTCCTTTGTTTATTGGACTATCCACCATGTTTAAGGGGAAACAACAAATCCAACAACATAAAAATAGAATCCCAAATTGGATGTAATCCAACAATAAAAAAACATCCACAAAGTCATAAATGAGTGGCCTATCAAATATAGGATCCAAGCATGAAAAGATGAGGGGGAGGGGGGGCGGGGAGAAAAACAACCCCAAGTGAAGGTAAACTACTTAAATCAATCACGCTTCCACCTGAGATGCATCAAAAAGAAAAAAAAATAGTAAGCCAATAACTAAAATACACGCCAAATAAATTAAATTAGAAGACAAAAAAATCTACTAAATGAAGAAACAACTCATTAAATTCAAAAACCAAATCAATAGTTGTCTAGTACCATGGAGTAAATCTCAAAAGACAACAAATATTCCCGAAATTTGTTTTTTTTAAAGTGGGAGAGAATATACCTTGAATATCAACACGAATTAACTGAAGTCGTCCCGCATGTCCCACTATAATAATTGTATGTAGTTTTCAAAATGTGACTTGATACAAAACAAAAAATACAGGTAGTCAATTAAAATTGCTATCAAATATTATATAGGGATATAAAATGAAATATACAATATTCATCATTCAAAATCACTATCTCTAAAAAAAAGCGTCAATTTTTTAAAAAAATTGGACATAGTTTCCTTTGTTTATTGGACTATCCACCCTGTTTAAGGGGAAACAACAAATCCAACAATATAAAAATAGAATCCCAAATTGGATGTAATCCAACAATAAAAAAACATCCACAAAGTCATAAATGAGTGGCCTATCAAAAATAGGATCCAAGCATCAAAAGATGAAGGGGAGGGGGGGAGAGAGAAAAATAACCCCAAATGAAGGTAAACTACTTAAATCAATCACGCTTCCACCTGAGATGCATCAAAAAGAAAAAAAAATAGTAAGCCAATAACTAAAATACACGCCAAATAAACTAAATTTGAACTCAAAAAAATTTACTAAATGAAAAAATAACTCATTAAATTCAAAAACCAAATCAATAGTTGTCTAGTACCATGGAGTAAATCTCAAAAGACAACAAATATTCCCGAATTTTGTTTTTTTTAAAGTGAGAGAGAATATACCTTGAATATCAACACGAATTAATTGAAGTCGTCCCGCATGTCCCACTATAATAATTGTATGTAATTTTCAAAATGTGACTTGATACAAAACAAAAAATACAGGTAGTCAATTAAAATTGCTATCAAATATTATATAGGGATATAAAATGAAATATACAATATTCATCAGTCAAAATCACTATCTCTAAAAAAAAGCGTCAATTTTTTAAAAAATTGGACAAAGTTTCCTTTGTTTATTGGACTATCCACCCTGTTTAAGGGGAAACAACAAATCCAACAACATAAAAATAGAATCCCAAATTGGATGTAATCCAACAATAAAAAAACATCCACAAAGTCATAAATGAGTGGCCTATCAAATATAGGATCCAAGCATGAAAAGATGAGGGGGAGGGGGGGCGGGGAGAAAAACAACCCCAAGTGAAGGTAAACTACTTAAATCAATCACGCTTCCACCTGAGATGCATCAAAAAGAAAAAAAAATAGTAAGCCAATAACTAAAATACACGCCAAATAAATTAAATTAGAAGACAAAAAAATCTACTAAATGAAAAAACAACTCATTAAATTCAAAAACCAAATCAATAGTTGTCTAGTACCATGGAGTAAATCTCAAAAGACAACAAATATTCCCGAAATTTGTTTTTTTTAAAGTGGGAGAGAATATACCTTGAATATCAACACGAATTAACTGAAGTCGTCCCGCATGTCCCACTATAATAATTGTATGTAGTTTTCAAAATGTGACTTGATACAAAACAAAAAATACAGGTAGTCAATTAAAATTGCTATCAAATATTATATAGGGATATAAAATGAAATATACAATATTCATCATTCAAAATCACTATCTCTAAAAAAAAGCGTCAATTTTTTTAAAAAATTGGACATAGTTTCCTTTGTTTATTGGACTATCCACCCTGTTTAAGGGGAAACAACAAATCCAACAATATAAAAATAGAATCCCAAATTGGATGTAATCCAACAATAAAAAAACATCCACAAAGTCATAAATGAGTGGCCTATCAAAAATAGGATCCAAGCATCAAAAGATGAAGGGGAGGGGGGGAGAGAGAAAAATAACCCCAAATGAAGGTAAACTACTTAAATCAATCAC
Source organism: Sambucus nigra (assembly GCA_949130495.1). NCBI lineage: Eukaryota > Viridiplantae > Streptophyta > Magnoliopsida > Dipsacales > Adoxaceae > Sambucus > Sambucus nigra. The sequence continues at coordinate 22,020,782 of OX422216.1, forward strand.
GCTTCCACCTGAGATGCATCAAAAAGAAAAAAAAATAGTAAGCCAATAACTAAAATACACGCCAAATAAATTAAATTTGAACTCAAAAAAATTTACTAAATGAAAAAATAACTCATTAAATTCAAAAACCAAATCAATAGTTGTCTAGTACCATGGAGTAAATCTCAAAAGACAACAAATATTCCCGAATTTTTTTTTTTTAAAGTGAGAGAGAATATACCTTGAATATCAACACGAATTAATTGATGTCGTCTCGCATGTCCCACTATAATAATTGTATGTAGTTTTCAAAATGTGACTTGATACAAAACAAAAAATACACGTAGTCAATTAAAATTGCTATCAAATATTATATAGGGATATAAAATGAAATATACAATATTCATCAGTCAAAATCACTATCTCTAAAAAAAAGCGTCAATTTTTTTAAAAAATTGGACATAGTTTCCTTTGTTTATTGGACTATCCACCCTGTTTAAGGGGAAACAACAAATCCAACAATATAAAAATAGAATCCCAAATTGGATGTAATCCAACAATAAAAAAACATCCACAAAGTCATAAATGAGTGGCCTATCAAAAATAGGATCCAAGCATTAAAAGATGAAGGGGAGGGGGGGAGAGAGAAAAATAACCCCAAATGAAGGTAAACTACTTAAATCAATCACGCTTCCACCTGAGATGCATCAAAAAGAAAAAAAATAGTAAGCCAATAACTAAAATACACGCCAAATAAATTAAATTTGAACCCAAAAAAATTTACTAAATGAAAAAATAACTCATTAAATTCAAAAACCAAATCAATAGTTGTCTAGTACCATGGAGTAAATCTCAAAAGACAACAAATATTCCCGAAATTTGTTTTTTTTAAAGTGAGAGAGAATATACCTTGAATATCAACACGAATTAATTGAAGTCGTCCCGCATGTCCCACTATAATAATTGTATGTAATTTTCAAAATGTGACTTGATACAAAACAAAAAATACAGGTAGTCAATTAAAATTGCTATCAAATATTATATAGGGATATAAAATGAAATATACAATATTCATCAGTCAAAATCACTATCTCTAAAAAAAAGCGTCAATTTTTTAAAAAATTGGACAAAGTTTCCTTTGTTTATTGGACTATCCACCCTGTTTAAGGGGAAACAACAAATCCAACAACATAAAAATAGAATCCCAAATTGGATGTAATCCAACAATAAAAAAACATCCACAAAGTCATAAATGAGTGGCCTATCAAATATAGGATCCAAGCATGAAAAGATGAGGGGGAGGGGGGGCGGGGAGAAAAACAACCCCAAGTGAAGGTAAACTACTTAAATCAATCACGCTTCCACCTGAGATGCATCAAAAAGAAAAAAAAATAGTAAGCCAATAACTAAAATACACGCCAAATAAATTAAATTAGAAGACAAAAAAATCTACTAAATGAAAAAACAACTCATTAAATTCAAAAACCAAATCAATAGTTGTCTAGTACCATGGAGTAAATCTCAAAAGACAACAAATATTCCCGAAATTTGTTTTTTTTAAAGTGGGAGAGAATATACCTTGAATATCAACACGAATTAACTGAAGTCGTCCCGCATGTCCCACTATAATAATTGTATGTAGTTTTCAAAATGTGACTTGATACAAAACAAAAAATACAGGTAGTCAATTAAAATTGCTATCAAATATTATATAGGGATATAAAATGAAATATACAATATTCATCAGTCAAAATCACTATCTCTAAAAAAAAGCGTCAATTTTTTAAAAAATTGGACAAAGTTTCCTTTGTTTATTGGACTATCCACCCTGTTTAAGGGGAAACAACAAATCCAACAACATAAAAATAGAATCCCAAATTGGATGTAATCCAACAATAAAAAAACATCCACAAAGTCATAAATGAGTGGCCTATCAAATATAGGATCCAAGCATGAAAAGATGAGGGGGAGGGGGGGCGGGGAGAAAAACAACCCCAAGTGAAGGTAAACTACTTAAATCAATCACGCTTCCACCTGAGATGCATCAAAAAGAAAAAAAAATAGTAAGCCAATAACTAAAATACACGCCAAATAAATTAAATTAGAAGACAAAAAAATCTACTAAATGAAAAAACAACTCATTAAATTCAAAAACCAAATCAATAGTTGTCTAGTACCATGGAGTAAATCTCAAAAGACAACAAATATTCCCGAAATTTGTTTTTTTTAAAGTGGGAGAGAATATACCTTGAATATCAACACGAATTAACTGAAGTCGTCCCGCATGTCCCACTATAATAATTGTATGTAGTTTTCAAAATGTGACTTGATACAAAACAAAAAATACAGGTAGTCAATTAAAATTGCTATCAAATATTATATAGGGATATAAAATGAAATATACAATATTCATCATTCAAAATCACTATCTCTAAAAAAAAGCGTCAATTTTTTTAAAAAATTGGACATAGTTTCCTTTGTTTATTGGACTATCCACCCTGTTTAAGGGGAAACAACAAATCCAACAATATAAAAATAGAATCCCAAATTGGATGTAATCCAACAATAAAAAAACATCCACAAAGTCATAAATGAGTGGCCTATCAAAAATAGGATCCAAGCATCAAAAGATGAAGGGGAGGGGGGGAGAGAGAAAAATAACCCCAAATGAAGGTAAACTACTTAAATCAATCACGCTTCCACCTGAGATGCATCAAAAAGAAAAAAAAATAGTAAGCCAATAACTAAAATACACGCCAAATAAATTAAATTTGAACTCAAAAAAATTTACTAAATGAAAAAATAACTCATTAAATTCAAAAACCAAATCAATAGTTGTCTAGTACCATGGAGTAAATCTCAAAAGACAACAAATATTCCCGAATTTTTTTTTTTAAAGTGAGAGAGAATATACCTTGAATATCAACACGAATTAATTGATGTCGTCTCGCATGTCCCACTATAATAATTGTATGTAGTTTTCAAAATGTGACTTGATACAAAACAAAAAATACACGTAGTCAATTAAAATTGCTATCAAATATTATATAGGGATATAAAATGAAATATACAATATTCATCAGTCAAAATCACTATCTCTAAAAAAAAGCGTCAATTTTTTTAAAAAATTGGACATAGTTTCCTTTGTTTATTGGACTATCCACCCTGTTTAAGGGGAAACAACAAATCCAACAATATAAAAATAGAATCCCAAATTGGATGTAATCCAACAATAAAAAAACATCCACAAAGTCATAAATGAGTGGCCTATCAAAAATAGGATCCAAGCATTAAAAGATGAAGGGGAGGGGGGGGAGAGAGAAAAATAACCCCAAATGAAGGTAAACTACTTAAATCAATCACGCTTCCACCTGAGATGCATCAAAAAGAAAAAAAATAGTAAGCCAATAACTAAAATACACGCCAAATAAATTGAATTTGAACCCAAAAAAATTTACTAAATGAAAAAATAACTCATTAAATTCAAAAACCAAATCAATAGTTGTCTAGTACCATGGAGTAAATCTCAAAAGACAACAAATATTCCCGAAATTTGTTTTTTTTTAAAGTGAGAGAGAATATACCTTGAATATCAACACGAATTAATTGAAGTCGTCCCGCATGTCCCACTATAATAATTGTATGTAATTTTCAAAATGTGACTTGATACAAAACAAAAAATACAGGTAGTCAATTAAAATTGCTATCAAATATTATATAGGGATATAAAATGAAATATACAATATTCATCAGTCAAAATCACTATCTCTAAAAAAAAGCGTCAATTTTTTTAAAAAATTGGACATAGTTTCCTTTGTTTATTGGACTATCCACCCTGTTTAAGGGGAAACAACAAATCCAACAATATAAAAATAGAATCCCAAATTGGATGTAATCCAACAATAAAAAAACATCCACAAAGTCATAAATGAGTGGCCTATCAAATATAGGATCCAAGCATGAAAAGATGAGGGGGAGGGGGGGCGGGGAGAAAAACAACCCCAAGTGAAGGTAAACTACTTAAATCAATCACGCTTCCACCTGAGATGCATCAAAAAGAAAAAAAATAGTAAGCCAATAACTAAAATACACGCCAAATAAATTAAATTTGAACACAAAAAAATCTACTAAATGAAAAAACAACTCATTAAATTCAAAAACCAAATCAATAGTTGTCTAGTACCATGGAGTTAATCTCAAAAGACAATAAATATTCCGGAAATTTGTTTTTTTTTAAAGTGAGAGAGAATATACCTTGAATATCAACCCGAATTAACTGAAGTCGTCCCGCATGTTCCACTATAATAATTGTATGTAGTTTTCAAAATGTGACTTGATACAAAACAAAAAATACAGGTAGTCAATTAAAATAGCTATCAAATATTATATAGGAATATAAAATGAAATATACAATATTCATCAGTCAAAATCACTATCTCTAAAAAAAAGCGTCATTTTTTTAAAAAATTGGACAAAGTTTCCTTTGTTTATTGGACTATCCACCCTGTTTAAGGGGAAACAACAAATCCAACAATATAAAAATAGAATCCCAAATTGGATGTAATCCAACAATAAAAAAACATCCACAAATTCATAAATGAGTGGCCTATCAAATATAGGATCCAAGCATGAAAAGATGAGGGGGAGGGGGGGCGGGGAGAAAAACAACCCCAAGTGAAGGTAAACTACTTAAATCAATCACGCTTCCACCTGAGATGCATCAAAAAGAAAAAAAATAGTAAGCCAATAACTAAAATACACGCCAAATAAATTAAATTAGAAGACAAAAAAATCTACTAAATGAAAAAACAACTCATTAAATTCAAAAACCAAATCAATAGTTGTCTAGTACCATGGAGTAAATCTCAAAAGACAACAAATATTCCCGAAATTTGTTTTTTTTAAAGTGGGAGAGAATATACCTTGAATATCAACACGAATTAACTGAAGTCGTCCCGCATGTCCCACTATAATAATTGTATGTAGTTTTCAAAATGTGACTTGATACAAAACAAAAAATACAGGTAGTCAATTAAAATTGCTATCAAATATTATATAGGGATATAAAATGAAATATACAATATTCATCAGTCAAAATCACTATCTCTAAAAAAAAGCGTCAATTTTTTTAAAAAATTGGACATAGTTTCCTTTGTTTATTGGACTATCCACCCTGTTTAAGGGGAAACAACAAATCCAACAATATAAAAATAGAATCCCAAATTGGATGTAATCCAACAATAAAAAAACATCCACAAAGTCATAAATGAGTGGCCTATCAAAAATAGGATCCAAGCATTAAAAGATGAAGGGGAGGGGGGGAGAGAGAAAAATAACCCCAAATGAAGGTAAACTACTTAAATCAATCACGCTTCCACCTGAGATGCATCAAAAAGAAAAAAAATAGTAAGCAAATAACTAAAATACACGCCAAATAAATTAAATTTGAACCCAAAAAAATTTACTAAATGAAAAAATAACTCATTAAATTCAAAAACCAAATCAATAGTTGTCTAGTACCATGGAGTAAATCTCAAAAGACAACAAATATTCCCGAAATTTGTTTTTTTTAAAGTGAGAGAGAATATACCTTGAATATCAACACGAATTAATTGAAGTCGTCCCGCATGTCCCACTATAATAATTGTATGTAATTTTCAAAATGTGACTTGATACAAAACAAAAAATACAGGTAGTCAATTAAAATTGCTATCAAATATTATATAGGGATATAAAATGAAATATACAATATTCATCAGTCAAAATCACTATCTCTAAAAAAAAGCGTCAATTTTTTTAAAAAATTGGACATAGTTTCCTTTGTTTATTGGACTATCCACCCTGTTTAAGGGGAAACAACAAATCCAACAATATAAAAATAGAATCCCAAATTGGATGTAATCCAACAATAAAAAAAAATCCACAAAGTCATAAATGAGTGGCCTATCAAATATAGGATCCAAGCATGAAAAGATGAGGGGGAGGGGGGGCGGGGAGAAAAACAACCCCAAGTGAAGGTAAACTACTTAAATCAATCACGCTTCCACCTGAGATGCATCAAAAAGAAAAAAAATAGTAAGCCAATAACTAAAATACACGCCAAATAAATTAAATTTGAACACAAAAAAATCTACTAAATGAAAAAACAACTCATTAAATTCAAAAACCAAATCAATAGTTGTCTAATACCATGGAGTTAATCTCAAAAGACAATAAATATTCCGGAAATTTGTTTTTTTTTAAAGTGAGAGAGAATATACCTTGAATATCAACCCGAATTAACTGAAGTCGTCCCGCATGTTCCACTATAATAATTGTATGTAGTTTTCAAAATGTGACTTGATACAAAACAAAAAATACAGGTAGTCAATTAAAATAGCTATCAAATATTATATAGGAATATAAAATGAAATATACAATATTCATCAGTCAAAATCACTATCTCTAAAAAAAAGCGTCAATTTTTTTAAAAAATGGGACAAAGTTTCCTTTGTTTATTGGACTATCCACCCTGTTTAAGGGGAAACAACAAATCCAACAATATAAAAATAGAATCCCAAATTGGATGTAATCCAACAATAAAAAAACATCCACAAAGTCATAAATGAGTGGCCTATCAAAAATAGGATCCAAGCATCAAAAGATGAAGGGGAGGGGGGGAGAGAGAAAAATAACCCCAAATGAAGGTAAACTACTTAAATCAATCACGCTTCCACCTGAGATGCATCAAAAAGAAAAAAAAATAGTAAGCCAATAACTAAAATACACGCCAAATAAATTAAATTTGAACACAAAAAAATTTACTAAATGAAAAAAACAACTCATTAAATTCAAAAACCAAATCAATAGTTGTCTAGTACCATGGAGTAAATCTCAAAAGACAATAAATATTCCCGAATTTTTTTTTTTTAAAGTGAGAGAGAATATACCTTGAATATCAACCCGAATTAACTGAAGTCGTCCCGCATGTCCCACTATAATAATTGTATGTAGTTTTCAAAATGTGACTTGATACAAAACAAAAAATACAGGTAGTCAATTAAAATAGCTATCAAATATTATATAGGAATATAAAATGAACTATACAATATTCATCAGTCAAAATCACTATCTCTAAAAAAAAGCGTCAATTTTTTAAAAAATTGGACAAAGTTTCCTTTGTTTATTGGACTATCCACCCTGTTTAAGGGGAAACAACAAATCCAACAATATAAAAATAGAATCCCAAATTGGATGTAATCCAACAATAAAAAAACATCCACAAAGTCATAAATGAGTGGCCTATCAAATATAGGATCCAAGCATGAAAAGATGAGGGGGGAGGGGGGGGCGGGGAGAAAAACAACCCCAAGTGAAGGTAAACTACTTAAATCAATCACGCTTCCACCTGAGATGCATCAAAAAGAAAAAAAAATAGTAAGCCAATAACTAAAATACACGCCAAATAAATTAAATTAGAACACAAAAAAATCTACTAAATGAAAAAACAACTCATTAAATTCAAAAACCAAATCAATAGTTGTCTAGTACCATGGAGTAAATCTCAAAAGACAACAAATATTCCCGAAATTTGTTTTTTTTAAAGTGGGAGAGAATATACCTTGAATATCAACACGAATTAACTGAAGTCGTCCCGCATGTCCCACTATAATAATTGTATGTAGTTTTCAAAATGTGACTTGATACAAAACAAAAAATACAGGTAGTCAATTAAAATTGCTATCAAATATTATATAGGGATATAAAATGAAATATACAATATTAATCATTCAAAATCACTATCTCTAAAAAAAAGCGTCAATTTTTTTAAAAAATTGGACATAGTTTCCTTTGTTTATTGGACTATCCACCCTGTTTAAGGGGAAACAACAAATCCAACAATATAAAAATAGAATCCCAAATTGGATGTAATCCAACAATAAAAAAACATCCACAAAGTCATAAATGAGTGGCCTATCAAAAATAGGATCCAAGCATCAAAAGATGAAGGGGAGGGGGGGAGAGAGAAAAATAACCCCAAATGAAGGTAAACTACTTAAATCAATCACGCTTCCACCTGAGATGCATCAAAAAGAAAAACAATAGCAAGCCAATAACTAAAATACACGCCAAATAAATTAAATTTGAACCCAAAAAAATTTACTAAATGAAAAAATAACTCATTAAATTCAAAAACCAAATCAATAGTTGTCTAGTACCATGGAGTAAATCTCAAAAGACAACAAATATTCCCGAAATTTGTTTTTTTTAAAGTGAGAGAGAATATACCTTGAATATCAACACGAATTAATTGAAGTCGTCCCGCATGTCCCACTATAATAATTGTATGTAATTTTCAAAATGTGACTTGATACAAAACAAAAAATACAGGTAGTCAATTAAAATTGCTATCAAATATTATATAGGGATATAAAATGAAATATACAATATTCATCAGTCAAAATCACTATCTCAAAAAAAAAGCGTCAATTTTTTTAAAAAATTGGACATAGTTTCCTTTGTTTATTGGACTATCCACCCTGTTTAAGGGGAAACAACAAATCCAACAATATAGAAAAAGAATCCCAAATTGGATGTAATCCAACAATATAAAAACATCCACAAAGTAATAAATGAGTGGCCTATCAAATATAGGATCCAAGCATTAAAAGATGAAGGGGAGGGGGGGAGAGAGAAAAACAACCCCAAGTGAAGGTAAACTACTTAAATCAATCACGCTTCCACCTGAGATGCATCAAAAAGAAAAAAAATTGTAAGCCAATAACTAAAATACACGCCAAATAAATTAAATTTGAACACAAAAAAATCTACTAAATGAAAAAACAACTCATTAAATTCAAAAACCAAATCAATAGTTGTCTAATACCATGGAGTTAATCTCAAAAGACAATAAATATTCCGGAAATTTGTTTTTTTTTAAAGTGAGAGAGAATATACCTTGAATATCAACCCGAATTAACTGAAGTCGTCCCGCATGTTCCACTATAATAATTGTATGTAGTTTTGAAAATGTGACTTGATACAAAACAAAAAATACAGGTAGTCAATTAAAATAGCTATCAAATATTATATAGGAATATAAAATGAAATATACAATATTCATCAGTCAAAATCACTATCTCTAAAAAAAAGCGTCAATTTTTTAAAAAATTGGACAAAGTTTCCTTTGTTTATTGGACTATCCACCCTGTTTAAGGGGAAACAACAAATCCAACAATATAAAAATAGAATCCCAAATTGGATGTAATCCAACAATAAAAAAACATCCACAAAGTCATAAATGAGTGGCCTATCAAATATAGGATCCAAGCATGAAAAGATGAGGGGGAGGGGGGGCGGGGAGAAAAACAACCCCAAGTGAAGTTAACTACTTAAATCAATCACGCTTCCACCTGAGATGCATCAAAAAGAAAAAAAAATAGTAAGCCAATAACTAAAATACACGCCAAATAAATTAAATTAGAAGACAAAAAAATCTACTAAATGAAAAAACAACTTATTAAATTCAAAAACCAAATCAATAGTTGTCTAGTACCATGGAGTAAATCTCAAAAGACAACAAATATTCCCGAAATTTGTTTTTTTTAAAGTGGGAGAGAATATACCTTGAATATCAACACGAATTAACTGAAGTCGTCCCGCATGTCCCACTATAATAATTGTATGTAGTTTTCAAAATGTGACTTGATACAAAACAAAAAATACAGGTAGTCAATTAAAATTGCTATCAAATATTATATAGGGATATAAAATGAAATATACAATATTCATCATTCAAAATCACTATCTCTAAAAAAAAGCGTCAATTTTTTTAAAAAATTGGACATAGTTTCCTTGGTTTATTGCACTATCCACCCTGTTTAAGGGGAAACAACAAATCCAACAATATAAAAATAGAATCCCAAATTGGATGTAATCCAACAATAAAAAAACATCCACAAAGTCATAAATGAGTGGCCTATCAAATATAGGATCCAAGCATGAAAAGATGAGGGGGAGGGGGGTCGGGGAGAAAAACAACCCCAAGTGAAGGTAAACTACTTAAATCAATCACGCTTCCACCTGAGATGCATCAAAAAGAAAAAAAATAGTAAGCTAATAACTAAAATACACGCCAAATAAATTAAATTTGAACACAAAAAAATCTACTAAATGAAAAAACAACTCATTAAATTCAAAAACCAAATCAATAGTTGTCTAGTACCATGGAGTTAATCTCAAAAGACAATAAATATTCCGGAAATATGTTTTTTTTAAAGTGAGACAGAATATACCTTGAATACCAACCCGAATTAACTGAAGTCGTCCCGCATGTTCCACTATAATAATTGTATGTAGTTTTCAAAATGTGACTTGATACAAAACAAAAAATACAGGTAGTCAATTAAAATAGCTATCAAATATTATATAGGGATATAAAATGAAATATACAATATTCATCAGTCAAAATCACTGTCTCTAAAAAAAAGTGTCAATTTGTATAAAAAATTGGGCATAATTTCCTTTGTTTATTGGACTATCCAACCTGTTTAAGGGGAAACAACAAATCCAACAATATAAAAAAAGAATCCCAAATTGGATGTAATCCAACCATATAAAAACATCCTCAAAGTCATAAATGAGTGGCCTATCAAATATAGGATCCGAGAATTAAAAGATGAAGGGGAGGGGGGGGGGAGAGAGAAAAATAACCCCAAGTGAAGGTTAACTACTTAAATCAATCACGCTTCCACCTGAGATGCATCAAAAAGAAGAAAAAATAGTAAGCCAATAACTGAAATACACACGAAATAAATTAAATTAGAACACAAAAAAATTTACTAAATGAAAAAACAACTCATTAAATTCAAAAACCAAATCAATAGTATTCTTGTACCATGAAGTAAATCTCAAAAGACAATAAATATTCCCGAAATTTGGTTTGTTTAAAGTGAGACAGAATATACCTTGAATGTCAACCCGAATTAAATGAAGTCGTCCCGCATGTTCCACTATAATAATTGTATGTAGTTTTCAAAATGTGACTTGATACAAAATAAAAAATACAGGTAGTCAATTAAAATAGCTATCAAATATTATATAGGGATATAAAATGAAATATACAATATTCATCAGTCAAAATCACTGTCTCTAAAAAAAAGTGTCAATTTTTTTAAAAAATTGGGCATAATTTCCTTTGTTTATTGGACTATCCACCTTGTTTAAGGGGAAACAACAAATCCAACAATATAGAAAAAGAATCCCAAATTGGATGTAATCCAACAATATAAAAACATCCACAAAGTAATAAATGAGTGGCCTATCAAATATAGGATCCAAGCATTAAAAGATGAAGGGGAGGGGGGGAGAGAGAAAAATAAACCCAAGTGAAGGTAAACTACTTAAATCAATCACGCTTCCACCTGAGTTGCATCAAAAAGAAAAAAAATAGTAAGCCAATAACTAAAATACATGCCAAATGAATTAAATTAGAACACAAAAAAATCTACTAAATGAAAAAACAAGTCATTAAATTCAAAAACCAAATCAATAGTTGTGTAGTACCATGGAGTAAATCTCAAAAGACAACAAATATTCCTGAAATTTGTTTTTTTGAAGTGAGAGAGAATATACCTTGAATATCAACACGGATTAACTGAAGTCCTCCTGCATGTCCCACTATAATAATTGTATGTAGTTTTCAAAATGTGACTTGATACAAAACAAAAAATACAGGTAGTCAATTAAAATTGCTATAAAATATTATATAGGGATATAAAATGAAATATACAATATTCATCAGTCAAAATCACTGTCTCTAAAAAAAAGTGTCAATTTGTATAAAAAATTGGGCTTAATTTCCTTTGTTTATTGGACTATCCACCCTGTTTAAGGGGAAACAACAAATCCAACAATATAAAAAAAGAATCACAAATTGGATGTAATCCAACAATATAAAAACATCCTCAAAGTCATAAATGAGTGGCCTATAAAATATAGGTTCCAAGCATTAAAACATGAAGGGGAGGGGGGGTGGGGGAGAGAGAAAAATAACCCCAAGTGAAGGTAAACTACTTAAATCAATCACGCTTCCACCTGAGTTGCATCAAAAAGAAAAAAAATAGTAAGCCAATAACTAAAATACACACCAAATAAATTAAATTAGAACACAAAAAAATCTACTAAATGAAAAAACAACTCATTAAATTCAAAAACCAAATCAATAGTTGTGTAGTACCATGGAGTAAATCTCAAAAGACAACAAATATTCCCGAAATTTGTTTTTTTTAAGTGAGAGAGAATATACCTTGAATATCAACACGGATTAACTGAAGTCGTCCCGCATGTCCCACTATAATAATTGTATGTAGTTTTCAAAATGTGGCTTGATACAAAACAAAAAATACAGGTAGCCAATTAAAATTCCTATCAAATATTATATAGGGATATAAAATGAAATATACAATATTCATCAGTCAAAATCACTATCTCTAATTAAAAGTGTCAATTTTTTTAAAAAATTGGACATAGTTTCCTTTGTTTATTGGACTATCCACCCTGTTTAAGGGGAAACAACAAATCCAACAATATAAAAAAAGAATCCCAAATTGGATGTAATCCAACAATATAAAAACATCCACAAAGTCATAAATGAGTGGCCTATCAAATATAGGATCCAAGCATGAAAAGATGAGGGGGAGGGGGGGGGGGGGGGGGGGGGAGAGAAAAACAACCCCAAGTCCAGGTAAACTATTAAAATCAATCACGCTTCCACCTGAGATGCATAAAAAAGAAAAAAAATAGTAAGCCAATAACTAAAATACACGCCAAATAAATTAAATTAGAAAACAAAAAAATCTACTAAATGAAAAAACAACTCATTAAATTCAAAAACCAAATCAATAGTTTTGTAGTACCATGGAGTAAATCTCAAAAGACAAAAAATATTCCCGAAATTTGTTTTTTTTTAAGTGAGAGAGAATATACCTTGGATATCAACACGAATTAACTGAAGTCGTCCCGCATGTTCCACTATAATAATTGTATGTAGTTTTCAAAATGTGACTAGATACAAAACAAAAAATACAGGTAGTCAATTAAAATAGCTATCAGATATTATATAGGGATATAAAATGAAATATACAATATTCAACAGTCAAAATCACTGTCTCTAAAAAAAAGTGTCAATTTTTTTAAAAAATTGGGCTTAATTTCCTTTGTTTATTGGACTATCCACCCTGTTTAAGGGGAAACCACAAATCCAACAATATAAAAAAAGAATCCCAAATTGGATGTAATCCAACAATATAAAAACATCCACAAAGTAATAAATGAGTGGCCTATCAAATATAGGATCCAAGCATTAAAAGATGAAGGGGAGGGGGGGAGAGAGAAAAATAACCCCAAGTGAAGGTAAACTACTTAAATCAATCACGGTTCCACCTGAGATGCATCAAAAAGAAAAAAAATACTAAGCCAATAACTAAAATACACGCCAAATAAATTAAATTAGAACACAAAAAAATCTACTAAATGAAAAAACAACTCATTAAATTCAAAAACCAAATCAATAGTTGTGTAGTACCATGGAGTAAATCTCAAAAGACAACAAATATTCCCGAAATTTGTTTTTTTTAAGTGAGAGAGAATATACCTTGAATATCAACACGGATTAACTGAAGTCCTCCCACATGTCCCACTATAATAATTGTATGTAGTTTTCAAAATGTGACTTGATACAAAACAAAAAATACAGGTAGTCAATTAAAATTGCTATCAAATATTATATAGGGATATAAAATGAAATATACAATATTCATCAGTCAAAATCACTATCTCTAAAAAAAAGTGTCAATTTTTTAAAAAAATTGGACATAGTTTCCTTTGTTTATTGGACTATCCACCCTGTTTAAGGGGAAACAACAAATCCAACAATATAAAAAAAGAATCCCAAATTGGATGTAATCCAACAATATAAAAACATCCACAAAGTCATAAATGAGTGGCCTATCAAATATAGGATCCAAGGATGAAAAGATGAGGGGGAGGGGTGGGGGAGAAAAACAACCCCAAGTGAAGGTAAACTACTTAAATCAATCACGCTTCCACCTGAGGTGCATCAAAAAGAAAAAAAATAGTAAGCCAATAACTAAAATACACGCCAAATAAATTAAATTAGAACACAAAAAAATCTACTAAATGAAAAAACAACTCATTAAATTCAAAAACCAAATCAATAGTTGTCTAGTACCATGTAGTAAATCTCAAAAGACAACAAATATTCCCGAAATTTGTTTTTTTTAAAGTGAGAGAGAATATACCTTGAATATCAACACGAATTAACTGAAGTCGTCCCGCATGTCCCACTATAATAATTGTATGTAGTTTTCAAAATGTGGCTTGATACAAAACAAAAAATACAGGTAGCCAATTAAAATTCCTATCAAATATTATATAGGGATATAAAATGAAATATACAATATTCATCAGTCAAAATCACTATCTCTAATTAAAAGTGTCAATTTTTTTAAAAAATTGGACATAGTTTCCTTTGTTTATTGGACTATCCACCCTGTTTAAGGGGAAACAACAAATCCAACAATATAAAAAAAGAATCCCAAATTGGATGTAATCCAACAATATAAAAACATCCACAAAGTCATAAATGAGTGGCCTATCAAATATAGGATCCAAGCATGAAAAGATGAGGGGGAGGGGGGGGGGGGGGGGGGGGGGAGAGAAAAACAACCCCAAGTCCAGGTAAACTATTAAAATCAATCACGCTTCCACCTGAGATGCATAAAAAAGAAAAAAAATAGTAAACCAATAACTAAAATACATGCCAAATAAATTAAATTAGAAAACAAAAAAATCTACTAAATGAAAAAACAACTCATTAAATTCAAAAACCAAATCAATAGTATTGTAGTACCATGGAGTAAATCTCAAAAGACAAAAAATATTCCCGAAATTTGTTTTTTTTAAAGTGAGAGAGAATATACCTTGGATATCAACACGAATTAACTGAAGTCGTCCCGCATGTTCCACTATAATAATTGTATGTAGTTTTCAAAATGTGACTAGATACAAAACAAAAAATACAGGTAGTCAATTAAAATAGCTATCAGATATTATATAGGGATATAAAATGAAATATACAATATTCAACAGTCAAAATCACTGTCTCTAAAAAAAAGTGTCAATTTTTTTAAAAAATTGGGCTTAATTTCCTTTGTTTATTGGACTATCCACCCTGTTTAAGGGGAAACCACAAATCCAACAATATAAAAAAAGAATCCCAAATTGGATGTAATCCAACAATATAAAAACATCCACAAAGTAATAAATGAGTGGCCTATCAAATATAGGATCCAAGCATTAAAAGATGAAGGGGAGGGGGGGAGAGAGAAAAATAACCCCAAGTGAAGGTAAACTACTTAAATCAATCACGGTTCCACCTGAGATGCATCAAAAAGAAAAAAAATACTAAGCCAATAACTAAAATACACGCCAAATAAATTAAATTAGAACACAAAAAAATCTACTAAATGAAAAAACAACTCATTAAATTCAAAAACCAAATCAATAGTTGTGTAGTACCATGGAGTAAATCTCAAAAGACAACAAATATTCCCGAAATTTGTTTTTTTTAAAGTGAGAGAGAATATACCTTGAATATCAACACGGATTAACTGAAGTCCTCCCACATGTCCCACTATAATAATTGTATGTAGTTTTCAAAATGTGACTTGATACAAAACAAAAAATACAGGTAGTCAATTAAAATTGCTATCAAATATTATATAGGGATATAAAATGAAATATACAATATTCATCAGTCAAAATCACTATCTCTAAAAAAAAGTGTCAATTTTTTAAAAAAATTGGACATAGTTTCCTTTGTTTATTGGACTATCCACCCTGTTTAAGGGGAAACAACAAACCCAACAATATAAAAAAAGAATCCCAAATTGGATGTAATCCAACAATATAAAAACATCCACAAAGTCATAAATGAGTGGCCTATCAAATATAGGATCCAAGGATGAAAAGATGAGGGGGAGGGGTGGGGGAGAAAAACAACCCCAAGTGAAGGTAAACTACTTAAATCAATCACGCTTCCACCTGAGGTGCATCAAAAAGAAAAAAAATAGTAAGCCAATAACTAAAATACACGCCAAATAAATTAAATTAGAACACAAAAAAATCTACTAAATGAAAAAACAACTCATTAAATTCAAAAACCAAATCAATAGTTGTCTAGTACCATGTAGTAAATCTCAAAAGACAACAAATATTCCCGAAATTTGTTTTTTTTAAAGTGAGAGAGAATATACCTTGAATATCAACACGAATTAACTGAAGTCGTCCCGCATGTTCCACTATAATAATTGTATGTAGTTTTCAAAATGTGACTTGATACAAAACAAAAAATACAGGTAGTCAATTAAAATTGCTATAAAATATTATACAGGGATATAAAATGAAATATACAATATTCATCATTTAAAATCACTATCTCTAAAAAAAAGTGTCAATTTTTTAAAAAAATTGGACATAGTTTCCTTTGTTTATTGGTCTATCCACCCTGTTTAAGGGGAAACAACAAATCCAACAATATAAAAAAAGAATCCCAGTTTGGATGTAATCCAACAATATAAAAACATCCACAAAGTCATAAATGTTAGTGGCCTATCAAATATAGGATCCAAGGATGAAAAGATGAGGGGGAGGGGGGGGGGGGTGGGGAGGGGAGAAAAGCAACCCCAAGTGAAGGTAAACTACTTAAATCAATCACGCTTCCACCTGAGATGCATCAAAAAGAAAAAAAATAGTAAGCCAATAACTAAAATACACGGGAAATAAATTAAATTAGAACACAAAAAAATCTACTAAATGTAAAAACAACTCATTAAATTCAAAAACCAAATCAATAGTTGTCTAGTGCCATGGAGTAAATCTCAAAAGACAACAAATATTCCCGAAATTTGTTTTTTTTAAAGTGAGAGAGAATATACCTTGGATATCAACACGAATTAACTGATGTCGTCCCGCATGTTCCACTATAATAATTGTATGTAGTTTTCAAAATGTGACTTGATACAAAACAAAAAATACAGGTAGTCAATTAAAATAGCTATCAAATATTATATAGGGACAAAAAATGAAATATACAATATTCAACAGTCAAAATCACTGTCTCTAAAAAAAAGTGTCAATTTTTTTAAAAAATTGGGCATAATTTCCTTTGTTTATTGGACTATCCACCCAGTTTAAAAGGAATTAACAAATCCAACAATCTAAAAAAAGAATCCCAAATTGGATGTAATCCAACAATATAAAAACATCCTCAAAGTCATAAATGAGTGGCCTATCAAATATAGGATCCAAGCATTAAAAGATGAAGGGGAGGGGGGGGGGGGAGAGAGAAAAATAACCCCAAGTGAAGGTAAACTACTTAAATCAATCACGGTTCCACCTGAGATGCATCAAAAAGAAAAAAAAAATAGTAAGCCAATAACTGAAATACACGCCAAATAAATTAAATTTGAACACAAAAAAATTTACTAAATGAAAAAACAACTCATTAAATTAAAAAACCAAATCAATAGTTGTCTAGTACCATGAAGTAAATCTCAAAAGACAACAAATATTCCCGAAATTTGGTTTTTTTAAAGTGAGAGAGAATATACCTTGAATATCAACACGAATTAACTGAAGTCGTCCCGCATGTTCCACTATAATAATTGTATGTAGTTTTCAAAATGTGACTTGATACAAAATAATAAATACAGGTAGTCAATTAAAATATCTATCAAATATTATATAGGGATATAAAATGAAATATACAATATTCATCAGTCAAAATCACTGTCTCTAAAAAAAAGTGTCAATTTTTAAAAAAAATTGGACATAGTTTCCTTTGTTTATTGGACTATCCACCCTGTTTAAGGGGAAACAACAAATCCAACAATATAGAAAAAGAATCCCAAATTGGATGTAATCCAACAATATAAAAACATCCACAAAGTAATAAATGAGTGGCCTATCAAATATAGGATCCAAGCATTAAAAGATTAAGGGGAGGGGGGGAGAGAGAAAAATAACCCCAAGTGAAGGTAAACTACTTAAATCAATCACGCTTCCACCTGAGATGCATCAAAAAGAAAAAAAATAATAAGCGAATAACTAAAATACACGCCAAATAAATTAAATTAGAACACAAAAAAATCTACTAAATGAAAAAACAACTCATTAAATTCAAAAACCAAATCAATAGTTGTCTAGTACCATGGATTAAATCTCAAAAGACAACAAATATTCCCGAAATTTGTTTTTTTTAAAGTGAGAGAGAATATACCTTGAATATCAACACGAATTAACTGAAGTCGTCCCGCATGTTCCACTATAATAATTGTATGTAGTTTTCAAAATGAGATTTGATACAAAACAAAAAATATAGGTAGTCAATTAAAATAGCTATCAAATATTATATAGGGATAAAAAATGAAATATACAATATTCAACAGTCAAAATCACTGTCTCTAAAAAAAAGTGTCAATTTTTTTAAAAAATTGGGCATAATTTCCTTTGTTTATTGGACTTTCCACCCTGTTTAAGGGGGTACAACAAATCCAACAATATAAAAAAAGAATCCCAAATTGGATGTAATCCAACAATATAAAAACATCCTCAAAGTCATAAATGAGTGGCCTATCAAGTATAGGATCCAAGCATTAAAAGATGAAGGGGAGAGGGGGGGAGAGAGAAAAATATCCCCAAGTGAAGGTAAACTACTTAAATCAATCACGCTTCCACCTGAGATGCATCAAAAAGAAAAAAAAATAGTAAGCCAATAACTGAAATACACGCCAAATAAATTAAATTAGAACACAAAAAAATTTACTAAATGAAAAAACAACTCATTAAATTCAAAAACCAAATCAAAAGTTGTCTAGTACCACGAAGTAAATCTCAAAAGTCAACAAATATTCCCGAAATTTGGTTTTTTTAAAGTGAGAGAGAATATACCTTGAATATCAACACGAATTAACTGATGTCGTCCCGCATGTTCCACTATAATAATTGTATGAAGTTTTCAAAATGTGACTTGATACAAAATAAAAAATACAGGTAGTCAATTAAAATAGCTATCAAATATTATATAGGGATATAAAATGAAATATACAATATTCATCAGTCAAAATCACTGTCTCTAAAAAAAAGTGTCAATTTTTTAAAAAAATTGGACATAGTTTACTTTGTTTATTGGACTATCCACCCTGTTTAAGGGGAAACAACAAATCCCACAATATAGAAAAAGAATCCCAAATTGGATGTAATCCAACAATATAAAAACATCCACAAAGTAATAAATGAGTGGCCTATCAAATATAGGATCCAAGAATTAAAAGATGAAGGGGAGGGGGGGAGAGAGAAAAATAACCCCAAGTGAAGGTAAACTACTTAAATCAATCACGCTTCCACCTGAGATGCATCAAAAAGAAAAAAAAATAGTAAGCCAATAACTAAAATACACGCCAAATAAATTAAATTTGAACACAAAAAAATCTACTAAATGAAAAAACAACTCATTAAATTCAAAAACCAAATCAATAGTTTTGTAGTACCATGGAGTAAATCTCAAAAGACAACAAATATTCCCGAAATTTGGTTTTTTTAAAGTGAGCGAGAATATACCTTGAATATCAACACGAATTAACTGAAGTCGTCCCGCATGTTCCACTATAATAATTGTATGTAGTTTTCAAAATGTGACTTGATACAAAATAAAAAATACAGGTAGTCAATTAAAATAGCTATCAAATATTATATAGGGATATAAAATGAAATATACAATATTCATCAGTCAAAATCACTGTCTCTAAAAAAAAGTGTCAATTTTTAAAAAAAATTGGACGTAGTTTCCTTTGTTTATTGGACTATCCACCCTGTTTAAGGGGAAACAACAAATCCAACAATATAGAAAAAGAATCCCAAATTGGATGTAATCGAAGAATATAAAAACATCCACAAAGTCATAAATGAGTGGCCTATCAAATATAGGATCCAAGGATGAAAAGATGAGGGGGAGGGGGGGGGGGGGGGGGGGGGAGAGAAAAACAACCCCAAGTGAAGGTAAACTACTTAAATCAATCACGCTTCCACCTGAGATGCATCAAAAAGAAAAAAAATAGTAAGCCAATAACTAAAATACACGCCAAATAAATTAAATTAGAACACAAAAAAATCTACTAAATGAAAAAACAACTCATTAAATTCAAAAATCAAATCAATAGTTGTCTAGTACCATGGAGTAAATCTCAAAAGACAACAAATATTGCCGAAATTTGTTTTTTTTTAAAGTGAGAGAGAATATACCTTGAATATCAACACGAATTAACTGAAGTCGTCCCGCATGTTCCACTATAATAATTGAATGTAGTTTTCAAAATGAGACTTGATACAAAACAAAAAATACAGGTAGTCAATTAAAATAGCTATCAAATATTATATAGGGATATAAAATTAAATATACAATATTCAACAGTCAAAATCACTGTCTCTAAAAAAAAGTGTCAATTTTTTTAAAAAATTAGGCATAATTTCCTTTGTTTATTGGACTATCCACCCTGTTTAAAGGGAATCAACAAATCCAAAAAATATAGAAAAAGAATCCCAAATTGGATGTAATCCAACAATATAAAAACATCCACAAAGTCATAAATGAGTGGCCTATCAAATATAGGATCCAAGCATGAAAAGATGAAGGGGGGGGGGGGGGGGGGGGGGCGGGGGAGAGAGAAAAATAACCCCAAGTGAAGGTAAACTACTAAAATCAATCACGCTTCCACCTGAGATGCATCAAAAAGAAAAAAAATAGTAACCCAATAACTAAAATATATGCCAAATAAATTAAATTAGAACACAAAAAAATCTACTAAATGAAAAAACAACTCATTAATTTCAAAAACCAAATCAATAGTTTTGTAGTACCATGGAGTAAATCTCAAAAGACAACAAATATTCCCGAAATTTGTTTTTTTTAAAGTGAGAGAGAATATACCTTGAATATCAACACGAATTAACTGAAGTCGTCCCGCATGTTCCACTATAATAATTGAATGTAGTTTTCAAAATGAGACTTGATACAAAACAAAAAATACAGGTAGTCAATTAAAATAGCTATCAAATATTATATAGGGATATAAAATGAAATATACAATATTCAACAGTCAAAATCACTGTCTCTAAAAAAAAGTGTCAATTTTTTTAAAAAATTGCGCTTAATTTCCTTTGTTTATTGGACTATCCACCATGTTTAAGGGGAAACAACAAATCCAACAATATAAAAAAAGAATCCCAAATTGGATGTAATACAACAATATAAAAACATCCTCAAAGTCATAAATGAGTGGCCTATCAAATATAGGATCCAAGCATTAAAAGATGAAGGGGAGGGGGGGGGGGGGGGGGGGGGAGAGAAAAATAACCCCAAGTGAAGGTAAACTACTTAAATCAATCACGGTTCCACCTAAGATGCATCAAAAAGAAGAAAAAATAGTAAGCCAATAACTTAAATACACGCCAAATAAATTAAATTAGAACACAAAAAAACTTACTAAATGAAAAAACAACTCATTAAATTCAAAAACCAAATCAATAGTTGTCTAGTACCATGGAGTAAATCTCAAAAGACAACAAATATTCCCGAAATTTGTTTTTTTTAAAGTGAAAGAGAATATACCTTGAATATCAACCCGAATTAACTGAAGTCGTCCCGCATGTTCCACTATAATAATTGTATGTAGTTTTCAAAATGTGACTTGATACAAAACAAAAAATACAGCTAGTCAATTAAAATAGCTATCAAATAATATATAGGGATATAAAATGAAATATACAATATTCAACAGTCAAAATCACTGTCTCTAAAAAAAAGTGTCAATTTTTTTAAAAAATTGGGCTTAATTTCCTTTGTTTATTGGACTATCGACCCAGTTTAAGGGGAAACAACAAATCCAACAATATAGAAAAAGAATCCCAAATTGGATGTAATCCAACAATATAAAAACATCCACAAAGTAATAAATGAGTGGCCTATCAAATATAGGATCCAAGCATTAAAAGATGAAGGGGGGGGGGGGGGGGGGGGGAGAGAAAAATAACCCCAAGTGAAGGTAAACTACTTAAATCAATCACGCTTCCAACTGAGATGCATCAAAAAGAAAAAAAATAGTAAGCCAATAACTAAAATACACGCCAAATAAATTAAATTAGAACACAAAAAAATCTACTAAATTAAAAAACAACTCATTAAATTCAAAAACCAAATCAATAGATGTGTAGTACCATGGAGTAAATCTCAAAAGACAACAAATATTCCCGAAATTTGTTTTTTTTAAGTGAGAGAGAATATACCTTGAATATCAACACGAATTAACTGAAGTCGTCCCGCATGTCCCACTATAATAATTGTATGTAGTTTTCAAAATATGACTTGATACAAAACAAAAAATACAGGTAGTCAATTAAAATTGCTATCAAATATTATATAGGGATATAAAATGAAATATACAATATTCATCAGTCAAAATCACTATCTCTAAAAAAAAGTGTCAATTTTTTTAAAAGATTGGACATAGTTTCCTTTGTTTATTGGACTATCCACCCTGTTTAAGGGGAAACAACAAATCCAACAATATAAAAAAAGAATCCCAAATTGGATGTAATCGAACAATATAAAAACATCCACAAAGTCATAAATGAGTGGCCTATCAAATATAGGATCCAAGCATGAGAAGATGAGGGGGGGGGGGGGGGGGGAGAAAAACAACCCCAAGTGAAGGTAAACTACTAAAATCAATCACGCTTCCACCTGAGATGCATCAAAAAGGAAAAAAATAGTAAGCCAATAAGTAAAATATACGCCAAATAAATTAAATTAGAACACAAAAAAATCTACTAAATGAAAAAACAACTCAATAAATTCAAAAACCAAATCAATAGTTTTGTAGTACCATGGAGTAAATCTCAAAAGACGACAAATATTCCCGAAATTTGTTTTTTTTAAAGTGAGAGAGAATATACCTTGGATATCAACACGAATTAACTGAAGTCGTCCCGCATGTTCCACTATAATAATTGTATGTAGTTTTCAAAATGAGACTTGATACAAAACAAAAAATATAGGTAGTCAATTAAAATAGCTATCAAATATTATATAGGGATATAAAATGAAATACACAATATTCAACAGTCAAAATCACTGTCTCTAAAAAAAAGTGTCAATTTTTTTAAAAAATTGGGCATGATTTCCTTTGTTTATTGGACTATCCACCATGTTTAAGGGGAAACAAGAAATCCAACAATATAAAAAAAGAATCCCAAATTGGATGTAATCCAACAATATAAAAACATCCACAAAGTCACAATTGAGTGGCCTGTCAAATATAGGATCCAAGCATTAAAAGATGAAGGGGAGGGGGGAGGGGGGGGAGGGGGGGGAGAGGAAAATAACCTAAAGTGAAGGTAAACTACTTAAATCAATCACGGTTCCACCTGAGATGCATCAAAAAGAAAAAAAATAGTAAGCAAATAACTAAAATACACGCCAAATAAATTAAATTAGAACACAAAAGAATCTACTAAATGAAAAAACAACTCATTAAATTCAAAAACAAAATCAATAGTTGTGTAGTACCATGGAGTAAATCTCTAAAGACAACAAATATTCCCGAAATTTGTTTTTTTGAAGTGAGAGAGAATATACCTGGAATATCAACACGGATTATCTGAAGTCCTCCCGCATGTCCCACTATAACAATTGTATGTAGTTTTCAAAATGTGACTTGATACAAAACAAAAAATACAGGTACTCAATTAAAATTGCTATCAAATATTATATAGGGATATAAAATGAAATATACAATATTCATCAGTCAAAATCACTATCTCTAAAAAAAAGTGTCAATTTTTTAAAAAAATTGGACATAGTTTCCTTTGTTTATTGGACTATCCACCATGTTTAAGGGGAAACAACAAATCCAACAATATAAAAAAAGAATCCCAAATTGGATGTAATCCAACAATATAAAAACATCCTCAAAGTCATAAATGAGTGGCCTGTCAAATATAGGATCCAAGGATGAAAAGATGAGGGGGAGGGGGGGGGGGGGGGGTGGGGAGAAAAACAACCCCAAGTGAAGGTAAACTACTTAAATCAATCACGCTTCCACCTGAGATGCATCAAAAAGAAAAAAAAATAGTAAGCCAATAACTAAAATACATGCCAAATAAATTAAATTAGAACACAAAAGAATCTACTAAATGAAAAAAGAACTCATTAAATTCAAAAACCAAATCAATAGTTGTGTAGTACCATGGAGTAAATCTCAAAAGACAACAAATATTCCCGAAATTTGTTTTTTTTAAGTGAGAGAGAATATACCTTGAATATCAACACGGATTAACTGAAGTCATCCCGCATGTCCCACTATAATAATTGTATGTAGTTTTCAAAATGTGACTTGATACAAAACAAAAAATACAGGTAGTCAATTAAAATTGCTATCAAATATTATATAGGGATATAAAATGAAATATACAATATTCATCAGTCAAAATCACTATCTCTAAAAAAAAGTGTCAATTTTTTTAAAAAATTGGACATAGTTTCCTTTGTTTATTGGACTATCCACCCTGTTTAAGGGGAAACAACAAATCCAACAATATAAAAAAAGAATCCCAAATTGGATGTAATCCAACAATATAAAAACATACACAAAGTCATAAATGAGTGGCCTATCAATTATAGGATCCAAGCATTAAAAGATGATGGGGAGGGGGGGGGGGGGGGAGAGAAAAATAACCCCAAGTGAAGGTAAACTACTTAAATCAATCACGGTTCCACCTGAGATGCATCAAAAAGAAAAAAACTAGTAAGCAAATAACTAAAATACACGCCAAATAAATTAAATTAGAACACAAAAGAATCTACTAAATGAAAAAACAACTCATTAAATTCAAAAACAAAATCAATAGTTGTGTAGTACCATGGAGTAAATCTCAAAAGACAACAAATATTCCCAAAATTTGTTTTTTTTAAGTGAGAGAGAATATACCTTGAATATCAACACGGATTAACTGAAGTCCTCCCGCATGTCCCACTATAATAATTGTATGTAGTTTTCAAAATGTGACTTGATACAAAACAAAAAATACAGGTTGTCAATTAAAATTGCTAACAAATATTATAGGGATATAAAATGAAATATACAATATTCATCAGTCAAAATCACTATCTCTAAAAAAAAGTGTCAATTTTTTTAAAAAATTGGACATCGTTTCCTTTGTTTATTGGACTATCCACCCTGTTTAAGGGGAAATAACAAATCCAACAATATAAAAAAATGAATCCCAAATTGGATGTAATACAACAATATAAAAACATCCACAAAGTCATAAATGAGTGGCCTATGAAATATAGGATCCAAGGATGAAAAGATGAGGGGGTGGGGGGGAGAAAAACAACCCCAAGTGAAGGTAAACTACTTAAATCAATCATGCTTCCACCTGAGATGCATCAAAAAGAAAAAAATGAGTAAGCCAATAACTAAAATACACGCAAAATAAATTAAATTAGAACACAAAAAAATCTACTAAATGAAAAAACAACTCATTAAATTCAAAAACCAAATCAATAGTTGTGTAGTACCATGGAGTAAATCTCAAAAGACAACAAATATTCCCGAAATTTGTTTTTTTTTAAGTGAGAGAGAATATACATTGAATATCAACACGAATTAACTGAAGTCGTCCCGCATGTTCCACTATAATAATTGTATGTAGTTTTCAAAATGAGACTTGATACAAAACAAAAAATACAGGTTGTCAATTAAAATAGCTATCAAATATTATATAGGGATAAAAAATGAAATACACAATATTCAACAGTCAAAATCACTGTCTCTAAAAAAAAGTGTCAATTTTTTTAAAAAATTGGGCATGATTTCCTTTGTTTATTGGACTATCCACCCTATTTAAGGGGAAACAAGAAATCCAATAATATAAAAAAAGAATCCCAAATTCGATGTAATCCAACAATATAAAAACATCCACAAAGTCACAATTGAGTGGCCAATCAAATATAGGATCCAAGCATTAAAAGATGAAGGGGAGGGGGGGGGGGGGGAGAGAAAAATAACCCAAAGTGAAGGTAAACTACTTAAATCAATCACGCTTCCACCTGAGATGCATCAAAAAGAAAAAAAATAGTAAGTCAATAACTAAAATACACGCCAAATAAATTAAATTAGAACACAAAAGAATCTACTAAATGAAAAAACAACTCATTAAATTCAAAACCCAAATCAATAGTTGTGTAGTACCATGGAGAAAATCTCAAAAGACAACAAATATTCCCGAAATTTGTTTTTTTGAAGTGAGAGAATATACCTTGAATATCAACACGGATTATCTGAAGTCGTCCCGCATGTCCCACTATAACAATTGTATGTAGTTTTCAAAATGTGACTTGATACAAAACAAAAAATACAGGTAGTCAATTAAAATTGCTATCAAATATTATATAGGGATATAAAATGAGATATACAATATTCATCAGTCAAAATCACTATCTCTAAAAAAAAAGTGTCAATTTTTTAAAAAAATTGGACATAGTTTCCTTTGTTTATTGGACTATCCACCATGTTTAAGGGGAAACAACAAATCCAACAATATAAAAAAAGAATCCCAAATTGGATGTAATCCAACAATATAAAAACATCCTCAAAGTCATAAATGAGTGGCCTGTCAAATATAGGATCCAAGCATGAAAAGATGAGGGGGAGGGGGGGGGGGGGGGGGGGAGAAAAACAACCCCAAGTGAAGGTAAACTACTTAAATCAATCACGCTTCCACCTGAGATGCATCAAAAAGAAAAAAAATAGTAAGCCAATAACTAAAATACATGCCAAATAAATTAAATTAGAACACAAAAGAATCTACTAAATGAAAAAACAACTCATTAAATTCAAAAACCAAATCAATAGTTGTGTAGTACCATGGAGTAAATCTCAAAAGACAACAAATATTCCCGAAATTTGTTTTTTTTAAGTGAGAGAGAATATACCTTGAATATCAACACGGATTAACTGAAGTCATCCCGCATGTCCCACTATAATAATTGTATGTAGTTTTCAAAATGTGACTTGATACAAAACAAAAAATACAGGTAGTCAATTAAAATAGCTATCAAATATTATATAGGGATATAAAATGAAATATACAATATTCAACAGTCAAAATCACTGTCTCTAAAAAAAAGTGTCAATTTTTTTAAAAAATTGGGCTTAATTTCCTTTGTTTATTGGACTATCCACCCTGTTTAAGGGGAAACAACAAATCCAACAATATAAAAAAAGAATCCCAAATTGGATGTAATCCAACAATATAAAAACATCCACAAAGTCATAAATGAGTGGCCTATCAAATATAGGATCCAAGCATTAAAAGATGAAGGGGAGGGGGGGGGGGGGGGAGAGAGAAAAATAACCCCAAGTGAAGGTAAACTACTTAAATCAATCACGGTTCCACCTGAGATGCATCAAAAAGGAAAAAAATAGTAAGCAAATAACTAAAATACACGCCAAATAAATTAAATTAGAACACAAAAGAATCTACTAAATGAAAAAACAACTCATTAAATTCAAAAACAAAATCAATAGTTGTGTAGTACCATGGAGTAAATCTCAAAAGACAACAAATATTCCCGAAATTTATTTTTTTAAAGTGAGAGAGAATATACCTTGAATATCAACACGGATTAACTGAAGTCCTCCCGCATGTCCCACTATAATAATTGTATGTAGTTTTCAAAATGTGACTTGATACAAAACAAAAAATACAGGTAGTCAATTAAAATTGCGATCAAATATTATACAGGGATATAAAATGAAATACACAATATTCATCAGTCAAAATTACTATCTCTAAAAAAAAGTGTCAATTTTTTTAAAAAATTGGACATAGTTTCCTTTGTTTATTGGAATATCCACCCTGTTTAAGGGGAAACAACAAATCCAACAATATAAAAAAAGATTCCCAAATTGGATGTAATCCAACAATATCAAAACATCCACAAAGTCATAAATGAGTGGCCTATCAAATATAGGATCCAAGGATGAAAAGATGAGGGGGAGGGGGGGGGGGGGGGGGGAGGGGGGGGGGGAGAAAAACAACCCCAAGTGAAGGTAAACTACTTAAATCAATCACGCTTCCACCTGAGATGCATCAAAAAGAAAAAAAATAGTAAGCCAATAACTAAAATACACGCCAAATAAATTAAATTAGAACCCAAAAAAATCTACTAAATGAAAAAACAACTCATTAAATTCAAAAACCAAATCAATAGTTGTGTAGTACCATGGAGTAAATCTCAAAAGACAACAAATATTCCCGAAATTTGTTTTTTTTAAAGTGAGAGAGAATATACCTTGAATATCAACACGAATTAACTGAAGTCGTCCCGCATGTTCCACTATAATAATTGTATGTAGTTTTCAAAATGAGACTTGATACAAAACAAAAAATACAGGTAGTCAATTAAAATAGCTATCAAATATTATATAGGGATATAAAATTAAATATACAATATTCAACAGTCAAAATCACTGTCTCTAAAAAAAAGTGTCAATTTTTTTAAAAAATTGGGCATAATTTCCTCTGTTTATTGGACTATCCACCCTATTTAAGGGGAAACAACAAATCCAACAATATAAAAAAAGAATCCCAAATTGGATGTAATCCAACAATATAAAAACATCCACAAAGTCATAAATGAGTGGCCTATCAAATATAGGATCCAAGCATGAAAAGATGAGGGGGGGGGGGGGGGGAGAAAAACAACCCCAAATGAAGGTAAACTACTAAAATCAATCACGCTTCTACCTGAGATGCATCAAAAAGAAAAAAAATAGTAAGCCAATAACAAAAAAATACGCCAAATAAATTATATTAGAACACAAAAAAATCTACTAAATGAAAAAACAACTCATTAAATTCAAAAACAAAATCAATAGTTGTGTAGTACCATGGAGTAAATCTCAAAAGACAACAAATATTCCCGAAATTTATTTTTTTAAAGTGAGAGAGAATATACCTTGAATATCAACACGGATTAACTGAAGTCCTCCCGCATGTCCCACTATAATAATTGTATGTAGTTTTCAAAATGTGACTTGATACAAAACAAAAAATACAGGTAGTCAATTAAAATTGCGATCAAATATTATATAGGGATATAAAATGAAATATACAATATTCATCAGTCAAAATCACTATCTCTAAAAAAAAGTGTCAATTTTTTTAAAAAATTGGACATAGTTTCCTTTGTTTATTGGACTATCCACCCTGTTTAAGGGGAAACAACAAATCCAACAATATAAAAAAAGAATCCCAAATTGGATGTAATCCAACAATATAAAAACATCCACAAAGTCATAAATGAGTGGCCTATCAAATATAGGATCCAAGGATGAAAAGATGAGGGGGAGGGGGGGGGGGGGGGAGAAAAACAACCCCAAGTGAAGGTAAACTACTTAAATCAATCACGCTTCCACCTGAGATGCATCAAAAAGAAAAAAAATAGTAAGCGAATAACTAAAATACACGCCAAATAAATTGAATTAGAACACAAAAAAATGTACTAAATGAAAAAACAACTCATTAAATTCAAAAACCAAATCAATAGTTGTGTAGTACCATGGAGTAAATCTCAAAAGACAACAAATATTCCCGAAATTTGTTTTTTTTAAAGTGAGAGAGAATATACCTTGAATATCAACACGAATTAACTGAAGTCGTCCCGCATGTTCCAATATAATAATTGTATGTAGTTTTTAAAATGAGACTTGATACAAAACAAAAAATACAGGTAGTCAATTAAAATAGCTATCAAATATTATATAGGGATATAAAATTAAATATACAATATTCAACAGTCAAAATCACTGTCTCTAAAAAAAAGTGTCAATTTTTTTAAAAAATTGGGCATAATTTCCTTTGTTTATTGGACTATCCACCCTGTTTAAGGGTAAACAACAAATCCAACAATATAAAAAAAGAATCCCAAATTGGATGTAATCCAACAATATAAAAACATCCTCAAAGTCATAAATGAGTGGCCTATCAAATATAGGATCCAAGCATTAAAAGATGAAGGGGAGGGGGGGGGGGGGAGAGAAAAATAACCCCAAGTGAAGGTAAACTACTTAAATCAATCATGGTTCCACCTGAGATGCATCAAAAAGAAAAAAAAAATAGTATGCCAATAACTGAAATACACGCCAAATAAATTAAATTAGAACACAAAAAAATTTACTAAATGAAAAAACAACTCATTAAATTCAAAAACCAAATCAATAGTTGTCTAGTACCATGAAGTAAATCTCAAAAGACAACAAATATTCCCGAAATTTGGTTTTTTTAAAGTGAGAGAGAATATACCTTGAATATCAACACGGATTAACTGAAGTCCTCCCGCATGTCCCACTATAATAATTGTATGTAGTTTTCAAAATGTGACTTGATACAAAATAAAAAATACAGGTAGTCAATTAAAATAGCTATCAAATATTATATAGGGATATAAAATGAAATATACAATATTCATCAGTCAAAATCACTGTCTCTAAAAAAAAGTGTCAATTTTTTTAAAAAATTGGACATAGTTTCCTTTGTTTATTGGACTATCCACCCTGTTTAAGGGGAAACAACAAATCCAACAATATAAAAAAAGAATCCCAAATTGGATGTAATTCAACAATATAAAAACATCCACAAAGTCATAAATGAGTGGCCTATCAAATATAGGATCCAAGCATTAAAAGATGAAGGGGAGGGGGAGGGGGGGGAGTAAAATAACCCCAAGTGAAGGTAAACTACTTAAATCAATCACGGTTCCACGTGAGATGCATCAAAAAGAAAAAAAATAGTAAGCAAATAACTAAAATACACGCCAAATAATTTAAATTAGAACACAAAAGAATCTACTAAATGAAAAAACAACTCATTAAATTCAAAAACAAAATCAATAGTTATGTAGTACCATGGAGTAAATCTCAAAAGACAACAAATATTCCCGAAATTTATTTTTTAAAGTGAGAGAGAATATACCTTGAATATCAACACGGATTAACTGAAGTCCTCCCGCATGTCCCACTATAATAATTGTATGTAGTTTTCAAAATGTGACTTGATACAAAACAAAAAATACAGGTAGTCAATTAAAATTGCGATCAAATATTATATAGGGATATAAAATGAAATACACAATATTCATCAGTCAAAATCACTATCTCTAAAAAAAAGTGTCAATTTTTTTAAAAAATTGGACATAGTTTCCTTTGTTTATTGGACTATCCACCCTGTTTAAGGGGAAACAACAAATCCAACAATATAAAAAAAGAATCCCAAATTGGATGTAATCCAACAATATCAAAACATCCACAAAGTCATAAATGAGTGGCCTATCAAATATTGGATCCAGGGATGAAAAGATGAGGGGGAGGGGGGGGGGGGGGGGGGGAGAAAAACAACCCCAAGTGAAGGTAAACTACTTAAATCAATAACGCTTCCACCTGAGATGCATCAAAAAGAAAAAAAATAGTAAGCCAATAACTAAAATACACGCCAAATAAATTAAATTAGAACACAAAAAAATCTACTAAATGAAAAAACAACTCATTAAATTCAAAAACCAAATCAATAGTTGTGTAGTACCATGGAGTAAATCTCAAAAGACAACAAATATTCCCGAAATTTGTTTTTTTTAAAGTGAGAGAGAATATACCTTGAATATCAACACGAATTAACTGAAGTCGTCCCGCATGTTCCACTATAATAATTGTATGTAGTTTTCAAAATGAGACTTGATACAAAACAAAAAATACAGGTAGTCAATTAAAATAGCTATCAAATATTATATAGGGATATAAAATTAAATATACAATATTCAACAGTCAAAATCAATGTCTCTAAAAAAAGTGTCAATTTTTTTAAAAAATTGGGCATAATTTCCTTTGTTTATTGGACTATCCACCCTGTTTAAGGGGAAACAACAAATCCAACAATATAAAAAAAGAATCCCAAATTGGATGTAATCCAACAATATAAAAACATCCTCAAAGTCATAAATGAGTGGCCTATCAAATATAGGATCCAAGCATTAAAAGATGAAGGGGAGGGGGGGGGAGAGAGAAAAATAACGCCAAGTGAAGGTAAACTACTTAAATCAATCACGGTTCCACCTGAGATGCATCAAAAAGAAAAAAAAAATAGTAAGCCAATAACTGAAATACACGCCAAATAAATTAAATTAGAACACAGAAAAAATTTCTAAATGAAAAAACAACTCATTAAATTCAAAAACCAAATCAATAGTTGTCTAGTACCATGAAGTAAATCTCAAAAGACAACAAATATTCCTTAAATTTGGTTTTTTTAAAGTGAGAGAGAATATACCTTGAATATCAACACGGATTAACTAAAGTCCTCCCGCATGTCCCACTATAATAATTGTATGTAGTTTTCAAAATGTGACTTGATAAAAAATAAAAAATACAGGTAGTCAATTAAAATAGCTATCAAATATTATATAGGGATATAAAATGAAATATACAATATTCATCAGTCAAAATCACTATCTCTAAAAAAAAGTGTCAATTTTTAAAAAAAATTGGACATAGTTTCCTTTGTTTATTGGACTATCCACCCTGTTTAAGGGGAAACAACAAATCCAACAATATAGAAAAAGAATCCCAAATTTGATGTAATCCAACAGTATAAAAACATCCACCAAGTAATAAATGAGTGGCCTATCAAATATAGGATCCAAGCATTAAAAGATGAAGGGGAGGGGGGGAGAGAGAAAAACAACCCCAAGTGAAGGTAAACTACTTAAATCGATCACGCTTCCACCTGAGATGCATCAAAAAGAAAAAAAATAGTAAGCCAATAACTAAAATATACGCCAAATAAATTAAATTAGAACACAAAAAAATCTACTAAATGAAAGAACAACTCATTAAATTCAAAAACCAAATCAATAGTTTTGTGGTACCAAGGAGTAAATCTCAAAAGACAAAAAATATTTCCGAAATTTGTTTTTTTAAAGTGAGAGAGAATATACCTTGGATATCAACACGAATTAACTGAAGTCGTCCCGCATGTTCCACTATAATAATTGTATGTAGTTTTCAAAATGTGACTTGATACAAAACAAAAAATACAGGTAGTCAATTAAAATAGCTATCAAATATTATATAGGGATATAAAATGAAATATACAATATTCAACAGTCAAAATCACTGTCTCTAAAAAAAAGTGTCAATTTTTTTAAAAAATTGGGCTTAATTTCCTTTGTTTATTGAACTATCCACCCTATTTAAGGGGAAACAACAAATCCAACAATATAAAAAAAGAATCCCAAATTGGATGTAATCCAACAATATAAAAACATACACAAAGTCATAAATGAGTGGCCTATCAAATATAGGATCCAAGCATTAAAAGATGATGGGGAGGGCGGAGGGGGGAGAGAGAAAAATAACCCCAAGTGAAGGTAAACTACTTAAATCAATCACGGTTCCACCTGAGATGCATCAAAAAGAAAAAAAATAGTAAGCAAATAACTAAAATACACGCCAAATAAATTAAATTAGAACACAAAAGAATCTACTAAATGAAAAAACAACTCATTAAATTCAAAAACAAAATCAATAGTTGTGTAGTACCATGGAGTAAATCTCAAAAGACAACAAATATTCCCGAAATTTGTTTTTTTTAAGTGAGAGAGAATATACCTTGAATATCAACACGGATTAACTGAAGTCCTCCTGCATGTCCCACTATAATAATTGTATGTAGTTTTCAAAATGTGACTTGATACAAAACAAAAAATACAGGTTGTCAATTAAAATTGCTATCAAATATTATATAGGGATATAAAATGAAATATACAATATTCTAAAAAAAAAGTGTCAATTTTTTTAAAAAATTGGACATCGTTTCCTTTGTTTATTGGACTATCCACCCTGTTTAAGGGAAAATAACAAATCCAACAATATAAAAAAAAGAATCCCAAATTGGATGTAATACAACAATATAAAAACATCCACAAAGTCATAAATGAGTGGCCTATCAAATATAGGATCCTAGGATTAAAAGATGAGGGGGGTGGGGGGAAGGAGAAAAACAATCCCAAATGAAGGGTAAACTATTTAAATCAATCATGCTTCCACCTGAGATTGCATAAAAAAGAAAAAAAATGAGTAAGCCAATAACTAAAATACACGCCAAATAAATTAAATTAGAACACAAAAAATCTACTAAATGAAAAAACAACTCATTAAATTCAAAAACGCAAATCAATAGTTGTGTAGTACATGGAGTAAATCTCAAAAGACAACAAATATTCCCGAAATTTGTTTTTTTTTTAAAGTGATAGAGAATATACATTGAATATCAACACGAATTAACTGAAGTCGTCCCGCATGTTCCACTATAATAATTGTATGTAGTTTTCAAAATGAGACTTGATACAAAACAAAAAATACAGGTTGTCAATTAAAATAGCAATCAAATATTATATAGGGATAAAAAATGAAATAC
Organism: Sambucus nigra; assembly: GCA_949130495.1. NCBI lineage: Eukaryota > Viridiplantae > Streptophyta > Magnoliopsida > Dipsacales > Adoxaceae > Sambucus > Sambucus nigra. The sequence continues at coordinate 22,055,411 of OX422216.1, forward strand.
ACAATATTCAACAGTCAAAATCACTGTCTCTAAAAAAAAGTGTCAATTTTTTTAAAAAATTGGGCATGATTTCCTTTGTTTATTGGACTATCCACCCTGTTTAAGGGGAAACAAGAAATCCAATAATATAAAAAAAATAATCCCAAATTCGATGTAATCCAACAATATAAAAACATCCACAAAGTCACAATTGAGTGGCCTATCAAATATAGGATCCAAGCATTAAAAGATGAAGGGGAGGACGGGGGGGGGGGGGGGGAGAGAGAAAAATAACCCCAAAGTGAAGGTAAACTACTTAAATCAATCACGGTTCCACCTGAGATGCATCAAAAAGAAAAAAAATAGTAAGCAAATAACTAAAATACACGCCAAATAAATTAAATTAGAACACAAAAAGAATCTACTAAATGAAAAAAACAACTCATTAAATTCAAAAACAAAATCTATAGTTGTGTAGTACCATGGAGTAAATCTCAAAAGACAACAAATATTCCCGAAATTTGTTTTTTTTTAAGTGAGAGAGAATATACATTGAATATCAACACGAATTAACTGAAGTCGTCCCGCATGTTCCACTATAATAATTGTATGTAGTTTTCAAAATGAGACTTGATACAAAACAAAAAATACAGGTTGTCAATTAAAATAGCTATCAAATATTATATAGGGATAAAAAAATGAAATACACAATATTCAACAGTCAAAATCACTGTCTCTAAAAAAAAGTGTCAATTTTTTTAAAAAATTGGGCATGATTTCCTTTGTTTATTGGACTATCCACCCTATTTAAGGGGAAACAAGAAATCCAATAATATAAAAAAAGAATCCCAAATTCGATGTAATCCAACAATATAAAAACATCCACAAAGTCACAATTGAGTGGCCTATCAAATATAGGATCCAAGCATTAAAAGATGAAGGGGAGGGGGGGGAGAGAGAAAAATAACCCAAAGTGAAGGTAAACTACTTAAATCAATCACGCTTCCACCTGAGATGCATCAAAAAGAAAAAAAATAGTAAGTCAATAACTAAAATACACGCCAAATAAATTAAATTAGAACACAAAAGAATCTACTAAATGAAAAAACAACTCATTAAATTCAAAACCCAAATCAATAGTTGTGTAGTACCATGGAGAAAATCTCAAAAGACAACAAATATTCCCGAAATTTGTTTTTTTTGAAGTGAGAGAATATACCTTGAATATCAACACGGATTATCTGAAGTCGTCCCGCATGTCCCACTATAACAATTGTATGTAGTTTTCAAAATGTGACTTGATACAAAACAAAAAATGCAGGTAGTCAATTAAAATTGCTATCAAATATTATATAGGGATATAAAATGAGATATACAATATTCATCAGTCAAAATCACTATCTCTAAAAAAAAAGTGTCAATTTTTAAAAAAAATTGGACATAGTTTCCTTTGTTTATTGGACTATCCACCATGTTTAAGGGGAAACAACAAATCCAACAATATAAAAAAAGAATCCCAAATTGGATGTAATCCAACAATATAAAAACATCCTCAAAGTCATAAATGAGTGGCCTGTCAAATATAGGATCCAAGCATGAAAAGATGAGGGGGAGGGGGGGGGGGGGGGGAGAAAACAACCCCAAGTGAAGGTAAACTACTTAAATCAATCACGCTTCCACCTGAGATGCATCAAAAAGAAAAAAAATAGTAAGCCAATAACTAAAATAGACGCCAAATAAATTAAATTAGAACACAAAAGAATCTACTAAATGAAAAAACAACTCATTAAATTCAAAACCCAAATCAATAGTTGTGTAGTACCATGGAGTAAATCTCAAAAGACAACAAATATTCCCGAAATTTATTTTTTTAAAGTGACAGAGAATATACCTTGAATATCAACACGGATTAACTGAAGTCCTCCCGCATGTCCCATTATAGTAATTGTATGTAGTTTTCAAAATGTGACTTGATACAAAACAAAAAATACAGGTAGTCAATTAAAATAGCTATCAAATATTATATAGGGATATAAAATGAAATATACAATATTCAACAGTCAAAATCACTGTCTCTAAAAAAAAGTGTCAATTTTTTTAAAAAATTGGGCTTAATTTCCTTTGTTTATTGGACTATCCACCCTGTTTAAGGGGAAACAACAAATCCAACAATATAAAAAAAGAATCCCAAATTGGATGTAATCCAACAATATAAAAACATCCACAAAGTCATAAATGAGTGGCCTATCAAATATAGGATCCAAGCATTAAAAGATGAAGGGGAGGGGGGGGGGGGGGGGGAGAGAGAAAAATAACCCCAAGTGAAGGTAAACTACTTAAATCAATCATGCTTCCACCTGAGATGCATCAAAAAGAAAAAAATGAGTAAGCCAATAACTAAAATACACACCAAATAAATTAAATTAGAACACAAAAAATCTACTAAATGAAAAAACAACTCATTAAATTCAAAAACCAAATCAATAGTTGTGTAGTACATGGAGTAAATCTCAAAAGAATACAAATATTCCCGAAATTTGTTTTTTTTAAAGTGATAGAGAATATACATTGAATATCAACACGAATTAACTGAAGTCGTCCCCCATGTTCCACTATAATAATTGTATGTAGTTTTCAAAATGAGACTTGATACAAAACAAAAAATACAGGTTGTCAATTAAAATAGCAATCAAATATTATATAGGGATAAAAAATGAAATACACAATATTCAACAGTCAAAATCACTGTCTCTAAAAAAAGTGTCAATTTTTTTAAAAAATTGGGCATGATTTCCTTTGTTTATTGGACTATCCACCCTGTTTAAGGGGAAACAAGAAATCCAATAATATAAAAAAATAATCCCAAATTCGATGTAATCCAACAATATAAAAACATCCACAAAGTCACAATTGAGTGGCCTATCAAATATAGGATCCAAGCATTAAAAGATGAAGGGGAGGGGGGGGGGGGGGGAGAGAGAAAAATAACCCCAAGTGAAGGTAAACTACTTAAATCAATCACGGTTCCACCTGAGATGCATCAAAAGAAAAAAAATAGTAAGCAAATAACTAAAATACACGCCAAATAAATTAAATTAGAACACAAAAGAATCTACTAAATGAAAAAACAACTCATTAAATTCAAAAACAAAATCAATAGTTGTGTAGTACCATGGAGTAAATCTCAAAAGACAACAAATATTCCCGAAATTTGTTTTTTTTTTAAGTGAGAGAGAATATACATTGAATATCAACACGAATTAACTGAAGTCGTCCCGCATGTTCCACTATAATAATTGTATGTAGTTTTCAAAATGAGACTTGATACAAAACAAAAAATACAGGTTGTCAATTAAAATAGCTATCAAATATTATATAGGGATAAAAAATGAAATACACAATATTCAACAGTCAAAATCACTGTCTCTAAAAAAAAGTGTCAATTTTTTTAAAAAATTGGGCATGATTTCCTTTGTTTATTGGACTATCCACCCTATTTAAGGGGAAACAAGAAATCCAATAATATAAAAAAAGAATCCCAAATTCGATGTAATCCAACAATATAAAAACATCCACAAAGTCAGAATTGAGTGGCCTATCAAATATAGGATCCAAGCATTAAAAGATGAAGGGGAGGGGGGGGAGAGAGAAAAATAACCCAAAGTGAAGGTAAACTACTTAAATCAATCACGCTTCCACCTGAGATGCATCAAAAAGAAAAAAAATAGTAAGTCAATAACTAAAATACACGCCAAATAAATTAAATTAGAACACAAAAGAATCTACTAAATGAAAAAACAACTCATTAAATTCAAAACCCAAATCAATAGTTGTGTAGTACCATGGAGAAAATCTCAAAAGACAAAATATATTCCCGAAATTTGTTTTTTTGAAGTGAGAGAATATACCTTGAATATCAACACGGATTATCTGAAGTCGTCCCGCATGTCCCACTATAACAATTGTATGTAGTTTTCAAAATGTGACTTGATACAAAACAAAAAATGCAGGTAGTCAATTAAAATTGCTATCAAATATTATATAGGGATATAAAATGAGATATACAATATTCATCAGTCAAAATCACTATCTCTAAAAAAAAAAGTGTCAATTTTTAAAAAAAATTGGACATAGTTTCCTTTGTTTATTGGACTATCCACCATGTTTAAGGGGAAACAACAAATCCAAAAATATAAAAAAAGAATCCCAAATTGGATGTAATCCAACAATATAAAAACATCCTCAAAGTCATAAATGAGTGGCCTGTCAAATATAGGATCCAAGCATGAAAAGATGAGGGGGAGGGGGGGGGGGGGGGGGGAGAAAAACAACCCCAAGTGAAGGTAAACTACTTAAATCAATCACGCTTCCACCTGAGATGCATCAAAAAGAAAAAAAATAGTAAGCCAATAACTAAAATAGACGCCAAATAAATTAAATTAGAACACAAAAGAATCTACTAAATGAAAAAACAACTCATTAAATTCAAAACCCAAATCAATAGTTGTGTAGTACCATGGAGTAAATCTCAAAAGACAACAAATATTCCCGAAATTTATTTTTTTAAAGTGACAGAGAATATACCTTGAATATCAACACGGATTAACTGAAGTCCTCCCGCATGTCCCATTATAGTAATTGTATGTAGTTTTCAAAATGTGACTTGATACAAAACAAAAAATACAGGTAGTCAATTAAAATAGCTATCAAATATTATATAGGGATATAAAATGAAATATACAATATTCAACAGTCAAAATCACTGTCTCTAAAAAAAAGTGTCAATTTTTTTAAAAAATTGGGCTTAATTTCCTTTGTTTATTGGACTATCCACCCTGTTTAAGGGGAAACAACAAATCCAACAATATAAAAAAAGAATCCCAAATTGGATGTAATCCAACAATATAAAAACATCCACAAAGTCATAAATGAGTGGCCTATCAAATATAGGATCCAAGCATTAAAAGATGAAGGGGAGGGGGGGGGGGGGGGGGGGGGAGAGAGAAAAATAACCCCAAGTGAAGGTAAACTACTTAAATCAATCACGGTTCCACCTGAGATGCATCAAAAAGGAAAAAAATAGTAAGCAAATAACTAAAATACACGCCAAATAAATTAAATTAGAACACAAAAGAATCTACTAAATGAAAAAACAACTCATTAAATTCAAAAACAAAATCAATAGTTGTGTAGTACCATGGAGTAAATCTCAAAAGACAACAAATATTCCCGAAATTTGTTTTTTTTTAAGTGAGAGAGAATATACCTTGAATATCAACACGGATTAACTGAAGTCCTCCCGCTTGTCCCACTATAATAATTGTATAGTGTTTTCAAAATGTGACTTGATACAAAACAAAAAATACAGGTTGTCAATTAAAATTGCTATCAAATATTATATAGGGATATAAAATGAAATATACAATATTCATCAGTCAAAATCACTATCTCTAAAAAAAAGTGTCAATTTTTTTTAAAAATTGGACATTGTTTCCTTTGTTTATTGGACTATCCACCCTGTTTAAGGGGAAACAACAAATCCAACAATATAAAAAAAGAATCCCAAATTGGATGTAATCCAACAATATAAAAACATCCACAAAGTCATAAATGAGTGGCCTATCAAATATAGGATCCAAGGATGAAAAGATGAGGGGGAGGGGGGGGGGGGGGGGGGAGAGAAAAACAACCCCAAGTGAAGGTAAACTACTTAAATCAATCACGCTTCCACCTGAGATGCATCAAAAAGAAAAAAAATAGTAAGCCAATAACTAAAATACACGCCAAATAAATTAAATTAGAACACAAAAGAATCTACTAAATGAAAAAACAACTCATTAAATTCAAAACCCAAATCAATAGTTGTGTAGTACCATGGAGTAAATCTCAAAAGACAACAAATATTCCCGAAATTTGTTTTTTTTAAAGTGAGAGAGAATATACCTTGAATATCAACACGAATTAACTGAAGTCGTCCCGCATGTTCCACTATAATAATTGTATGTAGTTTTCAAAATGAGACTTGATACAAAACAAAAAATACAGGTAGTCAATTAAAATAGCTATCAAATATTATATAGGGATATAAAATGAAATATACAATATTCAACAGTCAAAATCACTGTCTCTAAAAAAAGTGTCAATTTTTTTAAAAAATTGGGCATAATTTCCTCTGTTTATTGGACTATCCACCCTATTTAAGGGGAAACAACAAATCCAACAATATAAAAAAAGAATCCCAAATTGGATGTAATCCAACAATATAAAAACATCCACAAAGTCATAAATGAGTGGCCTATCAAATATAGGATCCAAGCATGAAAAGATGAGGGGGGGGGGGGGGGGAGAAAAACAACCCCAAATGAAGGTAAACTACTTAAATCAATCACGGTTCCACCTGAGATGCATCAAAAAGGAAAAAAATAGTAAGCCAATAACAAAAATATACGCCAAATAAATTAAATTAGAACACAAAAAAATTTACTAAATGAAAAAACAACTCATTAAATTCAAAAACAAAATCAATAGTTGTGTAGTACCATGGAGTAAATCTCAAAAGACAACAAATATTCCCGAAATTTATTTTTTTTAAGTGAGAGAGAATATACCTTGAATATCAACACGGATTAACTGAAGTCCTCCCGCTTGTCCCACTATAATAATTGTATAGTGTTTTCAAAATGTGACTTGATACAAAACAAAAAATACAGGTTGTCAATTAAAATTGCTATCAAATATTATATAGGGATATAAAATGAAATATACAATATTCATCAGTCAAAATCACTATCTCTAAAAAAAAAGTGTCAATTTTTTTTAAAAATTGGACATTGTTTCCTTTGTTTATTGGACTATCCACCCTGTTTAAGGGGAAACAACAAATCCAACAATATAAAAAAAGAATCCCAAATTGGATGTAATCCAACAATATAAAAACATCCACAAAGTCATAAATGAGTGGCCTATCAAATATAGGATCCAAGGATGAAAAGATGAGGGGGAGGGGGGGGGGGGGGGAGAGAAAAACAACCCCAAGTGAAGGTAAACTACTTAAATCAATCACGCTTCCACCTGAGATGCATCAAAAAGAAAAAAAATAGTAAGCCAATAACTAAAATACACGCCAAATAAATTAAATTAGAACACAAAAGAATCTACTAAATGAAAAAACAACTCATTAAATTCAAAAACAAAATCAATAGTTGTGTAGTACCATGGAGTAAATCTCAAAAGACAACAAATATTCCCGAAATTTGTTTTTTTTTAAAGTGAGAGAGAATATACCTTGAATATCAACACGAATTAACTGAAGTCGTCCCGCATGTTCCACTATAATAATTGTATGTAGTTTTCAAAATGAGACTTGATACAAAACAAAAAATACAGGTAGTCAATTAAAATAGCTATCAAATATTATATAGGGATATAAAATTAAATATACAATATTCAACAGTCAAAATCACTGTCTCTAAAAAAAGTGTCAATTTTTTTAAAAAATTGGGCATAATTTCCTCTGTTTATTGGACTATCCACCCTATTTAAGGGGAAACAACAAATCCAACAATATAAAAAAAGAATCCCAAATTGGATGTAATCCAACAATATAAAAACATCCACAAAGTCATAAATGAGTGGCCTATCAAATATAGGATCCAAGCATGAAAAGATGAGGGGGGGGGGGGGGGGGGGAGAAAAACAACCCCAAATGAAGGTAAACTACTAAAATCAATCACGCTTCCACCTGAGATGCATCAAAAAGAAAAAAAATAGTAAGCCAATAACAAAAATATACGCCAAATAAATTATATTAGAACACAAAAAAATTTACTAAATGAAAAAACAACTCATTAAATTCAAAAACAAAATCAATAGTTGTGTAGTACCATGGAGTAAATCTCAAAAGACAACAAATATTCCCGAAATTTATTTTTTTTAAGTGAGAGAGAATATACCTTGAATATCAACACGGATTAACTGAAGTCCTCCCGCATGTCCCACTATAATAATTGTATGTAGTTTTCAAAATGTGACTTGATACAAAACAAAAAATACAGGTAGTCAATTAAAATTGCGATCAAATATTATATAGGGATATAAAATGAAATACACAATATTCATCAGTCAAAATCACTATCTCTAAAAAAAAGTGTCAATTTTTTTAAAAAATTGGACATAGTTTCCTTTGTTTATTGGACTATCCACCCTGTTTAAGGGGAAACAACAAATCCAACAATATAAAAAAAGAATCCCAAATTGGATGTAATCCAACAATATCAAAACATCCACAAAGTCATAAATGAGTGGCCTATCAAATATAGGATCCAAGGATGAAAAGATGAGGGGGAGGGGGGGGGGGGGGGGGGAGAGAAAAACAACCCCAAGTGAAGGTAAACTACTTAAATCAATCACGCTTCCACCTGAGATGCATCAAAAAGAAAAAAAATAGTAAGCTAATAACTAAAATACACGCCAAATAAATTAAATTAGAACCCAAAAAAATCTACTAAATGAAAAAACAACTCATTAAATTCAAAAACCAAATCAATAGTTGTGTAGTACCATGGAGTAAATCTCAAAAGACAACAAATATTCCCGAAATTTGTTTTTTTTAAAGTGAGAGAGAATATACCTTGAATATCAACACGAATTAACTGAAGTCGTCCCGCATGTTCCACTATAATAATTGTATGTAGTTTTCAAAATGAGACTTGATACAAAACAAAAAATACAGGTAGTCAATTAAAATAGCTATCAAATATTATATAGGGATATAAAATTAAATATACAATATTCAACAGTCAAAATCACTGTCTCTAAAAAAAAGTGTCAATTTTTTTAAAAAATTGGGCATAATTTCCTCTGTTTATTGGACTATCCACCCTATTTAAGGGGAAACAACAAATCCAACAATATAAAAAAAGAATCCCAAATTGGATGTAATCCAACAATATAAAAACATCCACAAAGTCATAAATGAGTGGCCTATCAAATATAGGATCCAAGCATGAAAAGATGAGGGGGGGGGGGGGGGGGGGAGAAAAACAACCCCAAATGAAGGTAAACTACTAAAATCAATCACGCTTCCACCTGAGATGCATCAAAAAGAAAAAAAATAGTAAGCCAATAACTAAAATACACGCCAAATAAATTAAATTAGAACCCAAAAAAATCTACTAAATGAAAAAACAACTCATTAAATTCAAAAACCAAATCAATAGTTGTGTAGTACCATGGAGTAAATCTCAAAAGACAACAAATATTCCCGAAATTTGTTTTTTTTAAAGTGAGAGAGAATATACCTTCAATATCAACACGAATTAACTGAAGTCGTCCCGCATGTTCCAATATAATAATTGTATGTAGTTTTTAAAATGAGACTTGATACAAAACAAAAAATACAGGTAGTCAATTAAAATAGCTATCAAATATTATATAGGGATATAAAATTAAATATACAATATTCAACAGTCAAAATCACTGTCTCTAAAAAAAAGTGTCAATTTTTTTAAAAAATTGGGCATAATTTCCTTTGTTTATTGGACTATCCACCCTGTTTAAGGGGAAACAACAAATCCAACAATATAAAAAAAGAATCCCAAATTGGATGTAATCCAACAATATAAAAACATCCTCAAAGTCATAAATGAGTGGCCTATCAAATATAGGATCCAAGCATTAAAAGATGAAGGGGAGGGGGGGGGGGGGGGGGGGAGAGAAAAATAACCCCATGTGAAGGTAAACTACTTTAATCAATCATGGTTCCACCTGAGATGCATCAAAAAGAAAAAAAAAATAGTATGCCAATAACTGAAATACACGCCAAATAAATTAAATTAGAACACAAAAAAATTTACTAAATGAAAAAACAACTCATTAAATTCAAAAACCAAATCAATAGTTGTCTAGTACCATGAAGTAAATCTCAAAAGACAACAAATATTCCCGAAATTTGGTTTTTTTAAAGTGAGAGAGAATATACCTTGAATATCAACACGGATTAACTGAAGTCCTCCCGCATGTCCCACTATAATAATTGTATGTAGTTTTCAAAATGTGACTTTATACAAAATAAAAAATACAGGTAGTCAATTAAAATAGCTATCAAATATTATATAGGGATATAAAATTAAATATACAATATTCATCAGTCAAAATCACTGTCTCTAAAAAAAAGTGTAAATTTTTTTAAAAAATTGGACATAGTTTCCTTTGTTTATTGGACTATCCACCCTGTTTAAGGGGAAACAACAAATCCAACAATATAAAAAAAGAATCCCAAATTGGATGTAATTCAACAATATAAAAACATCCACAAAGTCATAAATGAGTGGCCTATCAAATATAGGATCCAAGCATTAAAAGATGAAGGGGAGGGGGGGGGGGGGGAGGGGGAGAGTAAAATAACCCCAAGTGAAGGTAAACTACTTAAATCAATCACGGTTCCACGTGAGATGCATCAAAAAGAAAAAAAATAGTAAGCAAATAACTAAAATACACGCCAAATAATTTAAATTAGAACACAAAAGAATCTACTAAATGAAAAAACAACTCATTAAATTCAAAAACAAAATCAATAGTTGTGTAGTACCATGGAGTAAATCTCAAAAGACAACAAATATTCCCGAAATTTATTTTTTTAAAGTGAGAGAGAATATACCTTGAATATCAACACGGATTAACTGAAGTCCTCCCGCATGTCCCACTATAATAATTGTATGTAGTTTTCAAAATGTGACTTGATACAAAACAAAAAATACAGGTAGTCAATTAAAATTGCGATCAAATATTATATAGGGATATAAAATGAAATACACAATATTCATCAGTCAAAATCACTATCTCTAAAAAAAAGTGTCAATTTTTTTAAAAAATTGGACATAGTTTCCTTTGTTTATTGGACTATCCACCCTGTTTAAGGGGAAACAACAAATCCAACAATATAAAAAAAGAATCCCAAATTGGATGTAATCCAACAATATCAAAACATCCACAAAGTCATAAATGAGTGGCCTATCAAATATTGGATCCAAGGATGAAAAGATGAGGGGGAGGGGGGGGGGGGGGGGGGGGGAGAAAAACAACCCCAAGTGAAGGTAAACTACTTAAATCAATCACGCTTCCACCTGAGATGCATCAAAAAGAAAAAAAATAGTAAGCCAATAACTAAAATACACGCCAAATAAATTAAATTAGAACACAAAAAAATCTACTAAATGAAAAAACAACTCATTAAATTCAAAAACCAAATCAATAGTTGTGTAGTACCATGGAGTAAATCTCAAAAGACAACAAATATTCCCGAAATTTGTTTTTTTTAAAGTGAGAGAGAATATACCTTGAATATCAACACGAATTAACTGAAGTCGTCCCGCATGTTCCACTATAATAATTGTATGTAGTTTTCAAAATGAGACTTGATACAAAACAAAAAATACAGGTAGTCAATTAAAATAGCTATCAAATATTATATAGGGATATAAAATTAAATATACAATATTCAACAGTCAAAATCAATGTCTCTAAAAAAAGTGTCAATTTTTTTAAAAAATTGGGCATAATTTCCTTTGTTTATTGGACTATCCACCCTGTTTAAGGGGAAACAACAAATCCAACAATATAAAAAAAGAATCCCAAATTGGATGTAATCCAACAATATAAAAACATCCTCAAAGTCATAAATGAGTGGCCTATCAAATATAGGATCCAAGCATTAAAAGATGAAGGGGAGGGGGGGGAGAGAGAAAAATAACGCCAAGTGAAGGTAAACTACTTAAATCAATCACGGTTCCACCTGAGATGCATCAAAAAGAAAAAAAAATAGTAAGCCAATAACTGAAATACACGCCAAATAAATTAAATTAGAACACAAAAAAAATTTCTAAATGAAAAAACAACTCATTAAATTCAAAAACCAAATCAATAGTTGTCTAGTACCATGAAGTAAATCTCAAAAGACAACAAATATTCCCGAAATTTGGTTTTTTTAAAGTGAGAGAGAATATACCTTGAATATCAACACGGATTAACTAAAGTCCTCCCGCATGTCCCACTATAATAATTGTATGTAGTTTTCAAAATGTGACTTGATAACAAATAAAAAATACAGGTAGTCAATTAAAATAGCTATCAAATATTATATAGGGATATAAAATGAAATATACAATATTCATCAGTCAAAATCACTATCTCTAAAAAAAAGTGTCAATTTTTAAAAAAAATTGGACATAGTTTCCTTTGTTTATTGGACTATCCACCCTGTTTAAGGGGAAACAACAAATCCAACAATATAGAAAAAGAATCCCAAATTGGATGTAATCCAACAGTATAAAAACATCCACCAAGTAATAAATGAGTGGCCTATCAAATATAGGATCCAAGCATTAAAAGATGAAGGGGAGGGGGGGAGAGAGAAAAACAACCCCAAGTGAAGGTAAACTACTTAAATCGATCACGCTTCCACCTAAGATGCATCAAAAAGAAAAAAAATAGTAAGCCAATAACTAAAATATACGCCAAATAAATTAAATTAGAACACAAAAAAATCTACTAAATGAAAGAACAACTCATTAAATTCAAAAACCAAATCAATAGTTTTGTGGTACCAAGGAGTAAATCTCAAAAGACAAAAAATATTTCAGAAATTTGTTTTTTTAAAGTGAGAGAGAATATACCTTGGATATCAACACGAATTAGCTGAAGTCGTCCCGCATGTTCCACTATAATAATTGTATGTAGTTTTCAAAATGTGACTTGATACAAAACAAAAAATACAGGTAGTCAATTAAAATAGCTATCAAATATTATATAGGGATATAAAATGAAATATACAATATTCAACAGTCAAAATCACTGTCTCTAAAAAAAAGTGTCAATTTTTTTAAAAAATTGGGCTTAATTTCCTTTGTTTATTGGACTATCCACCCTATTTAAGGGGAAACAACAAATCCAACAATATAAAAAAAGAATCCCAAATTGGATGTAATCCAACAATATAAAAACATACACAAAGTCATAAATGAGTGGCCTATCAAATATAGGATCCAAGCATTAAAAGATGATGGGGAGGGCGGAGGGGGGAGAGAGAAAAATAACCCCAAGTGAAGGTAAACTACTTAAATCAATCACGGTTCCACCTGAGATGCATCAAAAAGAAAAAAAATAGTAAGCAAATAACTAAAATACACGCCAAATAAATTAAATTAGAACACAAAAGAATCTACTAAATGAAAAAATAACTCATTAAATTCAAAAACAAAATCAATAGTTGTGTAGTACCATGGAGTAAATCTCAAAAGACAACAAATATTCCCGAAATTTGTTTTTTTTAAGTGACAGAGAATATACCTTGAATATCAACACGGATTAACTGAAGTCCTCCTGCATGTCCCACTATAATAATTGTATGTAGTTTTCAAAATGTGACTTGATACAAAACAAAAAATACAGGTTGTCAATTAAAATTGCTATCAAATATTATATAGGGATATAAAATGAAATATACAATATTCATCAGTCAAAATCACTATCTCTAAAAAAAAGTGTCAATTTTTTTAAAAAATTGGACATCGTTTCCTTTGTTTATTGGACTATCCACCCTGTTTAAGGGAAAATAACAAATCCAACAATATAAAAAAAAGAATCCCAAATTGGATGTAATACAACAATATAAAAACATCCACAAAGTCATAAATGAGTGGCCTATCAAATATAGGATCCTAGGATTAAAAGATGAGGGGGTGGGGGGGAGAAAAACAACCCCAAGTGAAGGTAAACTACTTAAATAAATCATGCTTCCACCTGAGATGCATCAAAAAGAAAAAAATGAGTAAGCCAATAACTAAAATACACGCCAAATAAATTAAATTAGAACACAAAAAATCTACTGAATGAAAAAACAACTCATTAAATTCAAAAACCAAATCAATAGTTGTGTAGTACATGGAGTAAATCTCAAAAGACAACAAATATTCCCGAAATTTGTTTTTTTTAAAGTGATAGAGAATATACCCTGAATATCAACACGAATTAACTGAAGTCGTCCCGCATGTTCCACTATAATAATTGTATGTAGTTTTCAAAATGAGACTTGATACAAAACAAAAAATACAGGTAGTCAATTAAAATAGCTATCAAATATTATATAGGGATATAAAATTAAATATACAATATTCAACAGTCAAAATCAATGTCTCTAAAAAAAAGTGTCAATTTTTTAAAAAAATTGGGCATAATTTCCTTTGTTTATTGGACTATCCACCCTGTTTAAGGGGAAACAACAAATCCAACAATATAAAAAAAGAATCCCAAATTGGATGTAATCCAACAATATAAAAACATCCTCAAAGTCATAAATGAGTGGCCTATCAAATATAGGATCCAAGCATTAAAAGATGAAGGGGAGGGGGGGGGGGGAGAGAGAAAAATAACGCCAAGTGAAGGTAAACTACTTAAATCAATCACGGTTCCACCTGAGATGCATCAAAAAGAAAAAAAAATAGTAAGCCAATAACTGAAATACACGCCAAATAAATTAAATTAGAACACAAAAAAAAATTCTAAATGAAAAAACAACTCATTAAATTCAAAAACCAAATCAATAGTTGTCTAGTACCATGAAGTAAATCTCAAAAGACAACAAATATTCCCGAAATTTGGTTTTTTTAAAGTGAGAGAGAATATACCTTGAATATCAACACGGATTAACTAAAGTCCTCCCGCATGTCCCACTATAATAATTGTATGTAGTTTTCAAAATGTGACTTGATAAAAAATAAAAAATACAGGTAGTCAATTAAAATAGCTATCAAATATTATATAGGGATATAAAATGAAATATACAATATTCATCAGTCAAAATCACTATCTCTAAAAAAAAGTGTCAATTTTTAAAAAAAATTGGACATAGTTTCCTTTGTTTATTGGACTATCCACCCTGTTTAAGGGGAAACAACAAATCCAACAATATAGAAAAAGAATCCCAAATTGGATGTAATCCAACAGTATAAAAACATCCACCAAGTAATAAATGAGTGGCCTATCAAATATAGGATCCAAGCATTAAAAGATGAAGGGGAGGGGGGGAGAGAGAAAAACAACCCCAAGTGAAGGTAAACTACTTAAATCGATCACGCTTCCACCTGAGATGCATCAAAAAGAAAAAAAATAGTAAGCCAATAACTAAAATATACGCCAAATAAATTAAATTAGAACAGAAAAAAATCTACTAAATGAAAGAACAACTCATTAAATTCAAAAACCAAATCAATAGTTTTGTGGTACCAAGGAGTAAATCTCAAAAGACAAAAAATATTTCCGAAATTTGTTTTTTTAAAGTGAGAGAGAATATACCTTGGATATCAACACGAATTAACTGAAGTCGTCCCGCATGTTCCACTATAATAATTGTATGTAGTTTTCAAAATGTGACTTGATACAAAACAAAAAATACAGGTAGTCAATTAAAATAGCTATCAAATATTATATAGGGATATAAAATGAAATATACAATAATCACTGTCTCTAAAAAAAAGTGTCAATTTTTTAAAAAAATTGGGCTTAATTTCCTTTGTTTATTGGACTATCCACCCTATTTAAGGGGAAACAACAAATCCAACAATATAAAAAAAGAATCCCAAATTGGATGTAATCCAACAATATAAAAACATACACAAAGTCATAAATGAGTGGCCTATCAAATATAGGATCCAAGCATTAAAAGATGATAGGGAGGGCGGGGGGGGGGGGGGGGGGGAGAGAAAAATAACCCCAAGTGAAGGTAAACTACTTAAATCAATCACGGTTCCACCTGAGATGCATCAAAAAGAAAAAAAATAGTAAGCAAATAACTAAAATACACGCCAAATAAATTAAATTAGAACACAAAAGAATCTACTAAATGAAAAAACAACTCATTAAATTCAAAAACAAAATCAATAGTTGTGTAGTACCATGGAGTAAATCTCAAAAGACAACAATATTCCCGAAATTTGTTTTTTTTAAGTGAGAGAGAATATACCTTGAATATCAACACGGATTAACTGAAGTCCTCCTGCATGTCCCACTATAATAATTGTATGTAGTTTTCAAAATGTGACTTGATACAAAACAAAAAATACAGGTTGTCAATTAAAATTGCTATCAAATATTATATAGGGATATAAAATGAAATATACAATATTCATCAGTCAAAATCACTATCTCTAAAAAAAAGTGTCAATTTTTTTAAAAAATTGGACATCGTTTCCTTTGTTTATTGGACTATCCACCCTGTTTAAGGGAAAATAACAAATCCAACAATATAAAAAAAAGAATCCCAAATTGGATGTAATACAACAATATAAAAACATCCACAAAGTCATAAATGAGTGGCCTATCAAATATAGGATCCTAGGATTAAAAGATGAGGGGGTGGGGGGGAGAAAAACAACCCCAAGTGAAGGTAAACTACTTAAATCAATCATGCTTCCACCTGAGATGCATCAAAAAGAAAAAAATGAGTAAGCCAATAACTAAAATACACGCCAAATAAATTAAATTAGAACACAAAAAATCTACTAAATGAAAAAACAACTCATTAAATTCAAAAACCAAATCAATAGTTGTGTAGTACATGGAGTAAATCTCAAAAGACAACAAATATTCCCGAAATTTGTTTTTTTTAAAGTGATAGAGAATATACATTGAATATCAACACGAATTAACTGAAGTCGTCCCGCATGTTCCACTATAATAATTGTATGTAGTTTTCAAAATGAGACTTGATACAAAACAAAAAATACAGGTTGTCAATTAAAATAGCAATCAAATATTATATAGGGATAAAAAATGAAATACACAATATTCAACAGTCAAAATCACTGTCTCTAAAAAAAAGTGTCAATTTTTTTAAAAAATTGGGCATGATTTCCTTTGTTTATTGGACTATCCACCCTGTTTAAGGGGAAGCAAGAAATCCAATAATATAAAAAAAGAATCCCAAATTTGATGTAATCCAACAATATAAAAACATCCACAAAGTCACAATTGAGTGGCCTATCAAATATAGGATCCAAGCATTAAAAGATGAAGGGGAGGGGGGGGGGGGGGGGGGGGAGAGAAAAATAACCCAAAGTGAAGGTAAACTACTTAAATCAATCACGCTTCCACCTGAGATGCATCAAAAAGAAAAAAAATAGTAAGTCAATAACTAAAATACACGCCAAATAAATTAAATTAGAACACAAAAGAATCTACTAAATGAAAAAACAACTCATTAAATTCAAAACCCAAATCAATAGTTGTGTAGTACCATGGAGAAAATCTCAAAAGACAACAAATATTCCCGAAATTTGTTTTTTTTGAAGTGAGAGAATATACCTTGAATATCAACACGGATTATCTGAAGTCGTCCCGCATGTCCCACTATAACAATTGTATGTAGTTTTCAAAATGTGACTTGATACAAAACAAAAAATACAGGTAGTCAATTAAAATTGTATCAAATATTATATAGGGATATAAAATGAAATATACAATATTCATCAGTCAAAATCACTATCTCTTAAAAAAAGTGTCAATTTTTAAAAAAAATTGGACATAGTTTCCTTTGTTTATTGGACTATCCACCATGTTTAAGGCGAAACAACAAATCCAACAATATAAAAAAAGAATCCCAAATTGGATGTAATCCATCAATATAAAAACATCCTCAAAGTCATAAATGAGTGGCCTGTCAAATATAGGATCCAAGCATGAAAAGATGAGGGGGAGGGGGGGGGGGGGGGGTGGGGGGGGGAGAAAAACAACCCCAAGTGAAGGTAAACTACTTAAATCAATCACGCTTCCACCTGAGATGCATCAAAAAGAAAAAAAATAGTAAGCCAATAACTAAAATACATGCCAAATAAATTAAATTAGAACACAAAAGAATCTACTAAATGAAAAAACAACTCATTAAATTCAAAAACCAAATCAATAGTTGTGTAGTACCATGGAGTAAATCTCAAAAGACAACAAATATTCCCGAAATTTGTTTTTTTTAAGTGAGAGAGAATATACCTTGAATATCAACACGGATTAACTGAAGTCATCCCGCATGTCCCACTATAATAATTGTATGTAGTTTTCAAAATGTGACTTGATACAAAACAAAAAATACAGGTAGTCAATTAAAATTGCTATCAAATATTATATAGGGATATAAAATGAAATATACAATATTCATCAGTCAAAATCACTATCTCGAAAAAAAAGTGTCAATTTTTTTAAAAAATTGGACATAGTTTCCTTTGTTTATTGGATTATCCACCCTGTTTAAGGGGAAACAACAAATCCAACAATATAAAAAAAGAATCCCAAATTGGATGTAATCCAACAATATTAAAACATACACAAAGTCATAAATGAGTGGCCTATCAAATATAGGATCCAAGCATTAAAAGATGATGGGGAGGGGGGGAGAGAGAAAAATAACCCCAAGTGAAGGTAAACTACTTAAATCAATCACGGTTCCACCTGAGATGCATCAAAAAGAAAAAAAATAGTAAGCAAATAACTAAAATACACGCCAAATAAATTAAATTAGAACACAAAAAAATCTACTAAATGAAAGAACAACTCATTAAATTAAAAAACAAAATCAATAGTTGTGTAGTACCATGGAGTAAATCTCAAAAGACAACAAATATTCCCGAAATTTGTTTTTTTTAAGTGAGAGAGAATATACCTTGAATATCAACACGGATTAACTGAAGTCCTCCCGCATGTCCCACTATAATAATTGTAAGTAGTTTTCAAAATGTCACTTGATACAAAACAAAAAATATAGGTAGTCAATTAAAATAGCTATCAAATATTATATAGGGATATAAAATTAAATATACAATATTCATGAGTCAAAATCACTGTCTCTAAAAAAAAGTGTCAATTTTTTTAAAAAATTGGGCATAATTTCCTTTATTTATTGGACTATCCACCCTGTTTAAGGGGAAACTACAAATCCAACAATATAAAAAAATAATCCCAAATTGGATGTAATCCAACAATATAAAAACATCCACAAAGTCATAAATGAGTGGCCTATCAAATATAGGATCCAAGCATGAAAAGATGTAGGGGAGGGGGGGGGGGAGAAAAATAACCCCAAGTGAAGGTAAACAACTTAAATCAATCACGCTTCCACCTGAGATGCATCAAAAAGAAAAAAAAATAGTAAGCCAATAACTAAAATACACGCCAAAAAAATGAAATTAGAACACAAAAAAGTCTACTAAATGAAAAAACAACTCATTAAATTAAAAAACCAAATCAATTGTTGTGTAGTACCGTGGAGTAAATCTCAAAAGACAACAAATATTCCCGAAATTTGTTTTTTTTAAATTGAGAGAGAATATACCTTGAATATCAACACGAATTAACTGAAGTCGTCCCGCATGTTCCACTATAATAATTGTATGTAGTTTTCAAAATGTGACTTGATACAAAACAAAAAATACAGGTAGTTAATTAAAATAGCTATCAAATATTATATAGGGATATAAAATGAAATATACAATATTCATCAGTCAAAACCACTGTCTCAAAAAAAAAAGTGTCAATTTTTTAAAAAAATTGGGCATAATTTCCTTTGTTTATTGGACTATCTACCCTGTTTAAGGGGAAACAACAAATCCAACAATATAGAAAAAGAATCGCAAATTGGATGTAATCCAACAATATAAAAACATCCACAAAGTCATAAATGAGTGGCCTGTCAAATATAGGATCCAAGCATTAAAAGATGACGGCGAGGGGCGCGAGAAAAATAATCGCAAGTGAAGGTAAACTACTTAAATCCATCACGCTTCCACCTGAGATGCATCAAAAAGAAAAAAAATAGTAAGCCAATAACTAAAATACACGCCAAATGAATTAAATTAGAACACAAAAAAATCTACTAAATGAAAAAACAACTCATTAAATTCAAAAACCAAATCAATAGTTGTGTAGTACCATGGAGTAAATCTCAAAAGACAACAAATATTCCCGAAATTTATTTTTTTTAAAGTGAGAGAGAATATACCTTGAATATCAACACGAATTAACTGAAGTCGTCCCGCATGTCCCGCTATAATAATTGTACGTAGTTTTCAAAATGTGACTTGATAAAAAATAAAAAATACAGGTAGTCAATTAAAATAGCTATCAAATATTATATAGGGATATAAAATGAAATATACAATATTCATGAGTCAAAATCACTGTCTCTAAAAAAAAGTGTCAAATTTTTAAAAAAATTGGGCATAAGTTCCTTTATTTATTGGACTATCCACCCTGTTTAAGGGGAAACTACAAATCCAACAATATAAAAAAAGAATCCCAAATTGGATGTAATCCAACAATATAAAAACATCCACAAAGTCATAAATGAGTGGCCTATCAAATATAGGATCCAAGCATGAAAAGATGTAGGGGAGGGGGGGGGGGGGGGGAGAAAAACAACCCCAAGTGAAGGTAAACTACTTAAATCAACCACGCTTCCACCTGAGATGCATCAAAAAGAAAAAAAAATAGTAAGCCAATAACAAAAATACACGCCAAATAAATTAAATTAGAACACAAAAAAGTCTACTAAATGAAAAAACAACTCATTAAATTAAAAAACCAAATCAATTGTTGTGTAGTACCGTGGAGTAAATCTCAAAAGACAACAAATATTCCCGAAGTTTGTTTTTTTTAAAGTGAGAGAGAATATACCTTGAATATCAACACGAATTAACTGAAGTCGTCCCGGATGTTCCACTATAATAATTGTATGTAGTTTTCAAAATGTGACTTGATACAAAACAAAAAATACAGGTAGTTAATTAAAATAGCTATCAAATATTATATAGGGATATAAAATGAAATATACAATATTCATCAGTCAAAACCACTGTCTCTAAAAAAAAAGTGTCAATTTTTTAAAAAAATTGGGCATAATTTCCTTTGTTTATTGGACTATCCACCCTGTTTAAGGGGAAACAACAAATCCAACAATATAGAAAAAGAATCGCAAATTGGATGTAATCCAACAATATAAAAACATCCACAAAGTCATAAATGAGTGGCCTGTCAAATATAGGATCCAAGCATTAAAAGATGACGGCGAGGGGGGGGGGGGGGGCGAGAGAAAAATAACCGCAAGTGAAGGTAAACTACTTAAATCCATCACGCTTCCACCTGAGATGCATCAAAAAGAAAAAAAATAGTAAGCCAATAACTAAAATACACGCCAAATGAATTAAATTAGAACACAAAAAAATCTACTAAATGAAAAAACAACTCATTAAATTCAAAAACCAAATCAATAGTTGTGTAGTACCATGGAGTAAATCTCAAAAGACAACAAATATTCCCTAAATTTATTTTTTTTAAAGTGAGAGAGAATATACCTTGAATATCAACACGAATTAACTGAAGTCGTCCCGCATGTCCCACTATAATAATTGTATGTAGTTTTCAAAATGTGACTTGATACAAAACAAAAAATACAGGTAGTCAATTAAAATAGCTATCAAATATTATATAGGGATATAAAATGAAATATACAATATTCATCAGTCAAAATCACGGTCTCTAAACAAAAGTGTCAATTTTTTTAAAAAATTGGGCGTAATTTCCTTTGTTTATTGGACTATCCACCCTGTTTAAGGGGAAACAACAAATCCAACAATATAGAAAAAGAATCCCAAATTGGATGTAATCCAACAATTTAAAAACATCCACAAAGTCATAAATGAGTGGCCTGTCAAATATCGGATCCAAGCATTAAAAGATGAAGGGGGGGGGGGTGAGAGAAAAATAACCCCAAGTGAAGGTAAACAACTTAAATCAATCACGCTTCCACCTGAGATGCATCAAAAAGAAAAAAAAAATAGTAAGCCAATAACTAAAATACACGCCAATTAAATTAAATTAGAACACAAAAAAATCTACTAAATGAAAAACAACTCATTAAATTCAAAAACCAAATCAATAGTTGTGTAGTACCATGGAGTAAATCTCAAAAGACAACAAATATTCCCGAAATTTTTTTTTTTTAAAGTGAGAGAGAATATACCTTGAATATCAACACGAATTAACTGAAGTCGCCCCGCATGTCCCACTATAATAATTGTATGTAGTTTTCAAAATGTGACTTGATACAAAATAAAAAATACAGGTAGTCAATTAAAATAGCTATCAAATATTATATAGGGATATAAAATGAAATATACAATATTCATCAGTCAAAATCACTGTCTCTAAAAAAAAGTGTCAATTTTTTTAAAAAATTGGGCATAATTTCCTTTGTTTATTGGACTATCCACCCTGTTTAAGGGGAAACTACAAATCCAACAATATAAAAAAAGAATCCCAAATTGGATGTAATCCAACAAGATAAAAACATCCACAAAGTAATAAATGAGTGGCCTATCAAATATAGGATCCAAGCATGAAAAGATGTAGGGGAGGGGGGGGGGGGCGGGAGAAAAACAACCCCAAGTGAAGGTAAACTACTTAAATCAATCACGCTTCCACCTGAGATGCATCAAAAAGAAAAAAAAAATAGTAAGCCAATAACTAAAATACACGCCAAATAAATTAAATTAGAACACAAAAAAGTCTACTAAATGAAAAAACAACTCATTAAATTCAAAAACCAAATCAATAGTTGTGTAGTACCGTGGAGTAAATCTCAAAAGACAACAAATATTCCCGAAATTTATTTTTTTTAAACAGAGAGAGAATATACCTTGAATATAAACACGAATTAACTGAAGTCGTCCCGCATGTCCCACTATAATAATTGTATGTAGTTTTCAAAATGTGACTTGATAAAAAATAAAAAATACAGGTAGTCAATTAAAATAGCTATCAAATATTATATAGGGATATAAAATGAAATATACAATATTCATGAGTCAAAATCACTGTCTCTAAAAAAAACTGTCAATTTTTTTAAAAAATTGGGCATAATTTCCTTTATTTATTGGACTATCCACCCTGTTTAAGGGGAAACTACAAATCCAACAATATAAAAAAAGAATCCCAAATTGGATGTAATCCAACAATATAAAAACATCCACAAAGTCATAAATGAGTGGCCTATCAAATATAGGATCCAAGCATGAAAAGATGTAGGGGGGGGGGGGGGAGAAAAACAACCCCAAGTGAAGATAAACTACTTAAATCAATCACGCTTCCACCTGAGATGCATCAAAAAGAAAAAAAAAATAGTAAGCCAATAACTAAAATACACGCCAAATAAATTAAATTAGAACACAAAAAAGTCTACTAAATGAAAAACCAACTCATTAAATTCAAAAACCAAATCAATAGTTGTGTAGTACCGTGGAGTAAATCTCAAAAGACAACAAATATTCCCAAAATTTGTTTTTTTTAAAGTGAGAGAGAATATACCTTGAATATCAACACGAATTAACTGAAGTCGTCCCGCATGTTCCACTTTAATAATTGTATGTAGTTTTCAAAATGTGACTTGATACAAAACAAAAAATACAGGTAGTCAATTAAAATAGCTATCAAATATTATATAGGGATATAAAATGAAATATACAATATTCATCAGTCAAAACCACTGTCTCTAAAAAAAAGTGTCAATTTTTTTAAAAAATTGGGCATAATTTCCTTTGTTTATTGGACTATCCACCCTGTTTAAGGGGAAACAACAAATCCAACAATATAGAAAAAGAATCCCAAATTGGATGTAATCCAACAATATAAAAACATCCACAAAGTCATAAATGAGTGGCCTGTCAAATATAGGATCCAAGCATTAAAAGATGACGGGGAGGGGGGGCCGAGAGAAAAATAACCCCAAGTGAAGGTAAACTACTTAAATCCATCACGCTTCCACCTGAGATGCATCAAAAAGAAAAAAAATAGTAAGCCAATAACTAAAATACACGCCAAATGAATTAAATTAAAATACAAAAAAATCTACTAAGTGAAAAAACAACTCATTAAATTCAAAAACCAAATCAATAGTTGTGTAGTACCGTGGAGTAAATCTCAAAAGACAACAAATATTCCCTAAATTTATTTTTTTTAAAGTGAGAGAGAATATACCTTGAATATCAACACGAATTAACTGAAGTCGTCCCGCATGTCCCACTATAATAATTGTATGTAGTTTTCAAAATGTGACTTGATACAAAACAAAAAATATAGGTAGTCAATTAAAATAGCTATCAAATATTATATAGGGATATAAAATGAAATATACAATATTCATCAGTCAAAATCACGGTCTCTAAAAAAAAGTGTCAATTTTTTTAAAAAATTGGGCATAATTTTCTTTGTTTATTGGACTATCCACCCTGTTTAAGGGGAAACTACAAATCCAACAATATAAAAAAAGAATCCCAAATTGGATGTAATCCAACAAGATAAAAGCATCCACAAAGTAATAAATGAGTGGCCTATCAAATATAGGATCCAAGCATGAAAAGATGTAGGGGAGGGGGGGGGGGGGGGGAGGAGAGATAAACAACCCCAAGTGAAGGTAAACTACTTAAATCAATCACGCTTCCACCTGAGATGCATCAAAAAGAAAAAAAAATAGTAAGCCAATAACTAAAATACACGCCAAATAAATTAAATTAGAACACAAAAAAATCTACTAAATGAAAAAACAACTCATTAAATTCAAAAACCAAATCAATAGATGTGTAGTACCATGGAGTAAATCTTAAAAGACAGCAAATATTCCCGAAATTTATTTTTTTTAAAGTGAGAGAATATACCTTGAATATCAACACGAATAAACTGAAGTCGTCCCGCATGTTCCACTATAATAATTGTATGTAGTTTTCAAATGTGACTTGATACAAAACAAAAAATACAGGTAGTCAATTAAAATAGCTATCAAATATTATATAGGGATATAAAATGAAATATACAATATTCATCAGTCAAAACCACTGTCTCTAAAAAAAAGGTGTCAATTTTTTTAAAAAATTGGGCATAATTTCCTTTGTTTATTGGACTATCCACCCTGTTTAAGGGGAAACAACAAATCCAACAATATAGAAAAAGAATCGCAAATTGGATGTAATCCAACAATATAAAAACATCCACAAAGTCATAAATGAGTGGCCTGTCAAATATAGGATCCAAGCATTAAAAGATGACGGCGAGGGGGGGGGGGGGGGCGAGAGAAAAATAACCGCAAGTGAAGGTAAACTACTTAAATCCATCACGCTTCCACCTGAGATGCATCAAAAAGAAAAAAAAATAGTAAGCCAATAACTAAAATACACGCCAAATGAATTAAATTAGAACACAAAAAAATCTACTAAATGAAAAAACAACTCATTAAATTCAAAAACCAAATCAATAGTTGTGTAGTACCATGGAGTAAATCTCAAAAGACAACAAATATTCCCTAAATTTATTTTTTTTAAAGTGAGAGAGAATATACCTTGAATATCAACACGAATTAACTGAAGTCGTCCCGCATGTCCCACTATAATAATTGTATGTAGTTTTCAAAATGTGACTTGATACAAAACAAAAAATACAGGTAGTCAATTAAAATAGCTATCAAATATTATATAGGGATATAAAATGAAATATACAATATTCATCAGTCAAAATCACGGTCTCTAAACAAAAGTGTCAATTTTTTTAAAAAATTGGGCGTAATTTCCTTTGTTTATTGGACTATCCACCCTGTTTAAGGGGAAACAACAAATCCAACAATATAGAAAAAGAATCCCAAATTGGATGTAATCCCACAATATAAAAACATCCAGAAAGTCATAAATGAGTGGCCTGTCAAATATAGGATCCAAGCATTAAAAGATGAAGGGGGGGGGGGGGGGGGGGAGAGAAAAATAACCCCAAGTGAAGGTAAACAACTTAAATCAATCACGCTTCCACCTGAGATGCATCAAAAAGAAAAAAAAAATAGTAAGCCAATAACTAAAATACACGCCAATTAAATTAAATTAGAACACAAAAATATCTACTAAATGAAAAACAACTCATTAAATTCAAAAACCAAATCAATAGTTGTGTAGTACCATGGAGTAAATCTCAAAAGACAACAAATATTCCCGAAATTTATTTTTTTTTAAAGTGAGAGAGAATATACCTTGAATATCAACACGAATTAACTGAAGTCGTCCCGCATGTCCCACTATAATAATTGTATGTAGTTTTCAAAATGTGACTTGATACAAAATAAAAAATACAGGTAGTCAATTAAAATAGCTATCAAATATTATATAGGGATATAAAATGAAATATACAATATTCATGAGTCAAAATCACTGTCTCTAAAAAAAAGTGTCAATTTTTTTAAAAAATTGGGCATAATTTCCTTTGTTTATTGGACTATCCACCCTGTTTAAGGGGAAACTACAAATCCAACAATATAAAAAAAGAATCCCAAATTGGATGTAATCCAACAATATAAAAACATCCACAAAGTCATAAATGAGTGGCCTATCAAATATAGGATCCAAGCATGAAAAGATGTAGGGGAGGGGGGGGGGGGGGTGGGAGAAAAACAACCCCAAGTGAAGGTAAACTACTTAAATCAATCACGCTTCCACCTGAGATGCATCAAAAAGAAAAAAAAAATAGTAAGCCAATAACTAAAATACACGCCAAATAAATTAAATTAGAACACAAAAAAGTCTACTAAATGAAAAACCAACTCATTAAATTCAAAAACCAAATCAATAGTTGTGTAGTACCGTGGAGTAAATCTCAAAAGACAACAAATATTCCCAAAATTTGTTTTTTTTAAAGTGAGAGAGAATATACCTTGAATATCAACACGAATTAACTGAAGTCGTCCCGCATGTTCCACTTTAATAATTGTATGTAGTTTTCAAAATGTGACTTGATACAAAACAAAAAATACAGGTAGTCAATTAAAATAGCTATCAAATATTATATAGGGATATAAAATGAAATATACAATATTCATCAGTCAAAACCACTGTCTCTAAAAAAAAGTGTCAATTTTTTTAAAAAATTGGGCATAATTTCCTTTGTTTATTGGACTATCCACCCTGTTTAAGGGGAAACAACAAATCCAACAATATAGAAAAAGAATCCCAAATTGGATGTAATCCAACAATATAAAAACATCCACAAAGTCATAAATGAGTGGCCTGTCAAATATAGGATCCAAGCATTAAAAGATGACGGGGAGGGGGGGCCGAGAGAAAAATAACCCCAAGTGAAGGTAAACTACTTAAATCCATCACGCTTCCACCTGAGATGCATCAAAAAGAAAAAAAATAGTAAGCCAATAACTAAAATACACGCCAAATGAATTAAATTAAAATACAAAAAAATCTACTAAGTGAAAAAACAACTCATTAAATTCAAAAACCAAATCAATAGTTGTGTAGTACCGTGGAGTAAATCTCAAAAGACAACAAATATTCCCTAAATTTATTTTTTTTAAAGTGAGAGAGAATATACCTTGAATATCAACACGAATTAACTGAAGTCGTCCCGCATGTCCCACTATAATAATTGTATGTAGTTTTCAAAATGTGACTTGATACAAAACAAAAAATATAGGTAGTCAATTAAAATAGCTATCAAATATTATATAGGGATATAAAATGAAATATACAATATTCATCAGTCAAAATCACGGTCTCTAAAAAAAAGTGTCAATTTTTTTAAAAAATTGGGCATAATTTTCTTTGTTTATTGGACTATCCACCCTGTTTAAGGGGAAACTACAAATCCAACAATATAAAAAAAGAATCCCAAATTGGATGTAATCCAACAAGATAAAAGCATCCACAAAGTAATAAATGAGTGGCCTATCAAATATAGGATCCAAGCATGAAAAGATGTAGGGGAGGGGGGGGGGGGGGGGGGGGGGAGGAGAGATAAACAACCCCAAGTGAAGGTAAACTACTTAAATCAATCACGCTTCCACCTGAGATGCATCAAAAAGAAAAAAAAAATAGTAAGCCAATAACTAAAATACACGCCAATTAAATTAAATTAGAACACAAAAATATCTACTAAATGAAAAACAACTCATTAAATTCAAAAACCAAATCAATAGTTGTGTAGTACCATGGAGTAAATCTCAAAAGACAACAAATATTCCCGAAATTTATTTTTTTTTAAAGTGAGAGAGAATATACCTTGAATATCAACACGAATTAACTGAAGTCGTCCCGCATGTCCCACTATAATAATTGTATGTAGTTTTCAAAATGTGACTTGATACAAAATAAAAAATACAGGTAGTCAATTAAAATAGCTATCAAATATTATATAGGGATATAAAATGAAATATACAATATTCATGAGTCAAAATCACTGTCTCTAAAAAAAAGTGTCAATTTTTTTAAAAAATTGGGCATAATTTCCTTTGTTTATTGGACTATCCACCCTGTTTAAGGGGAAACTACAAATCCAACAATATAAAAAAAGAATCCCAAATTGGATGTAATCCAACAATATAAAAACATCCACAAAGTCATAAATGAGTGGCCTATCAAATATAGGATCCAAGCATGAAAAGATGTAGGGGAGGGGGGGGGGGGGGGTGGGAGAAAAACAACCCCAAGTGAAGGTAAACTACTTAAATCAATCACGCTTCCACCTGAGATGCATCAAAAAGAAAAAAAAAATAGTAAGCCAATAACTAAAATACACGCCAAATAAATTAAATTAGAACACAAAAAAGTCTACTAAATGAAAAACCAACTCATTAAATTCAAAAACCAAATCAATAGTTGTGTAGTACCGTGGAGTAAATCTCAAAAGACAACAAATATTCCCAAAATTTGTTTTTTTTAAAGTGAGAGAGAATATACCTTGAATATCAACACGAATTAACTGAAGTCGTCCCGCATGTTCCACTTTAATAATTGTATGTAGTTTTCAAAATGTGACTTGATACAAAACAAAAAATACAGGTAGTCAATTAAAATAGCTATCAAATATTATATAGGGATATAAAATGAAATATACAATATTCATCAGTCAAAACCACTGTCTCTAAAAAAAAGTGTCAATTTTTTTAAAAAATTGGGCATAATTTCCTTTGTTTATTGGACTATCCACCCTGTTTAAGGGGAAACAACAAATCCAACAATATAGAAAAAGAATCCCAAATTGGATGTAATCCAACAATATAAAAACATCCACAAAGTCATAAATGAGTGGCCTGTCAAATATAGGATCCAAGCATTAAAAGATGACGGGGAGGGGGGGCCGAGAGAAAAATAACCCCAAGTGAAGGTAAACTACTTAAATCCATCACGCTTCCACCTGAGATGCATCAAAAAGAAAAAAAATAGTAAGCCAATAACTAAAATACACGCCAAATGAATTAAATTAAAATACAAAAAAATCTACTAAGTGAAAAAACAACTCATTAAATTCAAAAACCAAATCAATAGTTGTGTAGTACCGTGGAGTAAATCTCAAAAGACAACAAATATTCCCTAAATTTATTTTTTTTAAAGTGAGAGAGAATATACCTTGAATATCAACACGAATTAACTGAAGTCGTCCCGCATGTCCCACTATAATAATTGTATGTAGTTTTCAAAATGTGACTTGATACAAAACAAAAAATATAGGTAGTCAATTAAAATAGCTATCAAATATTATATAGGGATATAAAATGAAATATACAATATTCATCAGTCAAAATCACGGTCTCTAAAAAAAAGTGTCAATTTTTTTAAAAAATTGGGCATAATTTTCTTTGTTTATTGGACTATCCACCCTGTTTAAGGGGAAACTACAAATCCAACAATATAAAAAAAGAATCCCAAATTGGATGTAATCCAACAAGATAAAAGCATCCACAAAGTAATAAATGAGTGGCCTATCAAATATAGGATCCAAGCATGAAAAGATGTAGGGGAGGGGGGGGGGGGGGGGGGAGGAGAGATAAACAACCCCAAGTGAAGGTAAACTACTTAAATCAATCACGCTTCCACCTGAGATGCATCAAAAAGAAAAAAAAATAGTAAGCCAATAACTAAAATACACGCCAAATAAATTAAATTAGAACACAAAAAAATCTACTAAATGAAAAAACAACTCATTAAATTCAAAAACCAAATCAATAGATGTGTAGTACCATGGAGTAAATCTTAAAAGACAGCAAATATTCCCGAAATTTATTTTTTTTAAAGTGAGAGAATATACCTTGAATATCAACACGAATAAACTGAAGTCGTCCCGCATGTTCCACTATAATAATTGTATGTAGTTTTCAAAATGTGACTTGATACAAAACAAAAAATACAGGTAGTCAATTAAAATAGCTATCAAATATTATATAGGGATATAAAATGAAATATACAATATTCATCAGTCAAAACCACTGTCTCTAAAAAAAAGGTGTCAATTTTTTTAAAAAATTGGGCATAATTTCCTTTGTTTATTGGACTATCCACCCTGTTTAAGGGGAAACAACAAATCCAACAATATAGAAAAAGAATCGCAAATTGGATGTAATCCAACAATATAAAAACATCCACAAAGTCATAAATGAGTGGCCTGTCAAATATAGGATCCAAGCATTAAAAGATGACGGCGAGGGGGGGGGGGGGGGGGCGAGAGAAAAATAACCGCAAGTGAAGGTAAACTACTTAAATCCATCACGCTTCCACCTGAGATGCATCAAAAAGAAAAAAAAATAGTAAGCCAATAACTAAAATACACGCCAAATGAATTAAATTAGAACACAAAAAAATCTACTAAATGAAAAAACAACTCATTAAATTCAAAAACCAAATCAATAGTTGTGTAGTACCATGGAGTAAATCTCAAAAGACAACAAATATTCCCTAAATTTATTTTTTTTAAAGTGAGAGAGAATATACCTTGAATATCAACACGAATTAACTGAAGTCGTCCCGCATGTCCCACTATAATAATTGTATGTAGTTTTCAAAATGTGACTTGATACAAAACAAAAAATACAGGTAGTCAATTAAAATAGCTATCAAATATTATATAGGGATATAAAATGAAATATACAATATTCATCAGTCAAAATCACGGTCTCTAAACAAAAGTGTCAATTTTTTTTAAAAATTGGGCGTAATTTCCTTTGTTTATTGGACTATCCACCCTGTTTAAGGGGAAACAACAAATCCAACAATATAGAAAAAGAATCCCAAATTGGATGTAATCCAACAATATAAAAACATCCAGAAAGTCATAAATGAGTGGCCTGTCAAATATAGGATCCAAGCATTAAAAGATGAAGGGGAGGGGGGGGGGGGGGAGAGAAAAATAACCCCAAGTGAAGGTAAACAACTTAAATCAATCACGCTTCCACCTGAGATGCATCAAAAAGAAAAAAAAAATAGTAAGCCAATAACTAAAATACACGCCAATTAAATTAAATTAGAACACAAAAATATCTACTAAATGAAAAACAACTCATTAAATTCAAAAACCAAATCAATAGTTGTGTAGTACCATGGAGTAAATCTCAAAAGACAACAAATATTCCCGAAATTTATTTTTTTTTAAAGTGAGAGAGAATATACCTTGAATATCAACACGAATTAACTGAAGTCGTCCCGCATGTCCCACTATAATAATTGTATGTAGTTTTCAAAATGTGACTTGATACAAAATAAAAAATACAGGTAGTCAATTAAAATAGCTATCAAATATTATATAGGGATATAAAATGAAATATACAATATTCATGAGTCAAAATCACTGTCTCTAAAAAAAAGTGTCAATTTTTTTAAAAAATTGGGCATAATTTCCTTTGTTTATTGGACTATCCACCCTGTTTAAGGGGAAACTACAAATCCAACAATATAAAAAAAGAATCCCAAATTGGATGTAATCCAACAATATAAAAACATCCACAAAGTCATAAATGAGTGGCCTATCAAATATAGGATCCAAGCATGAAAAGATGTAGGGGAGGGGGGGGGGGGGGGGGGAGAAAAACAACCCCAAGTGAAGGTAAACTACTTAAATCAATCACGCTTCCACCTGAGATGCATCAAAAAGAAAAAAAAATAGTAAGCCAATAACTAAAATACACGCCAAATAAATTAAATTAGAACACAAAAAAGTCTACTAAATGAAAAAACAACTCATTAAATTCAAAAACCAAATCAATAGTTGTGTAGTACCGTGGAGTAAATCTCAAAAGACAACAAATATTCCCGAAATTTATTTTTTTTTTAAACAGAGAGAGAATATACCTTGAATATAAACACGAATTAACTGAAGTCGTCCCGCATGTCCCACTATAATAATTGTATGTAGTTTTCAAAATGTGACTTGATACAAAATAAAAAATACGGGTAGTGAATTAAAATAGCTATCAAATATTATATAGGGATATAAAATGAAATATACAATATTCATCAGTCAAAATCACTGTCTCTAAAAAAAAGTGTCAATTTTTTTAAAAAATTGGGCATAATTTCCTTTGTTTATTGGACTATCCACCCTGTTTAAGGGGAAACTACAAATCAAACAATATAAAAAAAGAATCCCAAATTGGATGTAATCCAACAATATAAAAACATCCACAAAGTCATAAATGAGTGGCCTATCAAATATAGGATCCTAGCATGAAAAGATGTAGGGGAGGGGGGGGGGGGGGGGGGAGAAAAACAACCCCAAGTGAAGGTAAACTACTTAAATCAATCACGCTTCCACCTGAGATGCATCAAAAAGAAAAAAAAATAGTAAGCCAATAACTAAAATACACGCCAAATAAATTAAATTAGAACACAAAAAAATCTACTAAATGAAAAAACAACTCATTAAATTCAAATACCAAATCAATAGTTGTGTAGTACCGTGGAGTAAATCTCAAAAGACAACAAATATTCCCGAAATTTGTTTTTTTTAAAGTGAGAGAGAATATACCTTGAATATCAACACGAATTAACTGAAGTCGTCCCGCATGTTCCACTATAATAATTGTATGTAGTTTTCAAAATGTGACTTGATACAAAATAAAAAATACAGGTAGTCAATTAAAATAGCTATCAAATATTATATAGGGATATAAAATGAAATATACAATATTCATCAGTCAAAATCACTGTCTCTAAAAAAAAGTGTCAATTTTTTTAAAAAATTGGGCATAATTTCCTTTGTTTATTGGACTATCCACCCTGTTTAAGGGGAAACTACAAATCCAAAAATATAAAAAAAGAATCCCAAATTGGATGTAATCCAACAATATAAAAACATCCACAAAGTCATAAATGAGTGGCCTATCAAATATAGGATCCAAGCATGAAAAGATGTAGGGGAGGGGGGGGGGGGGTGGAGAAAAACAACCCCAAGTGAAGGTAAACTACTTAAATCAATCACGCTTCCACCTGAGATGCATCAAAAAGAAAAAAAAATAGTAAGCCAATAACTAAAATACACGCCAAATAAATTAAATTAGAACACAAAAAAATCTACTAAATGAAAAAACAACTGATTAAATTCAAATACCAAATCAATAGTTGTGTAGTACCGTGGAGTAAATCTCAAAAGACAACAAATATTCCCGAAATTTGTTTTTTTTAAAGTGAGAGAGAATATACCTTGAATATCAACACGAATTAACTGAAGTCGTCCCGCATGTCCCACTATAATAATTGTAAGTAGTTTTCAAAATGTGACTTGATACAAAATAAAAAATACAGGTAGTCAATTAAAATAGCAATCAAATATTATATAGGGATATAAAATGAAATATACAATATTTATCAGTCAAAATCACTGTCTCTAAAAAAAAGTGTCAATTTTTTTAAAAAATTGGGCATAATTTCCTTTGTTTATTGGACTATCCACCCTGTTTAAGGGGAAACTACAAATCCAACAATATAAAAAAAGAATCCCAAATTGGATGTAATCCAACAAGATAAAAACATCCACAAAGTAATAAATGAGTGGCTTATCAAATATAGGATCCAAGCATGAAAAGATGTAGGGGAGGGGGGGGGGGGGGGGGGGAGAAAAACAACCCCAAGTGAAGGTAAACTACTTAAATCAATCACGCTTCCACCTGAGATGCATCAAAAAGAAAAAAAAAATAGTAAGCCAATAACTAAAATACACGCCAAATTAATTAAATTAGAACACAAAAAAGTCTACTAAATGAAAAAACAACTCATTAAATTCAAAAACCAAATCAATAGTTGTGTAGTACCGTGGAGTAAATCTCAAAAGACAACAAATATTCCCGAAATTTATTTTTTTTAAATAGAGAGAGAATATACCTTGAATATAAACACGAATTAACTGAAGTCGTCCCGCATGTCCCACTATAATAATTGTATGTAGTTTTCAAAATGTGACTTGATAAAAAATAAAAAATACAGGTAGTCAATTAAAATAGCTATCAAATATTATATAGGGATATAAAATGAAATATACAATATTCATGAGTCAAAATCACTGTCTCTAAAAAAAACTGTCAATTTTTTTAAAAAATTGGGCATAATTTCCTTTATTTATTGGACTATCCACCCTGTTTAAGGGGAAACTACAAATCCAACAATATAAAAAAAGAATCCCAAATTGGATGTAATCCAACAATATAAAAACATCCACAAAGTCATAAATGAGTGGCCTATCAAATATAGGATCCAAGCATGAAAAGATGAAGGGGGGGGGGGGGGGGGGGGGGAGAAAAACAACCTCAAGTGAAGGTAAACTACTTAAATCAATCACGCTTCCACCTGAGATGCATCAAAAAGAAAAAAAAATAGTAAGCCAATAACTAAAATACACGCCAAATAAATTAAATTAGAACACAAAAGTGTCTACTAAATGAAAAACCAACTCATTAAATTCAAAAACCAAATCAATAGTTGTGTAGTACCGTGGAGTAAATCTCAAAAGACAACAAATATTCCCGAAATTTGTTTTTTTTAAAGTGAGAGAGAATATACCTTGAATATCAACACGAATTAACTGAAGTCGTCCCGCATGTTCCACTTTAATAATTGTATGTAGTTTTCAAAATCTGACTTGAGACAGAACAAAAAATACAGGTAGTCAATTAAAATAGCTATCAAATATTATATAGGGATATAAAATGAAATATACAATATTCATCAGTCAAAACCACTGTCTCTAAAAAAAAGTGTCAATTTTTTTAAAAAATTGGGCATAATTTCCTTTGTTTATTGGACTATCCACCCTGTTTAAGGGGAAACAAAAAATCCAACAATATAGAAAAAGAATCCCAAATTGGATGTAATCCAACAATATAAAAACATCCACAAAGTCATAAATGAGTGGCCTGTCAAATATAGGATCCAAGCATTAAAAGATGACGGGGAGGGGGGGCCGAGAGAAAAATAACCCCAAGTGAAGGTAAACTACTTAAATCCATCACGCTTCCACCTGAGATGCATCAAAAAGAAAAAAAATAGTAAGCCAATAACTAAAATACACGCCAAATGAATTAAATTAAAATACAAAAAAATCTACTAAGTGAAAAAACAACTCATTAAATTCAAAAACCAAATCAATAGTTGTGTAGTACCGTGGAGTAAATCTCAAAAGACAACAAATATTCCCTAAATTTATTTTTTTTAAAGTGAGAGAGAATATACCTTGAATATCAACACGAATTAACTGAAGTCGTCCCGCATGTCCCACTATAATAATTGTATGTAGTTTTCAAAATGTGACTTGATACAAAACAAAAAATATAGGTAGTCAATTAAAATAGCTATCAAATATTATATAGGGATATAAAATGAAATATACAATATTCATCAGTCAAAATCACGGTCTCTAAAAAAAAGTGTCAATTTTTTTAAAAAATTGGGCATAATTTCCTTTGTTTATTGGACTATCCACCCTGTTTAAGGGGAAACTACAAATCCAACAATATAAAAAAAGAATCCCAAATTGGATGTAATCCAACAAGATAAAAGCATCCACAAAGTAATAAATGAGTGGCCTATCAAATATAGGATCCAAGCATGAAAAGATGTAGGGGAGGGGGGGGGGGGGGGGAGATAAACAACCCCAAGTGAAGGTAAACTACTTAAATCAATCACGCTTCCACCTGAGATGCATCAAAAAGAAAAAAAAATAGTAAGCCAATAACTAAAATACACGCCAAATAAATTAAATTAGAACACAAAAAAATCTACTAAATGAAAAAACAACTCATTAAATTCAAAAACCAAATCAACAGATGTGTAGTACCATGGAGTAAATCTCAAAAGACAACAAATATTCCCGAAATTTATTTTTTTTAAAGTGAGAGAATATACCTTGAATATCAACACGAATTAACTGAAGTCGTCCCGCATGTTCCACTAAAATAATTGTATGTAGTTTTCAAAATGTGACTTGATACAAAACAAAAAATACAGGTAGTCAATTAAAATAGCTATCAAATATTATATAGGGATATAAAATGAAATATACAATATTCATCAGTCAAAATCACTGTCTCTAAAAAAAAGTGTCAATTTTTTTAAAAAATTGGACATAATTTCCTTTGTTTGTTGGACTATCCACCATGTTTAAGGGGAAACAACAAATCAAACAATATAAAAAAAGAATCCCAAATTGGATGTTATCCAACAATATAAAAACATCCGCAAAGTCATAAGTGAGTGGCCTATCAAATATAGGATCCAAGCATTAAAAGATGTAGGGGAGGGGGGGAGAGAGAAAAATAACCCCAAGTGAAGGTAAACTACTTAAATAAATCACGCTTCCACCTGAGACGCATCAAAAAGAAAAAAATAGTAAGCCAATAACTAAAATACACGCCAAATAAATTAAATTAGAACACAAAAGAATCTACTAAATGAAAAAACAACTCATTAAATTCAAAAACCAAATCAATAGTTGTGTAGTACCATGGAGTAAATCTCAAAAGACAACAAATATTCCCGAAATTTGTTTTTTTTAAAGTGAGAGAGAATATACCTTGAATATCAACACGGATTAACTGAAGTCGTCCCGCATGTTCCACTATAATAATTGTATGTAGTTTTCAAAATGTGAATTGATACAAAACAAAAAATTTAGGTAGTCAATTAAAATAGCTATCAAATATTATACAGGGATATAAAATGAAATATACAGTATTCATCAGTCAAAATCACTGTCTCTAAAAAAAAGTGTTAATTTTTTAAAAAAATTGGGCATAGTTTCCTTTGTTTTTTGGATTATCCATCCTGTTTAAGGGGAAAGAACAAATCCAACAATATAAAAAAAGAATCCCAAATTGGATGTAATCCAACAATATAAAAACATCCACAAAGTCATAGTAATAGTAATTATTCGTTCCAATATGGAAAAGATTTGGGAACAAACAATTAATAACTGGCCCAAACATTATTTATAAAAAAAAAATTGTACTAGAATACGTGTTATTTACGCAGAATAATTGCTTAAATGAATCACGCTTCCACCTGAGATGAATCAAAAAGAAAAAAAATAGTAAGCCAATAACTAAAATACACGTCAAATAAATTAAATTAGAACACAAAAAAATCATACTTACACGACATTACCAAAAACACACTCAATGCTTACCTGCAACAAAACAATATTAGCTTTGCAAAAAAATAAATTAGATCCGCAAAAAAAACATTATAAAAGTAAAAAAATAAACAATATAAACGAAAAAATGTGGCTGGAAAATAAATCTCCGACCAACATATCTCCGACTACCTCAACGCCCCGGCTGCCCAATCCAACAAATCTTTGACCAATAGGGTAAAATCCTCGGTTTGAATACAACACAAATCAGTAGACCAAATCCCCTATATTGTGTAGGTGCAACTGCTTGAAGATCCAAAAATATAAAATAACAATAAGCCCTAAAACCACCAAATAAATAAAAATAAAAAATTTGAACCACACAAACAAAATATTAGATCTGTAAAAAGTAAATAAAAGTAAAAAATTTGAGCCACACAAACAAAATATTAAATTTGTAAAAAAATACACCTGTAAAATATAGATTCACAAAAAAATCAAATCTGTGCAAAAAAACTCACCACAAAACCATTTAGATATGGAAAAAACAAAATATGTGCAAAAAAACCCACCACAAAACCATCCGACGCCGGAAAATTTTACTCGGCAGATCCGGGGCCGCGAGGGAGATCTGTAAAAAATAAATAAAAATAAAAAATTTGAGCCACACAAACAAAATATTAAATTTGTAAAAAAATAGATCTGTAAAATATAGCTGGGCAAAAAAATCAAATATGTGCAAAAAAAACTCACCACAAAAAGCATCTAGATCTGGAAAAAACCAAACCTGGGAAAAAAAAACTCACCAAATCCTCGGCTGATTCGGTGTAGATCCGGGGCCGCGAGGGGGGAGGGGAGCGGAGTAGGGGAGGGGGGAGGGGCAGCGAGGGAGGTAGATTGGAGGGGGGAGGAGAGGGCGGAGGAGGGGAGAGGGAGGGGGCGGGGATGGGGGCGTAGCTGGGGCGGGGGCCTAGCAGGGGAGGGGAGAGGGTGGAGGAGGGGAGAGGGAGGAGTGCAGCGGGGAGAGGGAGAGGAAATCGTGGAAAATGAAAACGGGGTAAGGGGTAGAAGGAAAACGGGGGAGGCAGACTAAAGAGGTTTTTTCTTCCCCATTTGCAATGTCACAATGGTATAATCCTACGTGGCACAATCCCAAACCATTAGATCATCCCCAGAAATTCAATCCTAATCGTAGATTTTTTGGAACAGTAAAACACCCCCTCTCATATAATATATATATATATATATATATATATATATATATGCCAGTTATATATGTGAGTGAATCCGAATGTGCAAGTAAGATGAAATTCGAATACTAGCTAGACTTGATAAGATAATATTCGGGAATTTATTTATGTAATCATTATATCATAAATGAGTGAATACTTATAGGATTAAAATAAGTGTGTGTATACTTATGAATTAATACAAATTCGTATATTTGGGATTATAGGCTAATGCTAGGTGAGTATAGTCCCCAGGTCATAGCGTGCAGTTATTTAAGTAGTGTGGCTCTTTATCATGGGTGATACGTCTTGGGTATGATTCGGTATCACTTTCAGGTGAGCAATTATGACTGCTTCCCCTACATTTGTGTTATGTTTTATCAGGTCGGTGTGAGATCCCTACCGGTGATACCCAGGATGATGCGTGTGTTCCCTAGAAGATGATAGGAATCTAGAGACTGCATCCATTGATTTATATCCCTGAGGGATGATTATTATACTTATATAGTGTGAAATATATAAGTATGGATATACTTGATATGTATTGTCCATTGTGTTTATATATATATATATATATATATATATATATATATATATATATATATATATATATATATATATATATATATATATATACGGATGAAATAAAGAATGAGATGTGAAATAATTTATGGTTCGTCATGGAGAATAAAATCAGGAATAAAATGTTATATACGTATATAAAGATGAGAATATTATGTACGAAATTAATAACACTAAGGCGTGAATAGTGTAAGAACTAGTGCAAGTTATTCATAATGAATGAAGAAACTATAAGCGAGAATTTATAAAGCATAACCGCGTGCGAAAGCTTGGAATATAATATATACAAAGCATGAGATAGTGTGCGGATGTTAGAGGTTCGGAGAGGTGCTAGTTGGGATGGGTAGCGTAACTAGGGTGTTTAAAATACATGTGTTAGGTTTGCACTGTTAGATGAGAGGTGAGAGGTATCTCATGTGAGTGCGACACCAATTTAAATATGGAGAATATCATATTTTAAATATTAAAGTATTTTAAACACCTGCTAAATATTTTTAAAATGTTTTGGGCTCTAACCTGCTTGCAAATATTTTAAAACCTTTTAGTTGTCCAGACACTGGGATGCTTGGATGAAAATTCTTTCGAGTCAGACGATGCTGGAGCAGCTGTGGATGACAACAGGGATTATTTAGACACTTCAATCCTTGTGATCTAGATAGGAGGTATTGTGAGTAATATTTGGGCATGTATCCCAATTGTTGTCATTTATTTTGTTTTTGGCATTTTCGCTTACGCTGAATCGATATGGTTACATAAATGTTTTACCAAGAGTTATCGGTTATTATTGATTTATTTCAGTTGTTGTTTACATTAATTATGTGGATGGATTAATTATGTGCCTAAGTTAAAAAGATTAGAAAGTTTAAAATTTGATACCCGTCTTAATAGGTTATTTGTAATTAAATGGTTTTCGATAGTGATGCTGAGAATGATCCATTTTGAGAATCCTATTTTATTTTGATAAAGGATTGATCAACCGTGATTAAAATAGGCGGGGTGTCACAGATGGTATCAAAGCATCAGGTTCTATTCTCCTTAGGAATCTGTGCGGAAGTTCTACGCTTTCAGCGTTGCTTTATATTTGATATAGAGCCATATGTTTAGGATTGTTGCTTCCTATGGTGAGATTTAATTCTCCTGCTATATTGTCTAAATATTAATGAATCTTCTATAAGAGTTTTGGTGTGTTAGTGTGCCAAACAATGAAGGACCATGGGCAGGACAACAGGAGCCGGTGCTCAGTTGAAGTTTAAAAAGATTTTTAGGACAATGACCGTGGTTGAGGTCACCCCTATTGTTGTTCGGGAAGTTGGAGCTATAAGGACTGCTATGGTGTAGTATACATATTTCCATGTATCACTAAAGCATAAAGTGGTGCCAAATTAGACACACCCAGTGTGGTTAAAAGGGGAGAGAGTTAGAGGGGTCTTTGAAGAGGACCATCCTTGGGAATTTTAGAAAATGCAAAAATTGTGCATGTTAGCAAATGGAAGTAAAATATCCAGAGGCTTTGGCATATAGCAGAGTGTAGTATATCCGAAAGTCAAAATTTGTGTAAAAATTTTCTTGGCTTATGGGAGCAGTGTTGTAATAGTGGGAGTCAGTCACCATATTTTGAAAAGTGAAATATTATGCCAATGGAAGGATCTTAGATACGATTTGACTGAAAGTTCATTCATCTGTTGTTCAGAAAGAGATGTGGATGAAATTTTGAACTTATCACAAGAGGGCTAGACAGAGGCCCATCTGTGAAAAAGAAATTAATTGTCTAATGAACTTTGTACCAGATGAGGTAGGTACAATAGAGAAAAGAGTCCTTAAGTGGGTGATGGACTCATGAGAGGAGTTTCTAGCACTTAAGGGAAATTCTTCTTGGATGATTGATGCAGATGGAGATAATGTCGTGCTTTGTACAATGATGATATTAACACTTCTATGTGAAGGGATAAAAAAGGAATTGGAAAATTTAGTCAAAGAGTAAGACTTGATGAAATGGCACTAGCAAAACACCGCAGGGGGAAACCCATCAGGGGACCGATTTAAATGATTTAGATAGTTGAATTCCTATCTAGTGATGGTGGACTTAGACAGGGTTGTTAAAGCAAGTAGTGTGTTCCTTAGGGCCATCGGAGCTAAGGGAACAATGAGGGTAGCCATCAGGGTTGAGGCTACCAGAGTCCGAGAGAAGGACAATCCTAATACGGTCAGTATGGCTAGGAATATGGGATTATACTGAGAGGTATTTTTTTATGTGGAGAGTAGGACCACATGATTTGATTTTGCCCGAAGCGAGTAAAGGGATAAGAGTATAGTGCCTAGTAGGGCAGCGATTAAAATAGTTTTTGGTTCAGTTCAGATAAGCGTGTTATGTTCGAAAACCATTTGAAAATCCAGGGCGATTGTAAAGATAGGAAATATGAGTTTTATCCTCGGGTGAATGAGGCATGCTTTATGTGATGCAAATAAGTCTCGGTATTTTTGTTAGAGCTAGATTCTCGTGTGAGATAAGTTTAGTGCGTATATCGATAACATTATTATGTTTATGTATTTTCTATGGTATATAAGGGTTATCTTTAGTTTCATCTGTGGGGTAGCGTGTGTAGTCATAGCGGTATATATTTTTATTGAGATTTCTTTTTTTATGATGTGTTATACGAGTATGATATTATCCTGGATATGGTCTGGATAGTAAAGGTTGGAACGATAGTGCATTGATATTGCAAGGTTATCGTGTTTACTGCTCTAGGGAAAGTTTTGTTGTTCTGGTGATGCTCACTTGCGAGAGGGTCGATCTCGTATTTTATATTATATTATGATAGAGACTTCGGAGAGTACAGTTGTCTCGAGATATTTGTTCCCGGTGTGTAGGGACTTTACCGATATCATTCGGGGTATATTGGGTTTACTGTTAAGTAGAGAGATTGATCTCGTTACTATGTTTAGCGCTCAGGACTTGTTGATAGGAAGAGTGAATAGTGATATCACTCCTTTAGAGACGTGGGGGTTGAGATTTATATTTATATGTCTTGGGACAAGATTCTGAGAGTCCCGGTTATGTGTTTGAAGTTTATGAAATCGGATTACCGCCCATGCTGAGTGATAGTGCATTGGGTAAAGTTCCTTATTTGAATGTTCTTGCGGGATGAGATACGCACGTACTTTGGTAAATGTCATGGGTAGAGAGACATTGATGGATGTTTGAGCATCAGTTTCGAATGAGGATAAATTAATTTGTGGAGAAAACACTTTGAGCTGAGAATTCTTAGAGGCTATTAGGGATGAGGAGCCGGTAGTGCTGTGACAAAGCACTAAAAGTTTTCTCACCACGACTTGATGTGTGGGACAATGTCAAGAAGGATTAAATTATGATTTATAGGGTGATTGAGAATACCCATTTGTTATAGACACGCTCAGAATGCAACCGCAATAAAGTAATGTGTGTTGCGTGTAAGGCGTTTGTTATGTTATGCAAATATTGCACGGATAATAGGATGTACGGGCGCCCTGGTTAGATGATTTCAAAATCATCCGAGTTAAAGGGACATGGGTGTATACACCTCATTATGTTACCCCTTAACTCTCCTTAGGTACCTAGTACCTCCACACATCACCGCAAACCCAGGTCATGTCCTAAGCACTGACTTGGAAGCCACCGGGCACTCCCCGGCCCGGTTTGACCAAAAGTAAAACTGTTCATCTCGACTGAGACTCAATGAATCTTCTAAGGGCACTAAATACCCTTTCCAACGGTCCATCCCGTGCGCGATTCTAACTTACCATGCGGGCAGACGATCCGTTTGCGTCTGAAACCCGACCTAAAGGCCACCGGTCGCTCCCGAACTCTGTTTGACCTAAGTAAACTCTTCAGCTCAACTAAGGCTGAATGAATCTTTGAAGGGCATTGAATATCCTTGCCAATGGTCCATCCCATGCACAATTCTGACTTTCCATGCGGACAAACGATTCGTTTGACTCTGAGAGGTCACCGAATGCTTCCCGGGCCCGATTGACCAAAGTCAACTCCTAGAACCGGGTCAAAATCTTTGGAATGTCAAAGTACATCTCCTAACCTTTCTAACGGTCCACCTCGTGCGCAGTTCGGACTTACCATGCGGAGGAACGGTCCATTTGCGTCCGAACGATTCCCCATCCAACGGACTGACAAACGCTTCCGAGCCACATTTGGTAACTTCAGAAACTCACCCATCGATGGGCTCTGTATACACCTCATTCTGTTACCCCCTAACTCTCCTTGGGTACCTAGTACCTCCACTTATCCCCGCAAACCTAGGTCATGTCCCGAGCACTGACCTAGAAGCCATCGGGCACTCCCCGGCCTGGTTTGACCAAAAGTCAAACTCTTCGTCTTGATCGAGACTCAATGAATCTTCTAAGGGTACTAAATACCCTTTCCAACGGTCCATCCCGTGCACGATTCTGACTTACCATGCAGACGAACGATCTGTTTGCGTTCGAAACCCGACCTAGAGGCCACCGGGCGCTCCTGGACTCTGTTTGACCTAAGTCAACTCTTCAGCTCAACTGAATCTGAATGAATCTTCGAAGGGCACTGAATACCCTTTCCAATGGTCGGTCCCATGCGCAAGTCCGATTTTCCATGCAGACGAACGATCCGTTTGACTCCGAGAGGTCACCGAATGCTTCTCGGGCTCTGTTGACCAAAGTCAACTC
Organism: Sambucus nigra; assembly: GCA_949130495.1. Lineage (NCBI taxonomy): Eukaryota > Viridiplantae > Streptophyta > Magnoliopsida > Dipsacales > Adoxaceae > Sambucus > Sambucus nigra. Next base: position 22,099,351 of record OX422216.1, read on the forward strand.
CCCGAACAGGGTAAAACTCTTTGGAATGTCGAAGTACATCTCCTAACCTTTCTAACGGTCCACCCCATTCATGATTCATAATTACCATGCAGACGAATGATCCATTTGCGTCCGAACGATTCCCCGTCCAACGGACTGACAAACGCTTCCGAGCCACATTTGACCCAAAGTTAACTCCCCGAACTCGGGAGCGGTGCAAAGGACTTTCAAAGATATCTGAAATACCTTTCCAACGGTATGCCCCGTGCACGATTCTGACCAACGGTTCGCCCTCGGCGGCCAATTTTCCGAAAAATCCTGAAGCACACTACCAAATGGCAGGTCCCAGACCCTGCCTATCGGCACCTGCCAATAGGTAGTGCCATGGCAATGCCGATCGACAAACCCGCGGGCCTATAAAAGGAGGCCTTGGCCTCATTTTCAATGGCGTCTCAGATCAGAAGCAAATCACCCTCAGTAAGCCCCAGAAACCTCTCTCGAAAGCAGCGTGATTTTAACTTCCAAATCCCGTTTTCACTTCCATTTTCCATCATCCCTTTCATCAAACTTGATGAATTAACCACTCTCCATCATCATCCAAGTACAAGGGCTGCTTTTCAACATTCAAGATCAAGCTCAAAGTCTCCAAAAAGGTCCATCCTTCTCACCTTTCTCTTCAAACCTTCCTAAATTTGCAATAACTTGTTTTATTACTTAAGGCACTTTTATTATCTTATTTCACATATCCTAACATAATTTTTATATAGTATTATTGCACATCTCCTATTTTCATATAAATAAAACCCAAAAAAAAACAAGAAAAAGAGGGTTTGCTCATAAATTCCAAATAGAGATTCTCACACTTTTTCCACACGTTTCTCACAACTAAAAAACACTTTTTCTACACACACACACACACACACACTTACAAATAAGAGATTTCTCCATTTCTATTTATGGGATAAACCCCACCCCTCGTTTTGTATGCGAACTACATGGACTTTGATGCCTTTATAGGCTACGTAGGTGTCTCGGGGTAAAACCCGAGACTCGAGTCCTTTTCTCACTTTTTCTCTTATTTTCTATCTTCTCTTTATCTCATTTTCTATTATATTCTATATATTCACTCTTAGTGGCGTATTATTCCACATGCATTATCGTTCCCTTATAACAATCAACGCAAGGGTAATCACGCAAATCCTATTTTCTACGTTAATCTCACGTTCCTACGGATGACTCACTTTATCTTTTCCATGATACAAGTCGAGGATTCCTACCTCCATTCTATATATACACATGCACACATATCACGGGGAGAAACATAAAGGAAAATAGAAAATATTCATGAGAGACCGAAAGGGCGGAATGGGTGCCTAACACCTTCCCATTTCGTAACTATGTCTCCGAACCCTTCTCGAATCATTTTGGTTTCGCATGCACTAGTATGTCTTTCGATGCCATACTTTGGGGTGGCTTACCCTTTTTCTTTTGTCTATTTTGAGTAAAATACACTGGCGACTCTGAATCTCTCTACATTTGCACACCTCACAAATCAACGCCGGCCGAAGTGCTCTCCCGAGAGAGGGGACACGCGGGACCCAAAGGATCCTTTTCCCTCCGCGGCGGGGATCGGGGATGGCCACAGTGGGAATTATTGTGTGGAATATATGACTGTGGGAAATTTATAAACGAAGCTGGAATGGTAGGATGGATTAAACATCGTGTGAGAAGGACGATGATCCAAGTATATATATGCCATGAGAGTAGCACACCCAAGATGGGTTGAAAGACTATGGGAAGTCATTTAGAAAGGAATTCTCTTGAGAAGAGGAAAACCCAACTATTGTGGGGAAGTAGAGAGGAGTCCTACTTAGTCGAATGTTAATAGTGGCTTTCGCATAATTAGAATGTTAATATCTATAAGGTAAAAAAAGATCCCCCAAGTGCGCATTGTGGCAAAAAGTGCACGGGCCGAGACTTTTGGTATATCTAGGGTGAAGAAGGGGAGTATAAAGTACCACTTGATGTGAGATATTATAAGTGGGAATTGGTGTTAGGTGAGACATAGTGAGATTGTCTCCAGGTGCACCACTCATTGATGGAAATACATTGGTTTGAAGTGATCAAACAAAAATTTGGTTTCAAGCCGACGATTCCAGTGATGGAATGGGCAAATCTTGTCACCTATGGCCCGATGAGTAGACGGGAGGTGATTGGAGACTAGTACAGCGGAATGAATGTGATTTTGGAGTCACTACGGTTATTTCACTTTCACAACTAAGGTATCAATTTTATGTTAAGTAAAACATAGTACGGTAATTGAGAGGAGAAATTACCGATTGCTAGAGTTATGTGTAGCTCCTCATACCTATTTGTCTTAGACAAGGAGTTTATTGAGGTTTTGTGTGGAAAACCCTGGCCATTCTCCCTCTGATTGTTTAGAGGTGAGCGGATAATTTGACTTTTGGATTGAACGAGAGTCAGAGTCCGTTGATAAAAGTGGAGTAACCAAAAATTGTTGGGATGGATACGGGAAGCTAACACTTAGTGATGTACGGCCTTCCAATAATATTAAGGAGATAGGGCCAGTGATGTATAGGCTCATCTTATTCGGATGTCGTTAGTGGAAGCACAACATTTGATGTGCCGTTATTCAGGTGAGACCTTATGACTGATAAAGTCTATCAGTCAGAAACGGGATGAATAAGCTTGTCATGAAGCTAAGGCTATAGTTAATAAGCCGTTAGATAGTTGGGTACCACTAGCGGGTGTATAGGGGATCGACCGTTATGTTATCATGACCTGATTTTGGGTACCAGAGGATGTTGTGTGGTTAGAGATCCTAAGTTTTTAGTACCAATATTATCTGAATTTTGAGGATGAAATTCCTTTGTGGGGGGGTTTGTAATACCCTGTACTTTTATGGGTATTTAAATTACATGAGTGGCTGTAATTTAATAATTTGATAATTTTAAGTGAAAGAGAATTTGAAGTGTGGGTAAATATTAATTGGCGAGTTTTAGATTTTTATCAAGGTGTGTTATATTTACTTACGTGAATAAGTAAATGAAGTTGAATTATTTTATATCATGTCGCGGTTGGGCAAAGTGACTAGAAATAATATTTTATTCGAAAAATATGTACGACATTTTATTGGAATTTAAAAAGGTAATTTTTATAATTCACTCGGATGGGGATTTCGAGTACACGGTTGGTATCGGAAGGGCCGAAATAGTCAGAATAGAGTAATTGGGGGTAGTGTTTGGTTTCCAAGGACTTTTTGGATTAGTAGGGGCTCGCATTTGTGTATACGAGACAATTTTGGGTTTAATAAGGGGATAAGGCTTATTTTTCTCTTATAAGCCGAGACAAAGAAAAAGGAAAGAAAGAAAGATAGAATGAAGAGAAAGGAAGAAGAAAATGGGAGAAAAGGGAAGACTTCGGCCAAGCTCCGACAGATTTCCGCACGAGGTCGTCGGATTTATCCAACAAGGCAAGTGTTTAACTTGCTTTAATTATTTATGTGTGTTTATAATTGATATTATAGTTGGTGTAAACTATATGGATTTTAGGTTGGGATTCTTAAAAAAAATGAATTTTTTGGAAATTATTTCATACAAATTGATGTGATAAAAAATCCATATGAAATCTGAGTTTAAATCCATGTTAATGGTGTAATTTTTGGTGAGAAATTAGAAGAGTTTAATAAAATTAGGGTTTAATCAAGATAGGGATTAAATCTTAGTTAAACTGATGAATCCCATGAATAAATTTGCGTGTTGGGTAAAAATAAGTGTGTAGATGTTTATAGTGATAATTGGTGATCTTGAAAACCATAAATTTCGGAGTTGGAGAAGAAAATGAACTCCCGAACTGATCAAATCGCCGGACCAGTTAATTTTATTTGGCAATCGATTCGGGGCATTTGTTGAAAACTGGATCAATTCATTTATAGGTTATCGGTTCGGTTCATTTTTAACAGGAAAATTTGAGAGTTTTTCTTAGACTTAAAAGGCTTGGAGAAGAACAAATTTTGGAGATAAATAGTAGGGGATCCTATATAGAGTGTGAGGACCTCTAAGTGAGGGAATGAGTGATATATAAATCTCGGGTAGTTTGAATAAGATCCGAGGTATGAATTTAAGGAGTGTTTGGGATGAACGACACTCGGGAAAACTTTTTCGGCGGTTATATATATATTTATGCATGTAGAATATATATATATATATATATATATGTGTGTGTGTGTGTGTGTGTGTGTGTGTGTGTGTGAGTGAATCCGAATGTGCCAGTAGGATGAAATTAGAATACTAGCTAGACGTGATAAGCTAATATTCGGTAATTTATTTATGTAATCATTATATAAAAAGTTAGTGAATATTTATGCAATTAAAATAAGTGTGTGTATACTTATGAATTAATACAAATTGGTATATTTGGGATTATCGGCTAATGCCACGTGAGATAGGTATGAATGGCCAAATTTAATGATATATATAGATACGGGTATAGAGACAGTATATATATGATATGATTCTACATTTATCTGTGTGTATGACGCATTTATGTGAAACATACCCCTCTAGTGCTATCATGGGAAGTTGCACGATGTGGGTGAATCCCCTGGCACGAGGAGCAGGGTGAGTATAGTATCCAGGTCATAGCGTCTGGTTATTTAAGTAGTGTGGCTCTTTATCATGGGTGAGACATCTTGGGTATTATTTAGTCTCACTTTTCAATAAGGAACTTTGACCGTTTCCCCTATGTTTGGGTTATGTTTTATCAGGTCAGTGTGAGATCCCGACCGGTGATACCCAGGATGATGTGTGTGTTCCTTGGAAGATGATAGCAGTCTAGAGACTGCATTCATTAAGTTATAGTGTCACACCCCAAACCCAATATCCATACTAATCATTTGTTATTAGAATAATTGGATCATAATCTCGAGCCCATTGAAAATTTAATTCCTTTATCAATATATATTATTTTTTTGCATAATGAACATAATATTGTTCTTGTGCCATAACGAAGTCAACATCATAGTCATAATTAGAGATTATACAATACTACGATTAACTATGATCAACTCAATCCATACTAAATTAATATATACAATGTGTGAGTATAACAAAATCTTCAGTGTGACAATGATCAAATCTCCATACTTAAACCCCAGCTCTTCTAACGATGCAACTCTAAGAGTTACCGGTCATATATTAACCTAGCTGGCAGCGTACAAACCTGAAATTGTTAAAATATAAACCATAAGCATTAAGCTTAGTGAGGTACTCCTTCCCTGCAATAGAATAACAATTATATATTGAATATGTGAATATAAAATCTGAACAATCCTGCCCATTGGCAATAACAAATCATGGATCATAAGATCCAAATAATTCTGCCCGTTGGCAATAACAAATCCTGGATCATAAGATCCAAATAATTCTGCCCATTGGCAATAACAAATCCTGGATATTTGAATATCCAAACAAATCCTGAATACCGAAGTATTCAAACCAATCCTGGATATTTTAATATCCAAACAAATCTTGAATACCGAAGTATTCAAACAAATCCGCTCTTAGAGCTATATTCATATTTATATATGAAACAAATCATAAGTACACTCACCTTGACAGTTTAACTGGCTTTTCCCTTACCTTTATCCGATACTTGTTTAATCAGCTTTTCTTCCCTTCCTATCATTCTTACAATATTAGTATCAACATAATAATATTAATAGTCCAAAGAATAACTCCAATCATAACTCAATTCATAAGCATCATATTATTCAATTCAAATCATTCATTATAAATGAAGTCCCATCTAGACTCAGGTTCTGATATCTAACACATTCAAATTACAGCCCAAATATTCTTTAATTCTTCTTGGTAATCCAATCCTAATCATATCATGTTCCCAACACAAAAGACGAAACATAATTCTGAGTTTCCTAGAGCAAGATATGCCTATTTCTTTTTTACATAGCAAATCTGCCCTATAGGCTCTTTTATCGTTCATTCAATTTCCAGGAATTTTCATAATTTTTCAACATCATAAATTTCTATGATATTTTACCCAACATCAGTAAACATATTTAACAATACATAATTAAAGTTTCATAATTTTTAAGGTTCGTTTGCTATGTCAAGCAAAACATCGAACACATGGCGGACATACTTTCACCCTTAGGGCAGATTTCATACCCGAACTTCAAACTCTCACCAAAGACACATTTATTGGTATTTTAACATGATTTCAGGATATGTAATACACATATGAGTCCAGGTTAATATACAATTGGAATCAATCAATTCCAGTAAGTATAGAGAAATATATGGAAGTTTGAATAAACAAGGTTCCTAAACAAAACAATCTCAAGGGTTTACACATTCAAGTTTACTTAAACTTGCATCTATCCATAAGTACATATCAAGACATGGAATTTAAGTAAAAAATGATTATTTCAATCATTTAAATAAGTAATACAAAGAAATAAACAAGATTTATGGATGGAAATACCTTAGGGGCTTTTACGTAATTTCTATGGATTTTTCTCCAATTTTCTCCTCACTTTTTCTTCCTAACTTCCTAATTCTCTTTCTTTAAGCTTAAAATATCTCATGGATGAATTTGGATGAATAATGAGATAGTTATAAGGGTTTTAAGTCGTCCAAATCCAACCTCCACCTCCAACAAATCAATTTAAGACACTTATTGGGCATAAAGGACAAATTTCCATTTAAATGAATGGACAGATTTACCCTTCGTTAGTAATTTCGGTATAACTTCTTACTCGGACCTACGTTTCACACACCGTTTGTTGTGTCACAACCCTAACTCATGTGTCTACAAATATCTAGATTTCACCCCAAGTCAATTATTATTTTATAAAGTTCAAACGAGCCTTAAAACATGAGCATTCCTACCGAAAACTTCAAAATCTCACATTCGTAACTAATTCATTTTTTCATGCTTTATGAAGCTAGGATTAGACTAAATATAATGACTTAACATTATATATACTAATAACATATTATCCATATCACATAGTCTAATCATGATTTAAACATAATTTATCATAATTATATTCGGGCTGTCACAATTCTCCCCCTGTTAGGAAATTTCGTCCTCGAAATTGACATATTTTGGTTGTCTGAATCAAACAAATACGGATAATTAATCTTCATGGTATCCTTGCTCTCCCATGTAGCCTCTTCCATGGAATGCCTTCGCCATACAACTTTCACAAGTGGGATCACTTTTGATCTCAATATTTGTTCCTTCTTATCCACGATAGCAAGTGGTTCTTCCACATAACTCAAGTCTTCCTTTAACTTAGTAGGCTGTTCCACCAACACATGTGAAGGATCCGCTACATACTCTCTTAACATAGAAACATGGAAAACATCATGTAACCGAGCTAACTCTGGTGTTAATGCTAACTTGTAGGCAACCATCCCGACTTTTTCAAGGATTTCATAAGGTCCAATATAGCGTGGACTTAATTTCCCTTTCTTTACAAACCTCATAACTCCTTTCCATGGCGATATCCGAAGAAACACATAATCCCCTTTCTGGAATTCCAAATCTTTTCGTCGTTTATCCGCATAACTTTTCTGTCTGCTTTGAGCTATTCTCATTCTATCTTGAATAATCTTCACTTTTTTAGTGGTGACTTCAATTAATTCTGGACCTTCTATCTTCCTTTCACCAACTTCACCCCAACATATCGGTGTACGACATCGTCTACCGTACAAGGCTTCATATGGAGCCATACCAATAGTGGACTGAAAACTATTGTTATATGCAAATTCTATCAAAGGCAAATATTCATCCCAATTACCTTTGAAATCAAGCACACAAGCTCTAAGCATATCTTCCAAAATCTGTATTATCCTTTCAGACTGCCATCTGTCTGGGGATGAAAATCCGTACTAAATTTCAAGTTAGTACCCATAGCATATTGCAAGCTATACCAAAATCTGGATGTAAGAGTAGGGTCCCTATCTGAAATAATAGATACCGGTGCTCCATGCAATCGAATAATTTCATTAACATACAATCTAGCATACCTATCAACTGTATACGTAGTCTTGACTGCTAGAAAGTGAGCGGATTTCGTCAATCTATCCACCACTACCCAAATCGAATCTGACCCCTTCTGAGATCGAGGAAGCCCAACCATAAACTCCGTCGTTACATGATCCCATTTCCATTCCGGTATCGGCAATAGCTGAAGCAGACCAGTAGGTTTCTGATGCTCCACTTTCACTTGCTGACATATAAGGCACCTAGCAACAAAATCAGCTATTTCCTTCTTCATATTATTCCACCAATAATGCTCCTTTAAATCCCTATACATTTTAGTACTATCGGGATGCATAGTATAAATAGAATTATGAGCCTCGTCTAAAATTTCCTCTTTCAATCCACCCACATTAGGCACACATAATCATTGCTTATACAATAAAGAGTCATCATTGACAATACAAAAATCTTCAGACTTACCATCTCGGACATCTTGCTGTTTCTTCTCAAGAAAAGGATCTTGGCTTTGCAAATCACGAATACGGGTAGCTTACAAAGGTCTCACGCTTACATGAGCAAATAACCTACCCCCATCTGCTAGCTTCAATTCTACTCCCATCAATCTCAACTCCATGATGTGGGCAACTCTAGCACACCGAATACAAGATAACCTGCCCGAATCCTTTCTACTCAGAGCATCTGCAACTAAATTTTCCTTCCCTGGGTGGTAGTGAATTGTACAATCATAATCTTTAATTAACTCCATCCACCGCCTCTGCCTCAAATTCAACTCCTTCTGAGTAAATAAATACTTAAGGCTTTGATGGTCGGTAAAAATTTCACATACCTCACCATATAGATAATGACGCCACAATTTCAAAGCAAACACAATAGCATCAAGCTCCAAATCATGTGTAGGATAATTACGTTCATGTGTACGCAACTTCCTAGAAGCATAAGCAATAACTCTACCATGCTTCATAAAAACAGAACCCAACCCCTGGTGTGAAACATCAGTATAAATAACAAAACCATCTCCACCATGTGGAATAGTAAGAACAGGGGCAGTTACCAACCTCTTTTTCAATTCATCAAAACTATTTTCGCAATCAGAATTCCATTCAAACTTAACATCTTTTCGGGTTAGTTTAGTCATCGGCAAGGAAATTGAAGAAAATCCCTTTATAAACCTCCTATAATACCCAGCTAAACCCAGAAAACTCCTCACCTCAGTCACGTTATTGGGCCTCTCCCATTTTACAATAGCCTCTACCTTTTTAGGATCAACACATATACCATCTCCCAAAACAACATGGCCTAAAAATACAACTTGTGATAGCCAAAATTCACACTTGCTAAACTTGGCATACAACTTCTTATCTTTCAACAGATTCAAAATAGTTGTGAGATGCTTTTCATGTTCAACCATATCACATGAATAAATCAGAATATCATCAATAAAAACTATCATAAATGAATCAACAAAAGGATGAAGTACCCGATTCATAAGATCCATAAACACATCTGGAGCATTAGTCACCCCAAAAGGCATCACCAGAAATTCAAAAATGACCATACCGAGTACGAAAAGCAGTTTTAGAAATATCACTCTCCTTGACCCTCAACTGATGATAACCCGATCGTAAGTCTATTTTTGAAAACACTTTAGCACCCTGTAACTGATCAAACAAATCATCTATATGAGGTAAAGGGTATTGTTCTTAATTGTAGCTTTATTCAGTTGCCTATAATCAATACACAAACGCATGGTACCATCTTTCTTCTTTACAAATAAAACTGGAGCACCCCATGGAGATACACTACGCTGTATTAACCCCATATCAAGTAAATCTTGCAACTGAATCTTGAGTTCTTTCAACTCAGTAGGTTCCATTCTATATGGTGCCATAGAAATAGGGGTTGTCCCCGGTGCTAATTCGATACTAAATTCAACTTCTCTTTCTGGAGGTATTCCTGGCAACTCACTAGGAAACACTTCAGGAAAATACCGTACAATAGGAACATCGACTAATTGTAAAGCCCCCTTCCTAGTGTCAAGAACATATGCAATAAAACCCTCACAACCCTTACTCAATAATTTCCTCGTCTGAATAGTAGAAATGATGCAACTGGGAACAATTTTCCTTTCCCCCACAAATTTAAATTCAGGCTCACCAGGCATATTAAAAACAACTTCCTTATAGAAACAATCCATAGATGCGTGATATTTAGATAACCAATCCATTCCCAGAATTATATCAAAATCAGAAATATCCAATGGAAGTAGATCTATAACTGTATCTCTAGACCCCACAGTCAAAACACAATCATGAAAAGAATATTCAGCTACAACCATACCCCCCATAGGCATATAAATACCCAACCCCACATCTAAACGAGTACATGGTTTATTCAGGTATACAACAAAAGCATAGGACACAAAAGAATGTGTGGAATCAGGATCAATCAAAACATTAGCACTTTTATCAGTAACAGAAAGTGTACCTGTCACCACATCTGGAGTAATCTGAGCTTCTTTCATCGTAAAGACTCGTCCACCTGGCCTGGAACCACTAGCTTGTCCTCTACCAACACTTTTCGCTCCACTACCTAGAGGTAACACTCTGCTTGCTGCTTCACTAGGTGCTGTTGGGGTCTCTGCCAACTGCGGACAATTATTCTTAACATGCCCCACTTGATTACAATGGTAGCATTCCACTCCTTTAAGTTTAGGACACTCGGATTTATAATGCCCTTCCTCTTTACAAAAGAAACATGTAACAACTCTTGTCGGTGCTTCACCCTTTCCTGACCTCCTAACCAGACTAGAAGATTCTCCACCCTTAATATCTCTGCCAAATCTCCCCAAACCTCTACCACTATCTCTACCACCTCTCTGAAATTTATGAGGTTCCATCTTAAACTTCCACCCTCACCTCCCTTTGAGTGAGATGCGTCGAATCTTCTCTTCTTAAAACTCTCTCTACTCGCCGCCCCTTGGTTCATTTTCCTTTATGCTATCGTGGCTTTGTTTACCAGAGAAGCATAATCTTCTAACTCATAAGTGGCCACTCTATTTTGAATACGCCAAATCAGTCCATCGTGAAACTTACTACATTTATCTTCTTCCTCCTGCACATACTTAGTAGCAAATCTAGACAAAGCAGTAAATTTAGCATCATACTCCCTCACAGACATGTTCCCTTGGGTTAAATTTATAAACTCCCTCAGCTTCTCCCTCCTATAGACCTTAGGGAAATACTTAACATACAAAGCTTTAATAAATTCAGCCCAAGTAATAACATCAGTACCTTCCATCCTGGGCACCAAATGGTTGCTGGCTTCCCACCAATATTTCGCCTCTCCTTTGAGCTTAAACACAGCTAGATTCACTTTCTGGTTATCTGGAACCTTCATAACTGCAAAGATAGTTTCTAGATCCCTGACCCACATCTCAGCTTCTGTAGGTTCAACTGACCCTGAATATTCTGTAGGATTCAACTTCAAAAACTTCTCATGCATGGAATCTTTCATTTCCTTCCTTGCCTCTTTCTCAATCCTGGCCACAGTCTTTGATTCTAGATATCTAGCCTGTTGTTCTGCCATTTGCGCCATATTTCTTTCTTGTTGCTCTTCCATCCTCATCATTGCCTGTGCCATTATTTGCATCTCTGTAGGCTTCTCTTACTCTCTAGCCCTTCCAGCAACACTTTATTCTACTTCAATATTCTCTGTACGAGAAGCGACTCCCTCTTCTCTAGGTTGTCCATTCCCAAGTTCCATCTGGAATTATCTGTAATACAACAAAGTTCTAACATCTAATATAAACAGTTTATGATACTAAACTATTGGTTAGTATATAAACAATTCATAAATATAAAGTAAACTAAATACTACGATCTAATCGTCACACACGTCCAGAATTAATAACCGCGCTCTGATACTACTAATTGTCACACCCCAAACCCAATATCCATACTAATCATTTGTTATTGGAATAATTGGATCATAATCTCGAGCCCATTGAAAATTTAATTCCTTTATCAATATATTTTTTTTTTGCATAATGAACATAGTATTGTTCTTGTGCCATAACGAAGTCAACATCATAGTCATAATTAGAGATTATACAATACTACGATTAACTATGATCAACTCAATCCATACTAAATCAATTTATACAATGTGTGAGTATATCAAAATCTTCAGTGTGACAAAGATAAAATCTTCATACTTAAACCCCAGCTCTTCTAACGGTGCAACTCTCAGAGTTACCAGTCATATATTATCCTAGCTGGCAGCGTACAAACCTGAAATTGTTAAAATATAAACCATAAGCATTAAGCTTAGTGAGGTACTCCTTCCCTGCAATAGAATAACAATTATATATCGAATATGTGAATATAAAATCTGAACAATCCTGCCCATTGGCAATAACAAATCATGGATCATAAGATCCAAATAATTCTGCCCATTGGCAATAATAAATCCTGGATCATAAGATCCAAATAATTCTGCCCATTGGCAATAACAAATCCTGGATATTTGAATATCCAAACAAATCCTGAATACCGAAGTATTCAAACCAATCCTGGATCATTAGACCCGAACAAATCCTGGATATTTTAATATCCAAACAAATCCTGAATACCGAAGTATTCAAACAAATCCACTCTTAGAGTTATATTCATATTTATATATGAAACAAATCATAAGTACACTCACCTTGACAGTTTAACTAGCTTTTCCCTTGCCTTTATCCGATAGTTGTTCAATCAGCTCTTCTTACATTCCTATCATTCTTACAATATTAGTATCATCATAAGAATATCAATAGTCCAAAGAATAACTTCAATCATAACTCAATTCATAAGCATCATATTATTCAATTCAAATCATTCATTATAAATGAAGTCCGATCTAGACTCAAGTTCTGATATCTAACATATTCAAATTACAGCCCAAATCTTCTTTAATTCTTCTTGGTAATCCAATCCTTATCATATCATGTTCCCAACAAAAAAGATGAAACATAATTATGAGTTTCCTAGAGCAAGATATGCCTATTTCTTTTCTACATAGCAAATCAGCCCTATAGGCTCTTTTATTGTTCATTCAATTTCCAGGAATTTTCATAATTTTTCTACATCATAAATTTCTATGATATTTTACCCAACATCAGTAAACATATTGAACAATACAGAATTAAATTTTCATAATTTTTAAGGTTCGTTTGCTATGTCAAGTAAAACATCGAACACATGGCGGACATACTTTCACCCTTAGGGCAGATTTCATACCCGAACTTCAAACTCTCACCAAAGACACATTTATTGGTATTTTAACATGATTTTCGGATATTTAATACAAATATGAGTCCAGGTTAATCTCCAATTGTAATCAATCAATTCCATTAAGTATAGAGAAATATATGGAAGTTTGAATAAACAAGGTTCCTAAACAAAATAATCTCAAGGGTTTACACATTCAAGTTTACTTAAACTTGCATCTATCCATAAGTACATATCAAGACATGTAATTTCAGTAAACAAATGATTATTTCAATCATTTAAATAATTAATACAAAGAAATAAACAAGATTTATGGATGGAAATACCTTAGGGGCTTTTACGTAACTTCTACGGATTTTTCTCCAATTTTCTCCTCACTTTTTCTTCCTAACTTCCTAATTCTCTTTCTTTAAGCTTAAAATCTCTCATGGCTGAATTTCGATGAATAAGGAGATAGTTATAAGGGTTTGAAGTCGGCGAAATCCAACCTCCACCTCCAGCCAATCAATTTAAGACACTTATTGGGCATAAAGGACAAATTTCCACTTAAATGAATGGACAGATTTACCCTTCGTTAGTAATTTCGGTATAACTTCTTACTCGGACCTACGTTTCACACACCGTTTGTTGTGTCACAACCCTAACTCACCTGTCTACAAATATCTATCTTTCACCCCAAGTCAATTATTATTTTATAAAGTTCAAACTAGCCTTAAAACATGAGCATTCCTACCGAAAACTTCAAAATCTCACATTCGTAACTAATTCATTTTTTCATGCTTTATGAAGCTAGGATTAGACTAAATATAATGAATTAACATTATATATACTAATAACATATTATCCATATCACATAATCTAATCATGATTTAAACATAATTTATCGTAATTATATTCGGGTTGTCACACATAGCTCTAAGAGATGGTTATTATACTTATATAGTGTGTGATATATAAGTATGGATATACTTGATGTGTGTGTGTGTGTGTATATATATATATATATAAACACACACACATACATATGAAGATGTGAAAACATATATATATACGGACGAAATAAAGAATGGGATCTGAAACAATTTCTGGTTCGCCTGAGAAAATAAAATCCGAAATAAAATGTGATATACGTATATAGAGATGAGAATATTATGGACAAAATTAATAAGACTAAGTGGTGAATAGTGTAATAAATAGTGAAAGTTATTCATAATGAATGAAGAAACTATAAGCGAAAATTTATAAAGCATAAGCTCGTGCGAAAGCTTGGAATACAATATATGCGGGGCATGAGGTAGTGTGCGGATGTTAGAGGTTCAGAGAGGTGCTAGTTGGGTTGGGTAGCGTAACTAGGGTGTTTAAAATTCATGCGTTAGGTGGGCACTGTTAAATGAGAGTGATAGGTATCTCATGTGAGTGCGACATCAGTTTAAATATGGAGAATATCATACTTTAAACGTTAAAGTATTTTAAGCACTTGCGAAATATTTTTAAGATGTTTTGGGCTCTGACCCTCTTTGAAATATTTTAAAAACCTTTTAGTTGTGAAGACACTGGGACGCTTGGATGAAAATTCTTTCGAGTTAGACGATGTTGCAGCAGCTGTGGATGATAGCATGGATTGTGTAGACCCTTCTATCCTTGTGATATAGATAGGAGGTATTGTGAGTAATATTCGGGCATGTTGCCCAATTGTTGTCATTTATTTTATTTTTGGCATTTTCGCTTACGCTGATTCAATATGGTTGTATAAATTTTATACCGAGAGTTACCGGTTATTATTTATTTATTTTAGTTTTTATTTATATTAATTGTGTGGCTGTATTAATTGTGTGCTTAAGTTAAAAAGATTATAAAGTTTAAAATTTGACACCAGGCCTAATAGGTTATTAGTAACTAAATGGTTTTCGACAGTGATGCGGAGAATGATCCTTTTTGAGAATCCTATTTTATTTTAATAAAGGATTGATCAACCGTGATTAAAATACGCGGGGTGTCATATGTTTAGGATTATTGATTCCTATGGTGAGATTTTGTTCTCCTGCTATAACGTCTAAATATTAGTGAATCTTCTATATGCGTTCGGGTGTGTTCATGTGCCGAACAATGAAGGACCACGGGTGAGGGTGGTCGGGATGACATCAGGAGGCATGGCTCAGTTGAGGTTGAAAAAGATTTTGGGGACAATGACCGTAGTTGAAGTCACCCCTATTATTGTTCGGGAAATTGGAGCTATAAGGATTGCCAGGGTGTAGTATATATATTTTCAAGTACCACTATCGCAGAAAGTGGTGCCAAATTAGATTAGAAGGGGAGAGAATCAAAGGGGTATTTGAAGAGGACCATCCGTGGGAATTTTAGAAAATATGAAAATTGTGCGTGTTAGCAAATGGAAATAAAATATCCAGAGGCTTTGGGTTATAGCCGAGTGTAGTATAGCATAAAGTGAAAATTAGGGTAAAATTTTTCTTGGCTCGTGGGAGCTGTGGTGTAATGGTGGGAGTCAATCACTATATTTTGAAAAGTGAAATATTATGTCAACGGAAGGATCTTAGATACGGTTTGACTGCAAGTTCCTCTATCTGTTGTTCAGAAAGATATGTGGATGAAATTATGAACTTATCACAGGAGGGCCGAACAGAGGCCCATTTGTGAAAAAGAATTTAATTGTGTAATGAACTTTGTACCCGATGAGGTAGGTACAATAGAGAAAAAAGTCCTTAAGTGGGTGATGGACTCATGAGAGGAGTTTCCAGCACTTAAGATAAATTCTTCTTGGATGATTGGTGTAGATGGAGACAATGTTGTGCTTTGTACAGTGATGATATTAATGCTTCTATGTGAAGGGAGTAAAAAGGAATTGGAAAATTTAGACAAAGAGTAAGACTGGATGAAACGGTACTAGCAAAGCACCGCATGGGGAAACCTATCAGGGAACCCATTTAAATGATTCAGATAACTAAATTCCTATTGAGCAATGGTGGATTAAGTCGAGTTGTTAAAGCTAGTAGTGTGTTCCTTAGGTCCAGCGGAGCTAAGGGAACAATGAGGGTATCCATCAGGGTTGAGGCTACCAGAGTTCGAGAGAAGGACAACCCTAATACGGTCAGTATGGCTATAAATAGGGGATTATATTGAGAGGATTTTTTTTATTTGGAGAGTATGACCCTAGGATTTGATTTTTCCTAAAGTGAGAAAAGGGACAAGAGTATGGTGCCTAGTAAGGGCAACGATTAAGATAGTTTTTGGTTCAGTTCAGACAAGCGTGTTATGTCCAGGAACCATTTGAACAGCCAGGGCGATTGGCAAGGTATGAAATATAAGTTTCATCCTCGTGTGAATGAGGCATGCTTTATGTGACGCGAATGAGTCATGGTATTTTGATTAGCGCTAGATTCTTATGTGAGACAAGTTTAGTGCGTATATCGATAACATTATTATGTTTATGTATTTTTTGTGGTATAACGGGGGGTTATCTTTAGTTTCATTCGTAGAGTAACGCGTGTAGTCATAGTGGTATATATTTTTATTGAGATTACTCGTTTTATGATGTGTTATACGAGTATGATATTATCATGGATATGGTCTGGATAGTAATGGTTGGAACAATTGTGGGATGATATTGCATGGCTATCACGTTTGTTGCTCTAGGGCAGGATTTGTTGTTCTGGCGATGCTTCACCTATGAGAGGGTCGAGCTCGCATTTATATTATATTATGAGAGAGACTTTATAGAGTATAGTTATCTCGAGATATTTGATCCCGGTGAGTAGGGACTTTACCGATATCATTCAGGTTATATTAGGTTTACTGTTGAGTGGGGAGATTGAGCTCTTTACTATGTTTAGCGCTCAAGACTTGGTGATAGAAATAGCGCATTGTGATATCACTCCTTTAGAGATGTGGGGGTTGAGATTTTTATTTATATGTCTGAGGACAGGATTCTGAGAGTCCCGATTATGTGTTTGAAGTTTATGAAATTTGATTACCGCCCATGTTGAGTGATAGTGCATTGGGGAAAGTTCTTATTTGATTGTTCTTACGGGATGAGATACGCATGAACTTTGGTAAACGCCATGAATAGAAAGACGATGATGGATGCTAGAGCTTCAGTTTCGAATGAGGATTAATAAATGTGTGGAGAAAACACTTTGAGCTGAGAATTCCTATACGCTATTTGGGATGAGGAGTCGGTAATGCGATGACAAAGAACTAAATTTTTTCTCACCATGACTTAAAGAGTGGGATAATGTCGAGAAGGATTAAATTATGATTTATGGGGTGATTGATAATACCCATGTGTTATAGCCATGCTGAGAATACGAGGTCAATAGGGTAATGTATGTTGTGTGTAAGACATTTGTTATGTTATGCTAATATTGCACGGATAATAGGGTGTATGGGCGCCCTGATTAGCTGATTTCAAAATCGTCCGAGTTAAAGGGATGTGGGAATTAATGTGTGGAATATATGCATGTGGGACAGTTATAAACAAAGCTGGAATGGTATAATGGAATAAACTTCATGTGATAAGGACGATGATCCAAGTATATATGTGCAATGAGAGTAGCACACCCAAGATGAGTTGAAAGACTGTGGGAAGTCATTTAAAAAGGTTATCTCTTGAGAAGAGGAAAATCCAACTATTGTGGGGAAGTAGAGCGAATTACTACTCAGACGAATGTTGAGAGTGGCTTGCGTGTAAATAGAATGTTAATATCTATAAGGTAAAAAAAAGTGCTCGAAAGTGTGCATTGTGGGGAAAAGTGCATGGACCGAGACTTTTCGTATATCCCGGGAGAAGAAGGGGAGTATAAAGTTCCACTTAATGTGAGATATTATAAGTGGGAATTGGTGTTACGCGATACATAGTGAGATTGTCTCCGGGTCCACCACACATTGATGGAAATATGTTGGTTTGAAGTGATCAATCAGAAATTTTAATCAAGTCGATGATCCTAGTGTGTGAATGGGCAAGTCTTGTCACCTATGTCCCGATGAGTAGACGAGAGGTGATTGACGACTAATAAAGCGGTATAAATGTGATTTTGGAGTCACTACGATTATTTCACTTTCACAACTAAGGTATTAGTTGTAAGTGAAGTAAAACATAGTGCGGTAATTTAGAGGAGAAATTACCGATTGGTTGAGTTGTGAGTAGTTCTTCATACCTGTTTATCTTAGACATGGTGTTTATTGAGGTTTTTTGTGGAAAACCCTTGCCATTCTCCCTCTGGTTGTTTAGAGGTGAGCGGATAATTAGGCTTTTGTATCGAACGAGAGTTAAAGTCCATTGTTAAAAGTGGAGTAAGCACAAACTATTGGGATGGATACGAGAAGCAAGCACTTAGTGATGTGAGACCTTCCAATAGTATTAAGGCGATAGGGTCAGTGATGTATAGGCTCGTGTTATTCGGATGTCGTTGGTGGAAGCACAATGTGTGATGTGTCGTTATTCAGGTGAGACCTTATTACTGATGGAGTCTATCCATCTGAAACGGGATGAATAAGCTTGTCATGAAGCTGAGGCTATAGTGAATAAGCCCTTAAACAGTAGGGCACCACTAGCGAGTGTATTAGGGACCGATCGATATGTTATCATGACCCGGAGGATGTTGTGTGGTTACAGATCCTAAGTTTTTAGTTTCGGCCTTATCTGAATTTCGAGGATGAAATTCCTTTGTAAGGGGGGAAGTATGTAATAACTCCTACTTTTATGGGTATATAAATTACATGAGTGGGTGTAATTTAACAATTTGAGAATTCTAAGTGAAAGAGAATTTGAAGTGTGGGTTAAATATTAATTGGCAAGTTTTAAATTTTTATCGAGGTATGTTATATTTACTTACGTGAATAAGTAAATGAAGTCAAATTATTTTATATCTTGTCGCGATTGGGCAAAGCGATAAGAAATAATATTTTATTCGAAAAATATGTGCGAAGTTGTATTGGAATTTAAAATGGTAAATTTTTTATAAGTGACTCAGATTGGAATTTCGAGTGCAAGGTTGGTCTCGGAAGGGCCTAAATAGTCAGAATAGAGTACCCGGGGGTAGTGTTTAGGTTCTGGGGACTTTTTGGATTAGTAGGGACTCCCATTTGTGTATACGAGTCGATTTTGGGTTTAATAGGGGTATAAGGCTTATTCTTCTCTTATAGGCCGAGAGAAAGAGAAATGAAAGAAAGAAAAGAGATAAAGAAGAGAAAGGAAGAAGAAAATGGGATAAAAGGGAAGACTCCGGCCAAGCTCCGACGAATTTTGGCTCGAGGTCATCGGATTTATCCAACGAGGCAAGTGTTTAACTTTCTTTAATTATTTATGTGTGTTTATAATTCATATTATAGATAGTGTAAACTATATGGATTTTAGTTTGGGATTCTTAAAACAAAATGGGTTTTTTGGAAATTATTTCATACAAATTGATGTGATAAAAATCAATATGAAATCTGAGTTTAAATCCATGTTAATGGTGTATTTTTTAGTGAGAATTTGGGAATAAAATTAGGGTTTAATTAAGATAGAGTTTAAATCTTAGTTAAACTGATGAGTCCCATGAATAAATTGGCGTGTTGGGTATAAATACGTGTGTAGATGTTTATAGTGATAAATGGTGATGTTAAAAACCATAAATTTTGGAGTTAGGAAAGAAAATGAACTCTCGAACTTGCCAGATCGTCAGACCGACTCATTTTATTTGTCAATTGGTTCGGTTCATTTGATGATAATCGGATCGGTTCATTTATGGGTTATCGATTCGGTTCGTTTTTAACTGGAAAATTTGAGAGATTTTCTTGGACTTAAAAGGATTGGAGAAGAATTACTTTTGCAGACAAATAGTAGGGGATCCTATATAGAGTGTGAGGACCTCTAAGTGAGGAAATGAGTGATATATAAATCTCGAGCAGTGTGAATAAGATCCGAGGTATGAATTTAAGGAGTGTTTGGGACGAACGACACTCGAGAAAACCATTTCGGCGGTTATTAATGAACGATTTGTCGCCTAATTATATATATATATATATATATATATAAGGAGTAGATTTTTGGTTACTATTCCATAAGAGGATAAGCAAAGTAGAGGCTAGGATTGAACCAACAAGGCAAAAAATGAAGGGTGAAGATTAAAAGACCCTATTTTCCTCTTTTGTCAATTTGTTGTTTTATTTCCCCATCCTTTTTAACACTTCATATCCTTTTCCCCTCTTATCCAAAATTCAGAAACATGGTTAGAATAGGAAATTGCACGCCAATTATTTTTTGGGCCCACCACATACAAATACACACAAACATTACACTCGTTCTCTGTCTCCATCTCGATCGAATCTCCACTCCAATCAGTAGGTAATTTTATGCATCAGTGTTTTTTTTATTCTTGATTTTCTACCTCTCTCAAACACATTTTTTTCCTTGATTTGATTTATCCCAGATCCACTTTTAGAAATCGCCCACAACAATCTCTCAAACCTTCGTCATATGCTGGATATGAACTTCAACTTCAACCTTTGTTCGCAGACGACATTTCATCTTAGAGAGTGTTAGTAATGGGTTTTTGTGTAGGTGTGTGCAACTCATACTGTTCCTTTATGGGTTTTGTATATTTTCATTATTGATTTCATTATTATTCTCTCATATTGTTTTGATTAGTTTTGGGGTTAATTATTTTTCACGAACTACCTTTTTTTAGTTGTTTATATATATGATGTTGTTTTTTGTGCAGATCTGGCCATTTTTCACTCCAGGATGGTGATAGTTTTCTTCATCGTTTTGTGGATTGGAATAGGATTTTTGGGTTTTTATCTTTTATTTAAAAACTCTCAAATACTAAGATGCTCGGAAAAAAATGTATTTTAATTTTCTTTTTGAAGATCTAAAATTATTTTAACTTTTGTCGCATCTATATTGTGTTCCTTTTTTGCAGATCTGATTTTCTTGCATCTCGCTATCATAAAGGTACTCTCTCTTTCTTTCTAAAGATTTAAGATTTTTTATTTTGGGTTTTTTTGATTTTTTTTGTAGGGTTTTAAAACTATGGTGTTAACATAATAAAAATATCATATTTGGTTTGCAAGATTTTTTTGAAGGTTTTTTTTTGTATCAATTATGATTTACGAGATTATTTTAATGAATTGGTGTTAGTTTTGTCTAAATAATTTGGGTCTTTAGGGGTTTACAGATACCAATTTTTTTGGCACTGTTTATGTATGCACATGTTTTGAATTTAGATTTTGTTTATTTTCATTTTTGGGTATTAACTTAGTCTCCCTCTCTCTTCATGTTTGTGTCTTGCAGGTAGTGTCTCCCATTATGATATCATTGTCAGCTGATCAGTTGGGGTTTTGTTTTATGTTTTCTATTAACTACAAGTATAGCTTGAATTTGTGGTTGGGTTTAAAAGTATTTTTAATTTAGAGTTTATACTTACCATTGATAAAGGACATTAAAGTTTATCTTTTGTATCATATTTGTTATTTGATGTCTACTGTCAATGTTGTGTGCTAAATCTTAAGCCCCTAACCGTTTACCAAACGTCACACTTACATAAGATAATGTTTTTTTTTACTGATTTTGATGTTTTTTTGGTTCCATGTGTGTCTATGTGTTCATTAATGGATCATGATGTATGAATGATTTTTAATCTTTGTAATGGGTTTTTGAATGGGATGCTCAAAACACCATCAAAATTGTAACTACTTCCCATTCTCTCTTATTTCGCCCAAATAAGGATTTGAGGTGAGTTTTTAAAGCTTTACTGGAACGATGATTCAAAAATATGTGTTTGAGATAGGTTGGATACTTTTCATTTTTATGTTTTTTACCTCTTTTAACAATTAACGGTGTTTGTACTGCTATTAATTAGTAATATGTTATCAATCTGTGACTTCTTAGAGTACCTAATGGTGTTTGTACTGCTATTAATCTGTAATTTATTAAGACCCGTCCAATATCATGAAGACCCAACAAAAATTGACACCTCTTAGATACACTTTGGTATTTTGATTCTTTTCCCTTTTGGACACCTCTTCGATACGCTTTGGAAACACAAAAGAAAGTTATAGGTTTTGGCATCCCATCTGACATGTGAAACACTAATTAAGGTTTTATAGAGATTACTAAATATGGCAACAAAATTTGCTGGAATACAAAGTGGCATGCTTATGTTGTGATTATAACCTCTTAAATAGGTTCTCTGATTTGATTAATATTTGCTTCAGATTTAGTTAATTTGCTCTGTCACTTATTTAATTGAACTATTTGTTTGTTGACTAACTAATTTCATAAGGTACAGTGTATGGCAGCCTTCCATGCACGAATATTTGAGAGGCAATTCGAAAACTTGGTAATCGAATTTCAAGGAGAATGTGGATTGAAGGTCCCTACATTGCCATCCATCTAAGGCTGGATGTGTGGATGAGAACAAGGTATCTCACCACTATTATAACATAAATATAACCCAAGATAGGGATCCTCACCCTGAATACTTCACCGGAAGGTTGAATACGAGTTATGTTCAATATAGGCTTTCAGGTAAATGCCCACTTTATGTAGTAGAAGTGGTAAGACTCCTGAGCAACTCTATCTATTTTTTGTTTTTGTACTATTCACATTGCAGCTCATTCATATTTTGAATCTATTGTCGACTTCACATTTAATAATTTGTTATTGAGTTCATATTGCAGCTCTAAGTGTTTGTAAGGACGTTGATTTTTCAACCAAGTTGTCCCTTCCATCACCAATTTTTCAACTAAACAGTTCCTTACATCTCTTTAGACCATATTGGTGTTGAATATATAGAATATTTCGGTGATTTAGTCGCACAGATTCATTAACTTAACATCATTCAAAGTGAGGTAACTTTAGTCATAACTTCAATCATTCTTGGAGTTTCATCTCACATCCACTAGAGAGACATAAATATTGGAGATTCTTCTCAAAACCACTTGAAACTTCTTCTCACAACCACACGAACCATGTATGCACTTTCTTACAGCATTTACATTTATTGTTCAATTCCAATTGCTATAAAAGATTTCTTATAGTCCATCCGAATGGGTTTTTTACAGGTGATTCGAATGAAAACAGTGGTTTTGAGAAGATTTGTTACTCACTCCATAGGAATAAAAACAATCCACTAAATTTTAAAGACTTCTTACTCACCATCCAAATGAAAAAAATGGGAACATTCCATGGCTTCTAATTGCCTACTTGTGAATATATTGGGAACATTAGTGATTTAAACTTATACTTAACATTAGTCTAAGATTCATTATTGGGAACATTAGTGACGTAAAACTACTATAACATGAAGCAACTGAAACATAAACTTTATATCGTTTTCGGACTTATACTTCTAAATGTGGCACATTGAAACCAAACAATTCCATTTACATTCTAATATATCGAGGAAAGGTTGCAATGTTGTTATTTTATAATAATTGCAACAACGATTTTCTCTTTAATAATAAATTAGTTGTTTCCCTCGAATTATGTATGAGAATTGATTAATACACGTAAGGGATCTCTATTTACCTTACATTTTGACTTTGTGATTTTTTGCTTTGTTTTCTTTTTACAGATATGATGGTGAGCACATAAATGCATAGCTTGAGTGATAAATATGGACTACGTGGACATAAATGGGAAGTTGGTCTATCCGTATTAGGAACTTCTAGATCGTAAAGTTGGCGGTGAAACTGTTTAACAACTGAAAAAGGAACCCATGGAGAATAAAGAAGTGGAAGGAAAGAGTCCAGGAAAAAAGTGCAATGAGAGATGTCACTAAGAGAGAACCAAGCAGCAACACGATGGTGCGGTGGATATGGGAGCATATATAATAGGTGAGACTTTAAAAAGCAGGCTCCATGTATATACCCAAACAGTAGCCGAGCAGAGCAGTTAAGAGTGTGTTTGAGAGTTTGAAGGTTGTGTTTGACAAGCAATCAAAAGGCTGTGTTTGAGAGTTTCAAGGCAAGTAATAATGCAATCAAATCAATACAAAGTGAGATCAACTTGGAAGATGTTAAAAATTTGATGGATGATACCGCTGAAGCGAAAGCTTATCGAGATGAAATCAATGAAATCTTGGGGGAGAAGCTATCGGCAAAACATGAAAAGGAAATTTTAGTAGAGTTTAAAAATCTAGAATCTCAGACTACCCTTTATGATTTTCCTGAAGTTCATGCTATAGTGCCACCTGAAGAAGATAAAGAGAAGTTAGATCTCCCTGACGTACCAACCAAATCACCAGTTGCTCCTGAGGTGCTTGCATGTAATGCTCAAGATTATGCAGGAAGAAAAGGTATGTAGAAAACTTTGCCTGCTTGATAAGAATAGCTTGTGGGGATGAGTTATTTATATTTGACATGGAAATTACCAATGATGGAGTTCTTCGTGATCAGAAAATAAATCCTTATACTAGTGTGCTTTGCCTTCACCTATAGTTTAAGAGTTTTAATTCAGTGGATCATTTGGCCTTTAGTCCCTTGTTTATTACGATGTATATCACTTTAGGTGCTAAAGTTAAATGTATTATTACTTAGGGTACCGTTTTCACTTTTATGACACTTTTATCCAAGCATAGCAAGAAGTCACAAATGTGTAAAAAATTGTTGGAACAAGCAAATATTGTACCCAAAGTGATAATTCGTCAAAAATTGGACCGAACGTGATAAAGAGGACTAAATGCCAAATGATCATAATTTGATTTTGGTTGGGATTATTCCTGTTTGCATAAAATCTGGTCAGATTACAAAAAAGTTCACCTCTCTATCTGTATATAATATAATTTTCAAACTTCCTTTAGAAAAGGGGGGGTATTTATTTCGTAAAAAATTACAAGTTCAAAGGGATATTTGCACTTGAGTTATATATAAGTAGCTTTCACATAAATAATAAGGGGGGTTTTGTAAAAATATTTATACTTCAAGGGGCATTTTTGCAAAAAAAAAAAATTAAAAAGTTCAATGGTATATTTGTACTTTTGCATTTTAGTGACGTTTCTAACGGCATATAAGGGGTCGCTGTGATATATTGCGTAATTCGATGGAGTTTCTTGCATAAAAATAATTCACGGGGTTCCTTGCAATATCTTTATAATGTTCGACGGATTGATTTAAACTTAGTTGTATATGTGTATCATTCTCACAATAATAGGCATGGTATGGGATGAATTAAGTGGTAGAAAGGTATATTTTTATTGTGAAAGAGAACTAAATGAGATAAAAATAGTCATGGGGGTTTCTCAAAAAAATTCAAATAATCAAGGGGTTTTTTCGAATTTCAAAGAGGCAGCTTTCTCATGAAGACTGGGATTGGTATGGGATGAGTGGTAGAAAGGTATGATCCTATTGGGAAAGGGAAAGATTTTACTATTTGTCGACACGCATGAAACACGAGTCGGTTTAGTGGATGGTGGCGCATTGTCATTTCTCATCAAGCCTTCTATAAGCCCAATTTTATAGAATATAAGCTTAACAACATTTAGAGACATGAAAATGACACTTTTGTTTTGTTTCAATTACAAGTAGAGTAATTTTAACATGAGAAAATGATGTAATTTAATTGTATTGATCATTTAAATTTTATTATATACTGACTACTATATTATTACCAAATGAATTAAACAAGTTAAGTTTATAATTACTCCATTTCACTAATAAGTTTATTTTGTAATTGATGTTTCAGGTCTACACACTGGATGAAATTGGATTGTTTGGGGATTATTATGAGACCACCTTTATTGAGCTTGCTACTAAATTTCCTATGTTTGAGAATTTTGTGTATAATTTCATCTTTTAAGTTGTCCTATTGTCTATTGGTCTTGAATAACTTATGTATAACAAAATTATTGGTGATATGGACACAATCACATAGTTGGATTGCGAAATTTTATTTTATTTGAGTTCAATTCTAACGTATATTTATGACTTTAAAAAGTAAATGTTGAATATAGTGCCCTATTTTATGTGTATGTTATTGGGTTTGAATATTGTTGTTGTTGGAGCATTTTTTATTTCTTAAACAGGGTGGATAATCCTAGAAGCAAATGAAATTCTGCCACCCAAATTTTCTAAATTTGCACGTGTTGCAAACAAAATTTTATGACGTAAATTAGTATTTGATGGCTATGATGTTGTTTATACAAGGTCCAGAACGAACTATTGGTTTCTTTTTTGTTAGGAGTATTTTTTTATTTTTTTAACATGGTGGATATAGTCCTATCAATGAAGTGAACTATTTCCATATTTTCAAAATTGCTTACACATTTGTGTTGTAAAAAAATTGTACGATTTAAATTATTTACACATTCAATACTTTGGAAAATTTTCTCCGTGCCTTCAGGCACGGGCATTCCGCTAGTGTATATATATATGTATGTATGTATGTCTGCTTGTTATATATGCGAGCGAATCTGAATGTGTGAGTAGGGTGAAATTAGAATACTAGGTAGACGTGATATATATATATATATATATATATGTATGTATGTATGTGATGATGCCAGAATCAGCACCACCAGATAAGGTGTTTTCAAGCTCAATCTAAGAACAACAATGGCAGCATAGTTATGTAAAAGGTAAGAGAATGAGATGAGGGGAAGAGGAGAGAGCACCAGGATATAAGTGGTTCAGCCTAGATTGGCCTACGTCCACTGTGTGTGTGAATGACCTCACTGCAATAAGGCACTAATGGCCATGGATACAATCTCTCAAGCTTTCTCTCTCTACTGTGTATCTAGACAGGGTTTTTGCTAGGGTTGAATATCTGGGGATCATTTTGCAAGGTAGAGGATGACCTCTATATATAGTACCTAGGGGGTGTAATGTACCCTCCATGCATGCAATGAGCATGTGTGTGTTTACCTCACCAATATGGGAGTTCCATCTGTCACTGTCACATGTAGAGAATGATGATGCAATACTCTCCCCACGTGTGGGGAATAATCTTGTTATAACTGATTTGTGTCTACGTGTCCTTATATAAATGTCAGTAGGTGCTCGACTATCGCGTCTGGTGTATGACCTCGGCCTTGGGGAGGCCGAGGTTGGTGAGTCTTGATACCTGTTCAGTCCGAGTATTCCATGGAGGTCTCGGCCTAATCCTAGCCGAGACAATGGACAAGGTCGGCCTGAGATGAGGTTGAACTGGTGGCTTGATGAGGTTGCTGGTGGGTTCCTGCGAGCTCGGCCTACGTCTGGCCGAGGATTCCATTCCAAGGTATACGACAATGCTGCCGATCCTTGTGACGTCCCTTGGAGAGGCTCATGGTAGTGTCGGCCTGGGCCGACCTTGATATGGCCGAGGGGTGATATCGCGTGTCCAAGACATGCCCAACATCGGCCATAATATCGGCCGAGGTTGGTGTCTCTAGGCCGAGGTTACACTTGGGGCATATCAATCACCCCCCAGCCCTTAGTCATATGTGAGAGCAAGTGACTAGGGGATTACCACACCTCTGAGGCCTGTCTATTACAAGCCAATACTTGCTTGACACTTGTCCAATGCTTGAACATGCTTGCTTTGTAGGCGTGTGCTGTCAGTCGCCCTTTGGGGCTCCCAAGGCAATGATAGGCCTTAGGAATCGTGCCTACTTATTTAAGGGCTTTTGAACCCTCATTTCTTCTTTCTTCTTCAATTCCCTCTCCTGCGAATGTTTTCTCCCTCTAAAAGGCATTTCGAATAAGATTCTACTGCAGAGGTCTTTGTTGGTGGTTTTTTCTTAATTTTCATCACTTCCCCTTGTCGTTTCATTTCCAGGTATCTTCTCCCCTTCATTTTCTTTGCTTTTTCCTTCTGGTTTGCATTTTCCAGCGAGTTTCTGAGTTTTCCGGGGAGTTTCTAAATTTTCTGGCGAATTGTGTTTGCTTTGAATTTCTTGGTTTGATCTTTAGATTTCTTTATTTTATCAACCAGTCTTGTTTGGAATTTTTGGAATTTAGGAAAATTCCTGAGTGTAGTGTCGTCCTCAGATGCTCAGACCCTTATATCAGCTTCTTGAGGAGTTCCCCTCTCTTAGAGAGAAGACTTTAAAAAAGATTAGATAAATAGAAAGAGCACAGGAGGAGGCTCGTAGATCATAAGAGTTTCCCATTAGACCCATATTTCCACCACCTGTGAAGGTGATATATCCTAACCCCCCAGAGTTTTTCTATCAGACAGGGGTTCCTGCTGATCCCATACCGATGTCTGAGTCTGAATCTTCTACCTCAGACCCCATGTCTGTGGATTCCTTTCAGGAGGCCATGGACTTCACACCTCGGCATGCTCAGGCCCCTGATCAGGCCGAGGTATCCATCCGAGCCTCATCCCATATTAGCTCAAGCATCTCAACCTCTTCCTCAGAGGTTGAGATTCTTGAGCCGAGTGTGCCCATTCCACCACCACTTGAGGCCATCCCTCTATCGGCCGTCACCGGGGGAGAGTTCGCTCAGAGGTTCCCGAGTAACCCATCAACATCTGCTCCGGCCGACGTTGAGTTGGATGATGATGAGGTTGAGAGCGATGTCGACGTCTCTGAGGCAGTCGAGATCGAGAGTACTATTACTGAGGTAGACCTTTTCTGCTTCAGATATCTGTATTCTATCAGCACCTCAATAAAGCTTAGGAGACCTCTGAGGGAAGAGAGGGCCTATCATGGCCGAGACGGCGAGATCTGCCTGTATGAGCAGATGTTCAAGTTGGGGTTCCGTCTGCCCATTCACCCCATTATCAAGTCTATCCTTTCTTATATTAATTTGGCCCCTCTCAACTCTCTCCTAATGCCTGGAGAGTCCTAATAGGGGCCATAGTGTTATGGAAGGCTGTCCACCACTCAGACCTTCCAGTTCAGGTCTTCGTTGGTTGCTACGTCCCTTCCTCGGACAAAAATCATCCGAGCTACTACCATTT
Source organism: Sambucus nigra (assembly GCA_949130495.1). Lineage (NCBI taxonomy): Eukaryota > Viridiplantae > Streptophyta > Magnoliopsida > Dipsacales > Adoxaceae > Sambucus > Sambucus nigra. The sequence goes on from OX422216.1 coordinate 22,128,538, forward strand.
TGTAGCTCGGAAGCCTGAGAAGAAAATGCTTCAGGTGACTCAGACTTTCAACAATAACTGGAAGCCTCAGTACTTCTTTGCTTCAGGGCCATGGGAGTTTGGCCCATGTGTTCCCTCGTCTAATCTGGAGCAGAGGATGCCCCTGAGGTGGGGTAAGGTCACCATGTCTGCCAGGGCCGACCCTGGCCTAAGTCTACAAAACCTCCAGAAGGTGAAAGCCCTTTAAGATCAGGGGGTACATGGTCTATTTGTCAGGTTCGAACATTTGATGACTCCCCACTTCCTCTCTGGGATAGGTCTAGGTGGAAGTCCCCTTGCCGAGCTTGGTAAGCATTTTTGTTTTTGAAGTTTAACCTCTGAGTTTATTTATATCTGATTATCTAACTCAGGTCTACTAATTTTTTGCAGACCGACCAAAGGATATTTCGGACGAGCTTTGGGAGATGGCTGCACCAAGCTTGATGAGACTTGCCAAGAAAGCAGGTCTTAACGTTCCTCCCCCAGATCCCTCTGCCTCTAAGCCCCCAGCCAAAAAGAAGAGGGATCCCGAAGGTCATGCCCCTGAGGATCAGAGGCCGAAGAAGAAGACTGTAGACGCTGCCATCCCCATCTCTTCAGCTGATGCCCTATCAGCTCGTCTGGATCAGTTGAAGATAACTGACAGTGTAGTCAGCCACAGTATTCAGGACCTGGATGCCGTCGTCTCTGTAATGACCGAGGCTGACAAATGCTTCTTCAGGTCTCTGGACACCCCATTGTTGGTTGAGTTCGGCATTCACAGAGCCATTCAGGTATGATTTGATCCTTCTTCAGAAATTCTTCTAAGTGTAACATCTGATTTTTCTTCAACTTATTCATGATCACTAAATATGTGGGGCTTGACAGCTATGCACCATTTATCCAACTGGGCTCTGAGGAAGTTACCTCTCATCCAAAAGGGGCAAGAGGCCGAGAAAGTTCAGAGTACTCTGAACGTAGAGATCGAGCGCCTCAAGTCTGAGCTGAAGGACTCTGAGCAGAAGGTGAAGGGGTTGGAGAAGGACATCTCCCAGCTCGGTAAGGATCATGCTGCTGCACTGAAGGCTAAGGACGACGTTCTGTAGCAGAAAGTCAACTCAGCTATCAGGGCCACCCTTGATGACGCCTCTAAGAAGATAATTGCTGACTATAAGGCCTCTGATGAGTTCATGGGCTTCGTCTTTGAATACCTTGAAAGAGGTATCAAAGCCACTATTAAATGGGAAGACATCAGGGAGAGAGAGGCCGGCACTTTGAAGGCCTCTGATTTCGTTGGTCTCGGCTTTGCTGATCCTCAATTTGCCCAAGCTCTTCAAGAGGTTGAGGAAGAGGGTTCCGCTCCTGCCGAGACTGCTACGTTAGAGTGTACCGAGGTTGGAGGGGCAGGCCATCGTGATGATACGGCCGAGGTGACCAATCAAGCCGAGGATGTGAACTTTCACCCTTCAAACCTTTAGAGGATTTTTTTATCATTGTTTGTAACCCTTAGAGTTTCTGTAATCGTTGAACATATTATTTTTGAATATATATCAACCTCTGATGAGGACCATCTTCACTTTCTTTTCATTGAATGTCATGTGATGCTTTTCATTCTTAGTTCCATTGTTATGGTGTCTGCTAAAAATTAATTTGTAATCTGAGCTTTAACCTCTGAAGTCCTCTTTCTAAGATTGTCTTTTTGCAATGGTCTTGTTTAAACTCAACCAATGGTCCTGAGCTCAGACCTCGTCACCACTGAATGGTGTTATGAAGGGCTGAGGTCATCACCTAAGGTGCTATCCTCATACTTACTCACCAAATTAATGATGTTAAAGGTCTGAGGTCATCTCATTATGGTGTCTGACCTCAAACCTCGTCACCACTGAATGGTGTTATGAAGGGTCTGAGATCATCACCTAGGATGTTATCCTCATAATTAATCTCACCAAATTAATCATGTTAAGGGTCTGAGGTCATCTCATCATTATGGTGTCTGACCTCAAACCTCTCCACCACTAAATGGTGTTATGAGGGTCTGAGGTCATCACCTAAGATGTTATCCCCATAATAAATCTCACCAAATTAATGATGTTATGTGTCTGAGGTCACCTAATTTATAGTGTTTGAGCTCATACCTCGTCACCACTGAATGGTGTTATGAAGGGCTGACGTCATCACCTAAGGTGCTATCCTCATAATTACTCACCAAATTAATGATGTTAAAGGTCTGAGGTCATCTCATTATGGTGTCTGAGTTCAGACCTCGTCACCACTGAATGGTGTTATGAAGGGTCTGAGATCATCACCTATGATGTTATCCTCATAATTAATCTCACCAAATTAATGATGTTAAGGGTCTGAGGTCATCTCATTATAGTCTCTGACCTCAGACCTCGTCACCACTGAATGGTGTTATGAGGGTTTGAGGTTATCACCTAAGATGTTGTCCTCATAATTACTCACCAAATTAATGATGTTAAAGGTCTGAGGACATCTCATTATGGTGTCTGAGCTCAGACCTCGTCACCACTGAATGGTGTTATGAAGGGTATGAGATCATCACCTAGGATGTTATCCTCATAATTAATCTCACCAAATTAATGATGTTAAAGGTCTGAGGTCATCCCATTATGGTGTCTGATCTCAGACCTCGTCACCACTGAATGGTGTTATGAGGGTCTGAGGTCATCACCTAGGATATTATCCCCATAATTAATCTCTGATCTAAGAATGTAGCAAGAACTGTCATGGGAACTGATCTTTATTAATAACCTCTTCATAATAAGATGGTACATTTACATAAAACTCTATGCAACATCATATGTAATATCTCTTTAGGTGATCAGCATTCCATGGGTTAGTGAAAGGTTCTCCTTCTAGGTTTTCTAGCCTGTAAGTGCCAGGCACAACCTCTTCAGTCACTTTGTAGGGGCCATGCCAGTTTGGGTGAAGCTTATTTGCTTTCTGTAGGGTCTTCTTTAGCACTAGGTCTCCTATTGCAATGGGTCTTGACTTCACCCTATAATTGTAGAATTTCGCTGCCCTCTGCTGGTAGGATGCTTGTCTGACCTCTGCGTCCTCTCTTCTTTCTTCGATAAGATCTAGATCTAGCCTCCTCTCTTCCCCATTATTGTCAGGGTCATAGGTCTGAATCCGATGAGTTGGGAGTCCTACCTCCGTTGGTATGACGGCCTCTGAGCCATGTTCCAACATGAACGGGGTTTCACCTGTTGGTGTCCTTGCAGTGGTTCTGTAGGATCATAACACAGCGTAGACCTCTTCAACCCATCTTCCCTTCGCATCCTCTAATCTCTTCTTGATCCCATCCAGGATAGTTCTGTTTGTGACCTCGGTCAGGCCATTTGCCTGAGGTTGGCCAGGAGATGAGAAGAATTTCTTTATTCCTACTCTTAGGCAATACTTTTCTAAATAGGAGTTCTTAAACTAGGTCCCATTGTTCGAGATGAGAGTGTTTGGGAGGCCATATCTGCATATGATATTCCTCCAAATGAACTGGAAGGTCTTCTGCTCTGTGATTGTTATCATCGGCTCTGCCTCCACCCACTTTGAGAAGTAGTCAATGGAAACTATCAAGAATCTATAGTTGTTGACAGCTCTTGGCAAGAGTCCTACTAAGTCAATTCCCCATACCGCAAATGGCCACGGAGAAAAGATTGACGTCATAGGCTGATGGGGTTGATGAGGGATAGTGACGAACCTTTGACATTTGTCGCACCTCTTCAAGTAGTCTGCAGCGTCCTTGGACAAGGTAGGCCACCAGTATCCCTGAGTGATGATCCTCTTGGCGAAGGGCCTCCCCCCTATGGGGCTGGAGAAAGAACCCTCATGGACTTTCTGTAAGACCCTGGAGACTTTCGTGGGATGCACGCACCTAAGGAGAGGCAGTAGAAATCCCTTTTTGTATAAGACGTCTCCTATCATCGAGAACTTGGCATCTCTATATCTCAATTTTCTCCTCTCTAATTTGGACTCAGGCAGCTCTCCCTCTCTTAGGTATTTGACGAGCGGGTCGATCCATGAGTCTCCTAGGTTCAAATTGTGACAAGGGTTACATACCTCTTCTTCCTCGATGGTTGCCTTTCCTAAGACCTCGATCGGAACGGTCCTTCTAACATCTGTCTTCATTGTCGAGGCCAACTTTGACAATACATCTGCGTGGCTGTTACTTTGTCGAGGCACTCTCTTCAGTTTTGCCTCTTTAAAATATTCCAACATCTTTCTCACTCTCTCTAGGTACTTCTCCATCCTTTCATTCTTGGCCTCATAGACTCCCAGTACTTGATTGACAACTAACCTTGAGTCGCTGTGGAGTAGGAGTTATCTTACGCGAAGAGTCTTTGCCAATAAGAGACCTGCTATCAAGGCCTCATACTTGAACTCGTTGTTTGAGGCCTGGAAGTTGAATCTCAAGGCGTATTCAATGTTGGCGCCATCTAGAGTCGAGAGTATTGTCCCCACACCACTTCCACTATCATAGGAAGAGCCATCAATGAAGAGGCTCTAGACGTCTGAATCTGATGAGAAGACCCCTTCTGTCATAACTCCTTGCTTGAAGAGGTATCGATCCTCTTTGTTCTCTTCTATTCTGCTTCGAGTTTTGCCTGAGATGACCTTTTCCTAATCTCGAAAGACATTTGGTGTCGTCTCTTCGGAATTTCAGAAGACACTACGTTTTGTCTCTTCGGCGTCCTCTAGGCCTTTCTCTGTCTCGGCCTCTTCCCAGGTGAATTCTGCAAAAAAGTCCGCAAAGGCCTGCCCTTTGATGACTGTCCTAGGCTGGTAGGTAAGATCATATTCTCCTAATTTGATGGCCCAGGTCATCAATATCCCGAACTTCTCAGGTTTATGCAGGACCTGCCTTAGTGGGGAGTCAGTGAGGACTACCATGGAGTGAGCTTGGAAGTAAGGCTTCATTTTTCTTGAGGCATGTATTAGGGCATAAGCCAACTTTTCCATACGGGAATAATTTTGTTCAGACCCTTGAAGGGCCTTACTGTTGAAGTATACAGGCCTTTGGATCCCATCCTCTTCCCGTATGATGGCCGCGCTGATGGCTGATTCAGAGACTACCAGATACACAAACAACCATTCTCCTGCGATGGGCCGAGACATCAACAAGGGAGACCCTAAGTAGGACTTGAGTTGGTTGAAGGCTTTTTCACACTCTTAGCCCCATTGGAAGGCCTTTCTTAAAACTTTAAATAATGGGAGACACTTGTCCGTCGCCCTAGAGACGAATCTGTTAAGCGCAACCACTCTCCCCGTGAGTCTTTGGACATCCTTGATACTCCTAGGAGTCTTCATGTCAAGCAACGCCTTAATTTTTTTAGGGTTCGCTTCGATTCCTCTCTGGTTGACGATGAATCCCAGGAACTTACCGGCTCCTACTCCGAAGACACATTTCACTGGATTGATTTTCATCTTGTATGAGTCCATCACATTGAAGGTCTTCTCAAGGTCTGCTACATGAGTGCAAGCTTTCAAGCTTTTTGTCAGCATATCATCTACATACACTTCCATGGTCTTACCTATTTTCTCTTCGAACATCTTATTGACAAGACGTTGGTATGTTGCCCCTGAATTTTTCAAACCGAAGGGCATCACTTTGTAGCAGTACGTCCCTTTGTCGGTAATGAAGGTTGTCTTCTCTGAATCTCCGGCTTCCATGAAGATTTGGTTATAGCCTGAATACGCATCCATGAAGCTCATGAGCTCATGTCCTGCTGTAGCATCCACCATCTGATCTATCTGAGGTAAGGGGTAGCTGTCTTTTGGGCAAGATCTGTTTAGGTCAGTGAAATCGACACACATTCTCCACTTCCCATTGGCCTTGGGCACGATGACCGCATTTGATAGCCACTCCGGATAGGTAACTTCTCTTATAAACTCAGCCTCTTCTAACTTTTTCACCTCTTCATGGATGACGTTGTATTTTTCCCTGGAGTAGACTCTTCGCCTCTGTTTGATAGGCCTGGCATCTTTGGCTACGTTGAGCTTGTGACTCATCACTTCAGGATTAATGCCAGGCATGTCTGCGTGACTCCATGCGAAGACACTCTGCCTCTTCCTGAGGAAGTTTATTAGCTCTTCCTTTATTTCCGAATTAAGGGCTTTTCCGACCTGGATGGTTTTTTTCGGCTCGTCCTCATCGAGGATGATGGATTCTACCTCTTCCGCGGCCTCTCCCTTCTTCAATTTTGTTTCATCTCTTGGATCAAGAGTATCAATGCTATAAGTGGTGGTGGCCCTCTTATGGGATTCTCTCTCTTCGGTCGAGTTGAAGTAACATTCTCGCGCTATGGTCTGGTCACCTTGCACTTCCCCTACTCCTTAAGGAATCGGGAATTTTAGCATCTGATGGACCATTGACGGCACAGCCTCGAACTCCCTAAGGGCCACCCTACCTATGATGAGGTTATAGGCCGAGAAGACACTCTCATCCATCACAAAGATTTTAATCCTCCTAGTCAACCTCTTAGGCCATTCGTCACCCATCCGTACGTCCATCTCATACATGCCCAAGGGGTGAACCTTTTCACCACTAAAGCCTATCAGGGGGTGGTGATAGGGAACCAGTCTTGCTCTACTAAGGCCTAAGATCTTGAAGCAAGGCCAAACCATCACATCTGCCGAGCTCCCCCCATCCACGAGGATCCTCTGCACCTCATATCCATGCACCCTTGTCGTTATGACCAAAGGGTCGTCATGGGGGACTAAGATACCTCTGAAGTCAAGTCTGGAGAACCCAACTACGAGGGTGTTTATGTCTACTATCTTCCTCTTCAGTTCTGTATCGAAAGACGTTAGATTCACAACTTCAAGCTTGGCCACTAATTTGTCCTCGGACACATGAGCCTTCCTATCAGCTACTTCAGATCCACCACCTGCAAATCCTTCGCATATTGTGCAAACACCGAAAGAGATCATACCAACCCTCTTCACCGGGGTGTTATCATCCTTTGGTGGAAGATCCGGATCATCTTCATCATCTCCTTCTGAATGATCGTCTCTTCCGGCCGGGACGTTGTCATGGCATCTGTCATTCCTCCTTTTCTTATGGTCATCTCTTCCACTCTTAGGAGCCTTACCGTTTACATATTTTCTCAATTTCCCAGATTTTAACATCTTCTCAATCTCATCCTTCAAAGCGAAGCATCTATTTGTGACGTGACCATGATCTTGGTGGAACTCACACCATAGGTTTTTGTTCCTCTTATGTGGTGGATCTTTCAGCTTCTCTGGCCATCTCAGAGCCCTGTCATTCTTGATCTCATTGAGGATGTGCTCACAGCTCACAGTCAGAGGACTGTAGTGAGCGAACTTGTCATCACCCGATCTCTTCTTCCCATCTCTCTTCTTTTGGGACTTTCCACTGCCACCGCGATTCTCATCCTCATACTTGGTGGCTATTGCCTCTTCCGCATTCATTACTTTCCCTGCGGTTGCTAGGAGCTCTTCCATAGACCTAGGAGGGTCTTCCACCAGCTTCCACAACAGCTTCCCTTTCTGCAGAACCCCTATGAGGGCAGTAATGGCTATATTTTCTACATAATCGTCGACCTCCAACTTCTCTTTGTTGAACCGGGCTATGTAGTCTCTTAGGCTCTCATCCTTGCCCTGTTTGACATACAGCAGGTGAGTGGTTTTCTTTTGGGGTCTCATCCCAAAGAAGAAGTTATGGATGAATCGTTCAGCTAAGCCTTTGAAGTTCTCAATCGAGTTCTTCGGAAGAGAGGTAAACCAGCTGTGCACTGCCCCTGTTAAGGTCCCAGAGAAGGCTCTACACTTCATCTCATCGGGTATCGAGTAGATGTCTGCTGCCGATTGATACATTTCTATGTGGTGTACTGGGTTTGTGCTACCATCATACTTGGGAGACACCGTAGGAGGCTTGAACTTAGCTGGGGTTGGGAACCCCACTATCCTAGACACAAATGGGGAGCCCTCTGAGTAACCCCTTTGTAATGGGTCCCTGCTTTTATTGAGGTCTCCCATCTTCTCCTCAAGGTGTTGGATAGAATCATTCCATGGTCTTCTGTCATCGAATTGGCCGAGGTTATCCCCTGCCACCTCTCTGGGATGGACCGAGGGTTCCCCTGCCACAATACGTTGGTTGTTGACCTCTTCCTATTCCCTGCCTCTTCTTTCACAGTGTCGGCCTTGATCTGGCCGACTCTGCCTGTTCCCTCTCTGAGATCCTGCTGCGCTCCTTGATCTCGACAGTCTCTGTCTTAAGTCATTCATCGGGCCCAGTCTCTCAAAGGCCGACCCTCTGCTCAACCTATCAAAGGCTGACCCTCTTTATTGGGCCTCTTCACCTCTTCGACTGACACAACCTTTAATTTTCCTAAGAGGTCGTACAGTGTTATTTGACACCTCATACGGCTCCCAGCAGTCTTCCGGGGCTTCTTCCACCTCTAGATCATCATACCTGTCCTCTGGGCAAGTGTTTCCCTGTCTCCCCAGGCGCAAGCGCCTAGGGTCAGCAACGTCCCTTCTTCGCTGGGGTGCAGGCTGGTCCTTCATTGGTGCCTGGGGTGGTCCCCTGGCGTCAGGATGAGGTTGAATTGCTGCCGAAGTGATCATGTCCAGTGAGACTCCAGGTGGCCTCATCATAGTTTGGCTGAGCTGTGCAAATTGCTCCTGCATGGCTGCTTGTGTTGCAGCTAAAGATCTCAAGGCTGCAGCTACCTCCGCCATTTCGAACTGGGGGGCGCCTGACTGGAACTAGGCCCTCCACCCCCGGGCGGCGGAAGAGGCGGTGGTAATTCTGGTGCCATATGTTAACACTATAGAGCTTGAGTAGCAGATGAGCTTAGTACCTCACAGGACCTCTTTCAATGGTGAAACAGCTCCGCGTTAGGGGGAGGCCTGGTTCACCACCAGAGTCTCCGGTGAGGTTAAGCAGAAAAAGAGGAAGAGATAGCTTCTCATTCCCACAGACGGAGCCAAACTGATGATGCCGGAATCAGCACCACCAGATAAGGTGTTTTCAAGCTCAATCTAAGAACAACAATGGCAACATAGTTATGTAAAAGGTAAGAGAATGAGTTGAGGGGAAGAGGAGAGAGCACCAGGATATAAGTGGTTCAGCCTAGATTGGCCTACGTCCACTGTGTGTGTGAATAACCTCACTGCAATAAGGCACTAATGGCCATGGATACAATCTCTCAAGCTTTCTCTCTCTACTGTGTATCTAGACAGGGTTTTTGCTAGGGTTGAATATATGGGGATCCTTTTACAAGGTAGAGGATGACCTCTATATATAGTACCTAGGGGGTGTAATGTACCCTCCATGCATGCAATGAGCATGTGTGTGTTTACCTCACCAATCTGGGAGTGCCATCTGTCACTGTCACATGTAGAGAATGATGATGCAATACTCTCCCCACGTGTGGGGAATAATCTTGTTATAACTGATTTGTGTCCACGTGTCCTTATCTAAATGTCAGCAGGTGCTCGGCTATCGCGTCTGGTGTATGACCTCGGCCTTGGGGAGGCCGAGGTTGGTGAGTCTTGATACTTGTTCAGTCCGAGTGCTGATTCCGGCATCATCAGTATGTATGTCTGCTTGTTATATATGCGAGCGAATCTGAATGTGCGAGTAGGGTGAAATTAGAATACTAGGTAGACGTGATAAGCTAATATTCGGGAATTTATTTATGTAATCATTATATCATAAGTGACTGAATACTTATGGGATTAAAATAAGTGTGTGTATACTTATGAATTAATAAAAATTGATATATTTGGGATTATAGGCTAATGCAATGTGAGATAGGCATGAATAGCCGGATTTGATGATATATGTAGATATGGTTAAAGAGACAGTATATATATGATATGATTGTAAATATATCTGTGTGTGAATGATATATTTATGTGAAACATACCCCTTTAGTGATATCATGGGTAGTTGCACGATGTGGGTGAATCTCCTGGCATGAGGAGCAGGGTGAGTATAGTTCCCAGGTCATAGTGTCCAGTTAATTAAGTAGTGTGTCTCTTTATCATGGGTGAGACATCTTGGGTATGATTCAGTCTCACTTTCAGGTGAGTAAGTATGACCGCTTCCCCTACGTTTGTGTTATGTTTTATCAGGTCGGTGTGAGATCCCGACCGGTGATACCCAGGATGATGTGTGTGTTCCCTGGAAGATGATAGCATTCTATAGACTTCAACCATTGAGTTATAGCTCTAGGGGATGGTTATTATACTTATATAGTGTGTGATATATAAGTATGGATATACTTGATGTGTATATTATATTGTATATATATATATAAAGATGTGAAAAGATATATATATACGGACGAAATAAAGAATGAGATGTGAAATAATTTCTGGTTTGTTGGGGAGAATAAAATCCGGAATAAAATGTGATATACGTATATAAAGATGATAATATTATGTAAAAAATTAATAAGGCTAAGGGTTGTATAGTGTAATAACTAGTGAAAGTTATTCATAATGAACGAAGAAACTATAAGCGAGAATTTATAAAACATAAGCTCATGCGAAAGATTGGAATATATTATACGCGGGGCATGAGATAATGAGCGTATGTTAGAGATTCAAAGAAGTTCTAGTTAGGATCGGTAGTGCAACTAGGGTGTTTAAAATACATGCGTTAGGTGTGCACTGTTAGATGTGAGGTGAGGGGTATCTCGTGTGAGCGAGTCACCAGTTTAAATACGACGAATATCATATTTTAAATGCTAAAGTATTTTAAACCCTTGCTAAATATTTTAAAAATGTTTTGGGATCTATCCCGCTTGCAAATATTTTAAAAACCTTTAAGGTGTCCAGACATAGGGAGGCCTGGATGAAAATTCTTTCGAGTCAGCCGATGTTGTAGCAGATGTGGATGCTAGCAGGGATTGTGAGTAATATTCGGCCATGTTGCCCAATTGTTGTCAATTATTTTATTTTTAGCATTTTCCCTTACGCTGATTCGATTTGGTTGTATAAATGGTTAGTCAAGGAGAATAAAATCAGGAATAAAATGTCATATACGTATATAAAGATGAGAATATTATGTACGAAATTAATAAGGCTAAGGGGTGTATAGTGTAATAACTAGTGAAAGATATTCATAATGAACGAAGAAACTATAAGCGAGAATTTATAAAACATAAGCTCGTTGTAATAACCCTCTCTTCTGATAGCCCATTTTATATTTATTTACCATGTGTAGTAATTAATTATAAAATGATAGATGTTGAGTAAATATTAATTTGTTATGACAAGGTCAATATTTACAAAAATGTTGTATAGTTACCTTGTGAGTAGATAAAAATGTTCATGTGGTAATTTATAATGTCATAAGAATTTAAAATGACATTTTGGTTTAGAATGAAACCGGAAGTAAAATGAGTTATAAAATTCCCAAATGATAATTTGGATAGTGTAGTTAGTCCCGGTAGGTGTGAGACAGTCAAAATAAGTGCCATATTGTATTTTGGCATTTCGGGCACTTTTGACTGGTTTTGGCTTAAATAGTGTAGTCGCGTATTATTTTTATCGCGTATTAGTCACTTAATTGGGCTTATGGGACTTAAGCCCCGTTTTATTTTCCCACCCCTATTCCCATTCTTCCATTTTACACAATTGAGCCCTAGAGAGAGTAGAGAGAGGAAGAGAACTTGGGAGAAAAGAGAGATTTGAGCTTGGATTGTTGCTTCCTTCTTCATCAAATCAGATTCTTACATTTGAGGCAAGTAATCTACTTGCAATTTTGTGATTTAAGTAGAATAAATTGCATTGGTAGTTATGATTTAGAAATGTTAGGGTTTTGTTGGAATATTGGGTATTAACCCTTGGAGATGAATTTGGATGATAATTTTTGTACATAATGGTAGTTAGAGGCCCTTATTATGTATTGGTGATGATATATAATCTTGGTTTGAGTTGGTTTTGGGTTTAAGGAATTTTGGAGTTTAGAACTCCATAGCAAAACTTGGCTATTCCGCAGGGGCGAATCGATTCGGCCCCTTGGGCGAATCGATTCGCATAGATGTAGAATCCCAGGTCTTCGTATCCGAATCGATTCGGATTAAGACCGAATCGATTCGGCATTTGCAGAAACTTAATTTTGTTGTCCGAACCGATTTGCTTTCAGAGCGAATCGATTCGCTGGGGCGAATCGATTCGGTTCCAGTAGTTTTGGCTCTTTTTCCTTTTAAATTTTCCATCCTTATTCTTTAGGATTAGGACCTAGGACCCTTCTAAAAGAAGTGAACTTAGAGTCCTAGAGTAGTTATGGAGTTTGGCCGTTACCCTAGACTAGAAATGGGTTCATCTGGGGGTTATTTCGGGGAGGTTTAAAGTAATGTTAAGGCATTATTTCTTTTATTCGAACTTTTAGAAGTTAGGAAGTTAAATGCCCTAACTTGGAGACTAAAGGGCTTATCGAAGTTATATAAACCTAGGAGATTTGTAGGATCATAATGATCATTTGGAGATTTAGTCGGGATTTGTAAATTGAGGAATAAATGATGATATTCGATGGGAGTTAGGTTCGCATAAAATGAACCCATAGGTGTTTAAAGATGATAGGTTCAACTAGAATGAACCCCATTGTTTAATGATGTTAGGTTTAAATAAAAAGAACCAATCACATGATTAATGGAAATGGATTTGGAAATGAGTATGATGATAAAATGTAAATGTTAATTTACTGTTACACACCTCTCTAAATGACATCATAAGGGAAGTTTGCTCGTGAGGTGAAGCCCCCTGGCTAATGAATGCAGGGTGGATATAGTCCTAGGCCATGGGAGCGCTTATTGTTGTATATTTTTCTGCGATGGGTAGGAGATTTCGGGTGTGGTCTTGACTACCCCGCAGGCTCATGGCCACTTCCCGACGTATTTTCGCTAGGTGCCCAGGTTGTCTTATGTTAGGCCCTGGAAGATGATGCTCATTTAGGGGCGCGCACAGTGGGGAAACCCGGACGGGCGGTCTTAGATATCGTTATATGTATATGAATATAACTATATTTTCATCAAGTTGGACTTGATGGTTGATAAACGCCACAAAGAGCGTGTGATAAATGCCATAAAGAGCATAGATATGTGCCATAAAGAGCACTTGATTTAAATGATATTCCTAATAAGGAATGGAAAGATAATATGGGAAGTTTTAATTAATGAATAGAAATTATAACTTCTTGACTAAACCGAATAAATGGTTTTATTCCTAATAAGGAATGTCAGAAGGAAATGGAAATTGTGTTATTAAGGAAGGGTTTTAAATTAAAGTGCTTTACTTTCAATTATTGTTTGTAATTGTAGAGAGCATGTCATATTATCATCCTTATCATTCATGTATAACTATTCATATCTATCATGCTTTTTATTCTTCTGGTAATCATATAGAACCCGGCCCTGACCGGTTTACTTTCCTTGTTGTATATATTATTGTATCCGCTCAGGTGCTCCACCGCAAGGACGCCTGACTTGACTTTCCCACGTTTCTTTCACTTTCGACGAGCTGTAAGATTTTGCGGGTTATTACAGGACTTTGAATTAGACGCTTTCATTCTTGTTATTCTAGATATGATCGGGTCTTGTCACTCGGGCGTGTGGCCCAAACATTTGTATTTGATTAATGAATGTACTATGTAAGATATTTAAATTGTTGTACGTCGTTATATGTAGCTGTGGACCGACAGCTTATTCGGTCCATTTGTATACATTCGTTTTAGTTATATTATGTATTATCTTTTGGAATTCCACTTGCTTGTCAGATAGGGTTGTTTAGTTTAAATTTTCATAACCGCATTTTTTAAAATTTTACACTTTTCGGCAACCCGTTTTCTGATTTATTGGGTGGTTTTCCCGTATACTCAGTTTATATTGGTGATGCTGAGAATGATATCAATCCATGATTCCTGTTACGTTTGAGTATTGGGCTGGTCACCCCTTATCTCGGATTGCGGGTTGTCACAGATGGTATCAGAGCATCAGGTTCTAGAGTACTAGGATCTGTGTGGACTTGTCTCGTTCTACCGTAGCGTTCTTTGATGTAGGGCCTAATGTTAGGACTTCTTGTTGTTGATGTTTGCGATCTTCTGCAAGATAGATTGTTTTAACTAGCATTCTAATACTATTGTTCTTCCATCGCAGATGCCGCCTAAGAGAGGTCGCCCAGCGAGACGTATTAAGGTTGTAGAAAAGGAAGTAGGTCCTCCACCGCCACTACAAGGGACTGTTAATGTTGCGGATGTAGCAAGCATAGTGGCCGGAGCGATTAATTCCGCCATTACCGGAGTGATCCAACAATTTCCACGGGCTCCAGGTGTTCAAACTCCTACGGGACTTACTCCGTGGGAAAGGGTTAGGGAGTCCTTTCTAATGGGCAATCCCCCAGAATTCGAGGGAGGCTCGGATGCGGTTAAAGCCAATCAATGGAAGAAAAACATGCAACACCACCTTCGAATGATAGAATGTAGTGAGGATAAGAAACAAGTCCTTACCACCTTTAAGCTTGTCGGATCTGCGTTACACTGGTGGGAGATGATGACCACACCAGAGCAGAGAGACACAATGTCAATCACTGAGTTCTGGGCTTTGTTTGATCTTAAGTATTTTCCTCCCGGAGTTCAGAGGGAGATGAAGAGGAAGTTGCAAGATGTAGTGCAAGGGGAGAGATCTGTAGAGGAGTATGAAGAGGAATTCACCCGGTTAGCAAGTTTTGTACTAGATGAGGTGACTCCGGAAGAGAGGAAGATCTCGAAGTTTATGGGAGGTCTAAACTGGAGAATCCAAAAACACTTATTGGGTAACCCAACTTTCCAAACTTTTGGTGAGGTTATGAATGCAGCCTTACTCCATTGCCAGGAGCATCGATTATATATGCAGGGTAGCAAGAAAGCTACTGAAATGAGGCAAGTAGGGAAGCTTGGAGAGTTTATTGCGAGTGGCAATAATAATAGGCACAGACAAGGTGCTTTGCATCAGGCAGATCGGGGTGGCCCTGGAGGTAGAGGTCATCCGGACCGAGGCATTTCCCAGTTTCGGAATATCAGAGGTCGAGGTCGGGAGAACATGAAGGGACAGTGCTTCCAATGTGGGGAGGCAGGTCATTACAAGAAAGAGTGTCCTCAGATGATTGGGGGTCAGTTTTCCAGGGCTCCGCAACAGCCATATGTTCAGTTTCCACCTCCGGTACCTATTATGGTTGTTCCTCCGCAGCAGGGACAACTACAGTATGGACGTGTTTGTCATAATCAGGAGGCTATGCTTCCTCCAGCCCTGCCGGCACCGCCCATTATTGAGGGTAAGTTTTTACTCAGAGATACGTGAGTGTGTTAGTCAATGGAGGTGTTACGCGCTCATTTGTTTTATGAGCTCTTCTCAGACTACGGATTTAGTAATATCTCCTGAGAGTATTTTTCATTAGTATCGAGTTCTATGGGTAATGGTTCGCTCATTTCTTTGGTTTGTATGTATGTAGGAATTTCTCTTATTAGATTGTGCTTGAGGCCGATTTACTCGTCCTTAGCATGGTCGAGTATTATGTGATATTAGTATGTGATTGCTATGCTTTATCTCCACGACCAACAAAGTTGAGTGGTAGCGTATATGAGGGGTTCCTTGTCTAGATTCCGCTTATGCGGGACGCTCTACGCGTGAACCTTAACGACGTTGGGAGTGGGGATATACCACCTTTTCTTTCTCTTAATTTATGTGTATTACGCTCTATCTCCATAATCAACCAGTTAAGTAGGCATGTGTCGGAGGGGTTCCTTGTTTGGATTTCGCTTTGCGAGACACTCCGCCGCATGAACACTTAACGATGTTGTGAGTGGAGAGATGCTGTTCTTTCCTTTTATTTTATTTTTATTAAATTTATTGTTGAAAGTGGGATTGGAAAGTTTAGCCGAGAATCACGTAGAAGAGTGATTGATGGCTATTAAAGTGCGACATAGAAGCACTGCATATAATTCTCTCCTCTGATCGATGTGAGGGAGACCGAGGTACGAAGTCGAATTGAGACTTCGGGTTATGCCTTGATAAGAAGGCTATTTAATGAGATGTATATATATGTTATAGGGCATATAACTATAAGGTTTTACGAAGGGTGAGCGTTGGATTGTTAATTTTTTAGTTATTTAATTGATAGTGTGTATCTGTAGAATCTTTTCGGTCCCAAACATGTGTCTTAGACCTGTACCCCTCGATGACTGACAACGCGAGGTAGTAGTGTAATGGGAGGGTTCCTTGTTTGGATTTCGCTTCGGCGAGACGTCCCATGCACGAAACTGAGCAAATGTCGGAAGGTCATGGGCGTTAGGGATATACTTAGCATTAGGTGTATACGACTTAGATAGGGTATAGGTAGATAGACTTTAGGATTGATTGGACGTAGGGCCTTTAAGTATGAGACGTAAGTTTAGGAGGGTTGTTGGGAGTTGACCATGATTAAGTCATGCGTAAACTCTAAAAAGGGATTGGTTCCATGATATGAGAAGTGGGAGGATTTCGATAAGTTGGTAGTTAAGGCCGAAGGAGATGAGGCCTCTCATAGTAGAGTGTTACAGAGGTAACGATAGGGTGAATTGATTCGCACCCCTGAGCCATGTAGTTAAGCTCGAGGGTGGATTCAATTAGCAAGTCTCTGCCATGATGGAGAGTGATAATGCTAGAGTATCGATTATTGTTGATGTGCCTCACAAGTTTAAAACTTGTGAGAAGTATAATCCCCTATTTAAATTGAAGTTCATCGTGGGGGTGATCGCCGTATAGGAAGGGAGATGCTACTTCCTGGGCAGAATTTAGTCTTTCGTGCGAACAACATTTCATTGCAAGATGTCGCAGGAGGAAACAAGGGCAGTTAAAACCATATATAAGCTGCTGATTTAGGAAACATAACTCTGCTCTTTTGACATTGAGGGTGGGGTGCGTTCCCATAAGAAAATTTTGTCCCGAACGAAGGGACTTAAGTAAAGAAGATATGGAGAAATCACGCGGTTCTAACGTTTCGGTGCATCAAGGTAATGACGAATTGTGCTAAGTTGTACGTCGCTAGTATTATTGGCTGGGCATAGAAAGGTTGTTTTACTGCATGGGGTGCCCTTGATTATAGTCCTGACTGAAATAAGACTTTCGTTTCTCATTCTTGGCAAGTTTCCAAGAAGTCATGGGAATCGAATTATGGTTAATCACTTCTTATCACTTTTCCCCAGATGGCCAGACCAATAGAGTAAACCATATGTTGGGGCATATACTCCTTATATGCGTGCTTAACTTTAAGAGTAGTCGGGAACAATGTCTTCCGCTCGTTGAATTCGCTTATAAGAATTTGTATTGATTCACTATTAGGACGGAGCTTTAGAAGAAGCCTAGTATGGTAGGCCTTTTTGGATCTCCCGCTTGTTAGTTAGAAGTGCGAGACGATAAGTCTCTCGGACCTGGAATGATCCGGGATACTTCTTCGAAAATTGAGTTCATTCGAAATCGCATTCGTATAACCAAGATCGACAAAAGAGCTAAGTCGATGAGGGGAGAAGGCATCTGGAGTTTGAGGTCATTCGACCAAGAGTTGATGTGAGTATCTCCTGTGAAGGGCATTAAGCGTTTCGAGTAAAGGGGTACGAGAGATGCGACGGTGCCTTTAGGCACATTCCTTTCGAAGTAGATGCAACTTGACGGTTCTTATTAGATGTAGTCGGTTGCTATCTTAGAGCAGGGAGACCGGCGATTTAGGTTGCAGATAGTACCTTTAGTTATGTTGCAAAATAGTCATCACTGTGCCGAGAAATCGACATAGGGTCGCGAGGATGACTTGCGGGAATAGTATCCGCATTTCTTCTTGCAAGGTATACCTGAATTTTGGGGACAAAATTCCCTCTTAAGGGGGGGAGTATGTAATAACCCTCTCTTCTGATAGCCCATTTTATATTTATTTACCATGTGTAGTAATTAATTATAAAATGATAGATGTTGAGTAAATATTAATTTGTTATGACAAGGTCAATATTTACAAAAATGTTATATAGTTACCTTGTGAGTAGATAAAAATGTTCATGTGGTAATTTATAATGTCATAAGAATTTAAAATGACATTTTGGTTTAGAATGAAATCGGAAGTAAAATGAGTTATAAAATTCCCAAATGATAATTTGGATAGTGTAGTTAGTCCCGGTAGGTGCGAGACAGTCAAAATAAGTGCCATATTGTATTTTGGCATTTCGGGCACTTTTGACTGGTTTTGGCTTAAATAGTGTAGTCGCGTATTATTTTTATCGCGTATTAGTCACTTAAGTGGGCTTATGGGACTTAAGCCCCGTTTTATTTTCCCACCCCTATTCCCATTCTTCCATTTTACACAATTGAGCCCTAGAGAGAGTAGAGAGAGGACGAGAACTTGGGAGAAAAGAGAGATTTGAGCTTGGATTGTTGCTTCCTTCTTCATCAAATCAGATTCTTACATTTGAGGCAAGTAATCTACTTGCAATTTTGTGATTTAAGTAGAATAAATTGCATTGATAGTTATGATTTAGAAATGTTAGGGTTTTGTTGGAATATTGGGTATTAACCCTTGGAGATGAATTTGGATGATAATTTTTGTACATAATGGTAGTTAGAGGCCCTTATTATGTATTGGTGATGATAGATAATCTTGGTTTGAGTTGGTTTTGGGTTTAAGGAATTTTGGAGTTTATAACTCCATAGCCAAACTTGGCTATTCCGCAGGGGCGAATCGATTCGGCCCCTTGGGCGAATCGATTCGCATAGATGCAGAATCCCAGGTCTTGGTATCCGAATCGATTCGGATTACGACCGAATCGATTCGGCATTTGCAGAAACTTAATTTTGTTGTCCGAACCGATTCGCTTTCAGAGCGAATCGATTCGCTGGGGTGAATCGATTCGGCCCTTGGGGCGAATCGATTCGGTTCCAGTAGTTTTGGGTCTTTTTCCTTTTAAATTTTCCATCCTTATTCTTTAGGATTAGGACCTAGGAACCTTCTAAAAGAAGTGAACTTAGAGTCCTAGAGTAGTTATGGAGTTTGGCCGTTACCCTAGACTAGAAATGGGTTCATCTGGGGTTTATTTCGGGGAGGTTTAAAGTAATGTTAAGGCATTACTTCTTTTATTCAAACTTTTAGAAGTTAGGAAGTTAAATGCCCTAACTTGGAGACTAAAGGGCTTATCGAAGTTATATAAACCTGGGAGATTTGTAGGATCATAATGATCACTTGGAGATTTAGTCGGGATTTGTAAATTGAGTAATAAATGATGATATTCGATGGGAGTTAGGTTCGCATAAAACGAACCCATAGGTGTTTAAAGATGATAGGTTCAACTAGAATGAACCCCGTTGTTTAATGATGTTAGGTTTAAATAAAAAGAACCAATCACATGATTAATGGAAAGGGATTTGGAAATGAATATGATGATAAAATGTAAATGTTAATTTACTGTTACACACCTCTCTAAATGACATCATAAGGGAAGTTCGCTCGTGAGGAGAAGCCCCCTGGATAATGAATGCAGGTTGGATATAGTCCTAGGCCATGGGAGCGCTTATTGTTGTATATTTTTCTGCGATGGGTAGGAGATTCCAGGTGTGGTCTTGACTACCCCGCAGGCTCATGGCCGCTTCCCGACGTATTTTTGCTAGGTGCCCAGGTTGTCTTATGTTAGGCCCTGGAAGATGATGGTCATTTAGGGGCGCGCACAGTGGGGATACCCGGATGGGCGGTCTTAGATATCGTTATATGTATATGAATATAACTATATTTTCATCAAGTTGGACTTGATGGTTGATAAACGCCACAAAGAGCGTGTGATAAATGCCATAAAGAGCATAGATATGTGCCATAAAGATCACTTGATGTAAATGATATTCCTAATAAGGAATGGAAAGATAATATGGGAAGTTTAAATTAATGAATAGAAATTATAACTTCTTGACTAAACCGAATAAATGGTTTTATTCCTTATAAGGAATGTCAGAAGGAAATGGAAATTGTGTTATTAAGGAAGGGCTTTAAATTAAAGTGCTTTACTTTCAATTATTGTTTGTAATTGTAGAGAGCATGTCATATTATCATCCTTATCATTCATGTATAACTATTCATATCTATCATGCTTTTTATTCTTCTAGTAATCATATAGAACCCGGCCCTGACCGGTTTACTTTCCTTGTTGTATATATTATTGTATCCGCTCAGGTGCTCCACCGCAAGGACGCCCGACTTGACTTTCCCAAGTTTCTTTCACTTTCGACGAGCTGTAAGATTTTGCGGGTTATTACAGGACTTTCTATTAGACGCTTTCATTCTTGTTATTCTAGATATGATCGGGTCTTGTCACTCGGGCGTGTGGCCCAAACATTTGTATTTGCTTAATGAAGTACTATGTAAGATATTTAAAGTGTTGTACGTCGTTATATGTAGCTGTGGACCGACAGCTTATTCGGTCCATTTGTATACATTCGTTTTAGTTATATTATGTATTATCTTTTGGAATTCCACTTGCTTGTCAGATAGGGTTGTTTAGTTTAAATTCTCATAACCGCATTTTTTAAAATTTTACACTTTTCGGCAACCCGTTTTCTGATTTATTGGGTGGTTTTCCCGTATACTCAATTTATATTGGTGATGCTGAGAATGATATCCATCCATGATTCCTGTTACGTTTGAGTATCGGGCTGGCCACCCCTTATCTCGGATTGCGGGTTGTCACACTCGTGCGAAAGATTGGAATATATTATACGCGGGGCATGAGATAACTAGCGTATGTTAGAGATTTAAAGAGGTTCTAGTTAGGATCGGTAGTGTAACTAGGGTGTTTAAAATACATGCGTTAGGTGTGCACTGTTAGATGTGAGGTGAGGGGTATCTCGTGTGAGTGAGACACCAGTTTAAATACGACGAATATCATATTTTAAATGCTAAATTATTTTAAACACTTGTTAAATATTTTAAAAATGTTTTGGGCTCTAACCTGCATGCAAATATTTTAAAACCTTTTAGTTGTCAAGACACTGGGACGCTTGGATGAAAATTCTTTTGAGTCAGACGATGCTGCAGCAACTGTGGATGATAGCAGGGATTGTTTAGACACTTCTATCCTTGTGATCTAGATAGGAGGTATTGTGAGTAATATTCGGGCATGTTGCCCAATTGTTGTCATTTATTTTATTTTTGGCATTTTCGCTTACGCTGATTCAATATGGTTGTATAAATTTTATACCGAGAGTTATCATTTATTATTTATTTATTTTAGCTGTTGTTTATATTAATTGTGTGGATGGATTAATTGTGTGCTTAAGTTAAAAAGATTAGAAAGTTTAAAATTTGACACTGGGCCTAATAGGTCATTAGTAGTTAAATGGTTTTTGACTGTGATGATGAGAATGATCCATTTTCAGAATCCTGTTTTATTTTGATAAAGGATTGATCAACAGTGATTAAAATATCCGAGGTGTCGCATAATTTGTGTTCCATTATTTTTACTCTTATGAATCACGTACACCAAGAGAAATATCCAAATTCTGAGTGATTCGTTTGTGAGTGCATTAGTGACAAATTGAATCAAAATGAATTTTTGAAAAGTAAAGTAATGATCAATCGGTGGAAGTTAGTGATTTAATTTTCGGCTTCGCACACACACACTACGAATTGAAACTATTGAATAAAAATTTGTGGTGACTTTTTTTGGGGAATTTAAATTGTACAGTTTTTAATTATTTTGATTTTTGTTTGAGTTGTAGAACCGCCTTTAAATAAGGTGGGAGTTCAGGGCACTCGAATTATTACTCTATAATATCATATAAGTTTTTTACATTTTTTTACTAAGGTCCACCACATAGTATAAATAATTGTTTGCACACTTAAATTGGACCCACTACTACTTTGCCTCTTAAAACATTTTCTCTCTCGAACCATTTTCTCAAAACCTACATAAACTTCACCAACAAACTATACTAAATCTTCACATTAAAACTCAGGATAGTAATCAACAATGCAAAAACTACATTAAAACTTGTTTTTTCAACCATTTTGAGCCATTTTCATCCATTAACGTTACCATAACAACCATATTGAAGTCACAACACACCATGAAAGGTGTTAAAAATTGTTGTGGCCACCCTAACACTAATGAAAATATCTAAAATAATCAGTTTGAGGTAATCTTATGTACACACATACGGTTTTTCAAAACCATTAACAGTGTACCCCCTAAAATGGAGTTTTACAGTGGTTTAACATCGGTCTCCTGAAGAAGATGATTTTTAGGCCAAACCTAACGAATTAAATTTTAATTTTTTTAGAAAAAGCTTCATTTGAGGTGATTATGCCGAGTTACACCTTAAATCTCAGTATGATTATACCCAATGAGATAGAGTTTTTTATATGATTAAACTCCTTTCGGAGTGATTGTAATGATTTAGTGTTCTTATTTCGGGGTGGTTACCTGAGTTTGCATTATTTTATTCGGTATGAAGTCCTCGAATCACTGTGTTATTTTTTTAGAACAAAATTTGTTTGATTTTAAAGTTGATCATTTTGATGATAATATATCTAATAAACCACAAATGATTTTACTTACATAGGATGATTTCATGGATTTCAACTCCGTTTTATTTGATGATGCGTTATTCGGTGGGGACGGCGATAACGAAGTCAATGATGGTGCTTTAAGAGTCGATGTTAGGAATTGTTTATCGATTAGTTATTTTGATTATTTTAAATTAGGAACTATTTGCTATTGTTGTAGGTTAAACTTAAGAGTTGATGTAATAATTAATTGATGTATATATTCTCAAGTATTTACCACTCGTTATGAGTTGGTGGATTGGGCTCAAAATTAAGTACGACCGATTAGAATAATTATCGTAACCAACAAGTCTGATGCACGTTCGGCGATATGGAAGGGACATATACATTTGGGTTGAGAAAGGATGGGAGTACTGGGGCCATCAAAGAAATAAAAGTAAGATGAATTTAATGTCATGGTGAGAAGAAGTAGAAATGAGATATGGCCACTAGAAAGTGTAATTGCCCGTTTCTATTGAATGGCATTCCACTTAATGGTTGTCGTTGGATGTTATAAATTGTAAAAAGAGTTCATAACCACCATTTTCCCAATGCTTTATTTGGGCATCCATACATTGAGCGTATTACTCCTGAGGAAAGAAAAATTATTGAAGAGATGTCATTGAGTGGTGTGAAGACAGTATCCATTCTAACTATGATAAAATGTCGGCATTTAAGTAATATGTCAAAGATAAAGACATCTACAATGGTAAGTCAAAGCTACGTCTTGGATAATATGAGGGGAGAACGGTGACGCAACAATTAATGGCATGATTAGTGACAAGCATTATGTCTTTTATTATCGTATGAATGAATCCACGATAAAGGTGGAAGACAGATTTTGGTCTCATCCGAAGTCCATTTTATTAGCAAAGTATTTTTCCACGGCTGTCATCATCAATTTCACTTACAAGACAAATCGATACAAAATGTCATTGTTCGAGATAGTAGGTGTAACCCCTTGCGAACGCACCTTTGACATGGCTTTTTCCTTTATAGTAACAGAGAAACAAGAGAACTACCATTGGTCTTTGGGGTGAATAATTAAAAAAATATGGAAAAGTATGAATCTTATTGGGAAAATCTTAACTC
This sequence comes from Sambucus nigra, assembly GCA_949130495.1. NCBI lineage: Eukaryota > Viridiplantae > Streptophyta > Magnoliopsida > Dipsacales > Adoxaceae > Sambucus > Sambucus nigra. Next base: position 22,152,202 of record OX422216.1, read on the forward strand.
GTGGAACATACCTCGAAATACGACCATTAAATAAGGGTAATCATCCTGATTTATATTGAAGTAATCAAGATGTCCATCCCTAATAGTAGGAGGGTTTGTTCTTAAAACATTTGATTCAGGTCATACATGCCGGATTAAGGTCACCAATTCGGAGTGATTATATCGAGTGAAAAAGCATGTTACTCGTGGTCTTTGCGTCGAATGGATACTTAAGAAAAATCGTGATTGAAAATTGACTCTTGTTCATTGGGTTTATGCTGATTAGTTTTCTATTATTCGAGTTATTCATACCAAACACATGTATATCTTTGCAACAAAGTTATTAAAAAATTCGACCAAAATATACTCAACAAAGTCCACTATTTCACAACTTTAAAATTTATAAAGTTCACAATTGAACCCATACAGTTTCACAATTTCAACAAGATAACAGTTTCACAATTCAACTAACACAATTTCACAACCTTACAATTACGTTGATAACTTTAAAATTTCACAACCACAAAAGTTCCCAACTTAACAACTTCAAGATTTCACAAGATAACAATTAAACACTACAAAATTTCCAACTTAACAACTTCAAAATTTCACAAGTTAATAATTTAACTGCTACAAAAGTTACCAAAAATTTCACAAGCTAAAAATTCTAGAAATAATCTTCAAAACTCATCTTCTTTTTTCTTTTTCTTTCTTGTCTCTAGGTCCCCTTTTCTTTTGTTTCCTTCTTCTTCTTTTACTTCCCCTTATCCCTATGAGTGTTAAGTTGACGACCCGCCCCGATTGTTGTTTTAAGTATTTGGTATGGAGCATTATCCTGTGCAAGTAATATAGTGTCATTTGTTAGATCACCTTCTTTAATGTTAATCATAAGAAATGCCATCTCCCTGTGAACTACATCCACCAATTGTAAAAAATTTATTATGAGACATCATCAAATTTTGTGTATTGTGCAATGGTGGTGTATAATTATTCTTACCAATGAAGATTTTCATGCACCAGACTGACGACTAGCGGGGCTCTGGACTATTGAATGCCAATACCTCAAGAACTATTATATGTAATCCCTGTTATAGTCCCATGAACATGTGACTGATACTGAATGCGAATTTTGTGATAATGAAATTTTCTTGATACCATTTTTGATTGCCAAACTTCACTTTGCATCTTTGAGTTTTGTTTCCCCTCTCATCTATTATAGAGATCATTAGTTCCCTTGGGATGATTTGTAAATGTCATAATTGCCTAAGCATTCGTTCTGGATAGTAAGGCTCAGCAACATCAAACTAAATGATAACACCATTATAGAGCGCATCTTCTTAGAATAGGTATGCATTACTCTCATCCTTATAAGTATCCTAAATCACATACACACAAACATACAAAATAAGTATAAAGAATCACCGTGGTACTTACAAAATAAGCATAACATAACTGAGTATAAAGAACTTACATTGCTTGGGTCCAAAACATCGAGATGTTCTCGAAATTTAATGAGTTGTGGGAATTCTTTTTTTATGAAACTGATTGTACTGCCCAATGCATAATTCTAGGCATGGTATTGTCAAACTCCATGTTGTGTCATGATCCCTTCCCGCTGAAGTGCTAATAAATCCAAGAGTAAATAAAAAAAAATTACTACACTAAAAAGGCTAAAATGTCACCTTTGAGTCGGCCAACCATGTACAAAAAAACACGCATTTTTTGTCACGGTTATTGACCGTGACAAGTTAGTTGTCACAGACTTTTCACGGTCAAAGACCTCGACATGTCTGTGACAACTCTGTTAACTAAAAAAAACTACCGCCACTTTTTTTCCGTTTCATTTCCCTCCTTTTTCTCTCTCACACTCCGCGACTGTTCTCTCTATTATATATCTCAGGTACGTTTCTCTCTCTCTCTCTCTCTCTTTCCTTTATGTGTCTAGGTATGTGTGTGTGTGTTTTTTTTTTTGGGGGGGGGGGGGATGTGTGCATTGGGGGGGGGGGGTCTGTGTGTTCTAGGGGGCCTAGATATTTGTTAATTTTAAGTTGAATAAACATATTGTGCAGCAGTGTCCAGTCACTTCAAATTTCAATTTTGAAATTGAAATTTAGTTTCTCTCTCTAATTGCAGCAGCGGCTGCCATCTCTCTCTCTTTACACACATTTTGTTCTCTCTCTCTCTCTCTCTCTCTATATATATATATATATACATACACACACACACACACACACACACACATACACACACACACACACACACACACACACACATATATAAAGATTGTTGAATTATTTTGGATTTTTGAATTATTGTTGACTGGAAGATTTGAACATTTAGATGGCCATTGAGTTGGTTGGCCCTAAGAATTTCTAATAAAAGATATTATTATTTGCTTTTGTTGCTTTGAATTGGTTGGCCCTAGGCATTATCTAACATTTAGGGATGTGATGCGAAAGGAAACATAATAATGTAAAAATCGAATATCAATATGATATAATTAAACGAAACATACTATAAATTTTATACAAGTAATAAGTAATCATGCATTCACATGAGAATACATGCATGCATGTAGCCCGCAAATCAAGTGTTATATAACAAGTAACGCGGGTAAAAGGTAATAACGGGAACCGCAATAGATAGCCTATGTGTAAATTTTCATTAAGTCAACTTCTTATATAATACTTGCTTCGGGGGGTGCATGCTTGCATATATTCTCATTTGAATACATAACATAACGGTTATGTTACATTTATAACTAATTTAAATTACATATAGTGTGAATAGATACTATCCTTCTAGTTCTTATGCATACTCATTCAATATCCCTTAGAGTCGTTTGAGAGTGATTACCCCTGTAATGAGATCTTTCGAATTGTCCAATTTGAACAGTTTGGGACTGCATAGTTTATGTATAATAATATTTTTAATGGCTTAAACTTGTTACTTCTGGGGTAAGTTATGATAACATATGTTAATTTTCTTTGGGTACATATTAGATGATGCGGTGTTAATTATTATTTTAACTGATAAATTAAAATAGCACTTACACTTGCGAATCTATGTCGTGTACTTGAAGAACTATGGGGATATGCACCCGAATTTTCCTCAAATTGGAACAATATGCATAAGTTATTAAGTATATTACACAAATATGTGGTCTTGAATGGGATAGGACCACTCACCCTTTAGAGGAGATGTATGAAATAGGAATTATATTATTTTTAGGATGACACCGAAAGATGAGATGTCAATCTTATAGTAAATTATTTAATGGGAGCTAAATGTTCAGACTTTTGTTTAAACTAATCCACGAATATACGCTTCTTACCCATAATAGGTGATTGTTTGTAGTAGCTGTGGTGGAATATCCTAAATACAAAGAGTGGATGGGTGAGACAAATATATTATGGGATGTGTTTTGCAGAGGTGCTAATGAATTTGTGAAATATGCAAAGAGATGTCATAATGATGAAGAGTTTCCGTGTTCGAGTGCTAAGTGTAAGAATGGTAAGGTGTTTGAGTGGAAAATAATTGAACTACATTTGTTAAGATGGGGAATGCAAGATAGTTTTTTCATGGGGAGTTCCTTTTATCCCTAACCAACCTTCACAACAACCTTCAACAAGTAGGATATATGTACAAGGGGAGGATGACAATGTATATCATAATATGATAGAGGAGTTAGTTGATGATGCGTATGGAGTTCATGAAGTGGAAGAGACTGAGGTCACTGAAAATGTACATGATTCAGGTGCTCATGAAGATATAGGGATAAACTTTAATGATGACTACCAAAGTTTAAAATTTAAGGCAACCCAACTGTTATACTCTGGATGTGAGAAAGATCAAATAACTTTACATGTGATGGTTGGTTTGCATAGCTTGAAGACCCAATATGGTTTGTCTAATAATAGCGTGACAAGAGTTTTAAATTGGGTGAAGGGAATGCTACCTAAGAAGATTACACTTCAAAACAGCTATCCAACTATGAAAAAAAGTTTGAAAGGTTTGGGAATGAAGTATAAATCAATTAATGCTTATGTGTATGACTACATACTATATCGAAAGGAGTATGAAAATCTCGATCGGTGTTTGGTATATGATGAACCTAGATATGTCCAATTTACTAGCAAGGAAGGAACAAGCTCAAAATTGCCTCATAAAGTGTTGAAATATTTTCCCGTTTGGTCTAGATTAAGGCGGTTTTCCATAGTACTATGGATAGCGGAGGCAATGTCTTGGCATGCTAGGGAAGAAGCAAGGGATAATCTCCTGCGTCATCCTATTGATTCTACAGCTTGGAAGAGGATGAGTTTTGAGTATCCCAATTTTGCTCGAGAATAGTGTAACATTCGTTTGGTAATATCAACATATGGTTTTAATCCATTTAGAAATCTAAGAGACAATCAGAGTGTATGGATAGTGATCCTATCCCCACTTAAACTCCCTCCTTCATAGTATATGAGACCTGAATTTTCGATGTTGTCTTTGTTGATACCTGGGCAAAAGCATCAAGTGAGGACATCGATATCTACAGGGTTCCTTTGGTAGAAGAATTAAATGAGTTATGGGAAGAGGGCGTGCAATCATTTGACTCTTTTAGAAAAGAAGAGTTTACGCTGAAACTATGTTTATGTGGGCAATTTAGGATTTTCTAGCTTATGGGACATTATTCGGTTGTGTAGTACATAGTTTTTTGGGGTGTCTTATTTTCGGAGAGGAGACTGAATCTCTTTGTCTCCCCGCTAGCTAAAAATATATATACCATTGCCATAGGAGGTTTTTACCCCCCCCCCCCCCCCCGCTCATAGTTTAAGAATTGAGAAATGTTCTATTTTTTTACCTGGCGGGGTTGAACATAGGCTATCGTCGAGAAAACTTTCAGGTTCAGAAATTGAAAGTAAATAATCTGATTGCGGCCCTAATATGATAGGTAAGAATCCTAAATTTAAGAATGTCAAGCATAAGAATAACCCAACTGGGAATGAAAGTGAGACAATAAATACATGGTCTACGAGGTTAATTTTATTTGAGCTCCCTTATTGGAAGAATAATCGGTGCGCCATGTATTGGATGTGATGCACGCAGAGAAGAACATCATTGAACATATTATGGGCACATTCCTTGGGGAGAGTCATTTGAAGGATAGAGAAAATGCATGAAAATACCTTAAATCATTGAAACTTAATCCACAACTATGGTTGAAAGAAGATAGTAGGGGAAAGACAATAATTCCCCCTGGTGCGCTTACTTTAACGAGTGAGGAAAGGAAGTTACTTTTAGACACAATATATAATTTAAAAGTTACATCTAATTTTTCGTCCAACTTGTAAACGATTGTTAATTATGCTACCTATGATTTAGATAAGTGTAATACCCACGATTGGCATGTGATCATTGATAATACGCAAATATCGCGTATTTCATCCGTCGAACCTACGAATTTTAGCCCCCTCGGGTGCCTTAATCTCTATATTTAAGCCCGTTAACCAGAAAACCTCGGTTTATATTGATAACATTCTATATGAGGTATAATTGGGCTTTTGTAGCTATTTAAGGATCCAGTATGGGATTCGTATGCGTTCCGCGCAATTTTTGTACACAATCGCATGTTCAAGGGCAATCCAGTCATTTCACAGCTTGTGCACCTGTCCCGACATCTACACGGAAGTTGTATCCCTCCTCTCTATCTTCGTGTGGCCTCAAACGGTGCGCGATTCCGAGTCCGTATGACAAAGTTACAGCAATTTGAGTGGAGATAAATTGCATGCCAAAAACAGGGGTTACTGCAGGCTGCCCTGCTTGATCGATCGATCGATCCTGGGGGTCAATCGATCGACCCTTCTTTATTTTTCCATGTTTTTTACAGTCGATCGATCGACCACATGGGTCGATCGATTGATCCCCTGTTTTTTCCTGCAGATATTTTCTTCTCATTTTCTTTCTTCTTTTCTTTTATTCTAACTTACTACTTAAACCAATTTTGTTGTAATAAACTAGGTGAACGGTTTTAGAGAGTTTTAGAAGATAGAATAGTTAGGGTTTGGGTGATTTTCTTAGTTCTTATTCATTTCTACTTGGATTGACACACTTTTGGTCTTGAATGCTGACTATTCATCATCCTCTCCATTAATATAGTTTGTATTTCTTCATTTCTTGATTTCTAGTTAATTTACAAGCTTTATAATTTAGGTTTACATGCTTTATTTACATGCTTTGATTTACTTGCTTTGTATTATAGTTTTATCGCGTTTATTTACCGCTTTTCATTTACCACGTTTTTAACACGCTTTCTAGGTAATTTAAATTAGGTTGTGCTTGAATTCAACTCACTCGGGTTGACGCATTGCTTTGCTTTGGTGATGGTGTTTACGGGTCTATTTTGGGTGCGTTGTCCTAGTTATTACGCCTAGGAGATTTGACGGGGCATATCATGTATGTCTCGGGCTTATGACCTTTCGCGCGTAATTTCCTGGATATTGGTTGACACCAAAATCTTATTAGGCTTTTATGATGATTTAGGGCATAACAACCCTTGATTTAATTAACTGTCGAAACGAGACGCACTTGTAATAACTCGCCGACCCATGTAACCATTTTATACTAATTAACTCGGGTGAGGGATATTCGACGCAACCTATAGTTTTACTTGCTTCCATAATCTAGTTTCAACACCTTGCCTAGATTAACATTTCCCTTTATGCATATTTTTCCTTTTAGTTTGTAATCATCTTTTACACACTTATTTCGGAATATTAAATCACTTGAATTCTAGCAACTCGTCTTTGTGGATTTTTGATACCCGACTTACCGCTATACTCACCCGTTGAGTGTAGTCGTAGTTTAGGTTTTTGTATAGTTCAGCTGAGCCGAGCATTAAACGATCGGCGCGTAGGTGACTCTCGCGGCACGGCAAAACCTTGTCTAATCAAATGGCGCCGTTGTCAGGGATGAGTTTGTTTTAGACTTTATTTGATATAGTATCTCATAGTATTTTATTTCTATTTGTATTATTTGCTAATATTTTGCAGAACTTCCACATTTGAGCACTTAGAAACGCTCGAATTCTTTCCACGCGCACTTACTTTGTGGAATCCTCCATTCGAGCCATTTTTGGGGTAAGCATGTCTTATTCCAATTCTTTCGGTAATCCTTGTTATAATTCTAAAAATTTTAGGCCTATGACTTTCGGTGAATACTTAGCATCCCAAAGTAAAACAAATTCAAATATGACTTTGGGAAAGTATAACGAAAGTCAAAACTTAGGTTATTGGAATTTTGATGATGATGACAATGATTTGGGGCCTTTACCTCCTTATAATAGGAGTTTTGAAATGAATTCTAGTTTTCAAAATTCCTATAATAATGAGTTTTCGTTTAAGTCCAATTGTAACTTTCAAAGTTCCCATTTTCACGCGTTCGCACCTCGACCCATGACATTCGGTGAGGGTTTGCGTATGTACGAGAATGAGAAACTTGAAACTCATTATCGGGAAGAAAATCGCTCGTGGGAACATGAGTTGGATTTATTATTTGAGTCCGACGACGATTTTTCTTCCGAGACTTTCGAAGTCGATGAATGTTTTCAACCAAATGAGGTACTTGTGCCTACTTCGAAACAAACCATTCTAGACTTTGCCCATCGCGTAATAGATATTGAAAGCGAGGATGAAAATGACGTAATATCTATTTGGAATGAAATGATTTCTTCTTTGGCCCCCAAAGAAGAACATTTAATTGAAAATGATATTATTTCATTCGAAACTCAAACTTCATGCGATGATGATTCATCTCATGAGTTTGAATTTCATTCATCCCCATTTTCATTCTCTATTATCCCACCGGAACAAGTACCCGAGGATTCGGTTTCAAACTTTAATGTTTTAAATCCTATCACCGATCAGGAGTACTTACTCGAGTCTCCTTCCACGATCGCATTCGTGCCTTCATGTGCGCCACCTCCCATTCCAATTTCAAAATCATTAGGAGGATATTCGGATTTTCTGGGTCCCCACATGTGTTTGTCACCCGTTCAATCCAAATCCCCCATCCTCCCTCCCAAAGTTTCAATTGGGGATGGTTCACTTTTACCGCCTTACACATGCCTTCCGTCGTTCGAACGGAATTCCTATTTTTCGGGAGGCATGCATGTTCGGGAGGGTCCACCATTGATCCACCAAATTCAAATCGTGTTTTGGATGGACCCTCAAAAGTTTCAACTTTTAGTATATAGTTAATTACACATCCTAAGTGTAGGTTGTATATACTAACTTCTTCATTTTTTTTTCTTAATAGTAGCCCAGTGTAAGTAGTTAATTCTTTTTATTTCTTTTTGTATGCTTGGTTCTAACTCTTGTGTAGGTTCAACGGACTTGAATTTGCGGAGATATGCGCCCCGACACACATTTGTTAAGAAAACAATAAAAAAAGTCGCAAAAACATTTTTCCTTTGTTTTTCACACACGCATCCTCACGCATTTGCATTTGTTTTCCTTTTTTATTTTATTTTATTTTTCATTTTTGTCATGAACATGCGTGTGTGCTGCTCGTTGTACATATTTTTTAATTTTTGGTTAGCATAGGCCTATTTGTGTGTATATTTTAACCTATGTCTATTTATTTCTATTTTATTTTTATATTTTTATTTCATATTTTTATATATTTATACTTATATATACTATATATATTTATATTATACCTAAACCCCTTAATTTCCCCATAATTCCATCCCCCCCCCCCCTTTAAAACAGAAAGCAGTGTGCATTTTGCTGCTCAATCGATCGATCGAGCAGTATTAGGCCGAGTCTGCTGTTTTTTTTCCCGATTTCCTTATTCTCCCTTCTCCTCTCCTACACGATTTTTGCCCTAAAAATTTCCTACACCACATTTCTTCAATTTCTTCCATTGTCCACACTACTAAGGTATAATCCTTCCTACTTTAACATGTTTTTGTAGTTTTTGGTAGATTTTTGTCAAGTTTTACATGTTTAAACCCTTTCTTGACATTGTTTGAATGTGTGTGTGTTTTCTCCCTGATTTGTGTTGATTCCACTGATTTCTTATGTATAATCCACTCATGAACACATGAATATTGTTGCATTGTTGTTTTGTTCATGAGTGGGGCTTTTTATTGGTTCAAATCGCACTTTTCAACCCTCACCGCACATTGCGCACGCCAAGTGTTCGTCAAAATGCCTAAAACGGTTTTCAATCCAATTTTTGGCGCACACTTGGGTGATTTTCACTTCTTGTCGCATTCCAACATTTTTTATCGCAATGTTGCAATTTTTACCTCGATTTTGCGCACTTGCACCCCCGTTTCAACTTGTACACTAACTAACCATTAATTGTCCTTACAGTCTTTTTTGTATTGCTTAATTCTTGTTTTGTAGATTGATATGGCACAACAGAAGAAATACAAATATACTAGGTTCTTGCCGGTCGGGGGCATTAAGGGGTTCCGCTACGATCAGGAGCGGGATTGGTACTGCGCCCACTTTCACACATCGGAGCGTCCACTTGGGTATTATTTTGCATGGACCATTGAGCATATACCGAGGGAGGCGCATGTTCTTCTGCGCCGTCAGGGATGGGAGCCCTTTCTCGCTACTAACGGGCGCATCAATGAAGAGCCAGTCCGGATATTTTATGCGATGTTGGTAGTGGTAAAGGGGGCTGGGCTGACTACTTATGAGGCTATGGTCCGTGGGGTGAGGATACCTTTCAGCATTTCAGATTTGGCAGACTACATGGGTGTGCCAAACCCCGCGGACTCGATCAGTTTTATGCACGGGAATATCTTCGGCCATGGGACATTGATAGAGGCTCTTGCACCGGGGGAGGCATGGAAAAAGGGTGCTTTTCGCTCGGCCGCAATGGAGGACTTACCGAGGTTACTTCACTACATTAATGTCCACTCTTTTATGGTGTCGAACAACTGGTCAGAGGTTCATCACAAGTACGCCGCATTGATCTACGCACTGATTAATGGTTTGGGCAATATCAGCTTGCCCAATATATTTTTGGATATGATGTGTGGGATGACTAAGGAGATTGCCTGGAGGTATTCCCTTCCTTTTCTTGATCTCATTACGAAGATTTGTATATCTCACGGTTTCCCCGAGTTTGACGCTGACCGCAAGCACGAGCCACTCGGGCTTCTCTCCATGGACAATAATTCAAAGATGCTAAAGCATGAGTGGGGGCAACCGGGAAGCAAGAGACAGAGGGAAGAGGTGACTGATGAGCCCGATGATGAGGAGGATGAGATTAGGGAGATGGAGATGGGTGAGGGTTCTCACGTGCCACACACTGATTATGATGCCCGCTTTGAGGCATTCCAGGCCGTTCAGGACCAACGCTGGGAGGAGACCCACCTCAGGTGGGATACATGGAAGTCCCGCCTGGACCAACAGCAGGCCCAGTAGGAGCAGTTTTAGGCCGAGCAGGAGCAGGAGTGGGCCCTGTAGAGGCAGGCTAGAGCGCAACACATACATGAGTATCGAATGATGCAGCAGATGATGAGAGATCTTTATTTGCAGCGCAGTGATTCTGACACACCGCTACCTCCACATTTTCAGGACCCTTCTGATCCTAGTGGTTCCGGCCATTAGGCTGCTGTTGTACTGGGTCGTTTGTGGCATTCTGGGATCGAAAATCATATTGTACTTTTTATTTTTATTTGTATTTGTATTTCTTTTATTTCACTAGTTGTAATGTATTAAGTGATTTTGTATTGAACTTATGGAATGGGAAATGAAAATTTAGTTTGTGGTTGTTTATTGGATTTTGATGTGTGTGACCTTCCATTTTATAAAATCAAAAAGGTCACCATCAATTTATCTAGTATTTGCACTTCAGCCTCTCTATATTATTGTGACTTGTGACATAGATTCTCTTAACTTAATATATCGGTACATATTCTTTTTATGCTTTTGTACTAACTTGTTTTGTAGCTTGATTTGGACTTGTACTTATGTAGATCGCTCCACATTTGGGTATTATCATTCTTTTCCCATCTTTGTGTTGTGTTCTTTAATGGACGCATTGGGGACAATGCAACATTTAAGTTAGGGGGTGTAGGATATTCTATCCATTTTGCTGTTTAGTCCTTGGATTTGATTACAATTTAGTTACAAAGCATGTTTTTGTTAAAAATTTGAAAATTTTCAAAAATATTTTCTTTCTTTTTTCTCCTTTATTGGGAATTTTGCCCTTGTTTCCGATGATAAATTTTAATAATTGCCCGATCAAATAGACAATTCAATTATGCATGTTCTCGATTTTAGAAGTTATTAGACCTTAGTCCTAAATCATTAATATTATGAATAACTTCATGAATTAAACTTTATCCCGTGAGCACATGCACCATTCTTGTTATATTAATTTGGTTTAAGATTTTTATAACTCGGTAGGCTTTTATTGCATTGTATATACTTACACCGAGTGAGATTAGAGACTTATATTCATTTGTGAGTGTATACACTTTTCTTTCCTCTTTGAAAACGTTACAGTCGTTGGTAATCTCTTTATTCTTTCATTGACCGTTCATTAATTGAGTTCATACTTGAAATGTGTTACTTGATCATGATTTTCATATATTGTTTTGATTCGGGAATTGCGTAAACTTTTGGAAATGATCATAGGCATTCTTTGTTATATCACCCCTATTAGCCTTGACCTCACCCTTATATGTTTACCCTCGTCAACCCCCTTGAGCCTAAATACTAGCCTTTCTTTTCATTACCCAAAATCCCATATTCAACTCCAAATTGGAGTTTTATACAATACATATTACCTTACATACCCTTGTTTGGATTGTTACTTGGAATTAAATGTTATTATTGTGTCGTGGTTGCAATTTGAGTATGAAAAGAGTAAGAAGTGAAAAGAAAAAGAGTGAAAAAGAGAAAGTTACAAACAAAAGAAAAAAAGTGAGAAAAAGAAGAAAAGAAAAAGAAAGAGAAAGTTGTTTATAGTGTTTGTAGTGATTCAATAATCCTTGTTACTCTCTCGATTGTTATATCTAATGCTCGTTTGGAAATCATTTGTCCAATTTAGAAATTGCCCAATTTTTCCCATTTTCCCGAGTTTCATCCGCAAACACTTTGAATTCGTATATACATCCCTTTCATTTCGTACCTTAACCTACCCTACATTACAACCATATTAAATTCCTATGTGATCTTAGGTTGATGTAATTCAAATGTTTAAATAGTGTTGATAATCTGTGAAAATGCATCATGCCTCTTTTATATGTGCGGTATCCTTTCACTGAGATTGCAATTTTTATTTCCTATATAGCGTTCTTCATTGTGACATGTACGCGGCCTAGTTTCCCTTTACATTTACTCCTTATGCCCGCATGTCCCGTGTGTTACCTCCCTGTTTCAAATGAATTCATTTGATGAGTGTAATGCCCGTGAGGATTGATTTTTATGCACGCTTTGATATTTAGTATCCGAGTTATTTAAGTTTTTTGCCAAATCATACTTTGCATTTGCTCACTCCCCTCCCGCATGTTAGAGTTTCAATTCATTGAGGTGCATTCGATAATGTTAATAACTACGGACTTCTCACGCGAATTCGTTTGCTATGCTAATAACATGTTAAAGTCTAGTTCGCATTGATGAGTTTGTCATACTTGATTGGGCATATTTTGAGGAAACTTTATGATGTTTACGGGTACCATCACTGAAAATCCTCACGAGACGACACTCGTCCCCTAGGGTAACCTAGGGGTTTAACGGCTTATTGCATATGCTAAATGCAATTGAATCACCCGCGAAAGTGGCTTTATGATGTCATACCATATTTTTGTACTTACTATGCTTTTGGTGCTTATTGTTCTTGTTGCATCCTATTTCATTGCTAGAGACTAGCAATGTGTAAGTTAGGGGGTGTGCGCAAATATCGCGTATTTCATCCGTCGAACCTATGCATTTTAGCCCCCTCAAGTGCCTTAATCTCTATATTTAAGCCTGTTAACCAGACAACCTCGGTTTATATTGATAACATGATATATGAGGTATAATTGGGCTTTTGTAGGTATTTAGGTATCAAGTATGGGATTCGGATGCATTCCGCGCAATTTCCATACACAATCGCACGTTCAAGGGCTATACGGTCATTTCATAGCTTGGGCACTGGCCCGACATCTACACAAAAGTTGTAGCCCTCCTCGCTATCTTCGTGTGGCCGTAAACGATGCACAATTCCGAGTCCGTATGACAAAGTAACGACAATTTGAGTGAGATAAATTGCATGCGAAAAATAGGGTATACTGCAGGCTGCCCTGCTTGATCGATCGATCGAGCCTAGGGGTCGATCGATCGACCGTTCTTTATTTTTCCACATTTTTTATAATCGATCGATCGACCACAGGGGTCAATCGATCGATCCCCTATTTGTCCCTGCAAATATTTTCTTTTCATTTTCTTTCTTCTTTTCTTTTATTCTAACTTACTACTTAAACCAATTTTGTTGTAATAAACCAGGTGAACGTTTTTAGAGAGTTTTAGAAGATAGAATAGTTAGGGTTTGGGTGATTTGCTTAGTTCTTCTTCATTTCTTCTTGGATTGACACACTTTTGGGCTTGAATGTTGGCTATTCATCATCCTCTTCATTAATATAGTTTGTATTTCTTCATTTCTTACTTTCTAGTTAATTTACAAGCTTTCTAAATTAGGTTTACATGCTTTGATTTACTTGCTTTGTAGTATAGTTTTATCGCATTTATTACCGCTTTCCATTTACCGCGTTTTTAACATGCTTTCTAGGTAATTTAAATTAGGTTGTGCTTGAATTGAACTCAGTCGGGTTGACGCATTGCTTTGCTTTGCTGATGGTGTTTACGGGTCTATTTCGGGTGCGTTGTCCTAGTTATTACGCCTAGGAGATTTGACAAGGCATATCATGTATGTCCCGTGCTTACGACCTTTCACGCGTAATTTTTGGTATATTTGTTGATGCCAAAATCTTATTAGGCTTTTATGATGATTTAGGGCCTAACAACCCTTGATTTAATTAACTGTCGAAACGAGACGTACTTGTAATAACTCGTCGACCCATGTAACCATTTTATACTAATTAACTCGGGTGAGGGATATTCGATGCAACCTATAATTTTACTCGCTTCCATAATCTAGTTTCAATACCTTGCCTAGATTAACATTTCCCTTTATGCATATTATTCCTTTTAGTTTGTAATCATCTTTTACACGTTTATTTCGGAATATTAAATCACTTGAATTCGAGCAACTCGTCTCTGTGGATTTTCGATACCCGACTTACCGCTGTACTCACCCGTTGAGTGTAGTCATAGTTTAGGTTTTTGTATAGTTCAGGTGAGCCGAGCATTAAACGACCGGCGCGTAGGTGACTCTCGCGCCGCGGAAAAACCCTATCTAATCAATCATGCAATTGGTTCCTCTATTGTTTTAGCATTGTTTCTAAGCACAAGGATTTGCGAAAGGATATTATGAAAATTAGTATCTCCTTCTCACTTTTATGTGGGAAGGTGGACAATCGAGATCACATAGTGGCCGTAAAATTGGCAGTAACAGAAGAGATTTGTGTGTTGGAGAAGTACTTTACCCTATGATTCTTTGACATAAGTGTTCACTTGTTTGTACACGTATGTGACGAGGCACTTCTTTGCGGACCAGTTAGATAGATTGATGAAAGTTTTCAAAGATTACATCAAGAATACACCATACATTGAAGGATCAATTGTAGAGGAGGAGTCATCAATATACACTCGGTAATATATGCCTGACTCGACCAGCGTGGATGACATGGATGAGTTCGTCGATGAGGGTGGTCATGTGATGGGCAAATAAGTGAAATTAACGAGTTTTTAACATGAACAAGTAGCTCGTTATCTATTTGCACACATGAAGATGATGAAGAAAGGAAAAAGTAAGTTTAAATTATTTTAAATTTTACATCATTTTAATTTTTAAACATGATTAATTTTGTAATACGTTCATCACGATCTATGCAGAAAATATGAAGCCTGTGAGAACAATAAAAGACAAAAAACAATGGCACAATCAGACAGCCAATTTAGGTTTTGGTTGTTACACGAGGTAATAATAGTGAAAATGGTTGTTATTAAATGTCACTTTACAAAAAAGCTTTACAACTTACCTAATTAATTTATCTATATTCTTAGCTCTTATAAATTTGGTGATGCGACATCAAGGCTTTCTCATCTAGCCATTAGACCCTTGTTCATGGCACAACAATACAAAAAGTATCGATTGAATGCTTACGTACTCAGTGCAAGCGTGTACGAGGAAAATACAAATGTACAGAACTCGATCATTTCATACAAGGCACTTACTTTTTTTCAAGTGATCGCGAATGATAAAAAACTCGTTGAAGCTTAAATGAATTACTATTGTGTAATTCAAAATATATTTGAATTGGACTATGTAAGGTTCAAAGAGGTTGTATTTTACTATGATTGGGTAAGAGTTGAGGATAAATATGCTTATAAAGTTTATCCTAGCACCAATTTGTTCATGGTTGACTTGTACAAGTTGAAGAGCGATGAACACATGAGCGATGAGCTATTTGTTAATGATTTTCAAAAGGTCCAGCAAGTATTTTACTCGGAGTATATCAACAACGAGTCGTGGTCAATCGTAATACATACGTCAAAGCGTCTAAACTGTAGTGTGGATGCCTTGGCTACTCCTATCGAATATCAATCCATTTTTTATGATAACCCAAATTTTAAATATTTTTAGATTTGTAATAAGTTTTCCAATTATTTGTGATGACAAGTGGATGATTATTCTAGTTCTTTATTATTATCGGACGACAATTTAATGCTTTTTATTCATTTGTACTTGATCAGTTTAATGCTTGTTATAACCAGTGGGTGTATTATTCTAGTGCTTTGTTATTATCGGATTTGAATAAAATTGGTTTTATCGTTAGTGAATATGTTAAATAGGACTTTAATAAATTTAAGCATTAATTCAAAGTCCATGACCCGATATTGAAACAATATTTAGAATTTTAATTTGGCTAATTTGTACTCTTCTAGTGCTTTGTTATTACCGAATTTGAGCATTAATTCAAATTCCATATACATTTTTTACTAATAATAACAATTTACAGAAAATGTCTTCATCCCAGTATGGTAGCGAAGGCGACAAGGGCTCCACGGCCACTAGGCCCTCAAAATGAGGTAAATTGAGGACCGTCATCGAGAATGAAATGGTATTATTGGCTAGATCCGTAGAGTTGCTGAAGGTGATCGTTGGCCCGAGGTACACTGATTGGAGGTCCGTGACTAATGAGCTCAAGATGGGCATCTGGGGGGACTACAGGTAGTGTATTTATATTTTTATTTATATTTATAAACAATTAACACTTACTTTCATTTTGGTTTGTATTTATTTGATAGGATCAATTCGTCTTGCCCCCACATGTCCGTGACTCTACGTTGGAATAGTTGAGGGATCAATATAAGACGTGGAAGAAGAATATGCGGTAACGGTACTATAGGAAGACCCGAGAGTCCATTCTGTGAGTACGCGACATCGTCCCCTCGAAGGAGCCATTCCATTGGCACAATGGTAAAAGTTTGTCGACAATGAGATGCATGAGTGGCAATTGGTATCTCGTCAATCGAGGAGAGAAAATCGATCAAAAAAGTTGGACGTGCACTACTCCTGGCGGACGTCTGACGCCAAGGGCATAGGATGGTAAGTTTTTATTTTTCTTTAATTTTAGTTTTATGTTATTCTAGTTTAGCATTACTTTGCATTACTTATTAATTCTTCATTATTTTATTTCAGGAGACGGGGAGTGGCCCTGGGGGTAGGCCACATAGGCTTGATGCCTATGTGGCAATTCAGACGAAGAAGGGCAAGGACAAGGAGGTGTCCCCAAGCATCGCAGCCACGATTGTAAGTTATAAATGCTTATTTTTTTTAATTACGTTATAATTTTTTATTTACTTAATTAACTAATCGTGTACTTTTTGTCATTTCAGGCAAAGCTTAAGGAAGTGCATGAGCCGCAGTCTAATGTCGACAAAGCATCTTTGCCTATAGATGCACTCAGCCAAATGCTTGGGGAGGATCGCAAGGGAAGGACTAGGGGTGAGCTCGCGGGTGGGGAAGTCAAGGATTATCGGAATGGAAATGAGCAACACTGGGTTTGATCATAACATGGACACCCATGACGATAAGCTATCAAGGTTTGAGGCGACGGTCCTAGATATGTACACCTTCATAAAGCGTTAATTGGGGTCCACCTCCAATGAGGGCAAGGGCAAGGGGAAGGGGTAGGAGAAAGAGAAGGAGGTGGAGGTAGATGAGGATGTCACTGCTTCATCGCAGATATGCACGGACTCACCGACATATGATCCATTTCCTATCTTGACCCTCGTCGAGCGGAAAATGTCAACAATCGGTTGGCCGAGCCATTTTTACTCCACATATATTGTGGGGAGCCGATAGCTAGGGGTTGAGGGACCCGGGTTTCCTCTCGGGTATGGTGGTTCATGGGCGTCCCCTCCAAGACATTGAGGCAAGGGTGCTCGTCACGCATGTGTTGTCTGGAAAGGATAACTCACCTTTGTGGTTGTGCAAACAATACGGCATTCAACAAATTGAGGGGTGTGTCAATGCATATGTCATGTGACATTCCTTCCTCCTACGACTGCTCAAGACCCTATGCCATGAAATTATTTTTATTTATTTTATTTGGATATTGAATTATATTTCTATTTTTTTTATTTGGTACATGTCGGTTTGGATATGGATATTTGTATTTAAATTTTATTTGGATATCGATTATATATGCCATGATTTGGAATTTCTATTTTATTTGGATATATGCTATTTGGACAGGTACAAGTTTGCTATAACAGGTACAAATATATTGGTAGGTAATGGCAGTGGCCATACTGCCTAGCAGTTTTTTTTTAAATTCTATCGAGAATTGTCACGGACTTTGAGCGTGACAAGTCCATGACAAATAAACTTATCGTGGACTTATCATGGTCAAAGTCCATGATAATTTTTTATTTGTAAGTTTTTTTCAAGAACTTTTCACGGTCTTTTAACGTGACAAACTTGTCAGGGTGAAAGACCGTGACAAGTTCGTGATAACTCTAATGAACTTGTCACGGTCTTTGCCCGTGACAAGTCCGTGATAGGGTCAGTTGTCACCACAAAACTTATCATGGTCAAAGACCGTGACAAGTTAGACTTGTCAAGGTTTTTGACTGTGACAAGTTGGCAGTTTTGGGGTACTGAATTATTATTAAAATGGATTGATATATAAACTAAAAGTAGGGATACATGTAATGCTAATTATTTTTACATGCAATAGGGATAGACAATCGCTCATTTGCTTAACCCTTGACCTTTATGCAAGACCAGTCTATCTGTATAGGTGAGTAAGGATTCCTATGCCCTAAGAAAGTTAGCCCACATTCAAATCCATCAATACTTGCAAATAATTAACAGAGATCTTATTTTTGGTCTTATTGGGAAATATGTTACATCCAAGTATGTAGATTATGTAGGGCCTAGTAAATTGGTCTTGCTCCTCGCTAGGGGAATTGAATACTTTCGATTTTTCCATAAAATTCCTAATGATCCAATTCAACTAGACTGCATATGTGTCTCTACATTCTTCTTAATCTTCAACCTTGCTAACTCCCAAATACTCATTAATAGACCAGTCGCTTTAGGTAATTATTTCCCATCGTCTTCTCCACATATTGAATCACCAACTATTTGGACTTGTAATAATTGGTCTACCTCATCCAATATGATGGTCTGCTCTAAAAATGGCATGTGAAAGCTATTTATCTCTAGATGCCATCGCTCACTAAGCGCCAAAACTAATGCATAATCAATATAACGATGGTTGCATTTGATCAAGCCCATTAGATTTATCTTATCCATCCTCGCAAGCACTCCTTTACGCAAATATTTCAACGTCCATTCATTTATATTCGTCCGATGATTTATAGATTTCAAAGGCCCTTGTTTAACCTACAATGCCATGAATATTATTACTAAATAAGCAAATATGATAAATTTTAAAAGTTAAACATACAATATGGTAATATACCACTGAACAAGTTCATATCCCGATTCAATATGTTCCTTGAAGTGACTGAGGAGTGTAAGTTCTTTTGTTCCCAACCATATACTGGAATATTCGATGGGCCAGCATCTGAATCACCAAACGGTGGAATATCGAATAGACCGGGCTCGTCATGTGCATTATCCCTATGGTAATGCTCATCCTCATCAACATCATCCTTTTGTGCAACATCTAAATCATGAACATCATCTACATTATCGTGAACATCATCCATAACATCATCGACATGTGCATCCTCTATACGTACAACCTCATCGGGCACATCCGAGCTCACCCCAGGCGATAAAGCATGTAACTCTTCCTGACGCTTCCTCTCGAAAGTAGTAACTGGCTTCCTTTTGAACGAGAATAACATAATATATTTTTATGTGTTAACCTACATTAAAACAAAATGTATACAATAAGTAACTCATTTTATAAATGAAGAACTAACATTGATGTTCATAAATGAAGAACTAACATTGATTTTCAACTTATATAATATATATCTAAATGCACACATTCTCTTCAAACACGATGGAAGTTATATAATATATGAAGGGGTTTATATCAAGAATTGTCTAACTCAAGAAAAAGATACCGAGTAAAATAATTTAATTCTCTATAATCATAAGGAATAAGAGTTTCATATTTAGGGAAAACCCAAGTTACATGGCTACCCATGTAGCCTCCGTCTTGAAGGTTGTTACGTTTAACTATAAAAACCTTGGACTTTTAAGGAGATTAATGTCAATAAATCCTTTGCAAATGTGGTTGGGAAACTTGAAGGATGAAACAATATAAACTTGGAGGAGGTTGACTCTTATAAAGGAGAGCCAAAAATATTATTTCCAATGAAGGATATTTCAAAACTTTTAGAACTATTCAAATACAAGTTAGTAGGTAAGTTTTCATATGGTAGACCTATTATAGACAATATACGCAAAGTCTTCGCATCAATGGGTCTTAAGGTTGTTCATCATATGGGAGTTACTGATTTGAAATATATTTTAATATGATATTTTCATGAAAAAGACTTCTTGTGTCTATGGTTTCATGAATTATGTTTCATTCAGCAATTTCCTATGAGAGTTTTTAAATGGTCATATGATTTTCATCCATATAAGGAGTCTTCAATAACTCATGTGTCCCTACTATTACTCTGAATTTATCTTTGCAATAAGACTAGTATTTTCTCAATCGCAAATGCATTGGGGAATCCTATTAAACTAGATATTCCTACTACCCATCTCTCAACAACAAGCTTGGTTAAAGTGTGTGTTGAAATAAACATAACTAAGAATCTAACCCGTAGGGTTTGGATAGGATACAAGGAAGATGGTTATGGTTTTTAGTAAAGATGTGAATATGAATCCATACCCCAATTTTGTAACTATCGTCTCAAGAAAAGCCACTTTGAAAAATCTTGCAAATTGAAAGCAGTTCAAAAAGTCAATGCAATGGTGATGCAGTGGGGTACAAACCCTTCAAATGAATAAAATAGTGCATAAGTATAGGAAATAAGAAAGAAAGATGATCAACTTAAGGAATTTCCAAGATAACCCACTAAAGAGTAAGTAAAAAAAAGTTTTGGGAAGGAGAAACATTTAGCTGAAACAGTCCCCATAGAAGACCCTATTGAAGATGTTTTAGTATATAAGACTCCTACATAAGATGAAGAGAAAGAGGATGGCAATGCCGAGATCATAGAGGCACAGAGGGTGGAAGAAAATGAGTCACAAGAAATTAGAGACAAGGTGAATAATGACATGGTAGTAGAAGTTTTTGAAATAAAGTTGATTATTAAACAATCTCGTAAAGGAATTATGGATGTGGAAGTGGTTCAAAATATTCATTTATATCCCCCCCCCCCCCCCCAAAAAAAAAAAAAACTCCTAAAAAAGGTCCTTATAATCAAGATCAAGAGGGATGGTCTCAAGTTACAAGAAGAAAGGTGAAAACAAACTTAAATTAGCGAAGAATAATAGAGTCTTAAGATCATTTACTAAGACTAAATACCAAACCAATCTTAAATGATTAAGTTGATAATCTAGAATATGAGGGGTATTGCAAAGAAAGGAGTTATTTAAAGGACAAAAGGGCTTGTTCGTATGCATAATTTAGTGATGTTGATGCGCTTAGAACCGAAAGTAGATGATGTTAAATTTGATGAATTCAAGAGAAAGTTTGGTTTACAAAATGCCTTGGCTATGAGGAGAACATAATTTGGTGCCTTTTTTCTTATTATATTACTGTGATCAATGTATATCAAATTAAATAATGCATAATTCTTTAAGTAAGTCATTTTGTGATTCCGAAATAGATGCAACTTTCTTTAGTGTATGCTAAATGCACAAGAAGGGAAAGACTAGAGCTGTAGGATTATCTCAATTTAATTTACACTGTAGAACCTTGGTTTCTAGGTGGTACTTTTAACATAATAGCTTGTTCAGAAGAAAAACATGGGGGCCTTCCATATTATACGAATTTTGATAATAGTTTTCTAAGTTGTGTAGAGGCTAATGGTATTCAAGATTTAGGTTACTTAGGGACTAGATTTACAAAAGGAATAAAAGAGATGGTGAATCTAATATATGGGAGAGGATTGATAAAATGCTGGTTAATTTGAACGATCGGCTTCTTTTTTCAAAAATGGTAGTGGATCGTTTAATTAAGGTTGGTTCTGACCATTCCCATCTTCTATTATCCTTATTACCTCATTTGATGTTAATCCATATAGATTTGTTTTCCAAAACTTCTGGCTTAAAATTCCACTTTTAAAGTAGTTATTCAATACCACTAGAAGAAGTTTGATAGTGGAAATCCTTTCTATTGTTTAGCATCCAATTTGAAGAATTTGAGATCTATTTTAAAAGTATGGAATAAAGATCAATTTGGAAACTTATTTCAAAACACTTCACATGCTGAAGATAAAGTGCTTAAAAGTGAAATTACCTTTGAGAATGACCCTTCTAAATCAATGAAATTGGTCATGAATAAGTGTGTTGCTAACTTATACCAACACCTTAAATTAAAGGAAGAATTTTAAAGGAAAAAACCTAATAGTAAATGGGTTAATATAAGGGATATCGATTCTAAATATTTTCATAATGTGTCAAAGCTATAAGGAAAAGGAGATCCATTCACAAAATTAAAAAGTAATATGGGGTTTGGATGTAAGATCAGTCTCAAATCAATAGGGAAGCAATGGGGATCTTCACTTCCTTATTTGGAACATATATTTTAAGGCCTGATGATGAGAAATTTATGACTCCCATTTCAAGTCTTGTGGATACTAAAGATAGTCAAATGCTTACCTCAATGCTGGATCAGACCAAAGTTAAGCAATCTATTTGGGATCTGAGTGATCAATGTGATCCAGTTATGGATGGTTTTAATGGTTATTTTTTCACCCATAATTGGGAATTAGTAAGGGATGATGTTCAGAAGGCCATGTAGGGTTTTTTAGGTATGAAAATTCCTAAAAGTGTTTCTAGCACTATCATTGTTCTAATTCCTAAAAAATAATTCTCAAGCTTTTGATGAGTTTAGATCTATAAGCCTTTGTAGCTTCATAAACAAAGTTATCTCCAAAATCCTTTCTACTTGGCTTTCAAAAATCCTTTGTAGTATTATTTCTCCCAATTAAAGTGTCTTTGTGTAAGGAAAAGGAATTGTGGATAATGTTTTGTTATGTTTACTACGCTCAATTATAAAAATAAAGGTGTAAATGTGGCCTTAAATCTAGATATGCGTAAAGCTTATGATAGAATCTCTCGGATGTTTTTCATAAAAGTGCTAAGGAAATTTGGTTTCAATAAACTATGGATAGATTTTGTTTGGAGAATAATTTCTAACAACTTCTTCTCTATTATGGTAAATGGTGAGACTTTTGGATTCTTTAAATCGGCTAGAGGTTTTAGACAAGGGGACAAAAATTTTCCAAGTCTTTTCATCATATGGGCAGAAGACTTGAGTAGAAATCTAAAGAAGATGAATACAGATCCTTCTTTCAAAAATTTCAAAACTCCTATAAGGTGTCCATTAGTTTTTCATTTAGAATTTGCAAATGACTTGAAAATATTCTCTTCAGGTGTCATTAGGTCTATTAAACAAGTTAAAGCAGTAGTGGATAACTATGAATTTATGTATGTTCAAGAGGTGAACAAATCTAAAAGTTGTATGTACGCTCTAAATATCTTCAAGCTGCCAAATTAGGAAGTTATCTAACATTCCTCACATTCAAGATAAAAAAAAAACTTTAATTTACTTGGAATGCCCAATCTTCACTAGTTGGAAAGGCATTATTTGTTCGAGGAGCTCATTTTAAAGATTAAAAGTAAGCTTGCAGGGTGGAAATCTAAAATTCTTTCTATAGGAGCAAAAATTATCCTTATTAGAAATGTTCTTAAGTCAATGTCTATCTTCACTTTATCATCCATCCAAGCTCCTAAAAAAGTCCTTGAACTGATACAAATTGAACTGATAAACATTGAACTAAAAAAGCCCTTGAACTGATAAAAATTGAACATCTATTTGCACTTTAGCATCCATTCATCCAAGATCATGGTAGAATTTTTATTCGGGTCAAATGAGAATACTCATAGGTATTAGTGGATTGCTTGGAAGGAGCTTTGAAAACCTTTGAATGGGGATGGATTAAACCTCAGAACCTTACAATACATCTGTGATGCCTTCAGTATCAAGCTTTGGTGGAATTTTAGAAACCAAGAGTCCTTTTGGGCTCATTTCTTAAAGTCAAAGTATTGAAGACTAAGGCATCCAGTAAAGGTGGAAGGTAATAGAGACTTTACTGCGTGGAAGAGGATGATAAAGTATAAATGTGACACCCCGCCTAATTAAATACCGAGCGATCACTCCTTTATTAAATTAAAATCAAGGTGAACAGTTGGTTCATTCTTAGCATCACTGTCGTAAAAATAACTTTTCCAAATTTAACACCCTATTTAATTAAGCTAAGTGTCAAAACCATTTTTTTAACATTACTTTCCAAATTTTATTTGAAAATAAAGATTTAATTATCTACAACAATTCAATATTTAAAGAATCACACCACAATAATCCTGGAACATATAATCCAATTAATTTAAACATTCAACAACTAAACCCCAGCATTTAAAACTTAAAGTAAAACATACATGATGAATAAATCCCAAAGTTTCAGTACTAGAAATAACTGAAATACAAATGTCCCAAAAAAACAGATAAATAGTGGAAAGGGCGACACATGCCCAATAAGGAGAATGATAAAAGTGGAATCAAGTAAATTAAATCGTCTAAGCAAGTGGCCTGTAACTCCCACCTAAGCTGCAGCACGTTCCTTCCATGGGATCCTAAACAAGACGCCCCTGTGGCTGGGCACCTGTAATATATACATATATATACAAAAGAGAAAGAGGAATAGAAACGGGTCAGAGCCCGATAGTGTATATGATTTAAAAATTCGTTTAGCAAGTATTTAAATTGATACAGGCCAATGCAACAACATATTAGTGCGACACTCTCTTGGGAAATTCTCGCCTCTCTTCTAATGTGCACTCATATCGCACTAACCTTCCCAATGGTTTATCTCATCATATATCACACTATCCTTCCCCAAGGATTTAACTTATCTTAGGTGACTCTCAAAATTTAAGATTTAACAACATCATGGTTTAAAAAGGATAATTTCATTTAGTACAAAACACTCATTTTAACTTTATTGATTCATAAAGTTTTTCAATATCATATTATACTTTTCAAAACAAGTATTTCCAATTTGAGTCATTATACATGTCTTACTTACCATAACACAGTAGGCCGTTTCCCATATTTCAGAAGTTCATATATATGTTAAATACTCGTATAATATATATATTCTAACGGCACCCCACATAAAATTTTATGGTGCGGGCATACTCTGCTATCCAATCCCCGTATCAATCGTACTAAAGGGAATACAAGTTCGGAATCACTCTCGAACTGTATAAATACATACACAAACAATATTGAGGCGGAGCATAGTTTCCAAGTCCAAGAGGTCAGAACATACCCTCACGTCTCTTAGGACCGTGACTACCGATTCGATAACCTGTACCTAGGATTTCTATCTTCTAGGGTACGAGTCAATAGCCCCCATAAGGCACACGAGATAAGATCGTCCCAGCGCGGAAACCTCGGGGATAGCAAGTAGCGCGGGCATGATTTTCACAAGTATATAATATATGGATACACAATCATATAAATATACCACTTTTATTATATCAATTTAGGTTTATCCAATAACCCACATTCACAACATTTATCCTTATTTTCCCATTATTATTTATCAAGTATAATGGTTCGTTTCTAACTTTAATTCGAAGGTTTTTTTTTTCCAACTTACTACGTAACCCTCATGGACTCTATTCTTCCAAATGTACAATTCAGTAGATATCCATTTATGTTCCAACGTAACTCTCTCTTACGTGTCTCTTCCCTTTAATATATACTTACATTATCCCTTATGCAAAATATCCCAAAAATATAGATTTCGCCTTACATTAAAGGATTTTGAATTTTATTTTCAAAGATGAGAATTTCAAACGGTTTCGAAATCGGAATTAAAATGGAGTTTTAATTCATTTTTTTTATTATCTCTAAGAGTCCTCAAAACATAAAACTGTCTAGCAAAAAAAATATTAAAAAATATTAAAAAATATTGAACAGTCCGATCGAGCTGAATTTTTTTTCTGTAGCTTCCTCTCGTCTTTAGCTAAATCTCTGTAAAATTTCATCCAATTCCAACGGTCCGATCGTCCAGAATAATTTTTTTTAGTGTTTGTATCTGATTAGAAGTCTTTTCTTAATCAAACTCTTAATCCTTTACATGACAAAGGGTTTCCAGAATATCATATAAATCATCACTACATGAAAATTTCCCATCTCAAATTGGGTTTTTCTTCCATAAATCTCATCCTAATAACTCCTAAACTAATATGGATGATGCATCAACGAAATAAGCAAGATAAACACTTGCCTAGGATTTTTCAGAAATCTGGTTTGGTGTTGAATTTGGTGTGGTTGCGTTCCCCGTCTCGCGATCTACGCGTTGGCGGTGGCGGCGGTGCAAACGGGTGAGTTTTGAGCCTTGGAATGCCTTGAGAGCTCTCTCCTCTCCTCTCCAATGGACGTTCTAGTATTTTGAGTTATCTAACCCTAGGAAATAACCTAAACATCTGATATAACCCCTTTAATTTTCGTGGGTTTAATTACCCAAAAATACAAAATGACTAAAATGCCCTCCCGGGGTACTAATTAGGCCTAAAAACGCCCCGAGACCCAAATCAAACTCCCGGGTATACTTTTCTGACTATCTCGACCCTTCCAGACGCGTTGGCGCACTCAAAATGACCATACGAACAACTTATAAAATATTTACTTTTATTTATCAATATTTAGTCCCGACGCGACACGGGCGCGTCCCGACTCAAATTTCTAAAACTGTCATTTTATTCACTCTCTTATATCACTTCATATAAGAAGTGATTTTATACATGTTGCTATGGTATGAAAACTGAGCAGAAAACTAGGAAGGTTAAATTTGTTAAATGGTTTCTTCTTAAAGGTCTGAACTTAAAGATCAATGTTAATGGTTGTTGCAAAGGTTATCCAAGGCTTATGGGGGGAGGGGGTGTTCTTCAAAATTCATTTGGTTTATTTATTAGAGGCTTTGCTTCCTATTTTATTTAGGGGATAAACATTCAAGCAGAAGCCTAAACTATTCTTCTAGGCAGTGATATTTATGAGGAGCTTCTTCTTTATCGTTTGGAGGTAGAATCAAACTCCATTATTGTCATCCAAATTCTAAATGGAAGAACAAAGAGTTCATGGGGTATTATGAATATCATATCTAGGATTCATATTAAGACTAAAGGATTTAAGCTTAAATTCATTTACACTCTTCGTGAAGGAAGCAAAGGTGCTGATTTTCTGGCCAACTATGGGTTCTCTACAATAATCATGTGGTTTTGAATTCTATTAATTCATTCCCAAAAATGTTCAAAGACTTTCTAAAAATTTATTCTTTGGGCATTCCTTGTCTTAGATTTAAGTAGCCTTTTAGTTTTCATATGTTTAGAGGGCTAGTTTATAAAGCCTTGCCTTTATGTTTTTAAGACACTAGGTTGGGGATATTCCATCCTAGTTATTTTAATAAATCCAGGGGTCTAAGTCCCTCTTAAATTTAAAAAAAATATATTTTATTTAAACCAAGCCTGGTTAAGTGGAAATGCAATAAAAAAGACTTGAATATTTGGGGCAAATGTCATGAATAAGACATTTGCAAAAAATCTGACTTGGTTTGGTGGAAATATAACGAATAAAAACAATAAACTCGTGGGGTATAACCCTGAATGAAACCATAAATAATTTATCACCACAACTTGGTTTATGGCATCATTGGCCAAATTATGTCTTCATTCATGTTCAGTATACTGACTCACTGTGTATCTAGCTAGGGTTCCTTATACGCAACTCTGTATTGATCGGGGGCTGCTTTGAAGTTTATATACATTTTCAAAATGTCTATATACGTTCGAAAATGTTCCATATACTTTTTAAATATGTTTCACAATCCAAGAACCATGTATTTGTGACACCCCGCCTATTCTAATCCTGGATGATTAATCCATTATTAAATTAAATGGGAATATTGTTTCAATCTTAGCATCACTTTCGAAACATAATTATACTAATAATACGCTAATGGCCCGGTGTCAAAATTTCAATCTTTTTATTGACAAGCATTAATATAAATTACTAAACAACATTCACCATTCCAGTAAGCAATGAAATAAATAATAAAACAATTGACTCAATAAACATGCTGGGAATAAACACTCTAGTCCGAAGTCCACATACAATAGTCCATAAATAGAACCAAATCCAATCACTAGAAATAAAATAGAAGTACAGTAGATCCGAAATTACCACTAGCTAAAGATGGCCGACAAGCCTGACTGAGATAACTGAATGATAAAGAGGAACTGATAAAAGTGGAAGCGTCTACTACCGAGGTCCTGCAACGTCCACAGTAGCTGCAGCACGTCAAATAAGAATGGACTCCTGAGCTTGGCATCCCTGTGGCTGGGCACTTAAAAGGTTACAAAAATGGATTTGAAACGGGTTAGAGCCCAAAAAAATGGTTTAAAAACATTTTGCAAGTATTTAAAATGTAGCAAGAGGAGATATTGTATACATGTTAACTTCACGTACCCTCACTTGAGATCCTCACCTCTCAACGATTGTGCATGCTTAATGTATTCTTCTAACCAACCTACTTACGCTACCCCACCTAACTAGTTTTAACTAATTCTCTCATTGCATACTAACTCGTAGTGACCACCCGTATCACCTATACAATACGTTACCAAATTTCCATACCCCTTTAGCCATTAAAAACCACCAATTAAGTATTCATTTTCCACATACTTAGATTACTTTAGATATCACTATTTATCTTATCTACTAATGCACACACGGTAGAATTAATCACTCGTATATACACATACACCATACATGTAATACATACGTATACAGAATCCCTGGGTGGAGACCCACGATGCGTGCATACGCTGATATCGAGTCCTGGTACATCACGTACTAAGTAAAGGACTTTCGATTCGGAATCACTCTTGAACCATAATTTCACAATTCACACAATTTGGAGGCGAACATAGTTCTAAGCCTTTGGTCTACGCACACTCCTAACGCACCCAAATGATTGGTCACACTATTATACACATGAGTAGGGCTCAACCTTAAGTTCTATATTATGAGGCACAAGTCTAAAATCCCCCCAGTGGACTCATCAAGATAAGACTGTCCACAATGCGGAACCTCTTGTGATAGTAGGTAGCATAGGTATATATATATATATATATATATATATATATATCATCAGTATAGGTATACACTCAACCTATAATATATACCGTACGTAGTATATACTCTGGTAATTTCCTACATATTATCAATTTACCATTATGCTTCTCATCGTATATTCTGAGTGTTTCCAACTACTTGAAAGGTCCTAATTATCCTTTGAATGATTTCAACAGTCCTAGCATCTCTCTTCTACTGGTCTGCACCTAGGTTCACTCATGCTCCTCGTGACCTATGCTAATTCTTCTGAATTCATTAAATATTAAAATATATTCAATAATTCCTAACCTTAATTCTCCTCAATTGGGGAAACCTCAACCCTACCGTATGCTAATGAAATTACTAAATCCCTTATTAAAGTTTAATAAAGTCCCAAAAGTATCCCTGTAATTTATTCACAAGTTCAAGGATTAAATAGGAGAAAATTCCCAAATTTTGGCAAATCGAATCGATTCGCCCGCAGGCCGAATCGATTCGAAACTGTACAAGTCTCTACTTATGCACTTACGATTTTTCACCATGAAAACTTCTTCAAAACTCCATTAAAATTCTTTAAACTCACAACCAACTTGACCAATCATTTATTATAGGTGTATGGACAACTTTGAACGTAAATAACACATTTAATTTTCTAGAATTCAATTCAATAATAGATCAAAACTTAATACGCACACAAAACCCTAGTTTCCCACGTTCTTCATCTCTTTCAATCAAAAACCCAGATTTCTTATATTATTATCATCTCATATGTTCTAGTTTCATTTTATATTCGCATAAGAATTCAATCGAAATGTAAATCCTCCCCCAAGATCATGAATTTAATTTCCAATTTAAAGCCAATAACTATTTATTTATGAAATAATCAATTCTACACTAACATGGATAATATATGCTTTCAAAGTTTTAGAATATAAACACTTGGCTGAAGTTTGTAGATCTGATTTATGCAGAAAAGTGGTGGATTTATCTTCCACTCCTTCCGATCTAAACTTCGGTGGTGGTGGTGGTGGTGCAAAAATGGTGTGGGGAGCATGGAAATCCTTCACCTTCCTCGTCTAATGACCTCTCTCTGTTTTTATAACTGCTAACCCTAGCACCCTCAACACACATGATGATACAACCTTAGAAATTTCGTTGGTCCCTCAACTCTAAAAGTCAAAAGAACAAAATACCCTTCCGGGGTGCCGGTTTGGCCTGAAAATGCCCTGGGACCCAATCCAAACCTCCGAGTACACTTTTCTAACTATCTCGACCCTTCCAAACACATTGGCACATTCGAAATGACCATATAGATGACCCATATTTAAATCACAATTTATTCCATAAATTTAAATTCCGACACGACTAACACGCGCGTCCCGACTAAATTACCGTAACTGTCGTATTTCTCACTCACGACAATCATAATGCATTCTTACTAATTTATTACTCATTTAATAAGTAATACTTAATATAATTCATACAAAAAAATATTAACCCTTTTCTAGCTAATTAATATTTATTTTAATCTGTATCAATTTCCTATTAATTTCCCATTTTAATTTAATTAATCCCAATATAAAAATCATTAAAAATACGGGGTGTTACATATTTCCCCCTAATAATGAAATTTCAACCCGAAATTTGAAAAAATACCTGGTATAAATAACTCTGGATATCTGTTGCGCATCTCATCCTCACGCTTTCAAGTAGACTCATCGACATTATGGTGCCCGCACTGAACACGTACAAGTGGAACAACCTTCGACCTTAGCCTCCTCTCACTATGGTCTAGAATTGCAATTGGCCTTTCCTCGTATGAAATATCAGGCTATAAATCAATCTCCTTTAATTCAATGTGAGTGTGGGCTAACTCGTCCCGGAGATATTGCCTCAGCTAAGAAATGTGGAATACATCGTGAATCCAATGCAAGTGCTCCGACTCTCCGAGTCTATATGCAACTGGCCCAATACACTCGATGATAGGGAATGGCCCCACATACCTTGGTGCCAACTTCCATTTCTTCCCGAACCTCATTATCCCCTTCATAGGAGATACATGTAGTAATACCTGATCCCCCACATTAAACTCTAGGAAGAACCGCTTGGCATTGACGGTAACTGTTTTGTCTATCCAGAGCTATTCGTATAAGACTCCGAATCAGCTCAATCTTAGTCGAAGTATCCTGAATCAACTATGGTCCAAGAAGTTTGTTGTGCCCCACTCTAACCAACAAGCGGCCGAACAATAAGATTTATCCTACAATCACTACACTAAAAAGGCTAAAATGCCACCCTTCAACCGACTACCCTTGTCATGGTCTTTGATCGTGACAAAAAAACACGCATTTTTTGTCTCGGTCATTGACCGTAACAAGTTCATGACAAGGGTTTGTCAGGGACTTATTGCAGTCAATGACCGTAACAAGTACAATTATCACAAACTTATCACAGTCAAAGACCATGACACGATCGTGACAAGTCTTTTAAATAAAAACCCTAGGTGCACTTTTTTCCCCACCAATTCATTTCCCTCTTTTTTCTCCCTCTCTTAGCATATGCTATCTCTCTGAGCGTCTGCTCTCTCTCCCTCTCAAGTTCATTTCTCTCTCTCTGTGTGTGTGTTTCCTTTGTGTTTGTGTGTTTGCGTGTGTACATATATGTGCGTATGTGTGTGTGTGTGTGTGTGTGTGTGTGTGTCTATATATATATATGCATGTGTGTATGATTTTCTCTATGTGTGTCAGGATCACCAAGAGAGTCAGATACCTAATTACCTGAGTTATAAAATACTAATTTGACTTGTTAGTTAGTTAGTTACATGTAGTTAGTTAAAAGTTGTTGAAGTGTAGTCTATAAATAGTTGATATGTTGTAACAGATGGGGGATCAAAATTTGGAATGCAATTTACATCATTCTTCTCTATTCTATTCTCTTCTCATCTCATTCTATTATGCTTTCCCTCTTCTCTCTTTCTTTCCTCCTTATCTCTTTTGTTAGTTTCTTTAATTTACTTGTAATTTACATGTTTGATGAAATGCTAAGTCAGCCATAGAAGCCATAACCACGACAGTGTGTGTGTGTGTGTGTGTGTGTGTATAATTGTGTGTGTGTGTGTGTTTGTGTGTGTGTGTGTGTGTGTGTGTGTGTATGATTTTGTGCGTGTGTGTTAGATTAATTGTGTATGTGTGTGTGTGTGTGATTAATTTGGTGTTTATAAAAATTAGGCATAAATCTAAAATTTGACCCCCTTTGTTATGTAAATATGAAATTAAAATTAGGTATAAATCTGAAATTGGGCATATTATTGTGTAAATGTGAAATTAAAATTGAAATTGGGTATAAAATGGAAATTGGGTATAGTGTTGTGTAAAACTGAAAATGGATATAATGTTGTGTAATTAGGTATAATGCTCTACATACATACATATATATATATATATATATATATATATATATATATATATATATATATACATACACACACACACATAGATATTGTTGAATTTTTTGGGATTCTTGAATTGTTGTTAACTGGTGGATTTGAACATTTAGATGACCATTGAGTTGATTGGACCTAAGAATTTCTAATAAAAGACATTATTATTTGCATTGTTGTTTTGAATAATTAAATTATTGATGAATGTTGAAATTGAACACCTAGATGGACATTGAGTTGGTTGGCCCTAGGCATTCTCTAACATTTAGGGTTATGTTGCGAAATCGAACATAACTATGTAAAAATCGAATATAACTAAGGCATAGTTAAATGAAACATACTATAAATTTCATACAACCAGTAATAAGTAATCATGCATTCACATGAGAATATATGCATGCATGTAGCCTGCAAAGTAAGTGTTATATAACAAATAACGACGGCAAGAGGTAATAACGGGAACCGCAATAGATATCCCATGTGTAAATTTACATTAACTTCTTATATAGCCCTTGCTTCGGGGGGTGCATGCTTGCATGTATTCGCATTTAAATGCATGACATAACGGTTTTGTAACATTTATAACTAATTTAAATTACATATAGTGCGCATAGATACTAGCCTCATAGTTCTTATGCGTATGTATTCAATAGCCCTTAGACTCGTTCGAGAGTCATTACCCTTGTAATGAGATCTCTCGAATTGTCCCTTTTGGACACTTTGGGACTGCATAGTTTCTGTATAATAATATTCTTAGTGGCTTAAACTTATTACCTTTGGTGGAAGTTTTGTTGTCGTATCTTAATGTTCTCTGGGTACATACTAGATGATGCGATTTTAAGTGTTATTTCAAATGATAAATTGAAATAACACTTACACTTGCGAATCTATGTCGTGCACTTGGAGAACTATAGGGATATACTGCCGAATTTTCCTCAAATTTGAACAATGTGCATGAACTATTGAGTATATTATAGAAATATGCAGTTTTGAATGGGATAAGACCACTCACCTTTTAGAGGAGATGGAGTAAATAGGATTATATTATTTATATAATATAACACCGAAAGATGAAATGTCAATCTTGTAGTCAATTATTTAATAGGAACTAAAAGTTCATACTTTTGTTTATACTAATCCATGATTACACTCTTCTTACCCATAATAGGTGATTGTTTGTAGTAGCTGTGATGGGATATTCAAAATACAAAGAGTGGATGGGTGAGATAAATAGATTAGGGGATGTGTTTCATAGAGTTGTTAATGAATTTGTAAAATACGCAAAGAGATGTCATAAAGATGAAGAGTTCCCGTGTCCATGTGCTAAGTGTAAGAATGGTAAGGTGTTTGAGTATAAAACGGTTGCACTACATTTGTTAGGATGGGGTATGCAAGATAGTTATAGATTTTAGAATTTTCACAGGAATTTAAAGTTCCTTTTGTCCCCGAGAAACCATCACAACAACCTTCAACAAGTAGGATAGATGTATAAGGGGAGGACAATGTAGATAATAATATGCTAGAGGATTTAGTTGATGATGCCTATGGAGTTCATGAAGTGGAAGAAAATGAGGCCACGGACGATATACAAGGTTGAGGTGCTCATGAAAATATCGAGATAAACCTTGATGATGACTAACAAAGTTGAAAATTTAAAGCGACCCAGCCTTTGTACACTGGCTGTGAGAAAGATCAAACAACTTTACATGCCATGGTTGGTTTATAGTTTGAAGACACAATATGGTTTGTCTGGCAATAGCATGACAAGAATTTTGAAATGGGTGAAAGGATTCTTACCTAAGCAAAATATGCTTTCAAATAGCTATAAACGGTTTAAAAGGTTTGGGAATGAAGTATAAATCAATTCATGCCTTTGTGTATGACTTCGTATTATACTGAAAGGAGTATGAAAATATAGATCTATATTCGGTATGAGATGAACCTAGATATGTACAATCTACTGGCAAGGAAGGCACAAGATCAAAAGTGCATCAAAAAGTGTTGATATATTTTCCCATTGGGCCTTTATTAAAGCGATTTTTCAAAGTTCCATGGATAGCGGAGGCAATAACTTGGCCTACTAGGGCAGAAGTAGGGGATAATCTCATGCGTCATCCTATTGATTCTATAACTTGGAGGAGGATGAGTTATGAGTATCCCAATTTTGCTCAAAAAAGCGTAACATTCGTTCGGCGATATCAACGGATGGTTTCAATCCATTTGGAATCTAAGCGCCAATCAGAGTGTATGGCCAGTGATCATAGCCCCACTCAACCTCCCTCCTTTATAGTATATGATACCTGAATTTTCGATGTTGTACTTATCGATACCTAGGCCAAAGGCACCAAGTGAGGACATCGATGTCTACCTGGCACCTTTAGTAGAAGAATTAAATGAGTTGTGGAAACATGGTGTGCAAGCATTTGACTCTTTTAGAAAATAAGAGTTTACGCTAAAAGCTGTGTTGATGTCGGTAATTCATGATTTCCCAGTGTAAGATGTGGGTTCTTGGAATACAGTTATTATCAAGCGAGTCGTAACCCCTTATTAAGATCGGAACTAATGCACATGATAGTATGTAATAATGACAGTAAATTAGGGAAAGAAAGATAGTAACATTCAACACTCAAGCTAGTATTAAATTAGATATTTTCACTATAAATACATTAAATAGATTGGACCAGCAAGTAACTTGGTCGGAAGGAGAAAGAGAAAGCATTCTCGGCATAATAAAGGCAAGGCGGGAAGTCTAAGATTAGTTAATGCTCAATGATATGGGTATTAATGGGTGTAGGGAGAATGTTTTGTCAATAAATGTTCTCATAGAAGCTCTCGTGTATGAGGAAAATCCAACAACAATTCAGGATCAAGATTGTCATCCTTGTAAACTATTTGGTTAGTCTATTTATATGTAGGAAAGGTTACTCGAGTAACCTTGCTGGCATTAAATATGATTGACTGGCATTAAATGTTAAAGTACCGTAGCATTAATATCAAAGCGACTGCATTAAATGCATGGCATATTATATTTTGGAGAGAAATTTCCTAATAGGTTAGAAGCATGGTGGCATTAATGAGGGACGTGTCGTGGCAGCTCAAAGCGTTACCCTAGAATGACTATGAAATCATATTTGGTGGACTAAGCATTTCGTCCTAAGGATGAACTCACTTGAGTGAGGTAACTTCGAGTTCCTCAATGCCATACGTCATGACATCATAAAGTAAGCGAACAGTGACCCTACTAGACGTGTGGTCACATCAATCCCAATGGATAGTGTATGGCTTGAGATTACTCGATTGGAGGGTGGATCGAGTATTTAATATGCCATTTGTTATCTAAGAACTATCTCTAGGCCAAAGATATAAGATTGGAGTACCACGAGGAGGTTCCCCCGAATAGGTTGAATTCATGGTAGCTCATCTGGAAGTGACTCGATCAACCATTTTCACTGAATGAAGTTTTGCTTAAGTGTGCCAATAGGGTTGGTTATTGTATTCCCAATGTTACATTGCTCCCAATCCTCCAAACCATGTCCCTATAAGGCTCCTAAGAGGAGGTCGTTAGATAGAGCATGTGAGATCTCCCATTCCCTACCAGGCATGGTCCCTCGAGGGTGCCGAATAACCTCGCCCATATTACAAGGTCTTATTCAACAAATAAAGTACATGATCAAATACATACTGCTTCATATTATAAAATATCATTATTCGAATAACTTCAATCTTCAAAAAGAGTCCTTCGAGGAGTGTCTGTGGAGGGTCTTCGTGGGAAGTCCCTCGATCAATCTTTGTCTTCCTTCTTTATTTTCTAAGTATAGGATTAACTTAGATAATTAATCTTTGGTGGGGACTCCCCCTACATCCAGCTTATGGGACATTATCCGGTTGTTTAGTACTTAGTTATTTGGGGTGTCCTATTTGTGGAGAGGAGACTGAATCTCTTAGTCTCCCCACTAACTCAAAAAATGTATACCTTTTGCCATAGGAGGTTTTTGCACCCCGCTCATAGTTTTAGATTTCAGAAAGGTTTTAATTTTTTATCGGGCGGGGTTGAACATAGGCTACCGCCAAGAAAATTTTCAGGTTCAGAAATTGAAAGTAAATCTTATGATTTTGGCCCTAATATGCCAAGTAAGAATCCTAAATTTTAGAATGTTAAGCATCAGAAGACCCCAACTAGGCATAAAACTGAGACAAGAAGGCATGGTCTAGGAGGTTAATTTTATTTGACTTGACTTATTAGAATAATAACTCGGTGAGTCATGTATTGGATGTGATTCACACAGAGAAAAACATCGTTGAACATATTGTGGGAACATGCCTTAGGGGGAGTCATTCGAAGGATGGAGAAAATGCACAAAAAGACCTTAAATCGTGAAACTTAAGCCACAACTATGGTTGAAAGAAAATAATAGGGGAAGGACAATAATTCCCACTAGTGCGTTTACTTTGACGAGTGAGGAAAGGAAGGTGCTTTTGGACACAAACGATAATTTGAAGGTTCCATTAAATTTTTGTACAACATGCAAAGGATTTTGAATTATGCTACCAATGATTTACATAAGTGTAAGTCCCACAATTGGCATGTGATCTTACAATTGGTTCCTCTATTGTTTAAGCACTGTTTCTCTAAGAACAAGGATTTTCAGAGGGTTATTATGTAAATTAGAATCTACTTCTCACTTTTATGTGAGAAGGTAGTAAATCTAGATCACATAGTGGCCGTAAACTTGGCGGTGATCGAAGAAATTTGAGTGTTGGAGAAGTACTTTCCCCCATCGTACTTTAACATAAGTGTTCACTTGTTGGTACACCTAAGCGACGAGGAACTTCTTTCAGACCCAGTTAGATATCAGTGGATGTATCCGTTTAAAAGATTGATGAAATTTTTTAAAGATTACGTCAAGAATACACGTTACATTGAAGGATCAATTATAGAGGAATTCATCACCGTGGAGTCATCAATCTACACTCAGGAATAAAATAGAAGTACAGTAGCTCTGAAATAACCACTAGCTAAAGATGAGCAATCTGTCCGACTTAGATAATTGAATGATAAAGAGGAACTGATAAAAGTGGAAGGGTATACTCAAAAGGTCCTGTAACGTCCACAGTAGCTGCAACATGTAAAATAATAATGGACTCCTGAGCTTGGCGTTCCTGTGGCTGGGAACCTAAAAGGTTTTTACAAAAAATGGATTTGAAATAGATTGGAGTCCAAGAAAACGGTTTAAAAACATTTTTGCAAGTATTTAAAATGCAGTAAGAGAAGATATTGTAGACATGTTAATTTCATGTGCCCTCACTTGAGATCATCACCTCTTAATTATTGTACACGCCTAACCCATTCTTCTAACCAACCTAGTTACGCTACCCCACTTAATTAGTTTAAACTAATTCTCTCCATGGATGCTAACTCGTTGTGCCCACCCATTTCACCCATATAATACGTTACCGAATTTCGAAACCCCTTTAGCCAGTAAAAACCACCAATTAAGTATAAAGTTTTCACATACTTAGATTGCTTTAGATATCACTATCTATCTTATCTACTAATGCACACACACTAAAATGAATAACATGTATATACACATACACTATACATGTAATGCATATGTATATGGCATCCCTGGGTGGAGACCCGCGATGCATGAATATGCTACTATTGAGTCATGGTACATCACGTACTAAGTAAAGGACATTCGGTTCAGAATCACTGTCTTACCACACATTCACAATTCACATAATTTGGAGGCGAACATAGTTCTAAGCCTTTGGGCTATGCACACACCTAACGCAACCAAATGACCGGTCACACTATCATATACACAAGTAGTGCTTAACCCTAAGTTCTATGTTCTGAGGCACAAGTCTAAAATCCCCCAGTGGGCCCATCAGGACAAGACTGTCCACGACGCAGAACCTCCCCTGATAGCAGGTAATGTAGGTATGTTCACACACATAAGAAATTACACAATAGGTATTCACACAGCCTATATATGTATCTCATCAGTATAGGTATACAGGCAACCTATAATATATCTCGTACGCTGCATATACTCATGAATATCCTACGTATTATCAATTTACCATTATGCTTCTCATCGTATATTCCCTAGTGTTTCCCACAACTCGAATGGTCCCAATTATCCTTTAAATCATTTCAGTAGTCCTCACATCTCTCTACTACTGGTCTAAACCTAGGTTCACTCATGCTCTTCGTGACCCCTGCTAATTCTTGTGAATTCATTTAATAGTAAAATATACTCAATAATTCCTAGCCTTAATTCTCCTCAATATGCTATTGAAATTACTAAATCCCTCATTAAAGTTTAATAAAGTACCAAAAGTCTCCCCGTAACTTATTCACAAGTAGTAGGCTTAAATAAGAGAAATTTCTCAACTTCTGGCAATCCGAATCGATTCGCCCGCAGGCCAAATCGATTCGAAACTATACAGGTCTCTACTTCCTTACACATTTAGGATTTTTCACCATGAAAACTTCTTCAAAACTCCATTAAACTTCTTCAAACTCCCAAACAACTTGACCAATCATTTATCATAGGTGTCGGGATAACTTTGAATGTAAATAACACAATTAATCTTTAGAATTCAATTCAAGAACATATTAAAATAATATGCACACAAAACCCTAATTTCGCATGTTCTTCATATCTTTTAATCAAAAATTCATATTTATTTTGTTATTATCATCTCAAATGTTCTAATTTCGTTTTATATTCACATAATAATTCAATCTACATGAAAATCCTCCCCAAGATCATGAATTCAATTTCCAATTTAAAGCCAATAACGATTTATTCATGAAATATTCAATCCTACACTACCATGGATAGTATTTACACTCAACATTTTGCAAGACAAACAATTACCTGAAGTTTGTAGGTCTGATTTGTGCAAAAAAGTGATGGAGTTGTCTTCCCCTCGTTTCGATCTAAACTCCGGTGGTGGTGTTGGTGGTGGTGCAAAAATGGTGTGGGGGGCCTTGGAATCCTTCACCTTCCTCCTCTAATGGCCTCTCTCTATTTTTGTAACTGCTAACCCTAACACCCTCAGCACACATGTTCATATAACCTTAGGAATTTCGTTGGCCCCTTACATCTAAAAAGTCAAAAGACCAAAGTACCCTTTCGGGGTACCGGTTTAGCTTAAAAATGCCCTGGGACCCAATCCAAGCCCCTGAGTACACTTTTCTGACTATCTCAATCCTTTCACACACACTAGCACATTCAGAATGACCATTTGAATGACCCATAAATAAATCACATTTTATTTCATAAATATAAGTCCCAACACGACTGACACGCGTGTCCTGACTAAATTACTATGACCGCCATATTTCTCACTCACGACAATCAGAATGCATTCTTACTAATTTATTCTCGTTCACTAAGTGATACTCAATATAATTCATACAAATAAATATTAACCCTTGTCTCGCTAATTAATATTTATGTTATTAATTAATCCCAATATAAAAATCATAAAAAATACGGGATGTTACAGTATTTCACAGTGATAATATGTCTATTATATAGGTTTTCATCTAATTAACAAAAAACCCTAGCAATGAATATTATATTCATTTTGGTGTTGACGGTGCTCATGATGTTGAGTACCAACCTGATTGTATGATGTTGATGATGATTTGATGTTGATCTTTAAAGCTTTTAAGATTTGGATGTTTACAAGTGTAGAGGTTAAGAGGTTTAAAGAGAAGGAGGGAAAGTTAACAAATGGAAAATTTGAACTTTAAATGATTGGGAGGCCCTTAGTGGTATAATGAAGTGTGAAATGTGTTTTTATGGTACTATAGAGTTATTTTTATTTTATGTGGTATTATGGAATAAGCACCCACCTTAAATAAAACACAAAATACTAACCTAAACTCAATTATATTTAATGATTTCTATGAGGGGCCTAAGCCCTATTTATACTAATCTAGGAGTGATGTTTGTTAGGAAAGGATAAGGAATAAAAGGAATCGAGAAGATATATATATATATATATATATATATATATATATAATTAGGCGACAAATCGTTCATTAATAATAAATAAAAGATCTTTCTAGTTGGTTGGCACAAGGGGAACTCTCATGTGCACATCAGATTGGTTATTGCTCCAAATCCTAAACATATAATCAATAATATGTTAAAAGGATTTTTGAAACTTTGATATTTGAGGGTGGGTAAGATGGTGGTGGGAAAAATCAACATTAGTTTAAATGGAAAAAAAATGTTTTCTCCAAGATAAAAGAGGGTGACGTTGGTGTGAGATACATGAAGTCCATTATCAATACCTTTACCTAAAAGTTATGGTGGAAATTTAGAGTAAGGAATATCTCCCTAGGATAAATTCATCACGAGAAAGTATTATAGGAAATACAACCGTCAATGATCTCAGATTTTGAAAATGATGATCCATGTTGAGGATGAAATGGAGGTCGCGCTCATTTGGTTGATTGACAAAGGTGAATGCAATGTCCAGTTTAATCCTTAACTATACAGAGGTTAGGTTCGAATATAAATAACTAGAGGAGAAATGCCAAACTTATATATTTCTGGATAGGAAATGCCTGGGATCATGACAAACTGACTTTCTGAATATATGAGCCTGATATTAGAGAATCAAACAACCAGTTTTCTATCGCATACGGTGAATGAATATGAATAAATTGGGACTTCTAGACTTATGATTCATCAAATGGTTATATGAATAGGTTATCAACATGCATTATACATATGGAATATCCTCCCTCCTCATCTCTAATAAAAAAGACAACTTATATATTTTCAAACGTACATAGGCAACGCCTTACGAAATTCACATGTCATGTTTAAAAACATAAAATTCATGTTATAGTAAAGAAATATCCAAAGTTTGTAAATAAATACTAAACCCAAATTCTTTATTTGTAAAGAAATTTATTTTGTATTTACATCCTAAGTATATAAAAAAATGCTAAATACAAAGGACAAAATTAATGATGCCTTTGGATCTTACAGTACAATTCTCCAACAAGTCTAAGGCATCCCTAGGATGACACAACCTACTAAGCTCCACCAACTCATTAAAATTTTCTTCACTTGTGATTTTCCAACCAAAATCTCTAATCTGAGAATGCATCCATATTTTTATCACCTCTAACTTTTATCAAAGACCTGAGAATCAGGAGACCAATTTCAATTATTGGAAGATGATCATAGTTATAACAAGGAACAAAATGTTCCTTGTTCTAACTATAATCCTACAACCTGAACAAAATGCATCCTATTTTCGTACAAGCTTATCAAATTGGGACTTTTCATTCACATAATCAAGGACCATGAAAAATTTCTTTCTACGAATTAAATCTTTAATGTCGGAGTTTTTCCCTTTTACAATCATAGAGATAAATTGATTTTTAAATTAAAAAGACCATTGAGTGGTTTTTATGTTTATCAAACATCTTTAAGGAAGCAATAGCATTCAAAGAGCTCATTGAGTTGGTCTTACATGACCTTACTAATAGTTGTCTTGCCAATACCACCCAAGACATGGATTCCAATAATCCATACATTATTGGAGTTGAGATCTACTAGTTACTTCATTATTTTTATATGATGATCCATTTCAACCGATTTTTTTGGTAAATCCATGTAATTCTTCTTTAATTATGCCAAGATATTTTAAACAACTGTTTTCACTATTTCTACTTCATTACTGAAAGATATATAATTAACATAAAGGGAAAAGATTTATTAAAGGGAAAAAGTAAACATTAAAGGGGAAATAGTAATAAAATTCACTTTCTTTCTATTTTCAATTTCATGAAGAATAAAGTTATAAAACAACAAAATAATAACTAAAGTGCCAAAGCAATAAGTTTAAACTTGTTAAGATGTTAGGTACTTTACATGCATTTGAATAATTTCTCTCCTCTGAGTACCGCTAGTGTGGTTTATATGTACTATATTTTAAATTAGTAACTTATTTTGGGATGGACCAATAAGGAGAACACGTTTCGTAACATGGGAATTTTTTTTTTATCAATTATGATTTATGTACCTTTGTTGATAAATTTATTGGACTACTTATACATTATGTTGAATTGTTAAGATAATTCTAGTAGATTTTTTCTAAATTTTTATTTAACGGGGAAATAAAACCACATAGGCATTAGGCGACCTCCAACTTTCCTCCTTATGGCTCCCGCTTTATAGTTTATTGTATAAATATCATATGTAATAACTTTCTAATAATTTATTTACTTGTTATTGCTATATCTCAACTTATAACAATAAAAACAAGTTATTGATAAATGGTAATAAACGAGCAAGTTAATAGGCAATTGAGTTAATTACCCTTCAGTTTTTTCTTCAATTCTAGACCCTTCAATTTTTCGACCTTTATGAGGGCCTCCTTCCATCCCTGGATAATACTTTCATCGAAACTCTTTTTATTTTAGAGAAAGGCCTCCTCGTAACTCCCTATTTGATGTCATACATCAAACCAATCTACATCATGGAAAATATGTAAAATATTTTGTCCGTTAATTTTTTGTTAATGGACCATGTGGGAGAGCTCATCTAGGAACCATTTACTGGAAGCATAGTTCTTTAAAAAGCTTGGGATGGATATTTTTGAATCGGTGATTATTTTTAGAAGCTCAAGGATGATATCTTCTCCCATACGAAGCTCATTATTGTCCCTGAAGGTGCAAACTTAGCTATAAAAAAATCATTTTAGACGTAATCA
This sequence comes from Sambucus nigra, assembly GCA_949130495.1. Lineage (NCBI taxonomy): Eukaryota > Viridiplantae > Streptophyta > Magnoliopsida > Dipsacales > Adoxaceae > Sambucus > Sambucus nigra. The sequence goes on from OX422216.1 coordinate 22,195,413, forward strand.
GTGAAGCGCTTACTAGTATATTTCCCTATGAAGCTCAAGAAGACTGTGTATTACCCTATTACAGAGCATGAGGAAGCCTAAGAAATGTTCCATGGAGTTAGTCCATGTATTTCTCTTTTATTGAGCATTGGATTTGGATCTTCAATCTCTATTTTGCATTATCCAAATTTATTTTAACACTTGGTTTCCATAATCCCTTATTCCAACCCAGATGAAGAAGGTCTATCTAAAAAATGAAACAAATTAAACTAGTATATCAATCAACGAAAGAACCCAACTGTAGATTATAAAACCTACAAGAATAGCTTTAAAAACAAATAATTCCAACATATAAAGAAATGTTGTAAGGACAATTTGTCCATCCTTATGTAGATGATATGTCATACGCCGTTACAAGAATGCTAGTTGAAAAGATCAAATCGTCATCAACAAAATCCGAAGATCAAAAGAAGAAGGAATCTGATTTCTGAGGACCGGACCGATCCAGATCAGATAAAAGAACCGATCTGGTTCACCGGACCGATCCGGCTAAAGGGACCGGACCGATCCGCCTGCTGAGCTGAGACCAGTACACCTGGATCCATAGCGAACCGATGAAGGCAAAATGACCGGACCGATCCGATGCCATCCAGACCGATCCGGTTTCAGAAAAAGAACCGATCCGACTTAACCGGACCGATCCGCCTAATCGACCGGACCGATCCGACGAGGATAATCACTGCCAGATCGTGCAGCAGGTTTTTTAGGGTTTTGATCCCTTATTTAAACCACGATCAGCAGTTGGTTTTATTAAGACTTATACATGATTTTCTGAGTTCCATAACTCTTAAGTCTTCATGGTATTTGAGTCCATTGATTCATACCCTTGATTCACACAAATTCCATACATTTGTGAGTCACTTTTGGTAGCCCAAGAACACCATTGATGTTCAACCCTTTGTGAAGTGGACCGCTTCTTCCTCTTCATTGTAGCCCTACTAGACAGGGATAGTTCCAGCCGCCACCCCTACTGGAAAGGGTTTCTTCTAGCCGCGACTACAGAATCCGATACCCGAGGGTAATTCTTAGTCAACCTGTATTTCATTGTAATCCGATTGTAAACCGTCTTTTACAAATTATAGTGATATACAAATGGTTTTGCCCTTGTGGGGGATTTTTCCTTAAACTTTGTGTGTTGAATTTTTATTGCATGATCTCATATTGTTTCAATCACACCTAGTTGCATGCTTAGGGTTAATTTGGGTTAAAAATGGTATTTATTATATTATTTCTTAATTGAACGCAAGCGCCAACTCTTTCAAATTGGTATCAGAGCAGGTTACGCCTTTCTATTGCGTATTCCTTACTTCCGCAAATTTTTTCTAAAGATATCAATTTTTGAAATAAATTGATTTTTGAAAAGAGCGTGTTCAAATGGAGAAGTCATATTATAAAATGCCTATTTTTGACGGGTCGAATTATGCCAATTGGAAAGCCCGTATGAGGTCGGCTTTAAAAGCCATTGACGAACGTGTCTGGATTTTGGTTGAACGAGGGTGGACTCCTCCAACCGTGACTGTTGATAATGTGACCAACTTGAAACCTGACATCACTTGGACTGATGATGAATTTAAATGGTCATCTTTTAACTCTAAAGGTCTAAGTGCTATTTCTGGGTCTGTCACACCTGATGAGTTCAAACGCATAATGACGTGTACCACGTCAAAAGAAGCATGGGATATTTTGCAACTTACCCATGAAGGAACAAATGCTGTTAAAGAGTCAAAATTGCAAAATTTAACAACTCAATTTGAAACCATAACCATGCATGAAAATGAATGTTTTGATGAATTCTATGCTAGGCTTTCTGACATTGTTAATACTAGCTATAATCTTGGTGAACATATTCCAAATGCTAGAGTTGTTAAAAAGATTATTCGTTCCCTTCCTAAGCGTTTTATACCTAAAGTCACTGTGCTAAATTCCTTGGGTAATTTAAATACTCTAAAATTGGAAGAACTGGTAGGAGATTTACAAACTTATGAAATAGACATGTTTCCTAAATCTGCCAAGCCAAAAGATAAGGGAATTGCCCTTAAAGCCCAAGAGAGAAAAAATGAGGGGTCGGCAAGAAAGAGAGTCGAGTCGTCTAGAAAGATAGAAACTTCTGATTCTGAATGTGAGTTTGACCTAGATGATTTGGCACTTTTTGCTAAAAACTTCAAGAAAATTCTGAAATTTAAGAAAAATGGGAATTTCAAAGATAAAAAGAATTTTCAGAAAAATAAGTTTGAAAAGAAAGATTTCAAAGAACCCCGTAAAGACAGTGAGAGGTGTTTTGAGTGCGACGGTAAGGGACACAGAGCCTTTGAGTGTGCCACTCGTCTGAATAGGGAAAAGGGTAAAGCTGTCCTAAATGCTACCCTTAGTGACGACGGTGAGGTCGAGTCGGTGGACTCGGGAGATGAGTCACCGCATGAGCGTAACTTCACCGCGTTCATGGCTAGTCATGTGAGTACTCCTAGTTCATCTCACGGCGATAAGGATGCTACTTCACAGGGACACCTCGACAGCGAGAGCGAAGAGAGTGAGCGAGAGGAGGAAGGTAGTGAGGACGAGAGTAGCCTTCAATGCGTCTACACCGAGTTATATGATGAGTCTTTCAAAACTAAAAAACGTAACAAGGCGTTAGTTCTTAGGATCACCGCGTTAGAAGAAGAGTTAGAAGAGACGAGAGAGAGAGAGTCCTCCACCTGCACCGCCATGAGAGAGAGAGAGTCTGCCTGGGTTAGTAAAGAGAATTTGCTTAAAGAGAGAGAGAGCAGTTTTGAGAAAGAGAAAGCGGACTTGACTAAACAAGTGGCTAGTCTTACGAGTGAGCTCCATTCCTACCTAGAGACTCGGAAGAAACTTGAAACCCTTGTTGCCCAGCTTAATCATGATCTTGAGAGAGCTAGGAAAGTCAAGGTACAAATCGAGGACAGATCTGGGAAGATGGGAAAGATGCTCCTCGATCCCGCTTTAGGTTTTGGTGACCGGCAAGGAATAGTTTTTGATGGTGCCTCCACGTCCCAAATTGCACCTGGACTAATTCCTGAGTTTACTACGACTCCTTATGGCCGTCATAAAAACCAAGAAGGAGAGTTCGACCAAGAAAAGCAATCCAAGGTCCTCCTAATACTGTGCCCTTTTGCTCCCATTGCAAAAGAAATGGACACCTTAGGGATGTTTGCTATAAGTTGGGTCGGACACGATGTACGTTTTCTCCACCACTTCAGACTGATGAGTTTGCCAGTCTAAGAGAGCGTGTTGAGTTTCTAGCCGCCACATCACAGAGTTTGGTGGAGGAATTCTGACGGATGACCTTACCATCAATGAATGCGCTCCGCATTCCGGCTAAAACTAACAACAACAAGGGAATACAAAAAGGTACCCACTCTTGGGTTCCTAAGAAAGAGAAAAAGGCCCTTGTTGTCCATGTCGCTCTCAAAGCCCATAATACCTCATAGTGGTATTTTGACAGTGGTTGCTCCAGACACATGACAGGTGATGCCTCATATTTTACCCATCTTGAGGATTATAATGATGGGAGAGTCACCTTTGGAGATGGTAGCAAATCTAGCATAGTAGGATGAGGTACAGTAGAGTTACCAGGATTTCCTAAGCTAAAGAATGTGCTGTACATCAAAGGTTTGAAAGCAAACTTTATTAGCATCAGCCAGCTGTGTGACGATGACTTTGCAGTAAAGTTTGACCGGGATGCTTGTAAGGTCTATAATCAAGCCGGTAAACTTTTAGTGCAAGGGGTGAGGACAGAGGATAACTGCTATGGGACTGAGCCCACATCCTCACTAGTTTGCAACAGCGCCACGATCACTCCTATGGATCTGTGGCACCAATGTCTAGGTCATGTGAACATTTGAGACTTATCTCGTTTAGTCAAAAAGGACCTAGTACGTGGCTTACCATCTCTTGGAAAGTCAACTTCGACCATTTGTGGACCCTGTCAGTTGGGAAAACAAATTCGTAGTCCTCATAGGAAGTTGCATTCCATTACCACCTCTCGTGCTCTTGAGTTGATTCACATGGATCTTATGGGTCCTACTCGCATGGAGAGTCTAGGTGGTAAGAGATACATTCTCGTGATGGTAGACGATTTCTCCAGGTACTCCATTGTAGGTTTTCTGAGAGAGAAATCCGATGCTGTAGAATTTTTAACTACCAAGTGCCGTGTCCTGCAAAATCAACACAGTGTCACTATTAACACAATACGTAGTGACAACGGCACTGAATTTAAGGAAGCAAAGGTAGATTTGTACTGTGATAGCCTTGGGATCAAACATGAGTTTTCTGCTGTGAGAACTCCTCAGCAAAATGGGATTGTTGAGAGGAAAAATGGAACGATCCAAGAGATGGCTAGATCTATGCTTCTAGGTCGTAAAGTTTCTAGGAGATTTTGGGTAGAGGCAGTGTCTACTGCATGCCACACGGTGAATAGGGTCTATCTGCGTCCACACACACTTAAGATGCCTTATGAATTGTGGACTGGCAAGAAACCCAACTTGGCATAGTTCTGTGTTTTTGGGAGTAAATGCTACATCCTACGGGATAAAGAGCAATTAGGAAAGTTTGACTCCCAGAGCGACGAGGGAATATTGCTAGGATATTCATCGAACAGTAGAGCGTACTGGGTTTTTAACCTGAAGAGCTCTAAGGTTATGGAATCAATAAACGTCACTGTGCAAGATGACGAACCTCCGACGGTTATTGATCCCAACCTTCAGTGTGAGGATGAGGAGTGTTCTGACAGTGATTTTCCTGTTCCTCTCCCACACTCTGTGGACCCTATTCCTGTGTTAGGGGACACACCTGCTTGGGTTCGCAAGAGTCATGATCCTTCAGCCATTGTTGGCGATCCCACTCTAGGGGTCAAGACTAGTGCTCAACTAGAGAACGTTGTTAGTCATCACTGCTACACGTCCAAAGTCGAGCCCAAGAATCACAAGGAAGCACTCAAGGATGAACACTGGATATCTGCTATGCAGGATGAGTTGCTTCAGTTTAAGAAGAACAATGTCTAGCAACTTGTCCCCCGACCTAGTGATACTAATGTTATTGGTACACGGTGGATTTTCAAGAATAAAATGGATGAAAATGGTACCATAATCAGAAATAAGGCTAGGTTGGTCACTCAAGGCTACACACAGATAGAGGGTGTAGACTTTGGGGAGACATTTGCTCCTGTTGCGAGGCTTGAGTCCGTCCGCTTACTACTCGCCATCGCATGTCATCTGCACTTCAAGGTATATCAGATGGATGTCAAGAGTGCCTTTCTGAATGGCATTCTACAGGAAGAGGTTTATGTGGAACAACCAAAAGGGTTTGAAGACCCTAAGCACCCTGAACACGTCTACTATCTGAGGAAAGCCTTGTATGGTTTGAAGCAAGCACCCCGTGCTTGGTACGAGAGGCTTACTTCCTATCTCTTAGCCCGTGGCTTCAAGAGAGGGGGAGTTGATATGACGTTGTTCGTCAGGAGAGATAACGGTGCTATCTTGGTTGCCCAAGTCTATGTGGAAAACATAGTCTTTGGATCCACATGCTCCCAGCATGCTCACCACTTTGAGGAGGAGATGAAAAGTGAGTTTGAGATGAGCATGGTTGGTGAGCTTACATTCTTCCTTGGTCTCCAGGTTCGTCAGCTAGAGGATGGGATGTTCATCTCCCAATCCAAGTATGCTAGAGACCTAGTGAAAAAATTTGGTTTAGACTCCGCTAAGCATGCTCGTACACCTATGAGTACCACTACCAAGCTTAGTAAGGACACTTCAGGCAAGGACGTAGAGCAAACCTTGTATCGGAGTATGATAGGCAGTCTTCTCTACTTGACTGCTAGTCGTCCCGACATTGCCTTTAGTGTTGGAGTCTGTGCGCGTTATCAGGCGTCTCCTAAAGAGTCACACTTACTCGCTCTAAAATGTATTATCAAATACGTGAGTGGGACTCTCTCATACGGTATTTGGTATTCCTTTGATACTGATGATCGTTTGTCCGCCTATTCGGATGCCGATTGGGCTGGGGACGTAGATGGTTGTAGGAGCACTTCTGGTGGATGTTTCTACTTTGGTTCTGCTCTTGTCTCTTGGTTGAGCAAGAAGCAAAACTCCATCTCTTTGTCCACTGCGGAGGCTGAGTACATCGCCGCCGGGAGTTGTTGCACACAACTCATGTGGATGAAGCAAATGTTGGAGGATTATGGGATTTCACAGGACACCATGACCATTTCCTGTGATAACACGAGCGCGATACACATATCCCGCAATCCTGTCCAACATTCACGCACAAAGCACATCAGGTTACGCGAGCACTTTATACGTCAGTTAGTTGAGGAGAAGGTTGTAACCCTGAGTTTTGTTCCTACCAACCGTCAGTTAGCCGATATTTTCACGAAACCTTTAGATGCCCTTAGATTTGAGAGTCTTGGGAAGTCTTTAGGGATTTGCATAGTTGACTGAGGGGTTGGTCTATGTCTAGAATAGGATGCTTCTTCATGTTCATATCATATGCTTCCTATTGCTAGTCTGTTTATATGTACCATAGCTTTGTTGTATAGCTTTTTGTATTCTTTGTTATTATTCTTTGAAAAATACAAAAAGATTTTCTTTTTAGAAAAATTTTTAGAAAATCACAAAAAGATTTTATTTTGATAAAATTTTTGAAAAATTAAAAAAAGAGATTTGATTTTTATGGATGAGCATTTAAGATAGCCAAGTCACAACTTCATTCCATTTATCCATGTGACTGTTTAATAGAGATTTGAGAGGCTACATCATTTCATCCATGTGCTTAACATTGATTGGAGTCCTTGAGATGTAATTAGTGATATTTCCTACATGCTTGACTCCTATATCCTTTATTGCACACATGCACGGCTATATTTGACTGTTGCACTTGTCAATCTCATGTTGGGTTGAGTGTTTCCATCTCAATCCTGTCTATACAATGTATAAAATGCGATAAAACTTGACAAGATTGGATTGCATGTAAAAACCGTTTTGGTGAGACTGTGTGTATATTTTCATAACGGGGAGGGGCTGCGAAAGTTGATTCTTAACCTTTGCGCAAAAGCCACCGTTAAAAAGGACCTAAAAAATGGAGGAATTTTAATATCCGAGGTCCTAAGAGGTTAAAAGAGCCTAAAAAATTGATAGGCAATAAAAAGCAATTCATGCCAAATATGGGCCAATTAGGTTTCACCATCGATTCTCCAAAGTTTGAGAATTTAGTATACCTCTATTCAAAATATAAATCTGAGGGAGTTTGGTTGGAGATTGAAAAACGGGTTTGCACTTCCTTGAAAGTCCTGAAAAAGCATGAAAATCATTTTGAACATTATTGGTGTAGAAATCACTTTGAGCTTTGATTTGTAGATTTGATATACTCAATGTCTTATATTTCCAATCTTTTACACCAAAGGAAGCATTTGAGTTCATTCGTTAGGAATATCCAATATTCATCGTGCACATATGTCATGTTTGTATGCTTTGATTTTCCTATCGAATTTTGATCACACCGATTCTTTTACGCTATCACCAACTTGGTTGTTTTATGTTCATTCATGGTGTGATTTTATGCCTTGTGTCACCCCGGTACTTGATTGCTTGATTTATTTCTCTCATTTGTCTATTTGGGGACATCATAAAAAGTGGGAGAATGAATTATCTGATTATGGGGGAGTTTTGAATTTCTGAGAATATCATCTTACATTGATATATATGCTTATGTTTATCTCATTTCAAACTCGATACGTCACTTGGTATTTCCTTTGTCTCATGTGTGTAGGTACATCTCTTGATAATCCCATGTTGCACACCCTGATGAGAAAAGCGTGAAGATTCCTGAAGAATTGAAGAACAAACGATGCAGCCTTAGTCACTTGTACTCTTTCAGTTTTGGGTTCATGGAAGGGTAGATTTGTATAGGAAATTTCATACTTGATAATTCGGATTTTTTATGTTTGTTCCGGCATAGACATAGGGGGAGATTTGTAAGGACAATTTGTCCATCCTTATGTAGATGATATGTCATACGCCGTTACTAGAATGCTAGTTGAAAAGATCACATCGTCATCAACAAAATCCGAAGATCAAAAGAAGAAGGAATCTGATTTCTGAGAACCGGACCGATCCAGATCAGATAAAAGAACCGATCCGGTTCATCGAACCGATCCGGCTAAAGGGACCAGACCGATCCGCCTGCTGAGCTGAGACCAGTACACCCGGATCCATAGCGAACCGATGATAGCAAAATGACCGGACCGATCCGATGCCATTCAGACCGATCTGGTTTCAGAAAAAGAACCGATCCGACTTAACCGGACCGATCCGCCTAATCGATCGGACCGATCCGACGAGGATAATCACTGCCAGATCGTGCAGCAGATTTTTTAGGGTTTTGATCCCTTATTTAAACCACGATCAGCAGTTGGTTTTATTAAGACTTATACACGATTTTCTGAGTTCCATAACTCTTAAGTATTCATGGTATTTGAGTCCATTGATTCATACCCTTGATTCACACAAATTCCATACATTTGTGAGTCACTTTTGGTAACCCAAGAATACCATTGATGTTCAACCCTTTGTGAAGTGGACCGCTTCTTCCTCTTCATTGCAGCCCTACTGGACAGGGATAGTTCCAGCCGCGACAACAGAATCCGATACCCGAGGGTAATTCTTAGTCAACCTGTATTTCATTGTAATCCGATTGTAAACCGTCTTTTACAAATTATAGTAATATACAAATGGTTTTGCCCCTGTGGGGGATTTTTCCTTAAACTTTGTGTGTTGAATTTTTATTGCATGATCTCATATTGTTTCAATCACACCTAGTTGCATGCTTAGGGTTAATTTGGGTTAAAATTGTATTTATTATATTATTTCTTAATTGAACGCAAGCGCCAACTCTTTCAAATGTAAACCAATTTTTTTCTCTTCATTTCTTTTTAAAAGGCAATCATGACAAATAATTAAAAAATTAATCCTGAGACGACCAGTTATGTGTGCTTGTGTTGCAATTAGGAGCTTGTAAATGAGTGGTAATAAACACTAAGAGCTTGCATATCACCTGAAAAAGTTGTAAAACATAACTCTACTTTGAAATAATATAACGGTAAGCATATCTTATAGTTGTATCCACGTGGTTAGAAATTTGGAGGTTAGGAATATATTTAAAAATTATTAATAAAATAAACTATTTAGAGGAACATGCGGACAATCAAAATTTTCATTTTTCAATTTCACAATCAATTAAATAGTCAGAATGCAAGAACAGTTTATATACCAATTATGCAACATAAAGTATATGTATATATAAACCCAAAACATATAACGTTTTGGCTTTAAATCCATATTTTTTTCATAGGCATCTTTAAAATCTTATATAATTAAACAAAAGCATATATTGTATCTTTACACTCTTATAAGAAAAATAGAAAATGATTTCATTATATTAATAACAAATCCTAAAAGCCTTGTCATTTTTCATTACATCCAAAAAAACATCGAAAATGTTTCATAGTTCCTTATATCATCAATTATTCTCCCTTTCACAATTTATCACAAAGAATGTTAAACTTACATTAAAGTAGTTTTGTATATATGTGCTTTCATAAGACTTCAGTTCTGATATTACAAAAAATATAATGATTTAAATGGTTTTAGATCTCTTAGACAAGTTGATGTTTAAAATGTTCCTAAACACAAGTACCCTCTATGGAGATTTTCTTGAAGAATCAACATTTTTTTATTTTTTTATAAATCATTATGTTACTATATTACTTAGATTCAACATATTGGAACAACCTAATTATAACATACTACCAGCAAAAGGATGTGTACAACATATTAATACTGATATGAAGTGAAGAAGCTATCGTATATTTTAGGAGAGTTCTCGCACCAAATAGGCAATTAATCTTACTACGGGATTGATGTTATGGGTATAATAGTCATTAGCATGAACCTTATAGTTGTAACTTCTCAATTTGTTAAACTTTAACACTTTAAACTTTCGTCAATCAATTTCCTCTTTTATCGATAAAGAGCAAATGTAAAAAGTTAACTACCAAAACCAAAAAAAGCTCTCTCACCGTGTAAATCTATTTAATTATAATTTTAATCAATTTAAAATAATAACTTTTTTGAAGTAAACTATGAAGTAAAATCATAAAAAGATATAAACTAAAATAAAGAAATGCACACGCATTGCGTGTGTCGCTTGCTAGTGTGTTTATGTGTGTGTGTGTGTGTGTGTGTGTGTGTGTGTGTGTGTGTGTGTATAGGAGGAGGGGTTTTGGTTTTTCCTATCTAAGGCCATCCCCAATGAGAAAACGTAAATAGTTGTAAATTTAGACACTTACATTATGGGTTACATTGTGGAATATAGTGTGGGATAATGGGTAAATAGCTTGGGCGGGAGACTATTTCCCTAGTCAGTGGGATCCATTACTAGGCGTGGGACAGTTATACGCCAAGTATATTTAGTCTCCCAACTTACGAATAAATAGTTTTTCATTAAGAAAAATTAGGCAGGAGATGTATTAGCGCACACAGAAGCTGGGCGATAGATTGTTACCCGCCCAGCCCTGTGGGACTCATTTAGCTGTCGTCTATCCAAAATGTAAACTCACATTATCGATATATTTTTATACAGTGAAATGTGCATTGTTTCTTACCCATTGTGGAGAGAAACAATGCACATTTAAACATTTAGGTTTTCCACCGTGGATGGCCTAATGGCTGACATTGAAAGTTAAAGAAATACATCTAACGGTCCAAAACTGATTATGTCGTTAAAACAAAGTTAAGATCTTACCAAGATCTAAAACCATTACCTCGAGCCTGTCAACATGTCCCATCTCTCACCCACTCCTCATACGACAACACTCCACATTTTCTATCTCAAATCCATTTATAGAACCCCTATATCTCCATTTTATTTCATGTCTTAATCAAAGATTGATTTAAAATGCTACATAAATAAAACTCATTTATTTCTAAATCCCGTCTCGATGCCTTATCCGGCACCTTTTATTTCGCAACAATGTTGGACTCCTTTATTTGGAGAGGGAGTCTCTATTAAAGTCTTTCGGGATATTTTGGAGAGCAGGTTCAAGTTAAGATCGATTTAAAAAAATCCAAAAAAATGAAAGTTTTTTTTTCACATTGGCTACTACATCAGAGAAAAAGAGAGGAAAGGGATTGAATATTTTTTTTTCCACCTTTAGAGAAATTAGAGCAAAATAATGGAGAGGGATTGATAGATGTTGTCTTGTTGAATTTTTTTTGGCACCTTTTTTATTATCATATTTTACGCATTGTTTTTAGTAAGAACACTTAATGGAGGATGTGTGACTGTGGTGTGTTTTGCCTTTGGAGAATCTTATTAGTGTGATTTTGTAGATTTTTTTTGGTAAATCTTAATTTACATTTTGTCTTTCTTCATACTAAATAACCAAAATTAATTTTTCTTTGTTAGTAAATATTCCAATACTTTTTTTAATAGTAATAAAGATAATTTATTTATTCTTTGAGGATAGTTTTACGTTTTGATGTATTATGTAAATACTAAGCAGTAGCATGGGGGGTAAACGGACGGATATGAAGCAAATTACATGCTTTTCATATTCGTGTGTACTATCTGGATACACTATTTATATTCTTATCCACCCAGATAGTAAAAATAATTATCAATATCCGTATCCTCTCAAATTACCCGTATTCCGATAATAATCGTAGCTGTTTACGTTGCTTATCCATTGCAATTAAATTAACTTTGAAATTAACTAGAATTCATATTGAATAAAAATTAAACAATACTTATCTATTTTTATTGTGTGTGGTCACAACTTTTTTCGTTCCATCAAACCATCACTGCAATAGAATTTCTAAAGAAACATGTTGGACATTAACATACCAAGTGGATATAAAGGGAGGGGCTTACTAGATCTAGTAGAGGGAAGAAGGTTTTGGCTGGATAAGATGGTACGTTGTAGATGAAAATGGGAGGGAAACGAGTTAGGTCTAAAAATGGGGAGAATATGGAAAATGTGTAGAAGGGGGAAACGGGTTGGAGAAGCTTTTTTTTATTTGATTTGAGTTTGTCCACTTTTGTTAGAAGGTCTAAAGACCCACAAACAAACCACTGAAGAGAACTCTTTTGCATATTTTTTTTCCAAAATGCAGAATTAAACAAAAAATAGAAAACACCTTTAGCAATCTTACCCCATTTTCTAAAAAAAAGTCTTATATGTTAGGAACCACTACTGGGAATTAGCTCACCCCATTCCCTTTGTTACGACATGTTAGATGATATTACATCTTTAGGGATCATTTTACATGTAAGTATTTCCTTATTCTTACGCCAGTATCTCTGATTACTTGAATCGCAGGATATTGCCTAACGGGTTCACACTTGTTATAATTATGCCTATATATCTTGAAACTCCGTGTGCTATGTATCACCCCTGGGAATTTGGATGCATCCATGCCATAGTATGCAGCTTGTAGCTTGTCATAATCTTCAAGTATGTTGATTGGTTTGGTAGCCGACCAACTGCCTCATGTGCCGAGCAACTGAGTGCTAACTTCACGTGCTTGATTCTTCTGATTTATGATCCTCTGAATACTTTGTCGAGTAACATACTAGCTTTTGAACCCAACTCTTCAATATGATTAGTACCAAGCTAGTGGTGGACTTCGAAACATTTTCATACAACTTCTTCTTCAATGTTGGTCGAGACAGTAGTAGCAAAGCTCTCAGTGCTATAGATGCTGAATTTGACTTCTGACTTCAATAGCATGTGAATAATAACTCCTGAATATGCCTCCTGAACTTAAATATGCCTCCTGAACTTCAATATGCCTTCTGAACTTCAATAGCCTCCTGAACTTCAATAGCATGTGCATAATAACTCCTGAACTTCATAAGCAAAATTAGCTCCTGAGCAAGAAAAATAACTTCTGAATGATAATTAGTTGGGGCTGAATCTGATGCTCGACTGCATGATGTTATGAGAGTGTGCCACCGAATGAACAACTGGATTTTTAATAGAGCCCCCAAGTGTGTAATATGATATTTGAATGCTTTCTCGGCCTTAAAGTATGTTATTTGACAGATTTCCCTGTTTTGCATAGACAATAAGATTTGTTCCACCTGCTGTTTGCTGTTCGACCAACCGGAGTTGATGGAGATTGAATCTTGACCAACCTTGGTACTTTTTGGAATAGTTTTACTTCCTAACCAACATAAGTTGGCATTTTTAGGAATATATCGTTTTACTTCCCGTAGGAATACATTTTTTACTTCCCGGAGGAATACAAGTTTTACTTCCCGGAGGAATACAAGTTTTACTTCCCGGAGGAATACATGTAGCTTTACTTCCCGGAGGAATACATGTAGCTTTACTTCCCGGATGAATATAGGTAGCTTTACTTCCCGGAGGAATACATGTAGCTTTACTTCCCGGAGGAATACAGGTAGCTTTACTTCCCGGAGGAATACAAGTAGCTTTACTTCCCGGAGGAATACAAGTAGCTTTACTTCCCGGAGGAATACAAGTTTTACTTCCCGGAGGAATACATTTACTTACTAACCAACATAAGTTGGCATTTTTAGGAATACATTTTTGATAATAAATGATAGGGACTTCCTCGGAGCTGACCAACAAAATGTTTGGAATATAATAAGATATAATAAATGCTGGAGACCTCCTCGGCGCTGACCAACAGATGGTTGGGAATAAAATATAATAAATGCTGAAGACCTCCTCGATGCTGACCAACAGATTGTTGGAATGAAATATAATAAATGTTGGAGACCTCCTCGGCGCTGACCAGCAGATTGTTGGGAATAAAATATAAGAAATGCTGGAGACCTCCTCGGCGCTGACCAACAGATTGTTAGGAATAAAATATAATAAATGCTGGAGACCTCCTTGGAGCTGAATATATGATTATAAATATTTGTCGAGCTCCATGCTGAAATAAGAATAGAATATGCATCTAAATAGATATAATGAATAATAATAATAAAGTGCCTCGTTGATCTGTCGAGGTAGAATTATATAATGCCGAACAAGAATAAGATCTTCCAGAACATAAGAATAGGGCCGAGAACGTTGTCAGGCCTGAATATAAATAAGAATTATCCGACCAACTATTCGTTGGGGGTGAAATACAACGAATGTTGTAATTCTCCTTAAAGCTGAATAAGTATCTTGTCGAGGCACAATTGCATAATGCCGAATAAGAATAATATTTTCCAGAACATAAGAATATGGCCGAGAACTTTGATGGGCCTGCATATAAATAAGAATTACCCCGACCAACTATCCATTGGGGGTGACATATAATAAATGTTATAGTTATCCTCGGAGCTGAATATGATAATAAGTATCTCGCCGAGCTCCATGTCGAGATGAATATAGAATATGAATCCCAAGGGATATATAGAATAATTTTTGCTTGAGCCGATATTTGGGCCTGAATATAAATAAGAATTGCCCCGACCAACTATCAGTTGGCGGTGAAATATAATAACTGCTGTAGCTTTTCCTCGGAGTTGAATATATAATGAGTATCTCGTCGAGCTCCATGATGAGATGAATATAGAATATGAATCCGAATGGATATATAGAATAATTCGTGCTTGAGCATAGATCACAGCAATAATATATACTTCCTTACTGATGTGAAATTTCATAATGCTGAGCAATGATAATAGTTTCCAGAAGTTTAAGATTGTTTTCGAGCATTCGTCGGCGTTGAATCTTGTACCTGTAAAAATTAATAACCGCCCTACCATATGTGTAGGCTGAATTGATTAGTCATGAGAATAATTTAGTCATCTAATCAATATATATGATATGTATATGATCGGGCAATAAAAATGTCAATTTCAACATATGAAATAATATATGTTCGGTTGATCTGTCGAGACGAAATTGCCTGATGTCTAGCAATAACAGTTTCTAGAGGTTTAAGATTGTGGCCGAGCTTTTGTCGGGATTGAATCTTGTACCTAAGGAATTTTAATAAGTTGCTTGAACTCCTGTTGAGACTAGTTCAAATAGTTAGTCATGAGAATAATTATTCAGCCAAACAATATGTGATGTGTATCAGCATAAGATAATAAAAATTTTAAAATATGAAATAATATGTTTTGTGCCAAATGCGTGAGATGGACAAATTTTTATTAGATATGCGTCATAAATAAGACGTAGAGTTTTTTGTAAAGTTATTTAATCTCCAACAACTAATCAGGTATAAGTTGATGTTTGAAAATTATTTATCACTTGGTTTTAAAAATATTTTTTGGGGTGATCATAAGTTTTTAAAAAAGACTTAAGCCCCCTGTTTGTCCCCGTGCTGAACTCGTGTTTAAAGAAATATCTTGGGTGCTTCGCATTTTTTAATACCCCAAGATTCTACTGCTGCCGACAAATGGCATGGATGTTGCTTACCAACATTTAAGGATATCTCAAGTTATAGAATATACGGTGCCGACCAAGAAGCAAATGATCCCCGACCAGCTGAGCGATTTCGCCGATCAACAAAAATGGTGCATTGACAGCACCTAACAACATTAGATGTCGCCGACCAAGAAGTGGATGGTTGGATAGTTGCCGACCAGTAAATTGAACCCTCCGAACAAGCCTGAGATGTCGTCGATCAAGAAATAGATGATCGTCGACCTGCAATTGGTTCCACCGAGCTACAATATGGGGCTCCGACCAATAATAAGATACCTCGTAGTTGGATAAAATTATTTCAACGTTGCTGATGGATCTTCAAATCTTATCTCCGACAAACAAAAATAGTCTGGTTAACCTTCTCTTTAATAAAATATGGCCCAAGATGATGCCGACCTACAATATGTATGGCTGACCAGAAATATCTCGAATCCTTAGATCAGAAAAATAACATTCGGTGTAAAATTTAAGCATTAAAAATGTTAATTAAATGAATAATTATCTAATCCACTAAATCGTGTGATTCCGATAAAGAAACCATGTGATGTGATGAACGAGGGGCCAACAAATCAAATTTGTGCCCAGAGTCTTGATATGGTCATGATTTGTTTTACTAATCCTCTTTTACAAGAGGTGGGTAATGATTTTTCAGGTGAGGGAAATTTATTTTTTATATTGATCCTTTCATATTCCCTATTTGGAGAGATAAAAATATGTTGAATGATCGAAGTTATTACCAAATTTATATCAAAAATCAGTCAATGAGACTTTATTGACATAGATGGAAGATGAACCAAATTAAGTATATAGTTCATAAAAATGAATGCAAAGAGACTCAAACTTGAAGAGAGAGTAAATAGATCTGGGTCATGATTTCCATGAGAAAACTTTTTATTGTCTTTAACCTTTTCCCATTCTTTGATTAAAAATATGATGGGAATTTGAATAGACATCAAAGATCTTACAAAATTTATAATGAAAATTACCAAATCTTACCACCGTCATATACATTGGTATATATAATCATTTAAAATATTTATTCCATGATATAAAATTGAAACATGAGAATCAAGCAAAAAGTTATGATTTATGAAATCCATTATTTTTCAGATTTCTAAATAAGAATTAATCTAACAGTTATGATTTTAAAATCATGATATGCAATATTTTTCAGATAAAAATTGGACAATTAATTTATGTATATAAACATAAAAATCTTGATTGAATCAAAAGATGTATGTATAATTGATTATACGTAGAGAAAATAAAAACTTAGCTTTTGATGGAGAACAACGCTTGTAACACGTTACCACAGACGGCGCCAATCTATTGATGCAAAAAATTGGACCGAATCCCATTTTTATGATCACGGATAAATAGATGAAAGCAATCCAATCAAGCACATGAGAGACAAAGATTTTTAAAGTGGTTCGGCTATGAATAAAGCCTACGTCCACTGTTATTTTATTCCCAGGGGTTTACAATAGCACAATAGGGTGTAGAGAGAGAAAGGATGTGTATCTTGTGTATGGGGTTTCTAGGTTCTCTTGGATCTCTTCTGGATCTCCTCCCTTTTGGCTAAGGGGATACATGTATTTATAGTGATGGGAGATAAAGAGATTCATTCAACGAATATAATTGTTGAATTTCTTGGTATGCTATGTGTCGTCATCTACAGTATAAATGTACATTAATGCTCATTAAATGCGTAGTTATCCTTTGATCTTCCCGGTTGGTATGCCGACCAACTCTCCTCGGGTTCCTACTAACACTCCTCGAGTGTCGACTAACTCTCCTCGGGTACCGACCAACTCTCCTCAGGTGCCGACTAACACTCCTCGGGTGCCGACCAACTCTCCTCAGGTGTCGAATATTGCCACGTAGGATGACATGTGTCCTTTTCTGACTGGTCCTCGTAGATGGAGAATTTTTGCGTTAACAGGTAGGTAATTTCGGGTGCGGTTATGACTACCCCGCAGGCATATGGCCGCTTCTCGACGTTTCGGCAGGATCCCAGGTTGTCTAAATGATAGGCCCTGGAAGATGATAGCCATTTAGGGGCGCGCACATTGGGGAAACCCGGACGGGCGGTCTTAAAATCGTTATATATATATTGATAACTATTCTAAATCAAGTTGGACTTGATGTATGAAATGCCATTAAGAGCATGATGAAGTGCCATAAAGAGCACAATGAAATGCCACAAAGAGCATATGATGATGATTAGATTCCTGATAAGGAAGAGATTTTTACAAAGTGCATAATAGAAATAACATGCCACAAAGAGCATAAAAACCGTGATTATATTTTCTGATAAGGAATGGATCTATGAAATGAATAAGTGTACATGATGAAATTGTATGGTAAACATTTGATAAAATCTTGTACCATTTATATATATTCCTAAAGAAAGAAATGGGAATGATGATTTAGTTGGTGAATGGATTTAATTATGTATCCTTGAGTAGTTGTAGATGGAACCTCTCATTTTTATGTATATAATAATATTTTGTTGAGGGTCTAATGTATCTCGACAATCAACCTTGCTTAGTAGTAGTGTATCGGGGGGGTCCTTGTTTGGATTTCGCTTTGCGAGACACCCCACGTACGAATAAGGGCATAGTGTTGAGACTGGGGAGAAGTTAGCCTTCTGTTCTCTGTTTAACTAGAGCATCATCGTTTATATTGCGCTAGGTTGCTTTTAGATTGAGAGGTGAGAAATGTTATTGTTAATTGCGAGAGAATTATGCACTTAATTGTCATGCATTTTATTTACATGGGAATCATATCGAACCGGGCCCTGACCCGTCTATATTTCTTGTTTCTGCATATATTCCTTGCCGTACAGGTGCTCTACCGCATGGACACCCGTATTTACATTTCCATTCCGGTTGTCTTGGAGCTACGGCATATTGCGAATGTTGTAGGTTATTTGTTTTGGACGCCTCTATCTTGTGTACTCTAGTTATGTTCAGTTTATTTATTCGGGCGTGTTGCCCAAGTGTTGCACTCATTTATTATATTGTAATAATTGAAATGTAATACTCGGTATAACTAATTGTATTGGTCTATTCACCGACAGCTTATTCGGTGATTAATTATTATATTGTCACCCTTTATTCATCAATTTTTGATATCCACCGTGTTTGCATATGGGATTGTCTAAGTGAATTTTTTCCTTCACTTACTAAAGTTTCAAATTGACAGTCCGTTTTCTAAAATGATTGGTGGTTATCTCGCACTATTATTTTAATCAACAGTGATGCTGAGGATGGACCATCTATGATTCATGTGATTATTAGAGTATTGGGTTGGACACCTATTATTTTAGTAGGCGGGTTGTCACAACCTCCCATTACCTTTTAGATCACTCCATAAGGGTCTCCTCCTACATTTTTAATCTCTTCGGATGGAAACTGATAGTAATGACCAGAGCTAGTAAATGCCCATGACAACTGCTTGAAACTTGTAATCGATTCCGCACATTATTTTTTAAAACATTTATGAGCGACATCCCCTTAACCTGAGGAGATGTTTTATCACATGAATGCCTTATTATTGTCCCACATAACCATCGCTTGGCAATATTGTAAAGCGTGGGAAGTTGGGTTTGTCTTCCCATCACAAATCTTGAACTTAGGCATGACAAACTTCTTGGGAGGTTCCTACAAAGACTTAATTAATAGGACTTCATATGGTTGATATTTCTCAACGAGCCAGTTCTTTTGTTGTCCAATCCCCCGCGTGAGTAACTTGCCCATATAACCCACTGAAAATAAAATTTCGTATATCATCCATCTCATGCCTATTTTGTATTTGTTGGTGATTTTTCGCCTCCTTTGCCTTGGGTTGTTGCTCTCCTTTCTGTTGTATACTCCATCTTTGACTAAGAGTCTTAATCGCTCGAGGGTTATGAACAATAGCTAGAAGTCTACGCATCTACCGATCGTGATCCCTCTCTACACGTTCTTACCAATGTAAAATTTTGTATGCAAAAATTTATAGGTACTATACGAGGGTTGAATATAACTGTGGGTACCCCGATTTTATCACCATAAGGCCTGGACGAGTAGCCCATCCTCAGCGGCCCAAAACCCAGGCCCATCACTTCTGGTATTCATCCATTTACTCCACGATGCCACGAAGAGGAGTTGTGGGGGTACACGATCCCATGAAAGGGAGATGGCTAATAAAGAGGAACCTATCACCCCCACTACTCTAAGACATACATGTATAAATTAAACCGCAAGTCCGGGGCAAAGGACAAGTTGTATTCTCTGTAATTACTCTTCAGAATATAGAGGAATAACACTGACTGAACCACCGTGGACGTAGGCACTTCTTTGCTGAACCACGTATCCCCGTTGTTGTGATTGGTCTTTTATCGGCTTTTTCTTGGTTGTTACCTCTTTCATATTTTATTTGTGTTGCATAATAATTGCCTCCACAATTGGCGCCGTCTGTGGGAAACGTTTATCTTTCCTTAAGAAGAGCCCACACTAAGAAAAAATCTAAGATGTCTGGTCACAGCAGCAATGCTCCTCAATCAGGAGACATTCAGGAGCCACCCGCTCCTCGCAGGATTAGGTCTGAAGTCCGACGTTCCGATCAAGGGGCTCGCTTAGAAAGGCCAGCC
The DNA here is from genome assembly GCA_949130495.1 of Sambucus nigra. Lineage (NCBI taxonomy): Eukaryota > Viridiplantae > Streptophyta > Magnoliopsida > Dipsacales > Adoxaceae > Sambucus > Sambucus nigra. Next base: position 22,215,560 of record OX422216.1, read on the forward strand.
TCAGAAGAAAGTCAAGGACCAGCAAGGTCCACTCAGATATCCAGATTGATCGATGCGTACGAAGCAAGGCTCCACGAGCAGAGGGAGTCTTCTCGCAAGTATGAGGCTGAGAATGCTCGCCTGAAAAGAAGACTGGAAAAACTGGAAAAAGAACTACGTCCTGATACCAGGAGGCGCCCCTATCGCACTCCTAGCCCTCAGGCGAGCAAATCTCGCAGCCGAGGAAGGAGCCCTAGGCGGCAACATCAAGGGTTCGAAGGTGGCGACTCAGACGACGACCTCCGCGAGCAGCTGAGAAAAGCTCGCCACTATCATAGCCCTGCTCGCAGCGACGACAACATACGGAACCTAGTCCGCAGAGAAATGGACCAACATCCATCTCACCGCGGCACCAGGTCGACTAGAGAACTCGCCAGGAGAGCCCTCAAGACCCAGATGAAATCGCCCTTCACAAGGGAAATTGAAGAAGAAGAAGCTCCCAAAAAGTTTGCTATTCCAAGGTTCAAGATTTATGACGGGAAGACTGATCCCATTGATCATATCAGGCAGTACCGGCAGGCTATGACCCTCTGGAATCACCGAGATGCGTTGATGTGCCGTATTTTCCCCTCGAGCCTTCATGACGTGGCCCAGAAATGGTTCGAGAAACTCCCTCACCGATCCATCAGAAATTTCAAATCCCTGGCCGAGCTCTTTACGGCCAGGTTCATCACCAGCAGCTCCCATCCCAAAAGGATGGATGCTCTATTGACGATGAAGAAAACTCCTCAGGAAACACTCCGAGACTACGCGAAAAGGTACTGGGAGTTATTCAATGAAGTCGAGGACTGCGCAGAAGAGGTGGCAGTGGCTTCATTCAAAATTGGGCTACCCAGCTCTTCCCTCCTCTACCAGTCCTTGACAAAGAAGGAAGCAACCACCATTGATGACCTGATGTCCCAGATTGAGAAATACGTAAAGGTGGAAGATGTCACCTGCCTTAACGTAGGTAAAAACGGTCGAGCCAAGCTCGCCATGAAGGGAACTGAGAAAGTTGATAACCAGAAAAAAGGAGGAAGGAATGGGAGCAAGAACGGCCCCAAGAACGGAGGAAGTCCTGACATTGCAAAGTCGTTCCAGGCAGTCAACACCGTCTTCAAAGAACCAATTTACAAAATTCTCGCTAAGATCAAGGATGAGCCGTTCGTCAAATGGCCCCGGAAAATGGGAGGAGACCCATCGAAAAGAAGCAACGCGCTGAGATGCACCTTCCACAAAGAGGGAGGACATAAGATCGAGCACTGTAAGGCTCTTAAGTCCCACCTCGAGGAGTTGGCCCAATCCGGACATTTGAATGACTTTGTGGAAAGGAAGGTAGAGAGAGTGACTGTCCACAAGGAGGCAAAACCCGACAACGTATTAGAAGACGACACCGGACACGAATTCGCAGTAATCCATGGAGTATCCGATGTTAAGCAAATCCAGGGCAACTCAGCTCGGATGGAGGTAAAGAAGCTGACAGCAGTAATGCAAGCTTTTCAAATTGATCCAGCGAAATCACAGGCAGGAAAATGCCGCCGAGCAGAGGACATCAACTACAACAAGCACATCGTCTTCACGGATGAAGATCTTGTGGGAGTGAGGACCCCACATCACGATGCCTTAGTCATTACACTCAGGATAGCCAACTTTGATATCGACATGCTGCTCGTAGATCAAAGAAGCTCATCCGAAGTAATGTACATCGACCTGTTCAGAAAGTTGAAGCTGGACATCGCCGACCTGAAGGGAACCACTGTCCCTCTTGTCGGCTTCGCTGGAAAAATGACCATGCCTTTGGGCAAGATAGTACTACCAGTGCTCGCTGGGAGTGTTTCGAAAATGATCGAATTCTTGGTGGTCGACATCGATTCGCCGTATCAAGCCATCCTCGGCAGGGGATGGCTTCATGCAATGAAGGCAGTCTCCTCGACCTACCACCAGAAACTCAAATATATCACCGAGCGGGGAGTGATGGAGATACATGGCGACCAAGAGATGGCGAGAAAGTGCTTCATAGCGGCCATCCGACCGAAGCCAGATAAAAAAGACGTTCGAACCAGCGAGAAAATGGAGGAAGGTGCAATCCCCTCCAAATAGCAATTAAAATATGGAAGGCCCGGAGTGGAAGAGACCAGGCTCCTCCCCTCCGAACGAGTTGTAGAAGACCTGGTAGAAGTAATTGCCAGGGAAGGCGACAACAGCAGAGTCTTCCTGATCGGGACCTGACTCACTAACGAAGAGCAAAAGGATTTGTTAACCTTACTCAGGAGAAACATAGATGTTTTCGCTTGGGAACCCTACGAGCTGCCAGGAATCGATCCCAATATGATCTGCCATCAGTTGCACGTCAATCCCACATTCAAGCCGATAGCACAGAAGGCAAGACGAACTACTCCCGAGAAAGCTAAAGCAATAGAACAGGAGGTCGAAAAACTGCTGGATGTAGGATCCATACGGGAGGTGCAGTTCTCCAAATGGTTATCCAACCCAGTGGTAGTTCCAAAAAGCAACGGTAAATGGAGAGTTTGCATAGACTTCACTGACCTCAACAAAGCCTGCCCAAAGGATAGCTTCCCTCTTCCAAAAATAGACCAACTAGTAGACGCCACCGCAGCTCACGAGCGAATGAGTTTCCTGGACGCATACTCAGGCTATCACCAGATTCCCTTATATGCCCCAGATCAGGATAAAACGGCGTTTATCACGATGGTTGGTCTATACTGTTACAAGGTCATGCCTTTTGGGCTTAAAAATGCAGGGGCAACTTATCAGCGGCTGGTTATTAAAATGTTCAAACAACAGATGGGAAACACAATGGAGGTCTACATCGACGACATGCTCGTCAAAAGCAAGGAGAAAGAAAACCACCTTTCCGACCTGGCAAGTACCTTCGAAATCCTCAGGAAATACCGAATGAAACTCAACGCGAGCAAGTGTTCCTTTGGTGTCCAGTCAGGAAAGTTCCTTGGGTATTTGGTCAGCAAGCGTGGCATAGAAGCAAATCCGGACCAGATTGAGGAAATTAAACGGGTGCAACCTCCCCGCACAATCCGCGATGTACAGAAGCTCACTGGAATGCTCGCTGCTCTGAATCGTTTCATCTCTAAATCCTCCGAGAGATGCAAGCCCTTCTTCCAACTATTAAAAGGCAGCAAAACGATAGAATGGACCCCAGATTGCTCGCAAGCATTAGGCGAGCTCAAATCCTACCTAAGCTCCCCACCACTGCTTGTCATACCATAGCAAACGGACCCCTTGTACCTCTACCTCTCTGTATCCAGCCACACTATCAGCTCAGCGCTAATGTGTGAAGTCGCAGGGATCCAGCACCCAGTCTATTACGCGAGCAAAACCTTACTAGACGCCGAGCAGCGCTACCTGCCATTGGAAAAGTTCTCATTCGCCCTAGTAATGTCTTCGAGGAAACTGAAGCATTACTTCGAAGCTCATACGATCGTTGTCCTTACATCACACCCCCTCAAGGCTGTCCTAAGGAAGGCGGATTTGTCAGGCAGGCTGTCTAAATGGTCAGTCGAGCTCGGCCGGTTTGACATCCAATTTCAACAAAGGAAAGCTATCAAGGGTCAAGTCCTTGCTGACTTCATAGCTGAATTCACGGGCGAAGAACCTCATGACCAGCCTAACCCAACAGAACAAAACAGCCAGGCTGCAGGGGAAAACTGGAAGCTATTCGTTGATGGAGCCTCCAACTCAAAGGGGGCAGGAGTAGGAATTGTTCTCATCACTCCCGAAAATGCAGTCCTCGAGCAAGGAATTAGGCTGGGATTTGCAGCCTCCAACAACGAAGCAGAATACGAAGCCTTAATTGCAGGTCTCCAAAGGGCGCAAACTCTAGGAGCAAAGCATTTACAGGTATTCGGAGACTCGCAACTAGTTTCCAATCAGATAAGTGGAGACTACAACGCGAAGGACGAGAGGATGGCAGCCTACCTCTCGTTGGTAAGAAACTTGATGACAAACTTTAAAGAAATCAACATCCAGCAGTTTCCCAGGGGGCAGAACAGCCACGCTGACGCCTTGGCAGCCCTGAGCTCGGCAGTTGATTCCAGCCTTTAAAGGGTCATCCCTATCGATTTCCTTAGCTACCCGAGCATTCACCCCAACTGCGAGCTAACAAGAGCGAAACAAATACTCCAATCGGAACCAGCCCCTAGCTGGATGGATCCCTTAAGAGGCTATTTGAAGAACGGAACGCTCCCAGATGATAAAAGGACCGCCCACCAGATAAGAGTCAAAGCTGCTCGCTTTCACTTATCCACGGGGGGCGTCTTGTATAAAAGATCTTTCTCCGGCCCCTACCTTAGATGCGTCCACCCAAGCGAGGTCGAGACAGTGCTTCACGAGCTTCACGAAGGAATCTGCGGAAGCCACATCGGAGGAAGATCTCTAGCCTTCCGAGCAATGAAAGAAGGTTACTGGTGGCCGTATATGCAAAGGGACTCCGCAGTATATGTCCGCAGATGCCTAAAATGCCAGCTTCACGCCCCCATGGTCCACCAGCCTGCCAGCGAATTGAAATCCCTGACCAGCCCCTGGCCTTTTGCCCAGTGGGGAATGGACATCGTGGGACCGCTACCCACCGCTACCGGCAACCGCAAATACTTATTGGTCACCATCGATTACTTTACCAAGTGGATCGAGGCAGAACCTCTGGCGAACATCCGAGATGCTGACATGATGAAATTCATATGGAAAAATGTAATCACTCGATTCGGGATCCCCAGAACCATCATCACTGACAATGGGACACAGTTCGAAAGTGGCCCCTTTCAGGACTTTTGCGACCAACACGGAATCAGGCACCACTTCAGCTCGGTAGCTTATCCTCAGAGCAACGGACAAGCTGAGGCTTCCAACAAAACAGTGATCGCTGGATTAAAAAAGCGGTTAGAATGAGCAAAAGGCGCATGGACTACCGAGCTACCACATGTCCTATGGGCATACAGAACGACTCCCAGACGAGCCACAGGTCAGACGCCATTCTCACTAGCATATGGTATGGAAGCGGTCATCCCATTAGAAGCAGGATTGCCTACAATGAGATCCGACCTTGTCGAGCAGAACCAGAACGATCAGGCTTTGCTCGCTGAACTCGACTTGGCCGACGAGCGCAGGGAACTTGCCCTAGTAAAACTAGCGAATTATCAGCAACAGCTCGCGAAGCACTACAGCAAAAAGGTCAATCCGAGGAAGTTCGAAATTGGAGACTATGTCCTAAGAAAGGTCCTGGGCAACACAGTGAAGCCATCAGATGGTAAACTGGGCCCAAACTGGGAAGGACCTTATGAAATAATTAGAGACGACCTGCAAGGTGCCTATCATTTGAAAACGATGGAGGGCAGAGAGATCCCACGAGCATGGAACGCAGCTAATCTCAAGAAATTCTACTTTTAGGAGTTCTATTATTAGATCTTTTATTGTACTCATTTTGGGAAAAGACAGTTTATTTCTTGACTCACCAATAAAAATCTCTCAGTTGATTACTCTCTAAAAGCATAACAATTATATCTTATTGCACATCCTTTTCAAATCACAGGTGTAATAGTTGACATAGCAGGGGAACACCCCTCCTCGGGTCATCGTCACGAAAGCACGACAGACCTCTTAGCATTGCCCATGGCAATATATGAAGCCCTACAGAGCATTCTTAGGCATCAAACCTACTTTGGTTAAAATCCTGACCGGATGAAGACATCCAAAAACAGGTGTGTCCTCGCCAATTGCCCCTCTTAGACCTAAGGAAGTGTGACGACACGACCTAAAAGGTAAAGAGAGAGCACAATGGTATTCTTAATACTGGACTGGGCGGACACTATAAATATTGTAAAGCTGGAAAAATATAACAGAGATTGGATAAACACGTTTAGTCGGCAAAACGCCCAAAACTCAAATATATCCATTAATCTTTTATATTTACAAACAATAATGGTACATGTTTAGTCGGCAAAGACTCGCCCAAAGCATTTACAATTATTAAAAAACAAAAATCAAGAAGGGGCTAGCCTCCGAGCAAGGTAGTCAGCAACCTTAGCTCTCCTCCCATCATCAGGAGCAGGATCGAATTCCTCAACAACTTCACTTGTGTCCAACTCCAGTAGCCGCCGAGGAATAGCATCGATAGGAATCCATCGGTCATCTCGCCTAAATGGATTGGGCATCAGAATAGAGGGAGACATCTCATGCCGATACCACAACATCGAATTTCTCGGCACCTGCAGCTCTTTGAGAGCACTCAACCACCCCCTGATAAAGCAGAGCTCCTCGAACTCTGATAACCTTGTGGGAGCATCTAGCCAGCCCTGATCATAGCCATCAGTCCACACTTGGTGAGGGCCCTTCTTAAATAAATGCCGCAGTCGGGTGACGTCCCTCTGAAGCCCAGCAGCAGTTACGTAAGCTCGCTGAACATCGCCGCGCAGCTCCTCCATCTCCCTCTCACACTGCTCCTCAGCTCCCCTACTCCTACCCCGCGTACTCCTACCAGCTCGCGGGAGGGATGGCCGAGCAACTCGCGATGAGGAAGAACCTTGCAGGACTACCGACGCGGTGCTCGGAGAATGCTCCTTAAGCTGCAAGACCTCACGCCTCAGGTAGTCATTCTCCCGCTGAAGAAACTCCACGACCTGATCAATCTCGGTGGCTTCCAGTAACTTTACTCTCAGCTTGCTGATTTCTTCTTGCACTGAAGCTCCGATCTCCCCCATTTCCTGGAGCCTGTCCTTCAATTTAGCCACCAGCTCCGACTGATCCTTATACTTCTGGTTCATTGATTTAGCAAACCTACAAAGCCTAGCAAAAGCCTGGCGAACTGCAGGGCTTACATTAGGACCCAGAGTTCTACCCAATTGAGAGGTAACAGGAATATAATCATCCACATCAACCAACTACAGAGAAAAGAAGAGAAAAGAATGAAATCAGCACAAGTAAAAACGAAGCCTTTTTATTTATACCAAGCGAGGTTACATCAGAACAAGAAAGAAAAAATTACAAAGAAACCCTATCACTTAGCAACCTCGGTGGATGGATCCTTGTCTTTATTAGCATCAGCAGGGGCATTACCCTCCGCAGGGGTATCCACTGCCTCCTTGACCAAGGGAGCATCAGAAGAGGTCGCCCGAGAAACAGGACAGGTGCCTTCAGCAGTTGGGGCTGGGTCCTCATCCACTACCGGCTTTGGCCCTGGATCATGCTCATCGAAGAGTGGAGATGCAACATCCACCCCTGCAGCCACAAGGGCCTTGTTCCACCCCTTCTTGAAGTTCAGACGGCTAATATAGCCTATCTGAACCTCGACGTCTTCATACGCAGCAGCCCAGCCAAAATTGTATGAATCTTCTTTAATAGTGGCTGCCTGGGCTTTCTCCATCTCCAGCTGCTCAGCAAGGACCCTGTTCTTCTCCACAAAATCCAGTTTGCTCGAGCAGACCTGTTCATACGACTCCCTCAGCTCGCCAAGCTCCTTGACAGCATTATCTCTCTCGCGAGCAGAATTAGCAAGGGCCAAGGCAGAAGAAGCTCGAGCCGCGTCAGCAGCCTTCAGATCGGCCTCCAGCTGAGAACCCCTGGCCATCAGAGTAGAATTCTGCTGCTCCAGCTCACTGTTCCTTCTCAACAGCTCGTCGCGAGAGCGATAGAGCACAGCGAAGTCAGTCACAAACTGCAGAAAACAAGGGAAAGATCAGAAAGAGGAAACCATCAAAACAGACGAAAAGAAGTTGAGAAATAGAAGAGAAACCTTACCAAGGCAAGCCTCTGGCTAGCTTGCAAGGCCAGTTGATCAGACCCTAACGCCCTCTCGCGATCTGTAGGGAGGACTGCCCTCTCAAGCAGCGCAGGGGCAAGTTGAGGAGAGGTGGCCACCGAAGCCCCCTCAGGCAAAGCAGATACTGGGACCAAGGCTTGAACGGTCTTAGTCCTCAGCTCCATCTTCCTCCTCTCCTCCTCTTTCTCTTTCTCCCTCCTCTTCCTCTCTTCCACCTTCTTCCTCTCCTCCTCCCTTTTCTTCTCCCTCTCCCTCGCCTGCTCCTCCTCTCTCTTCTTCTTCTCTTGCTCTTGAGAGGAAGGCCGAGAACCAGTAGCTATGGCCCCCGAGACAGTCTTCGACTTCTTGGACCTCTGTGCAAGAAGCACATCATCATCATCATCATCATCCCGGATCAGATTCTTCCTGGGAGGCATTTCTTCACCTGGACTGCTGGTAGTATTCGATGAACTACTACTATCAGCACTGCCTCCACCCAAGTTACTCACAACACCTGCAGGCTCGCTCTCCGAGCTGCTCTCCTCCTCGTCCACATGGATGGGCTCAGCTGAAATCTCTTCGGAAGAATCAAAATCCGGAACAGATTCCACAGGTCGGGCTATGAAGCTGGAGCCTGTGTTTTTGTATTCAAGCAGAAAAGCAGCAGACCTAGGGTGCTCGCCGTCACCCAAAGGTTCCCTGATGTTCCAAGCTTTCACCAATTCCGAGATACGAACCTCGCTGAGAGCTGGCTCCAAGTTCTTTATCTTCGCTGAAAAGGAAAGACCAAGGAGGAGTTAGAAAAATCACAAAGTTAGCAAAGGTTGAAAGAACAATACAACATCTACCTATATATTCTTCCCCATAAAAGGGGATAGTGAACCTCTCGGACCTCGACCCTTCAAATTGAGGGGAGTATTGCCAGTTCCTAGCGAGAAAACCTTCTTGCCAGTAGTCCTTATGGGAATCAGGTAAATTTACTACCAATACCCTATCAGGGCTCCTGGCCTTAAGGTACAAGACCCCTGAACTCATTCGAGAAAAAGAATAACAAAAATAGACCTCGGCAAGCCCTAACCTCGTGCCGTACAACTGATTTATCCTGTGCACGCCATTCACTATTTTCCACACGTTGGGCGAACATTGTGCAGGCACAATACCAAAATAACTAAAAAAGTGCAGAAACAAACCATTAGGGGGAAAGGTGAGACCCCCCTGAGAAAGCAACAGGACGTGAATCCAATGTGCATCCTCTATGTCCCTAACGTTCCTAGGCGGCGAGACACAACACTCAATCTCTACCCATTCAGGAATACCATAGAATTTTCTAAACTCAGTTACCGACCTATTTCCAATCTTTGCCATTGGAAAAATGCAAGAAAAACTATAAACCCAAGAAAAAGGGCACGAAAGACTTACAGGACAGAAGATCAGATCAAAAGGCGAAGAAGCGACGAGAGTGGAGACCGAAAACAGAAGGTACAAAACTCAAAAGTTCTCAAAAGATAGAAGATTGCTGGAAGAACTGGAACGACGAAGAAAAAATGTGTTTTATTCCAACAAGCCTTCAAAACTAATCATAACGCACGGATAGCGAAGCGGGTGCCGCCAAAGCAACTTCACAGTTTTCAAAGAAATCAACCATCATTGCTGATCATCTAAATTCATCGGACCCATAAAGAACGGCCCGACAAATTCAGGGGCAATTGTGGGTACCCCGATTTTATCACCATAAGGCCTGGACGAGTAGCCCATCCTCAGCGGCCCAAAACCCAGGCCCATCACTTCTGGTATTCATCCATTTACTCCACGATGCCATGAAGAGGAGTTGTGGGGGTACACGATCCCATGAAAGGGAGATGGCTAATAAAGAGGAACCTATCACCCCCACTACTCTAAGACATACATGTATAAATTAAACCCCAAGTCCGGGGCAAAGGACAAGTTGTATTCTCTGTACTTACTCTTCAGAATATAGAGGAATAACACTGACTGAACCACCGTGGACGTAGGCACTTCTTTGCTGAACCACGTATCCCCGTTGTTGTGATTGGTCTTTTATCGGCTTTTTCTTGGTTGTTACCTCTTTCATATTTTATTTGTGTTGCATAATAATTGCCTCCACAATAACGAAAACTAAATTGCATGTCGTATTCGGGCTTGGCTTGGTGCATGCGTGATGCACATGCATAAAAAGGATAACTAATGGTCAAAAAATAACATTTGACCATAAACGACAAATAAAAATGCATGAGCCCCTCGTATTATGTTAATAACATATAACAAGTGTCTCAAAAATATTTCTACATATGGGTTACAAGCCTCATTTTTGGTAAAATTATATTTTTGGTAGGACAATATTAATGAGGTGAGAATTATTTTCGGATAAATAATTTTAGTGTAATTTTTTGGTATATGTGATTTAGTACATATCTTTATATATATATATATATATATATATATATATATATATATATAGAGAGAGAGAGAGAGAGAGAGAGAGAGAGAGAGAGAGTCAGGCTCCTGTGCACACCCAAGTTTGCACACCGATTTTTTGACATAGTAAACAAATTATTTTTAAGTTGAATATTTTTGTGGTATTTAAACATTTCAAGGAACTAACATAAAAAATTCCTCAAAAAAACTTTTTTTGTTATTTATAAACATCGATCAAACTTTCACAGCTTTTAAAGCACTTCAAAAGCTGCTAAGTTTGACCGATTTTTTTAAAATAGCACAAAAAGTTTTTTTGAGTTGATTTTATTTATATAGATAATTTCAACTCAAAAATGTTAGTTCCTTGAAATGTTGATTTTATTTAAAATAGCTCAAAAAAACTTTTTTTGTTGTTTAAATATCACATAGATAATTTCAACTAAAAAATGTTTTTTTAATATTTTAAAAAAATAGGTTTATGCCAGCAAGTACACAAATAAGAGCCCCCCCTCTCTCTCTCTCTCTCTCTCTATATATATATATATATATATATATAAGTGTAGGAGATAGTTACAAAAATTTATATCAACTTGAGCTATTTTTGGTCTCGGCCGAATCAAGCACTTATAGGTATGATTACATGAATGTATCATGCATGTATATATATTAATATGCACGGTCGGGGACGAAGACGGGATGTTCTAAGAGTGGTGGTAATTTAATGGTGATATTCGGGGATTCAAGGCGAGAGCCCCCAGACCGATTTTTTTGAGGTTATTTTGAACTATTTATCAAATTATTACTTATATTTATTTAATATAATGGAAAGTTACAAAATATTGATTGATTAATTATTTTAACCCAAAAAAATGCAAGCACAAATAAAAAATTCAATATAAATATTATTAGAGAGGGAGAGAAACAAGACATACATTTTGTTTTAAAAAATTTCTCCATAAGTTAACTCTTTACCGTTTTTAAAAACAAAAATAATTTTAGGTATGTCAAATTTAAACCAACATTCAGTGCCATCTTCAAATCTTTAATATCCCTAAAGTTATTTAGAATGTAATCCTACAGTTAAGCTTAGAATTTAAAGCAACAATGACATTAAACAAAAAGAATTTTAACCATTTAACCTTAAACTAAAAAACATTAACCATTTAACCCTAACACTAAACTAAAAAATATTATAATCAAACCATTTACTTATTTTAACATATGCCTCCAAAACGTTAAAAATTTAATATTTTACACTTAATTTTTGTATATGTATATATATATATATATATATATGTATATATATATATATGTATATATATATATATGTATATATATATATATATATATATATATATGTATGTATGTATGTATGTATTTTTTTAAATTATGGGGGCTACAACCCCCTCAGTCCCAAGAACCTCCGTCATGTGTATGGGGTGTATATAATTATAAGGAATATAAATTAATGGACTCTATGTGTCTCTCAAGGAAAGTTATGTGGCAAACCAATTGAAGTAGTTTTATATTATTAAAAGAATAAAAGGCCAGTAGCCATTTTGGACGGGTTTAATTGGGGCCGATTGAGTCCATGTTATATATATATATATATATATATATATATGCTAAAGAAAGCTCATGTGAGGCGTGATATGGCTTTGTGTGCTTGTGTCGGCTAAGGAAGGACCAAAAGGGTAGGGGTGGTCCAAGCCTACTCATTTTATTAAGTATTGTATTATATTATTTTCTAGTACATTCCCTTACCGATCGTACGCTGATTATTACACCTCTACACAATTATTTAAATGGAGGAAATTATAGAGTTTTTTTCCATAACGCAGACAAAGAACTATAATTTAATGTATACTATTTATATATACATTTCATTATGAACATTTTCTAGTACTAAGACAATACAATTAAACACACCCTTGATCATTTTTACTCTTGCCATAAATTTTTTCTCACTTTCCAAATAAATAGTGGCAATTTACCATGGCCATATATTTAATGGTGGACACCAGCTCTAAAACTATTAAATCAACACCCAAAACGGTCATTGTCAAAACATAGTGTGTACAATATGAACTATGGTTAGTAAAGACCAAAAGAAATTGAAGGATGAATAGGGGGAAAATGTGAACCATGATCAAAGTCAACATTAATTTTGGAGGTTTCAACGTTAGGATTGGAGAAATTTTTGTTTAAAGTAAAGAATTTGAAAATTTTCTTCTTAGCATTGATATAAATTTACTAATGGGTGCGATGTTGTGTGCCAAGTAAATATTTAACAACAATTAGTATCGTGAAGCATGAGGGGAGAGTAATAATTCCAAATTTTTATATCAAATTCTAAACCATATATCAAATTTAAATCCGTATATTATAACAAAAGAATATGGATAATATAGAGACAGGTGATGATCATCATGATTTAGGGTTCTGATTAAGGTCAGTGGCTCTTCACGTTTTCCAGTGCGATGGGGTATTTTGTAAAACACTTATGAGGCAAACAAATAAAAAATTACAATTAACCAAATGAAATATCTGAAAACCAATCCAATAATATATATCCATTGCATTAATTTCAAACTAAAACGTGAATCCTTTACCTAATAGAATTTATCCAAAAGATAAATTTTAGAATACTAAATATAAGAACATCCCACATATCACTATAAAAGTTTGGAGTATCTTCTGAACAAAAACAAAAGATAGATAAGCAACTTAAAACATATGCATAAATTAGTTCTCAAACAATATAAATTTGTAGAAAAGAAACTAGGTAGACTGAACAAAAATATCACAGTTATTCATAAATTCTTTCTTAAATTGAATAAACGATTAGTTAGTTAAATAACCAACGAATTCAACATTAGTCCCAATAGTGGGTCCTACCACTCACAGTAGAAAATTTCAGCAGAAAAAGTTCATATCTAGGTTACTAAATGAGGAATAATAACCTAAATAATGTAAAATGTAAAATGACATAGACAAAGAAGGAATCACGTAACATAGTGTATCAACCTTGAATGCAGGTAGCTCCAGCAATGATCCTTATGGTGAAACAATTCAATAATAATTACCCAAATACTCACAGCTATGAACAATCAAGTGAGTTCAACCTTTCCCAATACCCAAAATTAGAAAAAGATAAAATGTTCTTAATAGTTAACAACTTGCTATTCGACAAACCATCAATGTAAATACGTCCATCGGAACGAAAGTCTAACTGGAGATCGTATAAGGTAAATGATATAACTTGCATTCATTATTGAAGTTCCCAATTCACATGCACATCTCTCATACTATAACGACAACGACAAAGAAAATTAATACTTAGCATTTTGTAACTGATCAACAAACTCATTTATAGAATTGTAGTTTATTCACACCGAATAGCTTCGATAAGGAAATGCATATGTTACTTCAATAAACAAATTGGAAATCAAAAATAAAATAGTACTTTATACATTAAGAAGAGCTTAGTAATGGCATGATCACACTATTTCCAAAGACATGCAGACACATTGTGTTGAGAAAAAAAGGCCACAGTGTGTAAATCAGGTTGACACAACTAGTAAGATGCATAATGCATCACAAAGTATAGTTATGAACTTCGTATATGCCATCTCAAGACCATCAATTAAATTCAATTACAAATTCTATAGAAAAGAAAGGATAAAGGAAAACGACTTCATATAAAAAAGGCGATTTTCTAATTGTACACACTTTCACAACCTTAATAATTGTGTAAACAGTAACAAAAATGAATTTGCATTCATATTCAAAACCAAAGGAAGCACTAAAGAATAAATTTAAGAAATTGTGCAGCTTGTTTGATTTATAACATGAACAACAATCAAAGATGTCTGAGCTGTAACAGGATCAACCATCGATAGGTCACCACTGATACATGTTAAAATCCGTATAACAAATAGTGGGACAATAAGTTGTAAATACCATTTATCGATATCGCAACCTAATAAATCAATCACCAAACTCGCTACAAGAAAAAAAATAGTAAAATGTTTAGGAGTGAGCTTCTCCATGGCCTTGTGAACTTTCGTAAACAACTAGACAAATAGTCTCAAAATGAGCACACTCAAACGATATTGAGCACATTCACTATATCTTACAAAAAAAAAAGCACAATCACTATTGATTAGGCATAAATTCTTCCAATTTATCCCATTAATTTATAGTCTTTTGTCGATCCGCGAAGTGTAATTAAAGTGGATTTATATCGTACCATTGCTATTGATAAGTTTCTAAGTAGTACGTCGAGATTCGTGTATTCTTCATCTATTTCACAGGTGTTCAGTGTTTCAATCCGAGTTTTGTACCAAAAGCTTCAAAGTAGTGCAAGAAGTAAAGGTATATGCAAAAGATGATAAGATGGAACCGAACCCAAGGGAAAGAAAAAGAACTAAATCCATCCTGGAGAAGTTCCTGTAAAGGCTGACAAAACATAACCGAAGTGAGGAGAAAACAAATTGATCCTACACCAAAAAAACTTCCCGTGAAGAGATAACAAGATAGAACCGAACCGAACCAAGGAAATAAAGAACCGATCCCATGGTCGAAGAAACTTTCGTAAAGGCTGAAAAAGATAGAACTGAACCGAACCCCTTAAATAGGATCGGTTCTGTTCTCGATTATCCGAACTTATCCACTTGTAAAAATTAGAATCCTACTTCGTTCAAACTCTTGTATTTCATAGATTATAAATTGTAACTCCTCCCAAACGTAAAAAGTAGGCTTCTAATTCATTAGGGAAGCTTTGTAATCAATTTTAGAGGAGAAGATCCATAAGCCCTAGTTGCTTTCAGTTTGCGATTCAACTAAAATCATTCTTATTTATGTTTCAATTCTTGTTATAGTTTCTTTTTCACTAACAATTTCATCTTTCTTCATCTTCATCAAGTAATAAAAATGTTTTCTTTCATTCCAAACGTGTTGTTTTCAAGTTTTTATATGTCTGGCTAGATTTTAAAGGTCAGGCTGCATGAACTCAACCTAATGTGTTAGTTGCATGTGTATAAAATTAATCCTCTAAATTTAATGATTTATTATGAATGTATTGTGTAGCACCACAACCATTGTAGATCTTTGGATCTCATTTTCTTCAGGGTAACCGGGATGCTTTAGAATGCAATGCACATGTTATTATCAGACAGTACCACATTACTCGTCCTCTGATTTCGTATGGTGCGGGCTTGAACCTCATATATGTAATGCTTGGGAGTACTAAAGTCTAGGTCTAATTAATCACTTAAATTTACGATTAGTTTTATACCTATAATACACTGGGGTTGAGGGATTGTATTCCCGTCCTACTTTCTTCATCATATAGTTCAAATTTTAGGTCAGTCATCATCAGTATTTTCAGTAATTTAGAATAGTTGCATTCCGTTCATAGTTTAGTTCATTAGTTAACTATTTTCAAAAATTGCATTTAGTTGTAGTCGATTACCAAAAGAAATCATCTTTTCCTTTTTCTTCAGAGTTAAAGTTAGAATTCCTTCATCTATCCAACGTCATTACGACATCGTCGTCCTATTTCCCTGAGGATCGATACCCGACTTATCGGATTATTACTTGAGCAGCAGGCTTGCACTTGAGCCTAGAGACTACGCACTTCTGAGACACATTCTGAGTCGCATCATGTTTTTGGCGCCGTTGCCGGGGATTTAGGTAGACTTAGGATTAGATCAAGTCAATCTAAAACCTTAAGTAAAAATTTCCAAAAATCCAAAAACATAAATTTTTTTGAAAATACACAAAAATATTCCTCATCATCTCTCATAAGCATGTTCATGCAAAATTCTAAATTCACTCCAACTCCCCATAATACTCCAACCCACATTCACGAAAATCCAATAGTTGAGTACGATCCTGATAGCCCTCACACTCCTAACGCTCCACAATTTTGGGTTCCCTCTCCCACACCTTCACACTCAATTGCAAGTAACACTTTGAACTCCCTATTAGGACACTCTTCAGAGCACGTCCTGAGCATACTAAGTGAGGACACAGAGTCTTTGAGTGAGAGAAATGTTTCACAACACGGTAGTGCAGCCGTCAGTGAGGAAGAGGCCCTGTACCGCCCTTCGAGAGAAATCTTATATCCCGAGCATACTATCACTCCGGGATGCATTATACTCCCATATAATGCAGGGAAACTTCATTTTAAAAATGGGATGATCCAGATTCTCCCCCAATACCATGGGATGGAATCTGAAAAGCCATATCTCCACATCAGGGAATTTGAAGATGTGTGTGAAACCCTCAATGATCAAACTTGCACATAAGAGGTAATCTGCCTCAAACTTTTCCCATTCTCTCTAAAAGATAAGGCTAAGACCTGGCTATGGTCTTTACCTCCAATATCGATTGCATCCTGGAATGAGTTGCATTCTAAATTTCTCAAGAAATTCTTTTCGCCACATTGAACAAACTCCATCAAGGCTCAAATTCAAACGTTCTGACAATTAAAAAATGAGTCGTTCGATCGATGATATGAGCATTTTAATGAGTTAATTACTTCGTGCCCCCATCATGGATTTGATAAACTCCAAATCAGTTCCTTCATCCATAATGGGCTGAACATTAATTCCAAACAACTCGTTGAAACTATGTGTGATGGTCCAGTTGTCGAATTAAACGCCCACGATGCTGAGCTTCACCTAAGGTATGTCGTCGAGACTACCCAAGCATGGGACACATCTGACCCTAGTGCTCATAATAGAACTTGCCAAATGACCACCACTCCATCGGTGTCTGGCCTATTTCACGTAGAGAAAAATTCTATAACGGACGGTCAACTCGAAGTGCTTGAGAGAGGAATGCAATAATTGTTGGAGAAATGTGCAGAAGGACCACCTGGAACCATCCCGAACCCCATTGAGAGGGTATGTGCTATTTGTGAGGCAGGACATTCAACTGAGGAATTCTCGACGATACCCGCCTACAGAGTTATGCTTTAAGAGCAAGTGAGTGGTATAAGAGGCTTTAAGGGTAATTTCGGTGCTCCGTATGGGAAGTCTTACAACCCTTCAAGGAAAAACCATCCTGGTTTTAGATATGGGTAATAAAATGCAGCAATGAATCCTAATTCACATGTTGTCCCTCTCCCAACACTACACTTCTAACAAGCACCACACATGCAAGGCCATGTGCAAGCACCACCACCTCTAGGGGCATATATCACTCCATCGCGGAGAAATCTCGAGGATACGATAAACCAATTTATCAATACCCAGAATGTCGCCACTACTAGGCATGAGCGTATGAACAACGACATAAATGTAACTATTTCAAAGATGCAATCATCGTTGAGTATCCAAGAGAAGGGCAAGTTTCCTGACCAAGGCCAAATACCTCCCCAAGGTCAGACTAGTGTTATCTCCACCTCTACAGAACATCAGGAGCAATGTCAAGCTGTGACCACTCTTCGTAGTGGGAGAGTCGTTGATTTATCACCTCCCTCATGACGCAACCAAAGATAGGGAGATTTCGCCCGGCACAAAAGAGGCCGAATATGTCCCCTTGAAAGAGAGTGAGAAAGAAGACACTAGTGAGCCCGAGGTAGTAGTAAAACCACCCACCACAGCACCATTTCCTCAAAGGTTGGTTCCTTCACATAAAAGAAACCCCCGTGATGAAGTGCTAGATGTTCTAAAGCAAGTAAAGATAAATTTACCTTTCCTCGATGCCAATAAGCAAATTCCAGCTTATGCAAAAGTCATCAAAGACTTATTAACAGTAAAGAGGAAGTTGAAGGTAAAGAAAAATGTCTTTCTACCATAGAACGTGAGCTCCATTCTACTTAGTGATCTCCCACCAAAATTCAAAGATCCCGGTGCACCCACAATTCCCTTCATCATTGGAGAAAATAAAATTAAAAAATCCTTACTTGACTTGGGAGAAAGTGTCAATATCCTCCCTTACGACATCTATAGGCAACTTGATCTGGGCGACCTTAAGCCCATAAAGATCACTCTCCAGTTAGCGGATCGAACTGTGAAGATCCCAAGAGGTGTAGTTGAGGACATGATCGTCCAAGTTGAACCTTTCTACTTTTCGGTTGATTTTATCATTTGGGACACGGAGCCATCCTTCACTTCGAGAAATCACGTTCCCATCATTATTGGGTGCCCATTCTTAGCTACGGCTAATGCAATTATCAATACTCAAAATGGGAAGATGCAACTCACTTTTGGGAACATGACCTTAGAGACTAACATCTTCCATATAGCCCAACATACTAGGGAGGAAGATGATCTTCACGCGGTGAGATTAATCGAAGAGATCATAGAGGAGTACTTTGAGGAAAATTATTGTGGATATGACCTAGGGACCTATTTTGTGTCGATCCACGAGAGTGAAGGGACGTACACTGAATTTGAGAGGGAAATTGAGGAGTTGAGAGAGTTACTTGATGAGAGAGCGTCGGACGAGGACACGAGAGATGTAAGTTGGGTTTCTCGATTTGAGGAGTTATCGCCAAGAGAGGCATGCATGGTTCACTCTAGCGATAAATTTTTGACCCTCGAATTAAAGAAACTACCCTCCCATATTAAATATGTATACCTAGGAAAAGATGAGACATTTCCTGTTGTTGTCTCCATTAGCCTAGACGAAGAGCAGGAGGGTAAGATGTTAAAGGTTCTGAGGAAGCACCAAAGTGCTTTCGGTTAGTGTATTGCGTATTTGAAGGGGATAAGTCCTTTGATTTACACCCACAAGATCCACCTCGAGGAGGATGTCAAGCCCTCGAGAGAAATGCAAAGAAGGCTAAACCCTAATATGAAAGAAGTGGTGAGGACCGAAATCATTAATTTATTGGATGCCGAGATTATCTACCCAATCTCGGATAGCAAGTGGGTGAGCGCTACCCAAGTTGTCCCGAAGAATTCGAGCATGACAGTGATCGAGAATGCTAAGGGAGAGTTAGTTCCCCAACGTACCACCACCGTGTGGCACGTTTGCATTAATTACCGAAAACTTAATGCGGGAACTAGGAAAGGCCATTTCCCCTTGTCATTAATTGATCAGATGCTTGAGAGAGTAGCGGCCCACCCTTACTATTTCTTCCTTGATGGTTATTTTGGATATAACCAAATTGAGGTAGATGTACTTGACCAGGAGAAAACGACCTTCACTTGCCCCTTTGGTACGTTTACCTACAAACGTATGCCATTTGGCTTGTGTAATGAACCTGCGACCTTTCAAAGGTGCATGTTGAGTCTATTTAGCGACATGGTTGAGAGAGGACTTGAAGTGTTCATGGACGATTTTAGCGTGTTTGGCACCTCTTTCGATCTTTGTCTGGAAAAACTGGAAAAAGTACTCACCCGATGTGTGGAAAAGAACTTAGTGCTAAATTGGGTGAAATGCCATTTTATGGTCACTGAGGGAATAGTTCTTGGCCACATAGTTTCATCCAAGGGGATTGAAGTCGATAGAGCTAAAATAAATGTCATAGCCGATCTACCACCACCCAAACTGCTCAAAGACATGCGCTCCTTCTTGGGCCACACGGGGTTTTATCGTAGGTTCATTAAGGACTTTAGGGTCATCGCTAAACCCTTAAGAAACCTTCTTATGAAGGACACCCCATTTGAGTGGACGGAAGAATGCCATAGCGCTTTTGAAAAATTGAAAACCATGCTTGTGTCCGCTCCAATCATGCAAGTTCCGGATTGGTCCTTACCATTCGAGCTCATGTGTGATGCTAGAAATTATGCGATAGGGGTTGTTTTGGGCCAAAAAAAAGACAATAAGGCTCATGTCATCTACTAGGCTCACCAAACTCTCACCGGACCACAACTCAATTATTCCACCACAGAGAAGGAGTTGCTAGCAGTAGTTTTTTCCCTTGATAAATTCTAGTCCTTCCTTATCGGTTCTCCCATCACTTGCTTCACCGACCACGCGGCATTGAAATACCTACTGACGAATAAAGATGCAAAGTCATGCCTCATAAGGTGGATCCTACTCCCACAAGAGTTTTATCTCTCTATTAAAGATAAAAAAGGAGTAGAAAATGTCGTTGTCGACCATTCATCACGGCTTTCATCCGATGTACCTAGTGATCTGATACCCATAAACGAATATTTTCCAGATGAGCAACTCTTTGCTACCTCTTCTTTGCCCTGGTTTACGGATATAGTGAACTATCTTGTCACGGGAGCCGTCCCTCCTGATTGGACACCGCAAGATAAGAAGAGGTTTATCATTTGGTCACGCATGTTTTTCTATGACGATCCCTTCCTCTTTAAATATTGTGCCGACCAAATCATCCGACGATGTGTACCGGATGATGAGGTCCCAAAAGTCATCCAATTTTGTCATTCAGAAGCTTGTGGAGGTTACTTTTTGACGAAAAAGATGGCCGCTAAGATTCTTCAATGCGGCCTCTATTGGCCCACACTTTTTCGGGATGTGAACAATTATTGCAAATCTTGCGATAGGTGTCAAAGAATGGGGGCGATTACCCGATGAGACATGATGCCATTAACCCCGATACTCATTATTGACATCTTCGACTACTGGGGTATTGACTTTATGGGCCTTTTCCCCCCATCTTTTGGTTTCCTATACATCCTTATCGTGGTAGACTACGTTTCTAAATGGGTGGAAGCTATAGCTACCAAGACAAATGACAGTAAAGTGGTGATTAGGTTCCTACAAGAACACATAATTTCCCGCTTCGGTGCTCCGAAAGCGATAATTAGTGATAATGGCACGCACTTTTGCAATAGGCCATTCGCGAAGCTCATGAGAAAGTATGGCATCATTCACAAAGTTGGAACGAACTATCACCCACAAATGAATGAGCAGGCCAAATTAACGATTCAGGAAATCAAGAACATTTTTAAGAAGACTATCAATCCCACTCGGAAAGATTGGTCACTTCGATTGAAAGATTCACTATGGGCCTATCGTACCGCATACAACAATCCACTCGGCATGTCCCCATTCCGCTTTGTGTATGGTAAACCTTGCCATCTTCCCGTTGAACTATGACATGGATAAATCCGGTGAAGCTCGTAAGCTTCAATTAAATGAGTTAGAAGAGATACGCAATGATGCATATGAGAACGCAAAAATTGCCAAAGAAAGGATGAAACTCGCCCACGATAACATCATTCGATACAAAGAGTTTCTTCCCGGACAAAAAGTGCTTCTCTATAACTCTCGGCTTCATTTATTTCCGGGTAAGTTGCGGTCACAATGGTCTGGCCCATTCATTGTGAAGAATGTATTCCCTCATAGAGCTATGGAGTTAGACGATTTGAAAGGGGGAAATACATTCAAAGTAAATGGACAACGCCTAAAGCAATATCTATAGGCGTGTGTGGAAGAAGTCGACACCGTTTGGTTGTCGAACCTCGTTTACGGGGTCGAATGAGCTGGAAAGAGAGGTCATCCTACCCCCGACGTATATGGGCTGAATTCTTGTGTATAGTAGTTATGCTTTGGTAGATTAGATTGAGTGCGTAGGTAGGTTACGTGAGGTTAGAATTAAGATCACGCATTCACACACACTTTGCGAGGGTGTCTAGAAATCCAAGTGGAGGAATAAGTACAAAGGCATCCAGAAATTCAGAGTGCAGGATTCTAGTGCAGAAGTCTTAGAAGAAGATTCTGTTAAAGATGGAACCGAACCGAATCCCCAAATTGGATGTAACAACCCAGGTTTTCGAGCGACTATTTTATACTATTTTGCCTAATGGGCTAATTTTATAAAATAAGGAATGTTGGAGTAAATATTATTTCCCGTGAGACTTAGGGATAATATTTACTATGTTCTGACTATTTACCGTTATGAGAAGGTAAATAGTGTTATATTGTGTATTTTGCGTCGTTATATGTAAAACGACGGTTATGACCTATATTTAAATCGGGTATAATTAATGAATTTAAAATGGAATTGGAACATAAAAATAGTTCACACTTTCCCGAATGCCAAAATAGGGGGTACGGATGTTTTTA
The DNA here is from genome assembly GCA_949130495.1 of Sambucus nigra. Classification (NCBI taxonomy): domain Eukaryota; kingdom Viridiplantae; phylum Streptophyta; class Magnoliopsida; order Dipsacales; family Adoxaceae; genus Sambucus; species Sambucus nigra. The sequence continues at coordinate 22,237,782 of OX422216.1, forward strand.
GAATAGTCGAGATAGTCGAAATAAGTGCCCAGTTGTAATTTTTGGGATTCGGGCAATTTTAAGGGGTTATGACTCAATTAAGTGGTTACGAGTCATTTTAGTGGTGTATTAGCAATTAGGAGTGGGGGTTTATATTTTTAGACCCTTATAAATCCCCCACCCCCTTTCTTTTTCTTCATTTGTGTGAGAAGCCAAAGGAGAGAGAGAGAGAGAGAAGATAGAGCTGGGAGAAGTAGAGAGAAAGAGAGAAATGGAGGAAATGGGGGGCTGGAATCCGTCACTACCGGTGATGTTCAGAGACTACGAACCTCGAGGAAAGTTTCTTACTTTCTAGATATTGATTTAATGTGATAAATTGCATGTATAGTTAGGTTTTGGAGATTTAACCCATAAATGGGTATTTGTTGATTTTGATGATTAAACCCTTAAATCTTAGTTTTAAATTGGATTTGAGGATAAATTATTAGTTGTAAATGGTGTGGGAATGATTTGGTAGAATTAGATGTTGTTGATGTTGGGTAAAAACAAAGAATGGAGGTTTTGGGATTTTAGGGTTTATGTAACCCGTCGCCCAAATTGGGCCAAATTCCAGGACTGAATCGATTCGTCCCTAGGGGCGAATCGATTCGGATAAGGAGAGGGTTACAGGTCTTGCAGACCGAATCGATTCGGATTTAAAGCGAATCGATTCGGCAATTGCAGAAGGTTAGTTTTTGCTCACCGAATCGATTCGGCTGTCTAGCGAATCGATTCGCAAGGGCGAATCGATTCGGCCCAAGGGGCGAATCGATTCGGTTCCCCTGTTTTTGTGAGATTTTTCTTATTTTGATTTTTAGCCCTTTTTCTTTTAGGTCCAAGGTTTAGGAACCTTCCTTCGGGAAGTAATGGGGAGTCCTAGAGGGTTGTATTGGGTAGACTAATGTCCTAGGCTAAGAATGGAGATTTAGGTTTACCCGAGGACTAGTTTGGATTAGGTTAATGTCCAACGGATATAGGAGGTTAACCTAAAGATATATTTGAAGTTAAAATATTAAATGTTGAGCTTTTGAGAGACACTCCATTTTGGAGACTCACTTTGAGGGTGTATGAATTATATAAACTCATCGAGGCTATTTTGAGGTTAGTGGCACTTTGGTGTCTTAGGTCATTTATAAAATATGACTTAATAAGAATATATTGCACCTTCTAAAACTTGGTGCTTAAAGGCTAAGTGAATGATTTTTGGAAATATAAAATATGAGTTTTCAAAAATGGAAAAAGTAATGTTTTTCATAAATGATAATTTATGGATACACACCTCTCTAAATCGCTATTATAAGGGAAGTCGCGCGCGTTGTGGTGAAGCCCCCTGGCTAATGATGTAGGGTGGATATAGTCCCTAGGCCATGTGAGCGTTTGTTTATATTTTTCTGCGCTGGTTAGGAGATTATGGGTGTGGTCTTGACTATCCCGCAGGCACATGGTCGCTTCCCGACGTTTCGATAGGATCCCAGGTTGTCTTGGAGGCCCTGGAAGATGATAGCCATTTAGGGGCGCACACAGTGGGGAAACCCGGACGGGCGGTCTTAGAATCGTTATATATATATATGAATATAACTATTCTAAATCAAGTTGGACTTGATGTTTTATGGGTGCCATAAAGAGCACAGTAAAATGCCATATAGAGCATGATGAAAGTGCCATAAAGAGCACGATGTAAGGCCATAAAGAGCCTATGATGATGATTATATTCCTGATAGTGAAGATATTTTTACAAAGTGAACAATTGAGATAAATGCCTCTAGAGCATAAAAAGTATGATTATATTTCCTGATAAGGAACAAATTCATGAAATGAATTAGTGTATGATGAAATTAATTTGGTAAACACTTGATAAAGTGTTGTACCATTTATATGTATATTCCTAAAGATAGAATTAGGAATTGTGCCAATAGATGATGGATGGGTTTTACTTTTATATTTTCTTTATGTAGATGTAGATGTGACCTCCCACACTTATGCACACACATTTATTTATTTCTTATTTTCGTGCTTAGGGTCTAATGGATCTCGACGATCAACCTTGCCTAAGTAGTAGTGTATCGGGGGGGTTCCTTGTTTGGATTTCGCTTTGCGAGACACCCCACGCACGAATAGGGCATAGTGTTGAGAATGGGGAAAAGTTAGCCCTTAGTACTTAGGGTTAGCTAGAACATCTCACGATATTGCGCTAGGTTGCTGCTAGATTGAGAGGTGAGAAATATTATTGTTATCTGCGAGAGAATCACGCACTTAACTGTCATGCATTTTAGGCACATGGTAATCATATCAAATCCGGCCCTGACCGGTTTCTATATTTCCTTGTTTCTGCATATTCTTTGCCGTTACAGGTGCTCTTCCGCAGGGACACCCGTGTTTACATTTCCATTTCCAATTGTCATGGGGCTACGGCATATTGCGGATGTTGTAATAATTGTAGTAGACGCTCCCCTCTATTGTACTCTAGTTATGTTCAGTACTTTTATTCGGGCGTGTTTTCCCAAGGTATTGCACTCATTTATTATATTGTAAATACTGATTGTAATACTTAATATATCATTTGTATTGGTCTGTACACCGACAGCTTATTCGGTGATTATTTATAGTATTGTCATACTTTATTCTTCGATTTTTTATACTCACCGTTTTTACAAATGGGATCGTCTAAGTGTTTCTCTTTACTTTTAATTTTTTTTTTGTATATGACAATCCGTTTTCTAAAATGATTGGTGGTTATCTTATACTATTATTTTAATCGACAGTGATGCTAATAATGGACCATCTATGATTCCTGTGATTATTGGAGTATTGGGCTGGCCACCTATTATTTTAGTAGGCGGGTTGTCACAGATGGTATCAGAGCATTAGGCTCTAGAGTCCTTAGGAACCTGTACGGATGTTTTACGTCTTCTGCGTTTCTCTCTGATTGATGTAGAGCCTTAGGAATAAGGTCGTTGAATTCTCTTGTGAGATTTCGTTCTCCTGCTATGGAATGAGAACCCCGAAGATCTTCTACGCGTTCGTGTGAGACTTGTAAGTCGTTAGATGAAGGGCGTTGAGGAAGGCCGTGGTGAAGGCGTCGTGGGATGGGATTACTATAAGCTGTAGGCTGTGGTCGGGAATAAGGACCGCTTTGGAGGTCTCCCCCTTTGTAGCATTATTTTATAATGCTGCCGTGACTACTAAGTACGGTGAAAATAGTTTTCCCAAGTACCGTTGCCGGTAAAGAGTGGTACTATGCTTGGGACTCCGAGCAATGTCAATTCGGAGTTGAGAGGTTCTTTATTAGAACCACATGTTGAAGTTTGGTTGGATCGAGGAAGTGTAACCTCGTTCGGTGAGAACATAAGGCCCGAGAGTTTTGGCCTAGAGTTGGGTATAGGAGTGCTCAGGTGTGAGGATTTGAGGAAAACCTTTCACCCTTTGGAGTAAGGTGGAAGTGACGGACATGATAGTCGCCTCGTTATGGTGGGGCAGAATGTTTTGCCCATAGAGAGAGCCTCTCAGTGGAAATGCTAGGCTCGTAAGTAAGTGTTGGAAACACTTTTGGAGAAGTAGTGTTCATGAGACCCCACTGGTGGACATCCACCTGGGGAAGGCTCGTGGAGCTAAGGTCGGGGAGGCTGGCAGGATGTTCTCCTTACAGAAGAAGCCAAGGGAACTATGCGTTCTGATCTTGTCGATTGAAGATGACCGGCAAGAATAGGACTCCTAGTTGAGTCATAGATGGGAGTAGTTTGGTGTTAGCCCTAGATTCGGGTGCGTATATCGAGCTTGTGATGGTATCCGTGCATATTTTATATATAGTAAGTATATCTATATGACTTCCATGATAGGGGAGTTCTGTATCTCCCTTCACACTCGTTATGGGGCGAGTGGTGATATATGTGGTACGTGCTACTTGTATTATATATTATACGAGTAGAGGTAGTCTTAGGTTGATGGGTGTGGTAGCAAGCGAATATATTGCGAGGCTACCCCAGTTCTAGTTCTAGAAGGTGGACTAGTGGTTCTATAATATCTCCCCTGGTTACAGGTTGAGGCTTTATAGAGGTGGTTTACGGTGTGTAGATAGTTTCCTTTATTTTTATTTTTTTATTTTTTTTCTCTTTGCTTGCTTTGTTTGCCTTGCTTGTGTATGCTATTGCCTTATCCCCATGACCGGCTAGTTAAGGTGACTGTGTGGAGGGGTTCCTTGTTTGGATTTCGCTTCGGCGAGACGCTCCACGCATGAACCTTAACGACGTTGTGAGTGGAGAGATGTGCATTTTTCTTTTCTGTTCTTTTCTTCTTCCTTTTCTTTTCTGATTGGTTAAGTGTTGGGTTGGAAGGTTTAGCCAATAATCACGTATATGAGTGATTAAGGGCTAAGTTCAGGTGCAATATATGAGCACTATGATCGTTTTCCTCTGACTAACGTGGGGGAGGACTATGATTATGGATGTCCGATAGGGACTTATGGTTGTGCCTTAGTGAGAAGGCCATTCGTGTAGAGGTATATGTGTCTCTTGGGGTAGAGTAGTGGTGGCATCTTACTGAAAGTAAATGCCTCAGTCGATTGTTATGATAGGACTTAGACGTATATATGTAGTAGTAGAATTTAGAGTTAGGATTTCCGTCGATCCCGATCATGTGTCTTCGACCGTTACTTCTCGACGACCGACAATGCGAGGTAGTAGTGTAACGGGAGGGTTCCTTGTTTGGATTTCGCTTCGGCGAGACGTCCCACGCATGAAACCGAGCTAACGTCGGAAGTCGGGAAAGGTCTTGGACACTAGGGATATTTAGTATTATACTTATACGACTAGGTTAGGATAGATAGATTGACCTTAGGATTCTTAGGATGCTAGGCCCTTAGGGCATGCGGCGTTAGTTTAGGAAGATGGTTGGGAGTTGACCACCATAAGTTGTGGGTTAACTCTAAGTAGGATTTGGTCCCTAGACGAGAAGTATGGGATTTTGAGCTCGTTAGGATGTTTCCTTTCGCTAAGGCAATGCGGATGGGAGTAGTTTAGGCGCCGAGTAGATACCGTCTTAGAGTTTATTCGTGGCATGGAATGCCAAGTGGAGTGAGCTTCACCGAGGGGACGCTATTGTAAGAGCGTTCAGGTCCATGATTGACCCTTTAAACTACTGGTATGTAGAGAGTAGTGTGGAACGAGGATGGGTATATCCGTGGAACTTTTTATCGAATTGTCGATAATGTAACGGTCATGATTCTAGTTGAAGAAACTGTGGATCATTTGATCTATCGCTACTTGCTCAATGGAAATGGGCGGACTAAGCGGGAGGTGTACATCCAACTCTTCTTAGTAGGAGTTTTAGATATTTATGTTGTTTCTAGTAACGGTAGTGAACCGAGACGAGACATTTGTGTCAAGGTACATGTAAGGTCTCCGGGGAGAGATGGGGAACCGTTGGGATATGGGGTATACCCTACCACCCGTAAGTGGAAGGGTGGATTCGATTTAAAGGAGAGATTGGATTAGTAGTTTTATGGATAGAATTTCTGTGCAATAGTTCGGATCGTTTTCGATAAACGTTAGGCCATGCATAGCCTAGTATAGATGGCAATATGCCTTGTCTACTCGTTGGAATGGAAACAGCGAATAGTATATTCCTGGGACTGGGAGTGGTCCGGGAACTTTCCTTTAGATGGGGCTCAGTGAGCAAGTAGACTTTTGAGGGTTACACCAACGCGAATAGAAGTTAGTAGTGTTGGGGTTAGCAATTGTAAGTTAGTGTAGTTATTCCCTAGTAGAGGTATAACGTGTTTCGGAAAGTAAGGCAATTAGTGCCGAGCTTGTGCGGGTATCTCCTCCCGTAGTAGAAGGGTAGGATCGATAGTTTCTGAGATCGATAGCGATGACCTTAGTTTGTGTCCTATGGGGACATTTCTATTCGGGGGTTTGCTAGTATGATAGCAAGGTTTTTATTATAGTATACCCTTTATATGGTTATTGGTTACGCCTGAATTTTGAGGGCAAAATTCCCCTTTAAGGGGGGGAGTATGTAACAACCCAGGTTTTCGAGCGACTATTTAATACTATTTTGCCTAATGGGCTAATTTTATAAAATAAGGAATGTTGGAGTAAATATTATTTCCCGTGAGACTTAGGGATAATATTTACTATGTTCTGACTATTTACCGTTATGAGAAGGTAAATAGTGTTATATTGTGTATTTTGCGTCGTTATATGTAAAACGACGGTTATGACCTATATTTAAATCGGGTATAATTAATGAATTTAAAATGGAATTGGAACATAAAAATAGTTCACACTTTCCCGAATGCCAAAATAGGGGGTACGGTTGTTTTTAGAATAGTCGAGATAGTCGAAATAAGTGCCCAGTTGTAATTTTTGGGATTCGGGCAATTTTAAGGGGTTATGACTCAATTAAGTGGTTACGAATCATTTTAGTGGTGTATTAGCAATTAGGAGTGGGAGTTTATATTTTTAGACCCTTATAAATCCCCCACCCCCTTTCTTTTTCTTCATTTGTGTGAGAAGCCAAAGGAGAGAGAGAGAGAGAGAAGATAGAGTTGGGAGAAGTAGAGAGAAAGAGAGAAATGGAGGAAATGGGGGGCTGGAATCCGTCGCTACCGGTGATGTTCAGAGACTACGAACCTCGAGGAAAGTTTCTTACTTGCTAGATATTGATTTAATGAGATAAATTGCATGTATAGTTAGGTTTTGGAGATTTAACCCATAAATGGGTATTTGTTGATTTTGATGATTAAACCCATAAATCTTAGTTTTAAATTGGATTTGAGGATAAATTATTAGTTGTAAATAATGTAGGAATGATTTGGTAGAATTAGATGTTGTTGATGTTGGGTAAAAACAAAGAATGGAGGTTTTGGGATTTTAGGGTTTATGTAACCCGTCGCCCAAATTGGGCAAAATTCCAGGACCGAATCGATTCGGCCCTAGGGGCGAATCGATTCGGATAAGGAGAGGGTTACAGGTCTTGCAGACCGAATCGATTCGGATTTAAAGCGAATCGATTCGGCAATTGCAGAAGGTTAGTTTTTGCTCACCGAATCGATTCGGCTGTCTAGCGAATCGATTCGCAAGGGCGAATCGATTCGGCCCAAGGGGCGAATCGATTCGGTTCCCCTGTTTTTGTGAGATTTTTCTTATTTTGATTTTTAGCCCTTTTTCTTTTAGGTCCAAGGTTTAGGAACCTTCCTTCGGGAAGTAATGGGGAGTCCTAGAGGGTTGTATTGGGTAGACTAATGTCCTAGGCTAAGAATGGATATTTAGGTTTACCCGAGGACTAGTTTGGATTAGGTTAATGTCCAACGGATATAGGAGGTTAACCTAAAGATATATTTGAAGTTAAAATATTAAATGTTGAGCTTTTGAGAGACACTCCATTTTGGAGACTCACTTTGAGGGTGTATGAATTATATAAACTCATCGAGGCTATTTTGAGGTTAGTGGCACTTTGGGGTCTTAGGTCATTTATAAAATATGACTTAATAAGAATATATTGCACCTTCTAAAACTTGGTGCTTAAAGGCTAAGTGAATGATTTTTGGAAATATAAAATATGAGTTTTCAAAAATGGAAAAAGTAATGTTTTTCATAAATGATAATTTATGGATACACACCTCTCTAAATCGCTATCATAAGGGAAGTCGCGCGCGTTATGGTGAAGCCCCCTGGCTAATGATGCAGGGTGGATATAGTCCCTAGGCCATGTGAGCGTTTGTTTATATTTTTCTGCGCTGGTTAGGAGATTCCGGGTGTGGTCTTGACTATCCCGCAGGCACATGGTCGCTTCCCGACGTTTCGATAAGATCCCAGGTTGTCTTGGAGGCCCTGGAAGATGATAGCCATTTAGGGGCGCGCACAGTGGGGAAACCCGGACGGGCGGTCTTAGAATCGTTATATATATATATGAATATAACTATTCTAAATCAAGTTGGACTTGATGTTTGATGGGTGCCATAAAGAGCACAGTAAAATGCCATATAGAGCATGATGAAAGTGCCATAAAGAGCACGATGTAAGGCCATAAAGAGCCTATGATGATGATTATATTCCTGATAAGGAAGATATTTTTACAAAGTGAACAATTGAGATAAATGCCTCTAGAGCATAAAAAGTATGATTATATTTCCTGATAAGGAACAAATTCATGAAATGAATTAGTGTATGATGAAATTAATTTGGTAAACACTTGATAAAGTGTTGTACCATTTATATGTATATTCCTAAAGATAGAATTAGGAATTGTGCCAATAGATGATGGATGGGTTTTACTTTTATATTTTCTTTATGTAGATGTAGATGTGACCTCCCACACTTATGCACACACATTTATTTATTTCTTATTTTCGTGCTTAGGGTCTAATGGATCTCGACGATCAACCTTGCCTAAGTAGTAGTGTATCGGGGGGGTTCCTTGTTTGGATTTCGCTTTGCGAGACACCCCACGCACGAATAGGGCATAGTGTTGAGAATGGGGAAAAGTTAGCCCTTAGTACTTAGGGTTAGCTAGAACATCTCACGATATTGCGCTAGGTTGCTGCTAGATTGAGAGGTGAGAAATATTATTGTTATCTGCGAGAGAATCACGCACTTAACTGTCATGCATTTTAGGCACATGGTAATCATATCAAATCCGGCCCTGACCGGTTTCTATATTTCCTTGTTTCTGCATATTCTTTGCCGTTACAGGTGCTCTTCCGCAGGGACACCCGTGTTTACATTTCCATTTCCAATTGTCATGGGGCTACGGCATATTGCGGATGTTGTAATAATTGTAGTAGACGCTCCCCTCTATTGTACTCTAGTTATGTTCAGTACTTTTATTCGGGCGTGTTTTCCCAAGGTATTGCACTCATTTATTATATTGTAAATACTGATTGTAATACTTAATATATCATTTGTATTGGTCTGTACACCGACAGCTTATTCGGTGATTATTTATAGTATTGTCATACTTTATTCTTCGATTTTTTATACTCACCGTTTTTACAAATGGGATCGTCTAAGTGTTTCTCTTTACTTTTAATTTTTTTTTTGTATATGACAATCCGTTTTCTAAAATGATTGGTGGTTATCTTATACTATTATTTTAATCGACAGTGATGCTAATAATGGACCATCTATGATTCCTGTGATTATTGGAGTATTGGGCTGGCCACCTATTATTTTAGTAGGCGGGTTGTCACAGATGGTATCAGAGCATTAGGCTCTAGAGTCCTTAGGAACCTGTACGGATGTTTTACGTCTTCTGCGTTTCTCTCTGATTGATGTAGAGCCTTAGGAATAAGGTCGTTGAATTCTCTTGTGAGATTTCGTTCTCCTGCTATGGAATGAGAACCCCGAAGATCTTCTACGCGTTCGTGTGAGACTTGTAAGTCGTTAGATGAAGGGCATTGAGGAAGGCCGTGGTGAAGGCGTCGTGGGATGGGATTACTATAAGCTGTAGGCTGTGGTCGGGAATAAGGACCGCTTTGGAGGTCTCCCCCTTTGTAGCATTATTTTATAATGCTGCCGTGACTACTAAGTACGGTGAAAATAGTTTTCCCAAGTACCGTTGCCGGTAAAGAGTGGTACTATGCTTGGGACTCCGAGCAATGTCAATTCGGAGTTGAGAGGTTCTTTATTAGAACCACATGTTGAAGTTTGGTTGGATCGAGGAAGTGTAACCTCGTTCGGTGAGAACATAAGGCCCGAGAGTTTTGGCCTAGAGTTGGGTATAGGAGTGCTCAGGTGTGAGGATTTGAGGAAAACCTTTCACCCTTTGGAGTAAGGTGGAAGTGACGGACATGATAGTCGCCTCGTTATGGTGGGGCAGAATGTTTTGCCCATAGAGAGAGCCTCTCAGTGGAAATGCTAGGCTCGTAAGTAAGTGTTGGAAACACTTTTGGAGAAGTAGTGTTCATGAGACCCCACTGGTGGACATCCACCTGGGGAAGGCTCGTGGAGCTAAGGTCGGGGAGGCTGGCAGGATGTTCTCCTTACAGAAGAAGCCAAGGGAACTATGCGTTCTGATCTTGTCGATTGAAGATGACCGGCAAGAATAGGACTCCTAGTTGAGTCATAGATGGGAGTAGTTTGGTGTTAGCCCTAGATTCGGGTGCGTATATCGAGCTTGTGATGGTATCCGTGCATATTTTATATATAGTAAGTATATCTATATGACTTCCATGATAGGGGAGTTCTGTATCTCCCTTCACACTCGTTATGGGGCGAGTGGTGATATATGTGGTACGTGCTACTTGTATTATATATTATACGAGTAGAGGTAGTCTTAGGTTGATGGGTGTGGTAGCAAGCGAATATATTGCGAGGCTACCCCAGTTCTAGTTCTAGAAGGTGGACTAGTGGTTCTATAATATCTCCCCTGGTTACAGGTTGAGGCTTTATAGAGGTGGTTTACGGTGTGTAGATAGTTTCCTTTATTTTTATTTTTTTATTTTTTTTCTCTTTGCTTGCTTTGTTTGCCTTGCTTGTGTATGCTATTGCCTTATCCCCATGACCGGCTAGTTAAGGTGACTGTGTGGAGGGGTTCCTTGTTTGGATTTCGCTTCGGCGAGACGCTCCACGCATGAACCTTAACGACGTTGTGAGTGGAGAGATGTGCATTTTTCTTTTCTGTTCTTTTCTTCTTCCTTTTCTTTTCTGATTGGTTAAGTGTTGGGTTGGAAGGTTTAGCCAATAATCACGTATATGAGTGATTAAGGGCTAAGTTCAGGTGCAATATATGAGCACTATGATCGTTTTCCTCTGACTAACGTGGGGGAGGACTATGATTATGGATGTCCGATAGGGACTTATGGTTGTGCCTTAGTGAGAAGGCCATTCGTGTAGAGGTATATGTGTCTCTTGGGGTAGAGTAGTGGTGGCATCTTACTGAAAGTAAATGCCTCAGTCGATTGTTATGATAGGACTTAGACGTATATATGTAGTAGTAGAATTTAGAGTTAGGATTTCCGTCGATCCCGATCATGTGTCTTCGACCGTTACTTCTCGACGACCGACAATGCGAGGTAGTAGTGTAACGGGAGGGTTCCTTGTTTGGATTTCGCTTCGGCGAGACGTCCCACGCATGAAACCGAGCTAACGTCGGAAGTCGGGAAAGGTCTTGGACACTAGGGATATTTAGTATTATACTTATACGACTAGGTTAGGATAGATAGATTGACCTTAGGATTCTTAGGATGCTAGGCCCTTAGGGCATGCGGCGTTAGTTTAGGAAGATGGTTGGGAGTTGACCACCATAAGTTGTGGGTTAACTCTAAGTAGGATTTGGTCCCTAGACGAGAAGTATGGGATTTTGAGCTCGTTAGGATGTTTCCTTTCGCTAAGGCAATGCGGATGGGAGTAGTTTAGGCGCCGAGTAGATACCGTCTTAGAGTTTATTCGTGGCATGGAATGCCAAGTGGAGTGAGCTTCACCGAGGGGACGCTATTGTAAGAGCGTTCAGGTCCATGATTGACCCTTTAAACTACTGGTATGTAGAGAGTAGTGTGGAACGAGGATGGGTATATCCGTGGAACTTTTTATCGAATTGTCGATAATGTAACGGTCATGATTCTAGTTGAAGAAACTGTGGATCATTTGATCTATCGCTACTTGCTCAATGGAAATGGGCGGACTAAGCGGGAGGTGTACATCCAACTCTTCTTAGTAGGAGTTTTAGATATTTATGTTGTTTCTAGTAACGGTAGTGAACCGAGACGAGACATTTGTGTCAAGGTACATGTAAGGTCTCCGGGGAGAGATGGGGAACCGTTGGGATATGGGGTATACCCTACCACCCGTAAGTGGAAGGGTGGATTCGATTTAAAGGAGAGATTGGATTAGTAGTTTTATGGATAGAATTTCTGTGCAATAGTTCGGATCGTTTTCGATAAACGTTAGGCCATGCATAGCCTAGTATAGATGGCAATATGCCTTGTCTACTCGTTGGAATGGAAACAGCGAATAGTATATTCCTGGGACTGGGAGTGGTCCGGGAACTTTCCTTTAGATGGGGCTCAGTGAGCAAGTAGACTTTTGAGGGTTACACCAACGCGAATAGAAGTTAGTAGTGTTGGGGTTAGCAATTGTAAGTTAGTGTAGTTATTCCCTAGTAGAGGTATAACGTGTTTCGGAAAGTAAGGCAATTAGTGCCGAGCTTGTGCGGGTATCTCCTCCCGTAGTAGAAGGGTAGGATCGATAGTTTCTGAGATCGATAGCGATGACCTTAGTTTGTGTCCTATGGGGACATTTCTATTCGGGGGTTTGCTAGTATGATAGCAAGGTTTTTATTATAGTATACCCTTTATATGGTTATTGGTTACGCCTGAATTTTGAGGGCAAAATTCCCCTTTAAGGGGGGGAGTATGTAACAACCCAGGTTTTCGAGCGACTATTTAATACTATTTTGCCTAATGGGCTAATTTTATAAAATAAGGAATGTTGGAGTAAATATTATTTCCCGTGAGACTTAGGGATAATATTTACTATGTTCTGACTATTTACCGTTATGAGAAGGTAAATAGTGTTATATTGTGTATTTTGCGTCGTTATATGTAAAACGACGGTTATGACCTATATTTAAATCGGGTATAATTAATGAATTTAAAATGGAATTGGAACATAAAAATAGTTCACACTTTCCCGAAATCCAAAATAGGGGGTACGGTTGTTTTTAGAATAGTCGAGATAGTCGAAATAAGTGCCCAGTTGTAATTTTTGGGATTCGGGCAATTTTAAGGGGTTATGACTCAATTAAGTGGTTACGAATCATTTTAGTGGTGTATTAGCAATTAGGAGTGGGAGTTTATATTTTTAGACCCTTATAAATCCCCCACCCCCTTTCTTTTTCTTCATTTGTGTGAGAAGCCAAAGGAGAGAGAGAGAGAGAGAAGATAGAGTTGGGAGAAGTAGAGAGAAAGAGAGAAATGGAGGAAATGGGGGGCTGGAATCCGTCGCTACCGGTGATGTTCAGAGACTACGAACCTCGAGGAAAGTTTCTTACTTGCTAGATATTGATTTAATGAGATAAATTGCATGTATAGTTAGGTTTTGGAGATTTAACCCATAAATGGGTATTTGTTGATTTTGATGATTAAACCCTTAAATCTTAGTTTTAAATTGGATTTGAGGATAAATTATTAGTTGTAAATAATGTAGGAATGATTTGGTAGAATTAGATGTTGTTGATGTTGGGTAAAAACAAAGAATGGAGGTTTTGGGATTTTAGGGTTTATGTAACCCGTCGCCCAAATTGGGCAAAATTCCAGGACCGAATCGATTCGGCCCTAGGGGCGAATCGATTCGGATAAGGAGAGGGTTACAGGTCTTGCAGACCGAATCGATTCGGATTTAAAGCGAATCGATTCGGCAATTGCAGAAGGTTAGTTTTTGCTCACCGAATCGATTCGGCTGTCTAGCGAATCGATTCGCAAGGGCGAATCGATTCGGCCCAAGGGGCGAATCGATTCGGTTCCCCTGTTTTTGTGAGATTTTTCTTATTTTGATTTTTAGCCCTTTTTCTTTTAGGTCCAAGGTTTAGGAACCTTCCTTCGGGAAGTAATGGGGAGTCCTAGAGGGTTGTATTGGGTAGACTAATGTCCTAGGCTAAGAATGGAGATTTAGGTTTACCCGAGGACTAGTTTGGATTAGGTTAATGTCCAACGGATATAGGAGGTTAACCTAAAGATATATTTGAAGTTAAAATATTAAATGTTGAGCTTTTGAGAGACACTACATTTTGGAGACTCACTTTGAGGGTGTATGAATTATATAAACTCATCGAGGCTATTTTGAGGTTAGTGGCACTTTGGGGTCTTAGGTCATTTATAAAATATGACTTAATAAGAATATATTGCACCTTCTAAAACTTGGTGCTTAAAGGCTAAGTGAATGATTTTTGGAAATATAAAATATGAGTTTTCAAAAATGGAAAAAGTAATGTTTTTCATAAATGATAATTTATGGATACACACCTCTCTAAATCGCTATCATAAGGGAAGTCGCGCGCGTTATGGTGAAGCCCCCTGGCTAATGATGCAGGGTGGATATAGTCCCTAGGCCATGTGAGCGTTTGTTTATATTTTTCTGCGCTGGTTAGGAGATTCCGGGTGTGGTCTTGACTATCCCGCAGGCACATGGTCGCTTCCCGACGTTTCGATAAGATCCCAGGTTGTCTTGGAGGCCCTGGAAGATGATAGCCATTTAGGGGCGCGCACAGTGGGGAAACCCGGACGGGCGGTCTTAGAATCGTTATATATATATATGAATATAACTATTCTAAATCAAGTTGGACTTGATGTTTGATGGGTGCCATAAAGAGCACAGTAAAATGCCATATAGAGCATGATGAAAGTGCCATAAAGAGCACGATGTAAGGCCATAAAGAGCCTATGATGATGATTATATTCCTGATAAGGAAGATATTTTTACAAAGTGAACAATTGAGATAAATGCCTCTAGAGCATAAAAAGTATGATTATATTTCCTGATAAGGAACAAATTCATGAAATGAATTAGTGTATGATGAAATTAATTTGGTAAACACTTGATAAAGTGTTGTACCATTTATATGTATATTCCTAAAGATAGAATTAGGAATTGTGCCAATAGATGATGGATGGGTTTTACTTTTATATTTTCTTTATGTAGATGTAGATGTGACCTCCCACACTTATGCACACACATTTATTTATTTCTTATTTTCGTGCTTAGGGTCTAATGGATCTCGACGATCAACCTTGACTAAGTAGTAGTGTATAGGGGGGGTTCCTTGTTTGGATTTCGCTTTGCGAGACACCCCACGCACGAATAGGGCATAGTGTTGAGAATGGGGAAAAGTTAGCCCTTAGTACTTAGGGTTAGCTAGAACATCTCACGATATTGCGCTAGGTTGCTGCTAGATTGAGAGGTGAGAAATATTATTGTTATCTGCGAGAGAATCACGCACTTAACTGTCATGCATTTTAGGCACATGGTAATCATATCAAATCCGGCCCTGACCGGTTTCTATATTTCCTTGTTTCTGCATATTCTTTGCCGTTACAGGTGCTCTTCCGCAGGGACACCCGTGTTTACATTTCCATTTCCAATTGTCATGGGGCTACGGCATATTGCGGATGTTGTAATAATTGTAGTAGACGCTCCCCTCTATTGTACTCTAGTTATGTTCAGTACTTTTATTCGGGCGTGTTTGCCCAAGGTATTGCACTCATTAATTATATTGTAAATACTGATTGTAATACTTAATATATCATTTGTATTGGTCTGTGCACCGACAGCTTATGCGGTGATTATTTATTGTATTGTCATACTTTATTCTTCGATTTTTGATACCCATCGTTTTTACAAATGGGATCGTCTAAGTGTTTCTCTTTACTTTTAATTTTTTTTTTTGTATATGACAATCCGTTTTCTAAAATGATTGGTGGTTATCTTATACTATTATTTTAATCGACAGTGATGCTAATAATGGACCATCTATGATTCTTGTGATTATTGGAGTATTGGGCTGGCCACCTATTATTTTAGTAGGCGGGTTGTCACATTGGATTGGTTCGGTTTTGAAAAATCAAAAAAAAAATTCCCCAGAACCGAACCGAATCTCCCCTAAACCGGATCGGTTCGGATCCTGCGATTTTGGTTCTTCCCGAGGAGCCTATTCTTCCCCCCTATCCTCTTCCTTCCCTCCATTCTTTCCCTTTTCCCCTCCAAAACACCCACTCCCTTTTCCCTCCCAAAAAAACCCACCCAACCCTTCCCCACCACTTATAAAAACCACATCTACCCTACCCTTCCACTAGCACCAAAACATCCACTCTACTATCCCTCTCTACAACCCTAGTCTTTCATCTCCTAATTCCCAGATTTCCCAATGGCCAATCAAGCTCTCCCGAAAAAATATATGTCAACCGAAATTCTGCCCAACGGCAATGGACAATACCTCTCCCACATGGAGCGTGTATGGTGCGAAAATTTTTTAGTTTCTCCCGCCAATTGCACATTGAGCGAGTTGTCAACTGGAACGAGCTTCCTCGCCCCCTCACCACCCTTTTCAGCAGGAGGGGATGGACGCAATACCTATAAGAATCTCACCATGTCGTCTGGGTGGACGAAGTCCAGACCTTCTATGGATCTCTCATCCATACGGGCGAGTTTGAGTGCTAATCCTTTGTTGATGGTCGCCCCATCCCATTCTCCTTAGCCATCCTCGCCCGTAAACTTGCTGATAAGGGTGTCCCCCACCCAGACGTCTATGACTACCCAACCAATGCCCCCACCATTCCTAAATAACAATCCATTTATCGGCTCGCACCCAATGATATTTGCGAAAAGGTTACCTTCCCCATGGGCCACCTCAATGATAAGGAGCGCATCACTTTCCATATAGTGTGTGCCAACTTGCTTCAAACCTCAAACGACTCAGCGATGCGCCCTCTCCAAGCGACGCTCGTGTACCACCTTTTCGACCACAATTGCACCCTAAATCTGGCCTGTATGCTCTACGCTGATATCATTTACGCGGCCTAGGAGAAAAAAGGTGAAGTACCCCTCCGTTATGGCCGCCTTATCACCTTCCTCCTTACCGACGCTGGTATCCATCCACCTTAAGCTTTCCCACACCTCCCAGAGCCCAATGGGAAGGTTTCCCACACTCTGAGTGCCCAACAAAGGGATACCATTCGAGCAGCCCGGGAGGCGATTA
Organism: Sambucus nigra; assembly: GCA_949130495.1. Classification (NCBI taxonomy): domain Eukaryota; kingdom Viridiplantae; phylum Streptophyta; class Magnoliopsida; order Dipsacales; family Adoxaceae; genus Sambucus; species Sambucus nigra. The sequence continues at coordinate 22,254,486 of OX422216.1, forward strand.
ATTTAGAGGCCGAGGAGGAGATTCCTGTTACAGAGCCCATGGCTGAGGATGTCGATATGGGCGGGGATGAAGAAGACGAGTATGATGTGGACGAAAATTCCGATTTCGAGCCACTGGGTGCGGACTTTGATAGGCGCCTGGCAGCGATAGAATCCTGTATTGACGGGTTCATCACCCAATACAATCGAGATCAGGCGGCCTAGCAGAGGGACACAAGCATGATGCATCAACTCCAAGCCTATTTATACGAGCTTAACTTTGGTGGGCCCCCTCCGACTTTCTTTTACGATCCTTATGATCCCAATGCACCCGGGACCTCGCATCCGTCGCCCCAATGAAGCCCTTGCCTATTTATAGTTGTTTGTGTGGTTTGTGGTTGTTATTTACACAGTGTTGGTTGTATGTTTTTTATTTCTTACCCTTTGTAACTCAAGTATTATCTATTTATAAAAATGTTGCATTTCTGTTTCATTTGCTTGTTTTATTTTTTCCCACTTTTAATTTGCTTTGGGTCACAAGTGCGTTTTTCTAAAACCTCACAAATTTTGAAAAATGCCCAAAATTTTCAAAAAAAAAATAATAAAATTTTGAAAAATCCGAAGATATTTTTCTTCAAAATACATAAAAATTGGAATGCAAATTTTTCAAAAATATCATTAAAAGTTGGTTTAAAGTCTCAAATTGTAAAAACACTATACAAAAAGCCGGAATTGACCAAAGTTGGAAATTGTGCGAAAATTGACGACTTAACGAATAAGTGTGGAGATTAACAACCCGGTGAGATTCGAGCCTTTCCTTTTTGGGAAATTTATAAATCAATCTGAGTTAATTATTAACTCAAAAGTTCTTTTTAGCGTCTAATAAGTCGCCAAGGATATCAAATCCATTCACTTTGATCTGTTTTGAGAAAGGTGTGTGATACTGCCTTGAAAAAAAAAGTTCCGAAGAAATATCTAAATTAAATTCATCTCAAAACTCATATGGTAACGTGACTAGTATTTTGGACAATGAAGTAGCCATCGTTTGTTACCCAAAAATATTGGCCATAAAAAGTTGTGAAAAATTATCCCTTTGTGACCCAAATTGAGCCGAATAAGTTTTTCCCTTTCGTTTGACAACCCGAAAAACCCCAACTGGCCCGAAATTGTGAAAAGAGGACAATCCCAGAAATAAAGTCCAAAAAGAGCATAAAAAGGGGTAAGAAAAGAATAGCTAAGCTCAACAAAAATAGCAAGAAAAGAAGTGAAAAAGAAAAAGAATAGAAAATGAGTTAAAGCCCAGAAAAGCACTAACGGACATTATAAGCAAAGTTTTCCAATTCCAAAACTCTTAACCTTTTCCAATATTACCCAATATACCTTTAACCCGTAAAAGTCCTAACCGAGTCCAAAATTGCGAAATTGGTTAGCGCGTGGAGAGTTAAAACACCAAAAGATAATAAAAGAGATTAAACATATGTATAAGAGGCAATGTTCCCGTTTTTCCAAAATCCGTATTCCGTTGAAGAGATCCAATTACCATAAATTGTCGTCTTTTTACTTGTGTGCATGAATTTGGTTCCAATATATTTACTCTTTTAAATCACGCATACCGAGAGAATAGCCACAATCCGAGTGATTCATTTGTGAGATCATTCCGTGAGATTTTTAAATCAAAATGAATTTTGGGATAAGTAACGTAATGGTCAATCGGTGGAAATTCGGGTTAAATTTTCGGCTTCACACGCACGCACTATGATTTGAGACTCTTGAACATGATTTGATGATGACTATTTTCTGGGAAAGTTTGAATTATACAATTTTTGGGTATTTTGAGTTTCTTTGTGTCGAATTTTGTGGGTATATACTCTGCAAACCCTCACGAGACACAACTCGTCCTATTAGGGTAACCTAGGGGTTTAAAGGCTTATTGCATACGCTAAATGCAATCGCTCGCCTGCGAAAGAAGTATCCTATCCTATTTTCGAGTTAGACCATGTTTTGATTCTTTTACATTGCTCGGGACGATCAAAGTTCTAAGTTAGGGGGGTTTGATTAGGCATAAATTCTTCCCATTTATCCCCTTAATTTAGAGGATTTTGTCACTCCACGAAGTGTAATTCAAGTGGATTTATATCATATCATTTCTATTGACAAGTTTCTAATGAGTACGCCGAGATTCGTGTATTCTTCATCTATTTCACAGGTGTTCAGTGTTTTAATCCGATTTTCGTACCAAAAGCTTCAAAGAAGTGCAAGAAGGAAAGGTCTCTGCAAAAGGTGACAAGATGGAACCGAACCCAAGGGAAAGAAAAAGAACCGAATCCAAGGGAAAGAAAAAGAACCGAATCCATCATGGGGAAATTACTGTAAAGGATGACAAAACAGAACCGAACCGAAGTGAGGAGAAAACGAACCGATCCTACACCTGAAAATCTTCCTGTGAAGAGATAACAAGATAGAATCGAACCGAAGCAAGGAAATAAAGAACCAATCCCATGATCGAAGAAACTTCTGTAAAGGCTAAAAATGGCATAATCAAACCGAACCCCTTAAACAGGATCGGTTTTGTTCTCGATTATCCGAACTTATCCACTTGTAAAAATTAGAATCCTACTTGGTTCAAACTCTTGTATTTCACAGATTATAAATTGTAACTCCTTCCAAACGTAAAAAGGAGGCTTCTAATTCATTAGGGAAGTTTTGTAATCAATTTTATAGGAGAAGAACCATAAACCCTAGTTGCTTTCAGTTTGCAATTCAAGTAAACTCATTCTAATTTCTGTTTCAATTCTTGTTATAGTTGCTTTTTCACTAACAATTTCATCTTTCTTCATCTTCATCTAGTAATAAAAATGTTTTCTTTCATTCCAAACGTGTTGTTTTCAAGTTTTCATATGTATGGCTAGATTTAAAAGGTCGGGCTGCATGAACTCAACCTGATGTGTTAGTTGCATGTGTCTAAAATTAATCCTCTAAATTTAATGATTTATTATGACCATATTGTGTATCACCACAACCATTGTAGATCTTTGGATCTCGTTTGCTTCATGGTAACCGGGATGCTTTAGAATGCAATGCGCATGTTGTTATCGCGCGTTACCACTTTACTCGTCCTCTGATTTCGTAGGGTGCGGGCCTGAACCTCATATACGTAATGCTTGGGAGTACTAAAGTCTGGGTCTAATTAATCACTTAAATTTACGATTAGTTTTATACCTGCAATACACTAGGGTTGAGGGATTGTATTCTCGTCCTGTTTTCTTCATCATATAGTTCAAATTTTAGGTCAGTCATCATCAGTATTTTTGATAATTTAGAATAGTTGCATTCCGTTCATACTTTAGTTCATTAGTTAACTATTTTTAAAATTTGCATTTAGTTGTAGTCGATTACCAAAACAAATCATCTTTTCCTTTTTCTTCAGAGTTAAAGTAGGATTCCTTCATCTATCCAATGTCATTACGACATCATCGTCCTATTTCCCTGAGGATCGATGCCCGGCTTATCGGATTATTACTTGAGCGACAGGCTTGCACTTGAGCCTAGAAAGTACGCACTTCTGAGACACATTCTGAGTCGCATCAACTATTTTAAAGAAACAAATAATATTTATAAAATCAAACCCAATTGTAATTGAATTTAATGATTAATTCCATTTTTTTCTATTTAAGACATTGTGATACATTGATGGCATGATTAAGAACACTGAATCCTCTTTGAAAAAAAATGGGTCTTATAATCCTTATATAGAAATTCATTATATAGGTAACCTGATGGGATTGGGTTTATTTGTTATTTTAATTTTTCTTATTAGTTTTCCTTTTATTTTAGTACTTTTAGTTCCTTTTTAGTCCTTTAATTGGTCTATGAGCATGTTTCGGACTAATTGGGTATATTTTTGTTAATGATTGTACTTTTTAGTCTTTTAGGCAATTAATTGGTTAGCAGGTATTTCTCACCTTATAAATACCCGTTTACTCCTCATTTGAGGATAGACATGATTTTGAATAAAAGATTCTTAGTTTCTCTCTCTAAAGTTGGTGTTTGTTTTACTTTTTGGCCATTGATAAACTACACACCGATAAACCAAAACACCAATACACCAATATCAATGGCTCCGAAAAAATCGAAATAACAATAAGAAGAAATCAATCAAGAATTGAGAAACAACATTCAGGCTCTTAATAGGAAATTTAATTCCCTCTTCCAACTCCTCTCTTCAAAATTCAACCTCCCACCACCACCCAAAACCTTAACCACTAAAATGTCACTTCAAGATCCACCAAAAATCTGGTATTTGCGGCACGTGGGTGGCGACTAGCACCTCCCATCAAGATCCACCAAAAATCTGGTATTTGACCTTGGAGGAAGCCTTTTATAGTTGATCCGGGAGAACAAAGAGAGATAAAGAAGATCAAAAAGAAAAATAGAGGGATAGGCACTTCCTTAATTTAAAAAAAATTCATTTGACCCCCACAAGTTTTTGTTTCTCTTTTCAGCACATATTTTTGGAATTTTTCATAAGAGTATCCAATTTTTGAAAGCTCGGGGTAGAGATTGGCTTTAAGAGGGGGTGAATGATGGAAATGGTTTTATTTGTCATTTTAATTTTTCTTATTAGTCCTTTAATTGGTCTCCAAATATGTTTAGGACTAATTGTGTATGTTTTTGTTAATGATTGTCTTTTTTATTCTTTTAGGCAATTACTTGGTTATCAAGTAATTCTCACCTTATGAATACCCATGTACTCCTCATTTGAGGATAGACTTGATTTTGAATATAAAATATTCTTAGTTTCTCTCTCGAAAGTTCATGTTTGTTCTAATTTTTTACCATTGACGTGTAGTTTACGTCATACCCATATACAACAAATTGATCATACCAGTTTACAACCCCCTAAGACTACCTCCAATATAATTACTTACATGTAAAGTTTGTTAGATTGCCAAAGAAGCCAAAACCTTGTCTTTGGTAACATGTATTAATAACAAAATTAATTTACTTTGTAAAAAAGATAAAAAAATGGAATTAAATATTACAACCACATTATAACTTTTAACATGAGACATGAAGATTCCATGGGTAGTTAGTAGAGGACCAATAATTAGAGAATAAATGACGCATAACAAATATATTTCAATGATTCGTTAACAAATATTACATGAACACGAACTGTTTATGGCTTACACCTTATTTAGTAAACTCTCACCCATTTCATTTTTAACACTAGTGCTCCACCAACCAAATATATCTCTTAAAAATATTCTAAAGTCTACTTGTTCCACCAACAAAAGCATTACTACAAACCACCACCTCCGCAACACCAACTATTAACCCAAATAAATAAAGGGAAAGTAATCTTAGGCCCCTCAAAAACAAATTTTAAACACTAAAGGAATTTTGACACATTTTAAACACTTACGTCAACTAATTCTCTTCTTGTAGAAGTCCACGCTAGTGGCATAAAAAGTGGATCTAATTGTAAATTGTCCTTAAGTGTTTAAAAATTATTACCAAGGGACCTAATTGTTAATTGATCAATAAATAACTAAGGTAGTTAAGTAATGTGCATAGTCACTCAATTATTAAAGTAAAATCAATCTTGAAATTCCAATAACAAAAATATGGCTTTGATTAAAGAAGTTAATAAATTAACAGCATAGTTGAAAAATACTTTTAGGGAATATATAACAAAACATGTAGAAAGCAAACCATTAATATAAATTAAAAGGCTAAATTTTTATAAATCCATCAAAGATCAGAAAAAAAAATTAGAATCATATTTCACAAAGTCCCTATTGGAAAACCTTAAGATCTCATTTGAGATAGTATCACGATCCACATAATTATCACTATGAGAGGTTCTAATTTGAGACATAAATGGACGGAGAGTGAGACCTACTGAAGAAGTTGAATAGTAATTGTAACAACCTCATTTTCTCACATAAAGGATGGACAGGGACAATATGCCAAAGATGGGGCTTATCCACAATTTATACCATTCTCAACAATGTGAAATAGAAATAGCCTTTGTTCTTTACCAAAATTCAAAATAAATAAAACAATTGAACCAAAACTGAATTAATACGTAAATGCAAAACTGAATCACCGTAAAACGTCCATAATGTAAAGGTAAGTACAAACTTATATAAATAAACTCTCGGGCTTATGCCATACAATTTCTATATTAAATAAAATAACTAAATGAAGAAATACAACCTATACTAGAATCAATGAAACTAGGGGTGGCAATTCAGGTTAGCCGTGTCATTTTTGGGTCACGTTGATTTTTAGTTGAGTATAAGTTTTGGGTACTCTTAAATCTATATAAGTTAATCGTGTCATGTTCGGGTTATTACCATAAACGGGTTATCGTGTCAAAAATTGCCAGCCCTAAATGAAACATAATCTGCTACATTCCAAAGTAACTATAAGTCTGATCCATCGTCGGTCCTACTATCCTTGTTTACGAGACAACTTGGCGAAAAACATTTATAATTTTAGGTCAGAGCCCTATAATTGCAAGGATTCTTCACCAATAAATATGCAAAATGTAACTAAACTCGTACTTCACATCTCTCCATCGACGCTCGCATGTATAGAGTATCTCACCTCTCATTTAGAAGAAATCCTACTCGCATCCTCTAAAAAATATCAATTATTAATTCCAATGTTTAAATTTAACATATAACATAAAGCTATCTACCCATACATCAACTAAAAGTGGGTGTTACATCTAATACTACAGTCCCCGAATTTACTTCATATTGTCGACCATTAAGTCCTATATAGTTTCAGCGTATATTTTTTTATATCAATTAGTGATCCTTAACTTTAGTCTATCAGACTATATAAATTTTAACTCGAACCAATTACTGTATACACCGTTCAGACTATAGGTTTTACTCTCTTTAATTACAGTCTACATCCTGAGACAACCCCATTTATTATTCTCATTAATAATTGTCTAACGCATTAGACCACCAGAACTTATTTTCTTCATTAATTATCCATGTCACTATGATAATCCAACTTTATTATCATTAAGCATTGTCTACATCTATAGACTATATGAATGCATTCTCATACCAGGAACACCACAATGTATATATAAATAAATACATGTGTTCGGATATATATGTATGACACACAAAGAAACCTATCTTCGGTGTCTTATTCATGCTCTATCGGTAGTACCCTGAGGAGTCCCTCATCCTAGAGCCGGTACAACAAAACACAAGTAAGTAGGGTGGTACCTAAGGAGTACACCAATTCATGTCCAATACCCAGTGGTTACAAAGGATCCCAGCATCAACACCTACCTCTAGTAAGTGGCGCTGCTACATAGTAACGATAATATGACCTAACACTATGCCTAGACCACCTATGCCAACTTGTGATTCGGTCCCCAACGTGTGCAACCCTAACAGATATGATGGTCCACAAACCCAGGTATGTTCACACAAAAATAATGTAATACATATTATCATCCAATATGTATAAGCAGTTACTCTATAACTACTTTACCCCAGAAGTATCCATCCATATAATTATAGCCTTTTGGCTTAATCATAACATTTCACTAAGTTATTACATAACCCATATTAAGTCTCCATCCTATGACTATTTCCCAATTAAAGATTGAGTCCCATACACTGCCTCATAGGCAAAATAACCATATTTATTTCATCGTTTACTTCTACATAAATATCTAGGTATAGTTATCCCAAACTAACCTTACCAAAACTATTATAGGTATAGTTATCCCCAATTACCCTTACCAACACTATTAATGATTTTAGCATGTTGCCTTCTCGGCTTAAACTATAATTCTTCCAGATTATTAATAATCGTTCGCATCCTGATACCTTTTCGATAAGGTTTATATGTACATATATAAGGAATCCACTTACTGTCATGACTGATATTAACCATTTATACTTAGCCCATTAGGCTTAGTCTGCACTTCCACGCAGTATCTTCATACGGTAATAATTTGAGAGAACTAACCATTAGTTAAATTCTCAAGCATTCGACTTATCTCTGATAAATATTTCTTTTATTCAAAATTATCTTCAATTAATCATAATAGCCTCATAGTATCTCTTACGGTATTATCATCTGTGAGTCCTTAACAAAATTTCCAAATCATCTAGGCATATCCCTCCCTTTTAATGTATTTATTCCATATTACGTTATTCAAGAGTTTTACATAAATCGTTTTCTTTATGTAGTTGCTTGTATTTTAAGTCATCATGTATGAACTACCATAACATAAACCCATCCTAATTTAATGATGTATATAAGTTCATAACATTATCATTAATATCTTGGAATAATTCTTTATCCCTCACTTCGACAAAAAAAATGTCTCGCACACCCTTTCGTAGTAAAATCATAACTAATTAAAAAAAAATCAGAAAAATACGAGTGGGCGCCAACGTGATCATAATGAAAAAATCTACAAGCAGGTGCACTGAATCGATTCGATAGGTAGATAGAATCGATTCTCTTTTCCCAGTAAGTTGAAAACAGATTTCTTCCAAGATGAGATTTTTCCAACAAAATTAATATGTGTCTCCAATCTTCAAAAGGCTTCAAACACATAAGATATATGATGGATGTGATCTTCAAAACAACAGGGGATCATTCTAAACATGATTCAACATCTAAATCATTTTTAAATCAAAATTAAATATTCAAGAATTCTCAAGAATATCTAAGCATGCAAGTTCTAAAGTTTCATCTTAAATCTTAGCAATTCCTTTCTTGCAGAATATGATATCAATCTTACAACATGATTTCTCCATTCAAATCAATAGATTACAAACATCAATTCATATCTAACATGGGATTTATTGATTTACATATGGATCATCTATTTTTTTTTTATCAATTCTTGCACAATTTAAATAATCTCTAGATATGCAGCCCTAGATCATGATTCAAGTCCTATTCTACATGGATTGAATATTAATACAAGAAAGAACATTTTGAATAAGAATGGCAAGAGTCTAATCATCTTGTTTAAAAATAAAAATCCAACTTTGATTTATTCAAGCCATTAAAGTCAAATTCTAAAATTTATAAATGAGAATGAGTCTAATCATTCACGACCTTCATTAATTTATTCCACCGAATTAGATTAGTTACCACTAAGTTTTATTTTATTCCAAAAAAATACGAGGTATTACATTCTCCCCCTTATAACGGAATTCCATCCATAGAATTCGCTATAGCATGAAGTCACATTTTTATTTCGCACCGTTATTTTAAGTTTATACTCAACTAGTCCATACTCATATCCCACGAGCTAAATGAAAAGGCTTATCTATGCCTATCATAGCGTTACTGGGCTGCCCATATACTCCACATCATATGTACACACACACATACCATTAACAATTATGAATAACACGTATACATCCAATTTGTGCCATTCACACCAAGAATCTCCACGTAATTATCATGAGTCAATACCAATATGCATAGTACTCGTATCCCACGATATTAAAAGGAAAGGTTCGCATATGCCTATAATAGTGTACTATCGCAATGACACCCACACGTCATAATCACAAGCATCTATACGCAGTTATCAAACATGACTGGCAACCCATATGCATAAACCAACTATACATAGCATGTATATATATATATATATATATATGAGGTATAAGTATATATGAATACTCTACCGATCATACTCATACTCTTCGTTGCTCGGTCCGTACCCTCATCACATACGTACAACTTATTAAACATGATGCCTCAAGGCAAAAGGTCCCTCAATTACCGACACTAGATAAGTTTCATGCGTGGTACGTCTCGCAAGAGAAATCCAAATAAGGAACCCTCGCGATACACTACTACGTAGATTGGTCGATCACCGAGGCCCATTTAGCCTGAAACCAAATATGAACCAATACGCTAACTGTAAAATTCAAAAATTTGCCAATTTCCAAAAAAAATCACTTATCCTTCATAGGAGCTATACTAAACTCCTTTAGAGTTGACCGACCCTACCATGATAAATACCTCAATCACCATAACCTAGGTTGGACATTCTCCACCCGTATTTCATCGAGAGAGCACTTAGTCATTTCTAAGTCTCCAAAGGCATACCCATGTTAATCAGGTTTACCATTACCACTTCAATGACAATGTCACTATACAAACATAAACATGATCATATACAATCACAATAATCAGAGTTGTCACTAGCCCTACTTCTACTTTGTTGCCTATACTTGCTAAGGAAACACTTCCCCAAATCTAACTATTATGTTATCTTGCAAACGCATTCCACATTATAGACCCTCGCTCCAACCAAAGCGTAACCAAATTTATCCCATAAATATCGAGTTTATTCACACTCATATACCTCCTTGAGTTATTCAAAATTTAAATCACACTCACATGTTACTTCCCTAAGCATACCTAAACTTCAAAAGGTCCTTGCATGACTTAAGTTCCTATCGATATCCATCGTATCAAAACTAGGCTCACCCATAAAAATTTCTCACAATAATCCTAACGATAATGGTGAACTCCAATTTCTAACCAATCTTTTCCTTTAGACATGACCACAAGTCATAGCAGTCCACATAGAATTAACATATTCCAAGTAACTATAAATCCATTGCCACGAAAAATATCATCCTCCGGTATAGATAACAAATAGGCCTAAGTAAACTTAAGTCTCCCTGTATGAAATTATGTGCATCTACAAACCAAAGTGATAATGTCCCTTATAACCCATGGTGATCCAATGTAAAAAGCTATCCCAAATATGAAGTCCGTCTTCTCTAATGTACTAACAAAATCCGAATGAACACGAAGTCTAAATATTTAACAAAACATATCCTACATACTCCAAAGTAGGGAAAAGCACATACTTCATCACTTATACTATCACTATTCCCTTTTTTAAAAATAAATTCATATGTAACCTGATGCCCCTATCGCTGTGGGTGTTGGCCTTGCTAACTCTACTTGTTCTGACAGTCGAAATCTTTACATCCTCAAAATAGACTACCTTAGAACCCCTCAAATTTTCAGTTCCTTTAACAAATGTAATCGTCGATCTTGCTATGCTGGCACTTCGTCGAAAAAGTTAGATCTCTTCTCAATCTTGTCCTTCATTTTTTATTTATACATAAAAATGTGGGAAAACTTCCCTTTGGACTTCACCTGAAGCAAAATCACTAATTAGTATGATCGTGCAATATCACATTCCTCAATTTCTACAAGTGTTTCCCTTTAAATTTCTACGCAGCAAATTGCCCGAACTTCTCACACATAAGATATAGGATAAATATGATCTTCAAAACAACAGGGGATCATTCTAAACATGATTCAATATCTAAATCATTTTTAAACCAAAATTAAATATTCAAGAATTATCAAGAATATTTAAGCATGCAAGTTCTAAAGTTTCATCTTAAATCTTAACAATTCCTTTCTTCCAGAATATGATATCAATCTTAAAACATGATTTCTCCATTCAAATCAATAGACGACAAAACAGCATTTCATATCTTACATGGGCTTTATTTATCTACATATGGATCATCTATTTTTTTTTATCAATTCTTGCACAATTTAAAGAACCTCTAGATATGCAGCTCTAGATCATGACTCAAATCCTATTCTACATGGATTGAACATTAATACAAGAAAGAACATTTTGAATACGAATGGCGAGAGAATCCTTGCCTCAAAATAGTAGAGGAGCCTCTATTTTCTTCCTCCTATGGTGGTTCTTCCTCTTCTTCTTGGGTGGAGGTGATTAGGGTTCTTGGATATAACTCCCAAGGAGTGGGTTAACTTTAAATAAATATTATTAGTCTTCACATCCCGAGTTAGGCCTTAGGCCACAACTTTGGACCTCCAAATGAACCCAAATACATTATTTACTTAGCTCGATAATTTCCCAACCCTCGGACCATTCCTATGGGTCTAAAATGCCCTAACGAGCCCGTAATGCCTTTTAAAGTGTGTCCCGAATATTTTTTTATCCAAAAATATATTTTAATGGTGGTGTGACACATGTAATTCTTCTTGTTTAAAAATAAAAATCAAATTTAGATTTATTCACAGCATTAAAGTCAAATTCTAAAATTTATAAATGATAATGAGTTTAATCATTCACAGCCTTCATCAATTTATTCCACCGAATTAGATTAATTCCCACTAAGTTTTATTTTATTTAAAAAAATACATGGGGCATTACATACATGATATAGAGGAAGTCTGACAAAGTTATTTTATTATAGAAAACATACACCTCAAACATGCAACTTGCAAAACAAAACATTACTCACACAATAAACGTTATTCTCGTGACCTTTTTTGTATGATTTTAAAGTAGGCTATAATATGCTTAATAACAAAACTCTCAAACTACAAACCACATAGCACAAAGTCCCTACTGGAAAATTATCATGTTCTCAATTCTTTGAACGATGGTCCCAAATTTCTTATTATTTCACAAATAAGAATAATGATTTGTGTAACAAAAGGCATATGCATAGGAGAGTTAAAAAATATAGGTAATTGTATGAATGCATATATATGTCGTACAAATCTACTCACATATAAAAATCAAAACCAAATAAAGAAACAGAAAATAAAACCTCACTTTTTGACATCGACATATAAAATGTGTATGAGTCGGGGAGATAGAGCATAAATACCTCTCGTCGATAAACACCATTACCTCCACCAATAACCATCGAAACTTCAATACTGATATCTGTTCAAATATGCATAAAAAAGTAAAGAGAATTAATATGTTGCAAATTGCCATTGAAAGATGTCGAAGCTTAAAATTTCAAACACCGAAATCATGACTGCATACGTAAGAAAAAAAATAGACAAATTTTACGGGGTGAGCTGTAGAAAGGCACATAAAAAATGTTCGACGCTCAAATGAATGGTTCTATATACATCCACAATGATTACCAAAACATGTATGTAATGCAGTTACATTCAAAATATATAACACACTGTGTAATTATCGTTATGTAAGATATGTATTGTAGAAAGGGAAATCAAAATTTCCCCAAAATAATAACCGAGTTAGGATCTTATTAACCAATGAGTTATGATAATAATAACGCCAAGATAGACAATCCAAAAGACATATCAGCACGATGAGTAATCTTTCCCGCCTCAATAGATTCTTAATGAATCTCCAAAAATGGACTAATTCACGTGAGTCTATTTATAATCCATGATAAGGCTCTGCACAACAACCTACTGAGGAAATAATAAATGATTCAGTGAACACATGGAGCGATAAATGATATTAATTCGCATAAAAGTAACCATTTAGGGGACATAACATACTATCTTACAAACTAATTAATATAACAAAAATTCAACACACAAAACAAAAATTAACTCTGTATAAATTACGGTTAAATAAATTACGATTAAATCTATTACAGATTACGACTATAAAAAAATTAACACATTTTGCTTAAATCCATTAATTCAATAAACATTCAACATATGTGTTACAATCAACACAAAAAATTGTTTTGAATAGAAGATAATAAATATCCTTGATATACACTTAATCATTCAACACACACATATGAAGTAGCATATCACTTGCAAACCACCTCTAAAAATAATATGATTTTAGATAGGAAGACAATAAGTTACTTTGCTACCAATTTAATAAATCAACAATCATATTTGATAAATGGTTTGCAAATGACATGCTACAAATGTATACAAATGTTATAAAAAAATAACATACAAATGGGGACATAGCGTTCCCTGTCATCGTAAAAAAAACTCAGACCTCAAAAGCCCTCCCTACCATCACAGTAAGGGTTCTATTAGTAATTAATTAAAACAAAAATCATGAAAAGATGACGAAAATCATAAAAACATAATATACCCAAATTTTAAACTCTAGTTTATCTTTAAAAACCCAAATCCAAAATATGACCTAAATAATAAAAGTCTAAATTTAAAAATAATCTGAGAACAAAATATGAATATCAGTAGAGATGGAAAAAGCTAACCTTAATAATGAGGTTTGAGATTCTTTGTTGAAAAAATACGTAATAAAGAAATTGAATGTCAGATAAGGTTTCCTATAGTGGAATTTGGAATAAAAGTAAAGAAATACATAAATAAAGGGAGACATAAAAATAGATACCATGGGTAGAGCCCTGGAGATCCGTTAAAGATAGAGTTGGGCGTTCGTGAGAGCTCCATCTTGTGTTGATGCTGCGTTGGGTGTAGAGTTGGTTTTCGATCGGTTTGGTCAGTAAATGTAGCATATTAATACCATACCAATTTTAAAATCAACAAACCAAAATTACCAGTTTTACCAGTCTATACACCAACCCATAAAAACAAAAACCAAAGCATGCAGTACATTGGTAAAATCAATTTTTTGTGGAAAAATTGTCCGAAAAATATGGTAGATTTTGGTAAATATCACTTTATGGTAAATTTGGTAATATTCGGTACATAATGGTAATTTTTTATACCTCTTACTTAAACCTTTTTATATGCATATTTAAAAAAATAAAAATAACCTACATAATTATACCATCTCCATAATTATATATAAACATTAAACTCCAAAATAAACATCACAAATTGAATGTCGTACCCATATTGTACCAGATCTGAAAGATTTATACCGGAAATCATCCAAACAGAATAAAAAATGGTCGAGGTGAAGTATTACCAGAAAAGTGAGCTGAGGTGAGGACGACTTCGAGATGATAGGTTGATAGAGAGAACAAATTTGAGGGGTTCTTTGAGGGAGGAGAGAGGAAAGGATGTTGTTTTGTGGGATGAGAGAGTCGTAAGTTATGGTGCTAGAATATGAACCATTAACCCTATTCTTGTTATAAGTTGTGTTGTGAATAATCCAAGAGCTGTAAAATCTTATATTCATTCAAAGGCTAATAAAAGGTTGACCACTTAAAGAAAAACAAAAAATCTATAAAATAAGTGTGGTTGTGTTTGGATTTAATCATTGGTTATTCTTGCTTGATTTAATTTGGCATTTTCAATTTAAGAAGTTCGATAATATGACTTTTGTATTTTCGGAACATTAATTTCGGTATTTCATTTTGGTACGGTACAGTCGATAAATAGGTTTTTAAATTGTTAAAACCAAAACTAACCACAAAAAATTTGGTAATTTCAGTTTCAATAGTTTAAGTTTTGGTAAGTAAACAATGTAAACCACTACAACTAATTTTTGGTACAAAATGGTATGGTACGGGTTTTTACCGTATCACGAACACCCCTATTTGGGTGTTATAAAGACAAAATAGAGAGAGAATATACATACATACATATATATATATATATATATATTGTACATGTGTCTCCTAACGATGAGCCTAAAAATAATCGGCTAAATTATAGGCACTCTCTCTCTCTCTCTCTCTCTTTTGGGATCACCGCCAGGTGACACACATCCAGTCCGCTGCACAAGAGCAGTACTCTATATATATATAAGGGTCTTGATAACATGTGCCCCAAGGGCACTCACTTGGAAACCCAAAAATAGCATGGGAAAAGTTCCAACATATAGTTAATAGGGCACGAATACTCATGTGGTGCTTTCATACATACTATTTTGAGGCTCAAAACATGTGCCCTAGAAGATCATATTATCATTTTCCATATAATTGGGGGTTTATGGGCACCCCAAATATTACTTCAAAATATAGTAACTTTTTTTACACAAAATATCACTTAATTTCAATAGTTACTTCCAAATACCACAAAAGGGCCACCACATATTTAAAGTGTTTAAATTCATTTACACACTTTCCCTCCATCTCTCTACACATTCAAACCTTCAAACGGTTCATCTTTAACTTCCAAACCTTTTATCTTCAAGTAGAGATTAAACTAATCAGGTTGGTACAATGAACAAAATAACTTTTCATCTTCAAATGAAATAAATGAGATGAACTTTATAATTACCTTATACTATATATATATATATTTTACTTGCCTTATGTTTTATTTACCACCAAAGTTTAAGGCTCCAAAACGAAAGCTTCCAAACATAAGATTACAATCTTCAAACAAATTGTTCGATCGAACTACTTGCATGCAACATCACAAGGTTATCTCAAATCGAATAAACCCAATGATTATTGCAATGGATCTAATTGTTGGCATATCCATTTGTATGATTTTTTTTTTAAATCAAAACGAATGAAACTCGAAATGTTAGAGTATCGAAATGAACGATTTGTTTGAACTAGGGTTTCATTCGGTATAATTAACACGAATTAATTGAATTGATTCGTCATGTTTATAACGAATCAATGAATTATGAATTAGGGTTTCATTCGTTGATCATTATTACGAAATCTATGACTTATTTTGTTATGTTTATGCCGAATGGATTAACAATTTTTTCCATGTTTCATTCACTATTTTCACCCCAAATGGATTCAATTATTTTGTTATGTTTATGTCAAATGTATCCACAACCATTCGCCACCTTTACCCCGAATGGATTCGATTATTTTGGTGTGAACATAGTGAATCATGATTACCAGTTCATAAATGAATACATGATTACCTGTGAAATGACTTATGTTTATAATGAATACATGATTACTTATAAAATAGTACATGAGTACCTATTAAATAACTTATGTTTGTGATGAATACATGATTACCTATGAAATGACTTATATTTATAATGAATACATGATTACCTATGAAATGACATATATTTATAGTGAATACATGATTACCTATGAAATGATATATCATTACCTATGAAATAACTTATGTTTATAATGAATACATGATTACCTGTGAAATGATACAACGTTACCTTTAATGTATTCTCTATTTTAATGCAGGTCTTATATGGATAACCTAATATCCTACCCGTGTAAGAACAGGAAGCCAGTTATTGCCTCAGAGCGGAAGCGTCATGAAGAGATAATTGATATGTCTACTATTACTGCTACGCCTGTAGAGGGAGAAGCCCCTGCCGTGGTGGAGGGGGATATCCCTGATGTGATGGAGGTGGATGTACCTATTATAAAGATGCCTGAGGAGGTGCATGGGATGGAGGAAGTTCATGATGAGTAGGAGGTTGAGGTTCAGGGAGAGGACGAGTTTTTTGTAGAGGATGAGTAAGAGGGTTATGCGGAGGAGGAGGGTCATGGCGCGGAGGAGGGTTACGCCGAGCAGGAGGATATTGCTCCCACTTAGGGGATGTATTACCCTTTTGGTCGAATAACTGTTTAGTAAGTTACACAAGACCGCTGCTGAGTACAATGAAAAGAAGAAGGTTGTTGAAGAAATCCCCTCGACTACGGCTTATGGGGGGCCAATGATCTAAATCTATTGAAACATTTCAAGGATTACATGGCTTAAGGCATTTGGACGGGTTTAGTGGTATACACATTTCCAAACTAAGTTATATCATTAATGTTTTTTTTTATAATTCATTAGTTTGATCAATTTTGATAAAATTTTTGCTTATATTATATGTTGAGTGGGTGCCTTTACTTTGCATCAATCACTGGACGAAGATCCGTGAGTGGGATTTCAATGATCTTAGTCCTAGTGTACAAAATAGGGTAAAAAGGATTAAATTTGATGGGATTATAAAATATAATGACTATTGCATAGACTACGCCCTTATTTCTGCTTTTGTCTAGAGGTGGTATTTGGAGACCAACGCATTTCACATTCCATTCAGTGAGACGACTATCACCCTTAATGACATAGCACAAATCTTGGGAGTTACGCTAGTTGGTATATCTCTTTTTAGCCCGTAGCTCGAAGTTGAGGAGGAGGAGGAGGATGTTGACGTCTCGTCTCTTGTGGACCTAGTAGTGGAGACGTTGGGCGTGAGCAGGGACGCTGCCCACTAAGAATGTGGTGAGCACCATTTTTTTCGATTGAACTGGATGACAAAAATTTTTAAGGAAAGGTTCAAGAAAACTATTGCCTCCAATGAAGTCAAAGACTATTGTGCCAGGGCATATTTACTATACATTATCGAGTGCACAGTTTTTCCCTATAAGACAAAGAACAAGATTTCAGTGTTTTACCTTCATGTTCTAAAAGACGTGAAAAGCTGGGGAGCCTAGGGAATGGGTATATTTTCACATGTCTATAGGCAACTGGGCCTAGCCTCTCGCTCTGGTGTGAAGAAAATGAGTGGTTGTCTCTCTCTTATTCAGGTAACTAATATTCTAAATTCATATTATAATATTATTCATAAATTTTCTAAATTATTTTTGTAAAATCATATTATGTATGTTTTGGAGTCATGGATCTATGAGAACTTCTCCGGAGTGAGCGGATGCATCGACATGGAGTTTGATGACACAATCCCCAGAATTGAACGTTGGTCATTGGTATCCTCCTCTCAAAAGAATGCATTTGAAAATTTAATCAAATATCGCGAGCAATTAGATGAAATGATTGTTGGGAATGTAAGTGATTTCTTATGTTTATTGAGTTTTCTTTCAACTTGGATATTTTCTGAACACAAATTATGTTTTGTTGGTTTGTAGGTACTTTGGGATTCCTACAGAGATGTTAGGGTAGCTTATACACTCCCCGAAGTATCGTTCTATAGTGGAGTTATGATATGTTTTGATGTTGGGGAGCGCTATTTGAAAAAATTCGATCGGCTTCAAATCATACCTCGCGAGCCCATGACACCTTTGAAGGACGTGAGGGGAAATAAGACCGATCAATACAAGGTTAAATTTTATATGCAGAATAGTACTAGCAAAACTGGTAAGACCACATTCTATCGGAGAAGTCTAGGTTGGTGCCCGTTTCAAGCCCCTGGGAGTATAGAAGCAATTATATGGAGTGGTTCATATCCAAATCCCATCCTAAAGTCCAAAACCCCGCCTTCCGTAAGTCCAAACAAAAGCAAACATCTTTGGTAAGTTTTATGTTTTTGCTAATTTCAAATGTGAACTAGTTTATTTTTACTAACTTCATTATAATTTCATGGTATGATATTTTCGATAGGCAGATGAGGTATGGAAGATGATGGAATTATTAAAGAATAACATGGACGATGGAATGGTTGCAGATCATGGTACACTGAATGCATGCAATGTCCAAGCTTATGATATCCTTGTTGCGGATTTTGGGGTCGACCGACTGATTGTCATTGAGAAGTTTTGCCTCTAAAGACATGTTTCAAGCCTAAGTGTAGATATTCTGAAATTTGGGTTGTGCTCTCAAATCGGGGTCCCGTAGCCACGGTTTCAGTTCCTACGAACTACATTGGTCCCGTGCAAGGTGTTGGTGCTGCTCAAGTGGCCGATTGGGGGTGTTTCGGGGTTTCGCCCTCTAACAGCATGTTTTCAAGCCTAAGTTTAAATATTTTGAAATTTGAGTCGTGCTCTCAAATCGAGTGTCATGTGGCAACGCGATCAGTTCTTACAAGCTATGTTTGCCCCGTACGAGGTGTTGGTGTCGCTCATAGGGCCGGTTGGGGGTATTTTGGGGTTTCGCCCTCTAACGGCAAATTTTCAAGCCTAAGTGTAGACATTCTGAAATTTGGGTCATCCTCTCAAACCATGGGTCCCGTGTCCACACAGTCAGTTCCTACGAGCTACGTTGGTTCATTGCGGGGTGTCGGCTGCCACTCACAGGCTCGTTTGTGGGGTGTTTCAGGGTTTTGCCCTCTAACGGCATGTTTTGAAGCCTAAGTGTAGATATAATAAAATTTTGGTCGTGGTCACAAACTGGGGGTCTCGTGGTCATGCGATCGGTTCCTACGATCTACATTGGTCCCGTGCGAGGTGTTGGCACTGCTCAAGGGCCCGTTTGTGAGGTGTTTTGGGGGTTTTCCCTCTAACGTCATGTTTTCAAATCTAAGTGTAGATATTTTAAAATTCGGGTCGTGCTCTCAGACTCGGGGTCTCGTGGCCATGCAGTCAGTTTCTACGAGCTATGTTGGTCCCATGCGAGGTGTTGGCACCACTCACAGGCCCGTTTGGGGGTGTTTCAGAGCTTCGCCCTCTAACGTCGTTGGGATGTAAACGGATCAGATTCGGACCTAATCAGGCAAATCCAAACCATATCCGTTTATGTTAAACGGATTCAGATTTGATCCGTTTATTAATCAGATCGGATCAGGCAAATCCAAATTCATATTCGTTTATGTTAAACGGATTCGGATCCGATCCGTTTATCTGATTATCCATTAATGTTAAACTTGATTCGCAACAATTTTATTTTCAACTCTTCATAAATTTATTTTGAAATGTTCCCAAAAAAACAGATGATGATATAAAGAACTATTATAATAAATATTTAAAATATTATTAAATATAATATATATATATTAATTAAAAATATATTATATATTATATATATATATATATATATATATATATATATATATATATATATATTAAAATATTTGTAAGGACATTTTTGTCCATTAGCATTTTATATGTCGTACGCTGTTACACCGTTGAAGAAATTCAAGATTTATACGCTCATCAACGGATCCGAATATCAAAAGGAGAAGAGGAATCAGGGAACAGACCGGACCGATCCGGCCCAGATAAAAGAACCGATCCGGTTAATCCGGACCGATCCGCCTAAAGAGACCGGACCGATTCGACTGCTAAAGTGAGGCCAGTATACCCTAGATCCATAGCGAACCGATTAAGCTAAAAAGTCGAACCGATCCGATGCCAACCGGACCGATCCGCCTGCAATTAAAAGAACCGATCCGGTCTACCGGACCGATCCGCTCATCAACCGGACCGGTCCGCCTAGGATAATTACAGACAGTCCCAGTTTTTGAAAACTCTTTCCTTGGTTTTCTTATTTATACCAACTTCGGGAGAGTTATTTTCAAGACTTATTCACATGATTTCCAGAGTAAAGAAAGCCATAAGTCTTCACCTATTGATCCCAAGACTCTAGGTTTTTGATGCACACAATTGCCAATCCTTTGTGAATCTTTTTGTGTAACCCAAGAACACAACTTTGGTTTGTTCAACCCTTGTGGAGAAGCCGTTCTCTTCTTCATTGCTGCCCTCCTGGAAAGGGAAAATTCCAGCCGACAAACTTGTGGAGAAGCCGTTCTCTTCTTCATTGCAGCCCTCCTGGAAAGGGATATTTCCAGCCACCGACTACAGAATCCGATACCTGAGGGTAATTCTTAGTCAAACTGTATTTCATTGTAATCCGATTGTAAGCCATTTTCTTACAAATTATAGTGAAATAAAAGGTTTTGCCCCTTTGGGGGATTTTTCCTGAAATTGTTTATTTTAATCCTGCATGCTATATTTTATTTGATAAATCATCTAGATGCATGTCTTAGGGTTTAACTAAAATTTGGGTTTAATTAAAAACTGGATTTTATTTGAGAAGTCGCAATATTTCCGCTGTAGCTACTCTCTCAATATTAATCATATTAGATTATTAACGGATCAGAGTATATGAATCCAAATCCGCTCCATTTAATAAACGGGTAATCGGGTAATCGGGCAATCGAATAATCGAATTTTAGACATGATCCAAATCCACTTAAATGGATCGAATTCAAATTCGAATTCGGACAAAATCCGATCCAATGACAGGCCTATCTAACGGCATGTTTTCAAGCCTAAGTGCAGATATACTGAAATTTGGGTTGTGCTTTCAAATCGGGGGTCCTATGGCCACGAGGTTAGTTCCTACGAGCTATGTTGGTTCCCGTGGGAAGTGTTGGCATCGCTCAAGCGCTCGGTTGGGAGGTTTTTTGGGGTTTTGCCCTTTAACATCATGTTTTCAAGCATAAGTGTAAATATTCAGAAATTTGGGTCGTCCTTTCAAATGGGGGTCCTGTGGCCACGCGGTCGGTTCTTACGAGCTACGTTGGTCCCGTGCGAGGTGTTGGCGCTGCTCTAGAGGCCGAAAGGGAGTGTTTTGGGGTTTCTCCATCTAATGGCATGTTTTTAAGCCTAAGTGTAGATATTCTGAAATTTGGATCATGCTCTCAAACCGGGGGTCCTGTGGCCACACGGTCGGTTCCTACGAGCTACGTTGGTCCCATGTGAGGCGTTGGCACCGCTCATGGGGTCGATTGGAGGGTGTTTTGGGTTTTTTCCCACTAACGGCATGTTTTCAAGCCTAAGAGTAGATATTCTGAAATTTGGGTCGTGCTCTCAAACCGGGTGTCCCGAGGCCACGTGGACGTTTCCTATGAGCAACGTTGGTCCCGTGCGAGGTGTTGGCACTGCTTAAGGGGACGATTGGGTGTTGTTTTTGGGTTTCTCCCTTTAATGGCAAGTTTTCAAGCCTAAATGTAGATGTTATAAAATTTGGACCGTGCTCTCAAACTAGGGGTCCCGTGGCCACGCGGTCGGTTCCTACGAGCTATATTGGTCCCATGCGAGGTGTTGGCACCACTCACGGGCCCATTTGGGGGGGTCGATGTTTCTCCCTCTAACGATATGTTTCCAAGCCTAAAGGTACATATTCTGAAATTTGGGTTGTGCTCTAAATTCGGGGGTCCCGTGGCCACGTGGTGGGTTCTTATAAGCTACATTGGTCCCATAAGAGGTGTTGGCTCTACTCACAGTGCGGGTTGGGGGGGGTGTTTCAGGGTTTTTCCCTCTAATAGCATATTTTCAAGACTAAGGGCCCGTTTGGCAATCCAATTCCAAAGCTTGGAATTGGAATTGGAAGGCCAATTTCAATTCCGTGGAATTCAAATTGGCCTTTCAATTCCAATTCCACGCCTTGGAATTGAGTTGCCAAACGGGTCTTAAGTATAAATTTTCTAAAATTTGGGTTGTTCTCTCAAACTAGGAGCCCCGTGGCCATGCGATCGGTTCCTAAAAGCTACGTTGGTCCCGTGCAAGGTATTGACATCATCACGAGCCCATTTTTGGGGTGTTTCGGAGTTTTCCCCTCTAATGGTATGTTTTCAAGTCCGTGTAGATATTCTGAAATTTAGGTCGTGCTCTCAAATCGGGGGTTCCGTGGCCTCGCGATCGGTTCCTACGAGATACTTGTCCCCATGCAAGGTGTTGACACCACCCACGAGGCCGTTTGGGGGGTGTTTCCATGCTTCTCCCTCTAACGGCATGTTTTCAAGCCAAAGTGTAGATATTCTAAAATTTGGGTCGTGCTTTCAAATCGGGGGCCCGTTGGCCACGCGATCGGTTCCTATAAGCTATGTTGGTCCCATGCAAGGTGTTGACTCTGCTCACGGGGCCGATTGGGAGGTGTTTCGGAGTTTCACCCTCTAATAGCATGTTTTCAAGCCTAAGTGTAGATATTTTAAAATTTGGATCGTGCTCTCAAATCCAGGATCATGTGGTCATGCGGTTGGTTCCAACGAGCTACGTTTCTCCGTTGCGAGGTGTTGGCATTGCTCACGATCACGTTTTGGAGGTGTTTCGGGGTTTCACCCTCTAACGATAAATTTTCAAGCCTAAGTGTAGATATTCCGAATTTTCGATCGTGCTCTCAAATCGTGGGTCCCATGGCCACGTGGTCAGTTCCTACGAGCTAAATTGGTTCTGTGTGAGGTGTTGGTGCTGCTCACGAGGCCAATTGGGGGTGTTTCAGGGTTTTGCCCTCTAACGGCATGTTTTTAAGTCTAAGTATATATATTTTTAAATTTGGTATGTGCTCTCAAATCGGGGGGCCTATGTCCACACGATCAATTCCTATAATCTACGTTAGCCCCGTGTGAGGTGTTGGCTCAGCTCATAGGGCCGGCTGGGGCGTGTTTCAGGGTTTCGCCCTCTAACGGCATGTTTTCAATCCTAAGTGTATATATTCTAAAATTTCGGTCGTGCTCTCAAATCAGCGGTCCCGTGACCACACGGTTGGTTCCTATGAGCTACGTTGGTCCCGTGCGAGGTGTTGGATCCACTCACAGGGCCTGAAGGAGGGTGTTTCGAGGTTTCGCCCTCTAATAACATGTTTTCAAGCCTAAGTATAGATATTATAAAATTTGGGTCGTGCTCTCAAATCGGGGGTCCCGTGGGCACGCGATCGGTTCCTACGAGCTACGTTGGCGCTGCTCATAAGGTTGGTTGGGGGTATTTTGGGGTTTGGCTCTTTAACGGCATGTTTTTAAGCCTTGATAATATGAAATTTGGGTCATGCTCTCAAACTGGGGGTCCCATAACCATGCGGTCTGTTTCCACGAGCTACATAGGTCCCGTGCGAGGTGTTGACGCCACTCATAAGGCCCGAAAGGGGGTGTTTTGGGGTTTCGTCCTCTAACAACATGTTTTCAAGCCTAAGTGTAGATATTTTGAAATTTTGGTCATGCTCTTAAATCGGGAGTCCCGTGGCCACATTATCGATTCCTACGAGCTACATTGGTCCCGTATAAGGTGTTGGTACCGCTCACAGGGCCGGTTGGGGGTGTATTAGGGTTTCGCCCTCTAACAGAATGTTTTCATGCCTAAGTGTAGATATTCTGAAATTTGGATCGTGCCCTCAAATCGGGGTTCCCGTGGCCATGTGGTCGATTTTTATGAGCTACGTTGGTCCCTTGAGAGGTGTCGGCACCGCTCACAAGGCCGGTTGGGGGTATATCGGGGTTTCGCCCTCTAACGGCATGTTTTTAAGCTTAAGTATAGATATTCTAAAATTTGGATCGTGCTCTCAAATCAGGGTCCCGTGGCCATGTAGTCGGTTCCTACAAACTAGGTTGGTCGCGTGCAAGGTGTTGGCATCTCTCACAGCCCCGTTTGGGGGGTGTTTCGGGGTTTCACCCTCTAACGGCATGTCTTAAGACTTAGTGTAGATATTTTGAAATTTGGGCCATGCTCTCAAATTTGGGGTCTCATGGCCACGCGGTCGGTTTCTACGAGCTACGTTGGTCACGTACGAGGTGTTAGCATCGCTCACTAGCCCGTTTGGGGGGGGGGGGGGGTTCAGGGTTTCGCCCTCTAACGACATGTTTTCAAGCCTAAATGTAGATATTCTAAAATTTGGGTTGTGCTCTCAAAACGGGGGTCCCGTGTCCACGCGGACGGTTCCTACAAGCAACATTGGTCCCGTGCGAGGTGTTGGCACCGCTCAAGCGGTCGGTTGGGGGGTGTTTCGAGGTTTCGCCCTCTAACGATAAGTTTTCAAGCTTAAGTGTAGATATTCTTAAGTTTGGGTCATGCTCTCAAATTGGGGGTCCCGTGGCCACACGATCCGTTCCTACGAGCTACGCTAGTTCCGTGCGAGGTGTCAGTGCTTCTCAGGGGGCCGGTTGGGGGTGTTTCGGGGTTTTGCCCTCTAACTACAAGTTTTCAAGTCTAAGCGTAGGTATTCTAAAATTTGGATCGTGCTCTCAAACCAGGGGTCCCATGGCCACGCGATCTGTTCCTATGAGCTACGTTGGTCCCGTACGAGGTGTTGGCGCTGCTCATGATCTTGGTTGGGGGTATTTTGGGTTTTGGCCCTCTAATAACATATTTATAAGCCTAAGTGTAGATATTCTGAAATTTGGGTTGTGCTCTCAAATTGGGGATTCAGTGGCCACGCGATCGGTTCCTACGAGCTACGTTGGTCCCGTGTGAGGTGTTGTCACTGCTCACGGGGACAAATAGGGGGTGTTTCGGACTTGTCAAATGTCGTGTGTTGTAGAGGTCATTGAAATTATTCTGGAAAGGAGTTGAAGATAATATGATGTGTTTTCCCATTTGGAATACTCTATCAAACTCCAAACCAAACAAGGTTTATTGGCAGCATAGGCTTTCCAGGGAAAAAAGAGTTCCAGATGCTTTGCTAGTTTGTTATAGATCTCGGCCCTTTACATTTTGCTTTATATACATCCTGTATACATGATTCCATCCCCTTAGGCGGGTTTGATTTATTGAATTATTTCCTTATAAAAAAAAAGCACTGCTAAATATAATGTAGTTATAAGAAATTATGATCAAACTCCTTAATAAACTACCACCTGTGTTATAATAATAGAGAGGAACCCCAAAGCGCAAGGAGTAAAATGCATATGAACTACCAAAACATAACCCATAGAAAAAAAAAGGTTACATCAAATGTTGAGCATAAACCATAACCGGCAAGAATTCTTCTTTTCTTGTGGTTAGCCTTGAAGCAAGCTTGCCTAATATTCTTAGTCCTTTCAGTGAGATCCAATTATGGTGTTGACGCCTAAAAATGATAGAGACCATGCAGATAAAATGAAGGTATGAGGATGACATTGAAGATTAAATGAAGATAAATAATCCCATCAAACACATAAGAGATAAAGATTTTAAAGTGGTTTGGCTATAAGGAAAGCCTACGTCCCGTGTTCTTTTATTCCCAGAGGTTTACAATAGCACAATAGGGTGTGATGTGAATGATTGAATTATCCATTTAGCTAAGGAAGATCGTGTGTTTATGTGGATAGTTAGGGAGCCAAGATATGGAATGCCTTTATATCTCTAGTCATTTACATCTGTATACAATAAATGAGATCCTTGATATTCATGGGTTTATAATGACTCCACGCCAATGGCTTTTGATATTCATGATAGTTCATATTCTCTATGTTGGTCGGCTAGTTGGCCGACTAATAGTCTGTAACAATCCGGATTTTTAAATGGGTATTTTTAAATAAAATTGGACTTTTTCCAGCAGGTGTCGCACATGCATGATTTTTGTAGGACGTTTTATTAGGGTTAAAAATAATTTGACCATATTTATTGGATGCTAAAAATAGGCCTAAGAGTGCCATGGGGTCAAAAGTCAGAAAATGAATAAATAAATAAATAAATAGAGAATTAAGGTAAAGGTCATGTTCCTTCCTAAATTTGAATTTTTAGGACAATGCTTTTCAAGTTTATAAATCTAGTCCCTGTTGTACAATAACATTTACAAATCTAGTCCCTCTGGTACAATACCTTTATTTTTTTTGTCCGCGCCAGCGGCACTATTTTTCACCTTTTTTCATGGTATTTTTAGTACACGGACTAAATTTATAAAATTATATGGAGTGTCCTATTTTTATACACTTTGAATACTATGAGGACCTTTTTCCCAAACCCCCATAAATAAAATATTATTATTTTATTCAAAAAATAAAAGTGCTCAGAAAATTTTAAAAATAATCATACCGACTTAAAATTTAATTTTGAGCAACTTTCCCTTCTTTGACATCTTTAAAAAACATCATTTAGACCCGATTTAGGCCATTTTTCTGTTCGGCCACACCACTTTTTTTTGACAAATTTTATATATTTTTTTCCCCCAAACTTTACTATATAAAGGGAGCTCAGGATTTCATTTCTAACACACACCTCTTACAAACCCTTAGCAGCCAACAACCCCTTTTCGCTTCATCCTCCAAATCCAAAACCCAAACCTCCATTAAAATAGATTTTCAAGCTTATTTTTTAGGGTCAAAAAATATTTATTTCAAGATGGTTCAAGAGAGTTTTTCGATCAATTTTTCGAGGAGAACTCGGATCTCTAGTCAATTTCTACATCAAAAAATCATGCATGTTTATCCTATTCTTTTCCTTTGGTGTTATGTGCCTTGATTATGGCTTCCATTAAAACTCATGTGTTCTAAAATAAATTAAGAACATAATATTTTGAAGAAATTAATTACGGGGCTCTGTTGTGAAAATAATTAATAATACCAAATAATTATAACTTTGTTGTTATTTGGATTGTATTTACTTAGTTGGTGATATTGTGGACATATATATGTAGAGGAGTCCTTAGTAATTTAATTTGGATTTTTATGTAAAAATCACTAAATTAATTTAATTACTGGTGCTAAAAAATAAATAGCTATTATGGAACTTGCAAGTAATAATGATTCGAAAAAATCATAATAATTACGTGTTCTTAATTTCCCCATATTTAGATTAAAAATCATTTATTGGAAATTTGGTGTTGTTGAGAATATTATCATAAATTGTAAATTGTGCCACATATAAAATATTATAATATTGAATATTTCGTGAACATTGGTATTTTAGATAATAGGTTTTCACCCCTTGTTATAATACACTTGTTAGGTATGGGACTAATAAGTGGGCCTTAGTTGCGATTTATGGTAATTAGGTATGGGACTAATTAAAATAAATCTATGTGAGTTATATAAATTGGGGTGGGGGATAATTCCCTATTTTTACCATTGTTGTGATAACCTAGAGTTGATATCTAGGTGAAGTAAAATTGTTATAATTATCAGTTGTTAATGATGAGATGAAATTGTGTTTTGGGAAACTTTTGATTGGGACTAAGGAATATTTTGAGGATTTTCACATCACTTTTAAGGGTGGGGAAAATTTATGTGAATAACTAGCATGAGAAATTTAGGGAAATTAATACCGCAAGACTAAAACTGGTACTAAAATTTATGGGCGACATAACGTATACAGGGCCGACAGTTTAACCGGATCAGAGGGCGTTTATGTCGTGTCGTATGTAGAACCTTGTCATATGTCGAGGATCACAGGATAAAAACGGTTGAGACGGGGAGTATGACAAGGGGAAGTGTTTTTGGTGTAAATCACCCATGATGAGAGGACCGTTAAATTTTGGTGGAGAAAATAACCCGTGGCAGGAGGACCGCTATTATAATATATTTTGGTGTAAATCACCCATGGCGGGAGGACCGCTATACCTCATAATAAAGCGAGAACAAATCATCCTGGTTAAGTCAATAATATTAACATCGTGGGACTTGGGATAATTTAAAATAATACTGGTGTGGCACATTTAAACCTTGTGGGTACTTAGAAATGTATTGTTGAGATTATAGACTTTCTTTTAATTAAAATATTCTATTATTATGGTTGATATATATATAGCACTATGGTCTGTGTTCAAGGGCCCTATTTGAAAGGAGTAGCCGATATTCGTGCTTAGGGCCTTGGCTCTGACACATGCGTTGACTAATATTTTAATGGATTTAATTGGAGTAGCCGCATAGAAATATTCTGGAGATCCTTCGAAAGTGCAGTTGGAGCTATATAATTGTTTAGTAGTTTATTCTTCTCCTTTTCAGTCGTATTTATTGTGAGACTATATTTGGATTTTTATTGGGCCATTCGGTTCCAAAGTTGTCTTAAGATTTAAGTTGGGTTCGACTTATTGTAATAATTGAGATATTTGGAGATTGCATGTGACGAACTTTATATCGCACTTTGGTGATAAATCAGTTGGATATTCTTAATATTTGGGATTGATTTAAAATATTCATCTTGTGGATTAAAATTAATATGTCTCACATCTATCACATGCTAAGAATAATATTTAATTTATTAACACCCGACTTAATTTTGGTGGCGGTCGACGCCAGAATTTAACGGGGTGTTACAGATGGTATCAGAGCATGGTCTTAGGTCTCGTAGGTTATGAGTCCTTTTAGCTTCCGCGTTACTGATCTTTGATTCCCTTTTATTGGTTCGTACCTTCTAAGATAGTGGTTCTAGCATACGTGTTAGCGAAGTTTAGAAATAGGAATATCGATGAGAAGGATGCGTTAGCATTAAAATGACTTGGAGTTTTGTGTTGATTGGGGTAATTGAGGTTAGAATTATTAATATTTATGCGAGTATATTTAGAGGTGATTTGGCGATGAGAGTTATTTTGGATATTGCTAGTGCAATTGTTGGTTATTGTAAGTATCGATTTTTGTGATGTGATGAAATTTGAGGACCTTGGTGTTTAGATGACTTTTGAATATTTAATCGGGTGGTGTTTCGCGAGAGCGCGTGGTACGCCGTTATTTTCATAGTTATCTATATACATAGGTGATATGCACTATGTTTTCGACCGGGGGATTTTGTGCGGCTAGGATTGGGCATATGGGCTCCCAGTTTTGGCACTTTACGGGTAGTCATATATGAACCTTATATTGTTTTATGGGTTTGGGTTTTCGTCAAATTTCGAGGACGAAATTTCTTGTTAGTGGAAAAGTATGTTAGCAACCCGGATTTTTAAATGGGTATTTTTAAATAAAATTAGACTTTTGTCAGCAGGTGTCGCGCAGGACGCGAACTTGCGTGATTTTAGTAGGACATTTGATTGGGGTTAAAAATAATTTAATTATATTTATTGGATGCTAAAAATAGGCCTAAGAGTGCCATGGGGTCAAAAGTCAGAAAATGAATAAATATATAAAATATTATTATTTTATTCAAAAAAATTAAAGTGCTCAGAAAATTCTGAAAATCACCATACCGACTCAAAATTTAATTTTGAGCAATTTTTCCTTCTTCGATATTTCCAAAAAACGTCATTTAGACCCAATTTAGGTCATTTTTCTGTTCGACCACACCACTTTTATTTGACAAATTTTATTTATTTTTACCCCCAAACTTTACTATATAAAGGGAGCTCGGGATTTCATTTCTAACACACACCTCTTACAAACCCTTAGTAGCCAACAACCCCTTTTATCTTCATCATCCACCTTCAAAACCCAAACCTCCATTAAAACAAATTTTCAAGCTTATTTTTGGGGGTCAAAACATAATTATTTCAAGATGGTTCAAGAGAGTTTTTCGATCAATTTTTCGAGGAGAACTCGGATCTCTAGTCAATTTCTACATCTAAAAATCAGGCATGTTTATCCTATTCTTTTCCTTTAGTGTTATGTGTCTTGATTATAGCGTCCATTAACACTCATGTATTCTAAAATAAACTAAGAACATAATATTTTGAAGAAATTAATTACGGTGCTGCTTTGTGAAAATAATTAATAATACCAAATAATTATAACTATGTTGTTATTTGGATTGTATTTACTTAGTTGGTGATATTGTGGGCATATATATGTAGAGGAGCCCTTAGTAATTTAAGTTGGATGTTTATGTAAAAATTCCTAAATTAATTTAATTACTTGTGCTAGAAAATAAATAGCTATTATGGAACTTGGGAGTAATAATGATTTGAAAAAATCATAATAATTACGTGTTCTTAATTTCCCCATATTTAGATTAAAAATCATTTATTGGGAATTTGGTGTTGTTGAGAATATTATCATAAATTATAAATTGTGTCACTTATGAAATATTATAATATTGAATATTTCGGGAACATTGGTATTTTAGATAATAGGTTTTCACCCCTTGTTATGATACACTTGTTAGGTATGGGACTAATAAGTTGGCCATAGTTGCGATTTATGGTAATTAGGTATGGGACTAATTAAAATAAATCTATGCGGGTTATATAAATTGAGGTCGGGGAAAATTCCTTATTTTTACCGTTGTTGTGATAACCTAGAGTTGATATCTAGGTGAAGTAAAATTGTTATAATTATCATTTATTAATGATGAGATGAAATTGTGTTTTGGAAAACTTTTGATTGGGGCTAAGGAATATTTTGAGGATTTTCACATCGCTTTTAAGGGTGGGTAAAATTTATGTGAATAGCTAGAATGAGAAATTTTGGAAAATTAATACCGCAAGACTAAAACTGGTATTAAAATTTATTGGCGACATAATGTGTCCAGGGCCGACAGTTTAACCGGGTCAGAGGGCCTTTATGTCGTGTCGTGTGTGGAACCTTGTCGTATGTCGAGGATCGTGGGATAAAAACGGGTGAGACTGTGAGTATGACAAGGGGAAGTGTTTTTGGTGTAAATCACCCATAATGGGAGGACCGTCAAATTTTGGTGGAGAAAATCACCCGTGGCGGGAGGACCGCTAGTATAATGTATGTTGGTATAAATCACCCATGGCAGGAAGACCGCTATACCTAATAATAAAGTGAGAACAAATCATCCTAGTTAATTCAAACATATTAACATCGTGGGACTTGGGATAATTTAAAATAATATTGGTGTGGCACATTTAAAACTTGTGGGTACTTAGAAATGTATTATTGAGATTATAGACATTCTTTTAATTAAAATATTCTATTGTTATGGTCGATATATATAGCACTATTGTCTGGATTCAAAGACCCTATTTGGAAGGAGTAGCCGGTATCCATGCTCAGCGCCTTGGCTCTGACACATGCGTTGACTAATATTTTAAGGGATTTAATTGGAGTAGCTGCATAGAAATATTTTGGAGATCCTTCGAAAGTGCAGATGGAGCTATATAATTGTTTAGTAGTTTATTCTTCTCCTATTCAGTCGTATTAATTGTGAGACTATATTTGAATTTTTATTGGGCCATTCGGTTCCAAAGTTTTCTTAAGATTTAAGTTGGGTTCGAATTATTGTAATATTTGAGATATTCGGAGATTGCAAGTGACGGACTTTATATCGCCCTTTGGTGATAAATCAGTTGGATATTCTTAATATTTGGGATTGATTTAAAATATTCATCTTGTGGATTAAAATTAATATGTCTCACATCTGTCACATGCTAAGAATGATATTTAATTTATTAACCCCCAACTTAATTTTGGTGGCGGCCGACGCCAGAATTTAGCGGGCTGTTACAGATGGTATCAGAGCATGGTCTTAGATCTCGTAGGTTATGAGTTCGTTTAGCTTCCGCGTTACCGATTTTTGATTCCCTTTTGTTGGTTCGTACCTTCTAAGATAGTGGTTCTAACATACGTGTTAGCGAAGGTTAGAAATAGGAATATCGATGAGGAGGATGTGTTAGCATTAGAATGACTTGGAGTTTTGCGTTGATTGGGGTAATTGAGGTTTAAATTAATAATATTTATGTGAGATTCTTTAGAGGTGATTTGGAGATGAGAGTTATTCTGGATATTGCTAGTGCAATTGTTGGTTATTGTAAGTATCAATTTTTGTGATGTGAATAAATTTGAGGACCATGGTGTTTAGATGACTTTTTGATATTTAATCGGGTGGTGATTCGCGAGAGAGCGTGGTAAGCTATTATTTTCATAGTTATGTATATACATAGGTGATATGAACTATATTTTCGACCGGGGGATTTTGTGCGTCTAGGATTGGGCATATGGGCTCCCAATTTTGGCACTTTACGGGTTGTCATATATGAACCTTATACTGTTTATGGTTTTGGGTTTTCGTCAAATTTCGAGGATGAAATTTCTTTTTAATGGAAAATTATGTAACAACCCGGATTTTTAAATGGGTATTTTTAAATAAAATTGGACTTTTGTCAGCAGGTGTCGCGCAGGACGCGAACTTGCGTGATTTTGGTAGGACGTTTTATTGGGGTTAAAAATAATTTAATCATATTTATTGGATGCTAAAAATAGGCCTAAGAGTGCCATGGGGTCAAAAGTCAGAAAATGAATAAATAAATAAAATATTATTATTTTATTTAAAAAAATAAAAGTGCTCAGACAATTCTGAAAATCACCATACCGACTCAAAATTTAATTTTGAGCAACTTTTCCTTCTGCGATGTTTCTAAAAACCGTCAATTAGTCCCCATTTAGACCATTTTTCTGTTCGTCCAAACCATTTTTTCTAACAAATTTTATTTATTTTTACCCCCAAACTTTACTATATAAAGGGAGCTCGGGATTTTATTTCTAACACACATCTCTTAAAAACCCTTAGCAGCCAATAACCCCCTTTCTCTTCATCTTCCACCTCCAAAACCCAAAACTCCGTTAAAACAGATTTTCAAGCTTATTTTTGGGGGTCAAAACATAATTATTTCAAGATGGTTCAAGAGAGTTTTTCGATCAATTTTTCGAGGAGAACTCGGATCTCTAGCCAATTTCTACATCTAAAAATCGAGCATGTTTATCCTATTATTTTCCTTTACTGTTATGTGTCTTGATTATAGTGTCCATTAAAACTCATGTATTCTAAAATAAACTAAGAACATAATATTTTGATGAAATTAATTACGGTGCTGTTTTGTGAAAATAATTAATAATACCAAATAATTATAACATTGTTGTTATTTGGATTGTATTTACTTAGTTGGTGATATTGTGGGCATATATATGTAGAGGAGCCCTTAGTAATTTAATTTGGATGTTTATGTAAAAATTCCTAAATTAATTTAATTACTTGTGCTAGAAAATAAATAGCTATTATGGAACTTGCGAGTAATAATGATTCGAAAAAATCATAATAATTACGTGTTCTTAATTTCCCCATATTTAGATTAAAAATCATTTATTGGGAATTTGGTGTTGTTGAGAATATTATCATAAATTATAAATTGTGTCACTTATGAAATATTATAATATTGAATATTTCGGGAACATTGGTATTTTAGATAATAGGTTTTCACCCCTTGTTATGATACACCTGTTAGGTATGGGACTAATAAGTGGGCCATAGTTGCGATTTATGGTAATTAGGTATGGGACTAATTAAAATAAATCTATGTGGGTTATATAAATTGAGGTCGGGGAAAATTCCTTATTTTTACCGTTGTTGTGATAACCTAGAGTTGATATCTAGGTGAAGTAAAATTGTTATAATTATCATTTATTAATGATGAGATGAAATTGTGTTTTGGAAAACTTTTGATTGGGGCTAAGGAATATTTTGAGGATTTTCACATCGCTTTTAAGGGTGGGTAAAATTTATGTGAATAACTAGAATGAGAAATTTTGGAAAATTAATACCGCAAGACTAAAACTGGTATTAAAATTTATTGGCGACATAATGTGGCCAGGGCCGACAGTTTAACCGGGTCAGAGGGCCTTTATGTCGTGTCGTGTGTGGAACCTTGTCGTATGTCGAGGATCGCAGGATAAAAACGGGTGAGACGGCGAGTATGACAAGGGGAAGTGTTTTTGGTGAAAATCACCCATAACGGGAGGACCGTCAAATTTTTGTGGAGAAAATCACCCGTGGCAGGAGGACCGCTAGTATAATGTATGTTGGTGTAAATCACCCATGGCATGAAGACCACTATTCCTAATAATAAAGTGAGAACAAATCATCCTGGTTAATTCAAACATATTAACATCGTGGGACTTGGGATAATTTAAAATAATATTGGTGTGGCACATTTAAAACTTGTGGGTACTTAGAAATGTATTGTTGAGATTATAGACATTCTTTTAATTAAAATATTCTATTGTTATGGTCGATATATATAGCACTATTGTCTGGATTCAAAGACCCTATTTGGAAGGAGTAGCCGGTATCCATGCTTAGCGCCTTGGCTCTGACACATGCGTTGACTAATATTTTAAGGGATTTAATTGGAGTAGCTGCATAGAAATATTTTGGAGATCCTTCGAAAGTGCAGATGGAGCTATATAATTGTTTAGTTGTTTATTCTTCTCTTATTCAGTCGTATTAATTGTGAGACTATATTTGAATTTTTATTGGGGCATTCGGTTCCAAAGTTTTCTTAAGATTTAAGTTGGGTTCGAATTATTGTAATATTTGAGATATTCGGAGATTGCAAGTGATGGACTTTATATCGCACTTTGGTGATAATTCGAACCCAACTTAAATCTTAAGAAAACTTTGTTTGAGATATTCGGAGATTGCAAGTGACGGACTTTATATCTCACTTTGGTGATAAATCAGTTGGATATTCTTAATATTTGGGATTGATTTAAAATATTCATCTTGTGGATTAAAATTAATATGTCTCACATCTGTCACATGCTAAGAATGATATTTAATTTATTAACCCCCGACTTAATTTTTGTGGCGGCCGATGCCAGAATTTAGCGAGCTGTTACAGATGGTATCAGAGCATGGTCTTAGATCTCGTAGGTTATGAGTTCGTTTAGCTTCTGCGTTACCGATTTTTGATTCCCTTTTGTTGGTTCGTACCTTCTAAGATAGTGGTTCTAACATACGTGTTAGCGATGTTTAGAAATAGGAATATCGATGAGAAGGATGTGTTAGCATTAGAATGACTTGGAGTTTTGTGTTGATTGGGGTAATTGAGGTTAAAATTAATAATCTTTATGTGAGATTCTTTACAGGTGATTTGGAGATGAGAGTTATTCTGGATATTGCTAGTGCAATTGTTGGTTATTGTAAGTATCGATTTTTGTGATGTGAATAAATTTGAGGACCATGGTGTTTAGATGACTTTTGGATATTTAATCGGGTGGTGATTCGCGAGAGAGCGTGGTACGCCGTTATTTTAATAGTTATGTATATATATAGGTGATATGAACTATATTTTCGACCGGGGGATTTTGTGCATCTAGGATTGGGCATACGGGCTCCCAATTTTGGCACTTTACGGGTAGTCATATATGAACCTTATACTGTTTATGGTTTTGGGTTTTAGTCAAATTTCGAGGATGAAATTTCTTGTTAATGGAAAATTATGTAACAACCCGGATTTTTAAATGGGTATTTTTAAATAAAATTGGACTTTTGTCAGCAGGTGTCGCGCAGGACGCGAACTTGCGTGATTTTGGTAGGACGTTTTATTGGGGTTAAAAATAATTTAATCATATTTATTGGATGCTAAAAATAGGCCTAAGAGTGCCATGGGGTCAAAAGTCAGAAAATGAATAAATAAATAAAATTTATTATTTTATTTATAAAAATAAAAGTGCTCAGACAATTCTGAAAATCACCATACCGACTCAAAATTTAATTTTGAGCAACTTTTCCTTCTGCGATGTTTCTAAAAACCGTCAATTAGACCCCATTTAGACCATTTTTCTGTTCGTCCAAACCATTTTTTCTAACAAATTTTATTTATTTTTACCCCCAAACTTTACTATATAAAGGGAGCTCGGGATTTTATTTCTAACACACATCTCTTAAAAACCCTTAGCAGCCAACAACCCCTTTTCTCTTCATCTTCCACCTCCAAAACCCAACCCTCCGTTAAAACAGATTTTCAAGCTTATTTTTGGGGGTCAAAACATAATTATTTCAAGATGGTTCAAGAGAGTTTTTCGATCAATTTTTCGAGGAGAACTCGGATCTCTAGTCAATTTCTACATCTAAAAATCAGGCATGTTTATCCTATTCTTTTCCTTTAGTGTTATGTGTCTTGATTATAGCGTCCATTAAAACTCATGTATTCTAAAATAAACTAAGAACATAATATTTTGAAGAAATTAATTACGGTGCTGTGTTGTGAAAATAATTAATAATACCAAATAATTATAACATTGTTGTTATTTGGATTGTATTTACTTAGTTGGTGATATTGTGGACATATATATGTAGAGGAGCCCTTAGTAATTTAATTTGGATGTTTATGTAAAAATTCCTAAATTAATTTAATTACTTGTGCTTGAAAATAAATAGCTATTATGGAACTTGCGAGTAATAATGATTCGGAAAAATCATAATAATTACGTGTTCTTAATTTCCCCATATTTATATTAAAAATTATTTATTGGAAATTTGGTGTTGCTGAGAATATTAACATAAATTGTAAATTGTGTCACTTATGAAATATTATAATATTGAATATTTCGGGAACATTGATATTTTAGATAATAGGTTTTCACCCCTTGGTATAATACACTTGTTAGGTATGGGACTAATAAGTGGGCATTTAGTTCCGATTTATGGTAATTAGGTATGGGACTAATTAAAATAAATCTATGCGGGTAATATAAATTGGGGTGCGGGCAAATTCCCTATTTTTACCGTTGTTGTGATAACCTAGAGTTAATATCTAGGTGAAGTAAAATTGTCATAAATGTCATTTATTAATGATGAGATGAAATTGTGTTTTGGGGAACTTTTGATTGGGACTAAGGAATATTTTGAGGATTTTCATATTGCATTTAAGGGTGGGGAAAATTTATGTGAATAACTAGTATGAGAAATTTTGAGAAATTAATACCGCAAGACTAAAACTGGTATTAAAATTTATTGGTGACATCATGTGTCCAGGGCCGATAGTTTAACCGGGTCAGAGGGCGTTTATATCGTTTTGTGTGTCGAACCTTATCATATGTCGAGGATCGCAGGATAAAAATGGGTCAGAGGACGAATATGATAAGGGAAAGTGTTTTTGTTATAAATCACCCATGACGGGAGGACCGTCAAATTTTGGTGGAGAAAATCACCCGTGGCGGGAAGACGGCTATTATAATGTATTTTGGTGTAAATCACCCATGGCGGGAGGACCGCTATACCTAATAATAAAGTTAGAACA
This sequence comes from Sambucus nigra, assembly GCA_949130495.1. NCBI lineage: Eukaryota > Viridiplantae > Streptophyta > Magnoliopsida > Dipsacales > Adoxaceae > Sambucus > Sambucus nigra. The sequence goes on from OX422216.1 coordinate 22,292,423, forward strand.
AATCATCCTGGTTAATTCAAACATATTAACATTGTGGGACTTGGGATAATTTAAAATAATATTGGTGTGGTACATTTAAACCGTGTGGGTACTTAGAAATGTATTGTTGATATTATAGATTTTCTTTTAATAAAAATATTCTATTGTTATGGTCGATATATATAGCACTATTGTCTGGGTTCAAGGACCCTATTTGAAAGGAGTAGCCGGTATTCATGCTCAGGGCCTTGGCTCTGACACATTCGTTGTTTAATATTTTCAGGGATTTAATTGGAGTAGCTGCATAGAACTATTTTGGAGATCCTTCGAAAGTGCAGCGGGAGCTATATAATTGTTTAGTAGTTTATTCTTCTCCTATTCAGTCGTATTTATTGTGAGATTATATTTGGATTTTTATAGGGCCATTCGGTTTCAAAGTTGTCTTAAGATTTAAGTTGGCTTCGAATTATTGTAATAATTTAGATATTCGGAGATTGTATGTGACGGACTTTATATCGCACTTTGGTGATAAATCAGTTGGATATTCTTAATATTTGGGATTGATTTAAAATATTCTTCTTGGGGATTAAAATTAATATATCTCAAATCTGTCACATGCTAAGAATGATATTTTATTTTATTAACAACCGGCTTGATTTTGGTGGCGGCCGATGCCAGAATTTAGCGGGGTGTTACACACTCTTAGGGAGATGGCCAAGTGAGTAATTAATGTAAAAATTGCCACGTAGGAGAACAAGTTTCGACTTCTCATTAGTTCACGTAGATGGATATTTTTTGCGTCAACAAAAGCCCCCAATGCTCCATGCTTCATGATTTACTGAAAGGATGGAGTATTTATTCTGAAAAGTTGCTCGGCGCCCGTACATAATGAATGAGATTGTTGGCCTTCTAAAACTTGTGTGGAGTGAAGGATTGTCTTCTTGATTTGTTCAGTATATTGGTGGGCTATCTCCGGGACAATGGGTGATTCAGACTGATTGATAATTTTGGTCTGCTTTGGAAGCTCTCTTCCGAAGAAGTCTGCTTGGCAGGCAAACTCGAGTTATGGATCACTTCTGGGTATTTAAATTCAATAATGAAATCTGTCACAATTCGCAGCTCTATTCTCATAAATGATATCGTAATCTTCAAACTTTGCGACCCAACACATTAACCTGCCTGATTTTCTAGTTTGTGGAGAACTTACCAAAGAAGTAAATCAGTGTATACTACGGTGGTGTGTGCCTAGGAGTGGGGTTTCATCTTCTTTAATGCTTTAATGAGAGCCAAAGTTGATTTTTCTTTTTAATTGTGGATACCTGATTTCTGCCCCTCTGAATGTTTTGCTAGTGTAATATACTGGCTTTTAAACTCCATTCTCCAGTCTGATCTGCATCGCGCCGAGCTAACAGTGGATTTCAATATTGGTTGGGACAACAATGGTGGAGATCCCAAGTATTTTTTGAATGCCTTCTTAGTAGATCTGGAGCCGACTAAGAGATGATGAAGTGTTGCGGTGTCCTTTTGGGAGGACAGGTGTCTTGATGCTATTGGTCCAGGTTATACCAATTGATGTCATCAATTATACCTTCCATAACGTGCAACTTGGAATTTCTTGGCAACATTAACCATTTAATTAGCCCAAAAGGATGGAATATGAGCTCTAAATACTTTCTCGTCTTGGAATTTCTGAGCAACATGAACAATTTAATAAGCCCCTGACGATGGAATATGTGCTCTGAATACTTTCTCGGCCTTTAAGTATGCTGTTGGTTGGCAACCGACCTACTGGAATTAATATTTCACTATTGGTGGCATTTTTAAGGATAGTTTGAACAACTACGAATATCCAAAAAAGTACTCTGTTTTTTTCTTCCCTTGATGTTGTTCTTGCTGGAATAGATAATGTCGAGGAAAAATGCTCCATGAAATGACTCCTAAGAGATTTGTTATTTTATTGTAATGATTGTTTCTACTGTTCTATTGTCTTGCTCAAGTCATAGGTGTTGGAATGTTTCATCTTAATAAATGTTTATTTAAGCCTGTGATCAGTTAATCGGTCTTGTCGACTAGGTAACCATCTTAAATGATAAATATTGTTATTGACTACGTAATCTGCTTAAAAGATAAATGGTGTTCTAATATAACTTGCCAATTAGGTAATCTGTGCAGGGTAGTTAATCGAGTCAGTGATGATTGTAATGCCTTAGATTTTACTAATGTTGTTCTTAGACAAAACTATAAATAATTTTGTTAAGTTGTAGCAATAGTTATCATTGGCGACCAAGTGTATGAGGAATATATGTGTGTATTCCATTGTTTAGGAATATATACATGTCTTCCTGTATTTAAGTTAGTCGGGTAAAACTTCTTTTTAACTGTTTGAGCTATATATGAAGTTTAACGGACTTCTTGTTCTTGACCTATCAAAGACGAAGTCATACATGAAGTGGTATTTAGGATTTTATCCATGCTTTAGACAAATATGGTCGGATCTTGTCGTCCATAAGACTACAACGGATTTCCTAAATTTGGGGAACTTCTTATTTGTGATCTGTCCGGAGACGAGGTCATACATAAAGTGTGAGCTCTCTTACGAAGAAGTCTGCTCGATTTACTTGAATTGTGAGCTCTCTTCCCAAGAAGTCTGCTCGTCTATCTCGAAAGTTGATCTATATTTCGGAGAAGTCTGCTCAGCTGCTTTGATGCTAAGCTCACTTTCTACTCGACTGCATTTGCTCATATGTAAACTAAAATAGCTTAGTGGGTAAATGGATAGAGCCCCCATTTTTTAAGACTAAATGATATAATAATGCCCGATTATTCGTCGAGAATTTGTTGCGATATGATGAATGAATATGCAGTCATTAGCTGAGGGTGGAATCAAATAATAATGATAATGCCCAACCGTGTTGGGGCTAAATTGTGATGATTCAAATAATATATATTATTTTCATCGACTATCCATCGAAACTAATGAGAAATCCATCCAGATAAAAAAGTTGGTTTCAATTTTTAAAGCTGGGAAGTAAAGAGAAATGGTGTAAAAAACAGAAGCCTTTAAATAGGAGGCATACCAAAAGTCTTAAAATAGCAGGTTTGCGTTTTATCTCCTCTCCGTTCACCAACTTTCACAGAAGTTTGATTTCCACAGAGAAGAAACAAGAAAAGGTATTAATCAGGTTGTAAACCAAAACGTTATTTTGGTTGGCTGTATTCACGGACGATTTAATTTGTTGTATGTAATTTTGATAAAATCAAAATAGGTTGGTAACCGCTATGTTCCATCCGACCAGAAAAATCCTCATAGCCCTGGATGCCAACCAGTAAAATCCCCATGGCCCAATAGTCGCCGACTAATATGGATTGGCCCGACGAGTAACAGGTATTATCGACCATTGATGGGTGCGGTCGGCTCATATTAGATACCAATTGTAGATTCTGTCGCCTGCCGACCTGCGTTAGGTATCTTCGAACAGAAGGTTTTTGCAATCCATGAACAAAACATTCCCACGCATGTTGTGAGGCTATGAGAAATCGCGTTTGCAATACATGAACAAAACATCCTGATTTTGAAGCCGACCTCCCTGCGTCTGATTCTTCAGAAAAATCATATGGATAATCTTTTTCTTGGTTGATGACGAGCCAACTTCATCATCTTCGTAAGATGAAAATCCATTTCTGATAATCGAATTTTTAATGGTCCGGAACCAAAATTTGATTTTTTAGCAAATTTGCATTTTTTGAGAGGGGAATCCATAGATTTTTATGAAATTTGACACTGGAAATCACTTAAACAAGAAACTTCAATTTGAAGACCGATCTGGTGTCTTTTGAGTTTGAATTTGTGGGATTCTGCTTGTTGGATGTGTCCCTTTGGTTGTACTGAATCGAAATGATAAGTGCGTCAAATCAAGATCTGATATCATATGTATAAGAATATAATATAGATTCATGTAGAAGATGTTTATGATGAGAGAGAAATTCGTTGATATTTATCTCTTTCAAATATCACAAGAAGTTAATGTCGTGTCGTTTCTATTTTATCATGAGAGTATTCATAAAAGAATCATTCGAGACCTCATCCGTAATCAATAGAAAAAAATATCTGAAATTGACACAATTATGCAAATTTATAGAAAAAAATTGAGTGTATAGTTCGTCAATGCAAATGAATGATGTGGTTAACATCTCTGCAGAGAGAACCGAATTTCTTGAAAAGAGAGAAAATGGATCTGTATCTGAATTTCAGATTGCATATAGAATAATATGGAAAATTGTGATACATAACAGTGTTATGTGGATTCTCAAAGGTATATTATTCGTGAATGTATATACACAAGATTCATGATTGAATGAAACGATGTGTATATATAAAAAGATAGAAAGACTTAGCTTTTGATGATCTTCATTTCTTTTAATAACGAGAAAAGATTTTTGTGTCTCTTCCCACAGACGGTGCCAATATTTTGAAGACTAAAAATGGTCTCTATCATTTTTAGGCGTCAACAACAGATAAAATGAAGGTATGAGGATGATATTGAAGATGAAATGAAGATAAAGAATCCCATCAAACACATAAAATACAAATATTTTTAAAGTGGTTCGGCTATGAGGAAAGACTATGTTCACTGTTCTTTTATTCCTAGGGTTTATAATATCACAATAGGGTGTGCTATGAATAACTGAATTGTCCCTTTAGCTAAGGGAGAATATGTATTTATAGGGGTTATTAGGAACCCAAGAGATAGAATGCCTTTATATCTCTAGGCATTTACATTTGTAAACAATAAATGAGACCCTTGATATTCATGGGTGTATAATGACTCCATGCCAATGGCTTTTGATATTCATGATGGTTTATAGTCTCTAGGTTGGTCGGCTAGTTGGTAGACCAACTGTCTTCGGGAGACGACCAAGTGAGTAATTAATGTAAATATTTCCACGTAGGAGAACAGTTGCCCATTTCTCATTAGTCCACATAGATGGATAATTTTTGGCGTCAACATCTGGAAGCAACTCCATCATTTTCTTCTTATCTTCTAGCATTTTTACCTCGTTCATAATGCCCTGGCTACGTGCATCACATCAATTACATGTCTTACATAATGATCTTTCCAATATGCCAAATTAAATAATATTGATCGCCTAAACCATGGTTTTACTTTACTAGGGTCGTTAGGATCTTCCATTGCTTTACGCTTCAGGTTTACAAACTTAGGGTGTATGCCTACATACCTATTCCCCACAGTCTTAGCCGTCGCCTTCTCCTCGATTTGTTGACCAGAAAGCTGACCAGGTGCCATCTGGTGCTCTTGACCAATAGGATAAAAATTAGACTTATCATTCCTGAAAGGGTGATTGGTCGACAAAAATCTATGATGATCCGTGTAACTCATCTTACTACTACGTTGTAGCCAAGTGGCTTCCATTTCCTCCCAACATATGGGACATCCATAATAACCATGAACATTACAATCGGATAAGGTCTCATAAGCAGGAACATCGTGAATCGCCTACATCATCATTACTTTAAGTGTGAACTCTTCACCCTTGTGAGAGTCGAATGCTATCGCGCCTTTATCCCACAACTGTTTAAGTTATTCAATTAGTGGGGCTAAGAATATATCAATATCATCACTTGGATCCTTCGGGCCAGGTATTAATAAAGATAACAATATGAACTCCTTTCTCATGCACAGTGTTGGAGGGAGACTTAAAGGCGTCATGAGAATTGGCCAATAACTCTAACTAGTACTCAAATTACCAAAAGGGTTAAACCCATTGGTTGAGATTGCAAGATGAACGTTGCACGATTCCCTTTCAATTTCATGGTGTCGTGCATTTAAAATTTGCCAGACGAGTGACTCAACTGGATGACGCATCATATTCCCATCCACCTTTCATCGAGCATGCCATGTCATGGCCTCCGCTATCCATGGTACAGTAAAAAATCGTTCTAACCGTGTCCCAAGTGGAAAATACTTCAAAACCTTTTGTTGGACTTGCGAGCACTTTTGATATTTTGCAGGTTTGTCATTTACCTTCTCACAAATGACATATCTAGGCTCACCGCATACTGGACATTCATCCTTCTCTCCGTGCTCATTGAGGTACAATATGCAATCATACTTGCATGCATGAATAGATTTGTATTTCAATCGCTAACCCTTTAAGCTCTTCTCATTGGTAGGATAATTATTTCATAACGTGTTTTCTTTTAGGATAATTTCTTTAACCCACTTAATAATTCTGATTACGTTGTTCCCAAATAAACCAAAATGACTATTTAAATTATGCAAACCAATCATTGCATCGCAATCTTTATAAAACAGTCTCGATGCATCGGCTTTCAACCATATATATTCTCGGTCTCCTGGTAGTTCAGTATCAAATTGTTCATTGTTCGCATTATTTTCTCCATAGGTTGGTGATTTTGGTCTTGGTGGACTCCGTAAGCATCGTCAATTAGGTCGGTCAATGGACGATGTGGTGGTGAATCATTTGGCACTTCCACTCATTGGTGTTCTGTTACACAGTCAGTTATCGGTAATTCTTCGGGAACATAAGGTTCGTTGGTGTTCTGTTATGCAGTCGGATATTAGTAATTCTTCGGGAACATAAGGTACTTGTTTTTCACCATGGTATGTCCATTTGTTATATAATCTTGACAAAATCCCCACTTTATTAAATGTAACTCAACATCTTCTAAAGATTTACATTTTCCATTAATACATTGGGTGCACGGACACTGAATCTTCTCACTTTTAAGGTTCTTAAAAGTGTAGCTAATAAATTCTTAAACGCTTTTAACATAACTATTAGCTATTCGGTCAGTCTACCCCACCCACTCTTTGTAATGTGGAAAATCCATTGATTAATCTTCAAATTATAGTCTTCTGTTAACATGATAAAATAAAAATCATGCTGCATAAATATCATTTTGCATAGTAAAGCACTAATATAGTTGTTGAAGACAGAAAATGGCGCCATTTTAGTGGCATCAACAATAGTGTCAAAGCAAAGCACTAATATAGTGTCAACAACGCACCAATCAATCAAACTATGCAATAACTTAAATACAAGAACACACTAATCCATGATACTTCACAACCACTTAAAGCTCAAATTAAATAAATTTGTCTAGTGATATTATTACAACATAAGAAAAATATTACTACATTTTCATCAAACGATAAACTAGCCATGTGGTAAAAGAGTTTAAATAATTTTTCAACAAATTTCCTTCTCCACTATCGATGTGCACTGGAGTATCTTCACAACCGACATATACTTTACCAATTAGGATCTGACACTCCCCCTCCTGTAAAGGCCCATTATGTACTAAATTTCCTACTTGAGTGGAGATGAGCGTGCAAACCTCAACGATAAATTTACCACTCAAGTTTTTATATAGTATTTCTCACCATAGTCAGCATGGGTTGTTGACGACGATCCAAGACCTGTGGCAAGCTAAGATGTTGAGAAGGGGAATGTTGAAGGAAGAACCGACATCTGTGAGGGGAATGGAGATGGAGGAAAATTTTGAGGAGGTAAGGAGAAACAAGGATGCATTGGGGGTTGCACGGGCATACAAACGGTTAAAAGGGACATAATTTGTGAAAGTTTAATATTCACGCCTCCCAATTCATTTCAAAGCCCCATTACATCCTTTTTAGTCCTAGAATGATGTTCATCATTGGACGAGAAACACTTATTAACAAAAGAAATCTCGTCCATGAAAGATGCAACATGTTTGAATCTCGTCCTCCCTCTATGGTCCTTTCCTAAGGTCTGTGCGAGGGCATCATTGCCAATGTCATCAAACGGGATTAAAGTTGACTGACTATTGATAGACTCTATTGATTATAGAGTCTTGGCCAAGTGAGGATGAAATTTATTATCTTTGTCTCATCTTGCATGCACGTACAAGTTGGCCCTATTTGATACCTTTCCTTCATTTGGGATGCCTTTGGTCTTGCTCTACCACTCGTTCTTCAAATATTTATAAGATTTTGAGCCAAGCCGGTGGACATCAGTTTTTTTGGCCCTATTCTGCTTGTCCCTTTGTAGCATTTTCGAGTCCTTCGCCTTATTTTCCAGAAAATCACTCCATTGATCGATTAGCATCTCAACGTTCGAAGGGACTTTGTCTCTGAGCGCCAAAATATCATAGCTCGATGCTCCCTTAAGGAAATGCTTATGCCTTAGGTTTCTTCGATATATTCGGAGTTTTTCAGCAACCCAAGAAAGGACCTTATTTTTTTAGTTTGTAGAAAATAAAAACCGTTTGCTGAGTTTCTCATAGATGTCATCTTTAATAGATTTATCTAGGAGGTTCCAATTTTTAGCTCCTCCCACTCCCACATTCATTTTTTTCAAGGATAAACACTGGGCTTTAAATTATTGAACGTGATTCTTATCCCTTGTGGGATTATTTTCTAATAAAGAGAACCCAATGGGCTTCTTCTCAATTGACCGACAGTTTCAGGAGCATTGGGCGTGTATGTTGGATTAATGGGAGTACCTTGCCTACTACAACTCAGAGTAGGGTAGTGAACCATTGGTGGAGTTAAGTATTGATCACCAATTGGTGATGAGAATTCTCCTTATGCTGGTGTCATGTCCTCGGTTGGAGGGTTGTTTCCATTACCACCCGACATTATCTACAAAAATAATGAAAGTTCAATGTGTATTTATAAAAATAGATGCATAATTTCAAAGTTCAGTATGAAATTATAAATAACAAAATAAATTTTTTGACCATATATTATAATCTACCTTTTCATGGTAAGACTTTAATAAAAGTTCAATGTGTTTGATCTCCATCCAGTCGGGATTTGTTTTTACAAACCTATAGATTTTTCCATGTGGCCAATTGGGAGGAAGCGTATCTATAATGGATGCATAAATGTCAGTGACATGAACTCAAAATCTCATCCTCTTCAGCCTATTGGAAAGATTGAGTTTGACATGGATGTGTCGCAAGACATCACAGTCTTTGGTAATTCTCTTTGTACGTAATTCTATCCACAATGGGTGGATTTTTTTTCTGCCTTCTCTAACAGCATAAGCAAGGTCAGTCCTATCAGGATAATGTATGCAAAATATATATTGTACAACTTCATCCCAGCATTCTTGTAGGGAAAACAGAATACGATTGAATAAGTACTCTTGCTGGTGATGAACTCCACGATTTACAAGGTAGTTAAATTATCGATCTTCTTATACTCATACCAATAAATCGGAGTACCCTCTGAATGAGGATTAATAATGAAAGACGTACGAGTGCAGTCCAATTTCCACCTTTCACACTCTTGTTGCCATTTATTATCATTGTGACTCATTTTTCCTCATAATAATGAACTATGGCATGAATATTATTCCTATAAATAATGGCTCTAATGAATCATTAACTAGTTATAATTGGTCATTAACGAAATACACCTCACTTTTTTAGACCTTATAATTCCACAACTGACATATCTTATAATTGAAGCAAAGAACGATATGGCCCAGGTCGCGAAAATCTTTGTGACCTGACCTTTGATTTCCTTCACACAATGATTACTTTCTCGCTCATATTAAGTCTTCGCTTTACAATAATATTCCCACCAATAATATGGCATTTGATAAGGAGAGCGTGGAATAAAACTATAGTTGCATAACAAGCATTACTTCCCCATACTCTCCTCAACAAAATCGAACCCCACCATCTAAAATAAGCATGGTTCTAAAAAACGCGGGTCGTGACCATGGCGTCAAGGCCAAGCCTTAAGCCTTAGCCTAGGCTTTGACGCCTAGGCGGGCCTTAGGTGTAATAAGGCATGAAAAGGTGTTTAGACCTTTTTTAATATATTTTAACATTTTTAACTATAGCAAGCAATGAAAAATACTAAAATGGTACATACCTTAAAATATGTCTGAATATATGCAAACTAAAATACTATTTTTTTAAATACTATTAAAAGATAAAAAAATAAATAAAAAATGCCCTTTTTTGGATGAGAGGGAGAGAGATTTGGGATACCATTTGTCTATTAATTGTTTTGAATGAGATATTTGTCCGATTTTTTTTAACAAAAGTCTTTAAAAGGATATATTGTTTTACTAAAGCGTTTTTGTTCTTAAAAAAAGTGCACCTTAAGCCTTTTACCAAGAATAAGGCGTAAAAGGCTTAAGGCAGGGCGTTTCACCCAAGCCCCAAGCCTAGGCTCGCCATTTAGAACATTGAAAATAAGTAATGGGAACACTTGCTATAGTTGTAAAAAGCAAGGGCAATGGTCCAAAGTCTGTCTAGACAAAACTCTAAAAAATCAGTGGAGCCACGTAGTGTCCCACGAGTGAATCCCGTGTATGTGTAGGTATCTCACTATTAATTTAGTAGGTTTTGAATACCTTATTTGTCATTTAAACCGAAAATACCTAAAATCAATCCTAACATGAACCCTAAAATTAACCCTTACAAACATTAGTCATAAAATAAACCCTTATAAACATTAGTCATAAAATTAATCCCTTACAAACATTACCCTTAAAATTAATCCGGAATTTAGCATCAATATTAAAGGAGAGGTATTTTTTTATATTTCAGCCCCAAACTTAAACCAACATTAGTCATATATATGTATTTTTTTCTAGAATATACACACACATACACAATACACACAGCATACAGTATACATATACAGTATTCAGTATACACACATACATATAAATAATACACACATATACAGTATACACACATACATACACAATACACATACATATACACAAAGAAATGCCCACACATAGAAATACACACAAAAATAAACACACAAAAATACAAATGCATAAAATATTACCTTTGATATGGAGAGATATCTTGAGATTAAGATTGAGAGGGCTGAAATCGCTGGAGAGAGGAAAAGCTTAGAGGGTTTAGAAATTTTCGAGGGAAATGAAAAGTTTGTTTGGGAATTAAGTATAAAGACACTGGTCACATCCCTCAGTCGTGACCCCTTTAATTTTCAACACGTCAGCGTGTAAATAATAAACTGGTCATGATTGAAAGTCGTGACTCGATTTCCATGATGGTCACGGTCTTTAGCCGTGACTATATCGATGTGGATTTTGGTTATGGTCCTGGGATTAGACAATGACCCCATTCGAGACCACATTTGGAGGGAAACTTGGCGCCATAATGGTCACGGATGGATCACGGCTCATAGACATGACCCACACTGGTCATGGCCTGGGTCCGTGACCACATGCAAAATGATTCATGACCATATTGAGTCATGGACCTGGTCACGCCCACTTTGAACACAACTATGGGCCATGACCCCAATACCGTGACTATTCGCAGGATTTGGTGTAGTGACGTTTTATGCCACCTGGTATTTTCATGGTTGGGGATTTAGATATCATAACATCAGGGTCCCTCCATGGCACACATCCATTCATTTCCATCTAGCAAGTTCAATTAAAATTGGCATTTTAACACGTAATTATTTATTCGAGAAAGCTACTCAAAACTCAATTATTGCAGTTACTCTGACTCGACTGTACTATTTAGGATTCATTATCTATATTTTAAATGATTTTATAGAGGGCTAAAGAGTCAAACATCATGCAAGTGATTCTTCGTAACTTAAAGCGTAAAGTTGAGAGTTTATAATTCTATTAATGATTTAAGCGATCATGACAACCCGTATCTAAACTCCATGTGTGGGATGTCTCATCGAAGTGAAATCGAAACAAGAAACCCTCCCAATACATTTACGTTTAGATAGAGTAGTTACTAAGACCATTTATTTAAGGTTTATTATGCGAGAAATGGGACAAGAATTTAAATGTCTACGTGAAATCTTCGAATTAATCCATCACTACTTTTCAACAACCAAACCAAATCATAATAGATTCCTATACTCCTTCTAACGCCTACATAGAAAAATGTGTATCAATAATAACATGGTCCCAAACATAAGTTCATATTGAGTTCTTACATAAAAGGGACACATAATTATTTTTCATGGGTATGTTGCATCATAAGGTATCCATTAATGTGTATCGATTGTCCCAAGACAATTATAATAAATTTACATGGTTATTACAACATGAATAAGAGATTTGTAATGAAAGTCACCAATTTGGAACATATGTGTCAAAAGTACTACTCTTAAAAGGTAAAGTACAACCCTACTAAGCAAATGAACTTTCAGAACTTTTAATTCTAAATTAAGTTTGCCTCGTACATTTACCTTGGATTGTCAATTTCTACAAACAGAGTCTACACCAAAAGCATCATTTTCATGCGTTGGGGTCAATAATTAATTTTTGCAACCTAATAGGCTCAACATGTATTTTTAAGGGTATGAAACTATTTATATCCACCTAATATAACATAATTTAGGATTGCACAATTTTCTAAGAGTCACTAATAATTTTTTTTACAAAAATTTAGTTTAAGTGAAATCAACAAATACACACATAAAAAGAAAGGAGTAAAAAATTACTTGCCTTGTAAAGGTGTTCAGAAAAATTCTTTTCCCAGTTGAGGCTAAATTTCCTCTTTTAAGACCCTTGAAATATGTCTCTTAAGCTTCTATTTAATTGCTACTGATTGGAACTTTTCACATCTAACTAAGGCTTTAGACCTTCGTGGATTTTAAGGTAGGCAACAAGTTGGCGGGGCTAGTTGTCACCATTTGTCGATGACTTAATGAAGAAATTTCAAATGTTGGTCAACCTCGAAACCCACACCAGGTGGTGTTTAACCAACAGATGAAATAGAAAAGGAATATGTAGGGAGTTACCACCTTTTAATGCCTCAAGGCTACTGACCTTTTCTCTTTCTTCTAGACACTTAAAGAAAACAAAGGAGTAAACTCCTTTTAATAAACCATACTCAGCTCACGGCCTCTCTCACTCACTCAACTAGCGCCGCACATTTTGACTCACAATTTCCAAAACCTTTTTGTTGCGATAATGATGAGGCATCTCCCATACCTACTACTTGATTGAGGCCAGTACACGTGGACCTCCAAACCAAGACCATCCCTTTAGTCCCAAATTTCAGCGTAGTAGATCGTTTAAATGGTTGCCCAAATGATTCAGTTTACTATTTGACACTACTTTTGCTTTACTGTTTTGTATTACCTTAACCTAAAAAAATAATTTGAAGTTTTATATCATGTCAATTAAGTTAAACCAATTAAACTCATTAATGATAATGGTGTCATTAATAATTGTTGTACTCTTGATTTATTTTAATTTGTTAACACATAAGTCACTTAAATGCTAAGAATCAAATTCCTCCCCTATTTAATTATAATCTGTAAATTAACTAATCTGCTTAAAAATAACGGGGTATTAAAGTAATTATAATATATAAATCATTTGTATATATAAGAACATAATATGAACTTAAGCATATATATATACACCTATTGTTATATATATTCGGTATATTTACCCGACTTGTAGTAGTAGGACTCTAAAAAATGTTCTTCCAAAGTCTTAATGAAAAGGGACTCCAAAATAGGTATTTATAGAAAAATAAAAAATTTGAGTCGGCGCGGGAAACCGGTTCAAATCGGCGTTCATAAACGGCGATCCGGTTCAGTATTCTAGTATGTCCAAACGAGATAGCTCTTCAAATCGGTTCGGATCGACCTTAGTAAAAAGGCGAACCGGTTCGGTCCATGATTTTCAAAGACTCCTTAGTTTGTTAAAATCCCAATAATAAAATGAAACATGTATGAAACTTAAACACATTCTATACGAAATTATACCTCATGTAGAGCATATGTTGAAGTGTGCTTGAAATTCGGATCCGTCGTCTTGAAAAAATGACCGTGAGCTTCTTCGACGGTTGTAGCGGTATATGACATATTTTGTGCAAAGTACGAATAATGGAAAATATGTCCTTACAATTTCTTTTGCCTATTTTGTGAAAAATAGGCTGGCGACTATATCTCTACATATCACTCCACATCGACGACATCTGAGCACCCTTATAAGGGACAGAATCCCGTGTTCATGTCGAAAAAGGAAGGGGGAGGAAGGAGGGATCTACCTCCGGAGACCCCTACGCCCCAACATCGGGATGACCATAATATGGATAAAAATGAACGCTTGGACCTGATATGATGCATGATGCGCACATGATGTATATGTACAAAATACATGATTATAACACGACACTAGTTCAACATGAATATACATGATCCAAAGTCAAGTATGAGCAGAGCAACTTCTTTTTTATGTAACTATAACTATTTGGATTTAGATCTCATGTTTATTTATTGCTCCACTTATTCTAGTGCAACTAAAGCTAATTGCCATTGAACATGTACTGACCCAGACTCAAATGACTCTGGCATTACTACCTCATTAGACACACGAGTAAAAAGAAAAGGACCACCATAATTGGTATCAACCATCTTCTCCTTCTCGTTATTGATTGAATGGCTGGTCACTTCTTCATCGCAACTAGATAAACGAGGATCACACTATTGTGCATTTTCTAGAGATGAAGCCTTATCTTCAATAGGTTCCTTACTCGACATCTTCTCCTCATTTTTTTTATTCTTATAAAGACATGATTATATGTCTAGCCAATGAGACATTGTATATGTATTCATTTAACTTACCTTTTGTTGAGGTAAGAAGCTAACCCAATTGACATTTATATATGTTTTCCCAGCTATTACCCAATTGATTGGATTTCAATTGTATGTGTGTGTTTTTGAGTTTGGATGGGTTCGATTATGTAGATTTTTGTTCACTATTATGTATACTACTATCATCGTCTCTCTCTAAAAGAATGTCATGTTTTATAATATACCTATTTTGAGTCGAGGTATATTATAAGAATGTCATTGGATCTCATAGAGCTATAGTTTTTGTAATGTCATGTTTTTTAGAGTCCTGCTACTACTCAAAGTAATTATAATATACCTATTTTGGAGCCTTTTCATTAGTTCGGGTAAATATACCGAATATATATATCAGCAGCTCGGGGTAAATCTAACAAACCAAGTATATCTGGTTCGGGGTGATTATACCGAATTTAGTGCATCGGTTCGGCAGGTTTATAACGAATGAACCAAGTTAGAACAAGACAATATAAAGTTGGTTCGATTGGTTTATCCCGAGATTCTTCCTTGAAATTGGGGACCCGATCCCGAACCACTGTACGTTTTCTGAGATTTTTTAAATTTTCAATCCTTACGAAGAAACAAATATATATATATATATATATATATATATATATATATATATATATATATATATATATGTGTGTGTGTGTGTGTGTGTGTGTGTGTGTGTGTGTAATGGGATCCAAAGTTTACCTAAAAAGGGATTTGTAGAGTTGTCATTTTCTTTTGAGGTTTGTCATTATCTAATGGTGGAATATCCATTATTTTTGAATATTTAAATAACAATCTCTAGTTATTCAATAATGTTATTATAGATGATTGGTGTGTGTGGGAAAAAACTTTAATAATGGAGCGTGGGGACCATAAGAACAAAACTTTAATAATGTTGTAGACGATGATTGGTTAAATTAATGATAACAAATTTGTTGGATAAAGTGAAGATGAGAAAAAAAAGAGTTTGGAGTGTAGTGAATAAAGTGGTATTTTGTGTTGCAATTGAGTATATATATATATATATATATATATATATATATATATATATAATAATGCTCATGTGCGGACCAGTCCACATTTTAACAGTGCGGACCGAACATGTGTCACCTGACGGTGAGCCTAGAAATTATCGCCTAGATTATAGGCACTTTCTCTCTCTTTTCTGGACTCACTGCTAGGTGACATATATCCGATCCGCACTTTTATAGAACTACTATATATATATACTAGGGAATGCCCATGCCTGAAGGCACGGAAAACAATTCCAAAATATGTAATCGCAAAATGGCAAAATTTTCCAAAGTATGTAACTGTAAAATGGTAAAAATTTCGTTCCCTAACAGAACAAAGTGTAATTTCAAAAAATCGTCCATTATATCTTTTGTTTATAGAACTATCCACCCCGTTTAACAAATAATAAGTAGTCCAAAAACTTATACGCGGAGTTGAATCAACTACCACAAGATGCAATCAGAATAGGTAAAAAATTGACGATTTTTTTTACACAAATCAAATCCGACAATAAAAAAATCGAAATGCCGACTTTAAAGTCTTTTTTTACCCCTTGAGTAGTGTCAAAAATAGCCTGAAACATAGTTAGCTAGGGACGGGTGATACGAAACAAATGGCACCATAATCGCCTCATTGTGATTTACGGTTAAAAAGTTATGATATTTCTCCCAAAACATACTATTTTAACATAAAAGTGTCGATGGCATGGTGGTAAGCTGTTTAAGTGCACTTGTATCCAAAACACTATGATGATATGTGTTCACTACATGCTCGCTGTGTCGAATACAAATTATTTTAAAATTTTGATGTGTTAGATTAATTAGTTTTAATATTTAATCGATTTAAAAGTATTTTCATTATTTAGTGGACTTAGAAACCAACTTCACTATATTTTAGTTGATATTGGCTGGATACTTTGCATAACTCGTGTCTCATTAACCACTCGTTGAATCAATTTAGATGTACAAAATAGATAAATTAATTTCACCTCAAGGTTAAACAATAGAAATCTATAGAATGAAGAACCCTAACCATTTCTGTAATCTAAAATCGTGAAACGAAGGTTAAGTTTACACACACACATACATAAAAAGGGACAGCCTAAGTAATAGCAATTCGATTTGAGATCAACTAATATCATCTAATATCATCAAATTCCGCATTAGTAACATAATCGATTTCTGTAATCTAACACCATTCATGTAATATCATCAATTCATCAATTTCTATACTCTAAAACCAAGAATAAGATAATCAAAGAAATCCGAAAGGCCGAGAATTGAGATCATCTAATATTATTAATTCAGCATTAGTAACGACAGGTCATTTAGTTTTGGCTCATTAGCAACAACAGCTAATTAGTAACAACAACATTGACTTGTCTTGGATCAAATACAATAATTTCAATTTCTCTTAGATCGAGGGTTTGTATGTGCTTCAACTTGGGTATAAATGGTGGGAATGTTAAGAAAAAGTAATCTCTCAAACTCGAGTATCGCAGGTGGATCAGTCTATTAATTGGTCTGTCTAACCAATACTGAGCAGCTACTAGGTCTAACACATACCTTTAACAGAGATCTCCTGATTGATTTGGTTTAATAATGTTATATCTAATCCCTCGAGAACTAATACTCTTAGCAACTTGGAGTTTTTCATATGGTGCCACATCATTTTTTGTAGACGTTTGCTATGTTTTGCAGCATCATCGATTCACTTTTAGATTTCCGTCTCAATTAACGCCTTTGTTTAGATTTACTGTACTTGCCATAAGAAAAGACCAAGATGTCAGTAGATTTTTAGCAGAGCTAATATGACTATCAATACCATTAAGATCATGGTGAATGTCATAAGACAGGTCCTGACTATGTTTGATAACCATATTAGCTGTGACATGTTTCCCTGCTAATGGTTAAAGACCAAGATGTGAGTTGTTTTGCATCAATTAGTCTGTGTAACATTATTTTACAAAAGATGTTAGTATACCTAATTCATAATTTGGTATATTCCAAATCACGCTTTTCTCCTGCTAATGGTTACATATAGAATCACTCTACTAATAATTAACAACCTAAATGATAAGTCTCAACTTAGAAACTTTTGACACTTCATTCATTTAGCAACAGACCATAAAACGACCATACATTCTTATCAAATGTCCCCGTTGCTCCTTGATTGTACTCGTTTCAGCTCTGTCAATAGGACTCGAACAACCTTTTGTGGCATGACAATGCCTTCCCCGTTTGTGTGTACTGCCAGAGATCATCAAAATTGTGATTAGAAATCTCCTAATCCAACCTGTGAAGCTCAAGGTTCGATGAGAGCTAACTCTAGTAAATACATTCATTAATATAGCCAGTCCAATGCCTTCTTCCACCACTTCACACTCCTCATGCGGGTTTATATGGTTTACATCTGTAACATAACACTTACGGGCTACATTAGCTGTATGATAAAATTACAAAGTTCAAGAAAAGGTAAAAACATTGCTTAAACAGTGAAAAAATAAACAAAACAAACATTTTAGATTTACCCTCACTTTTTTTAGTGATCAAATTTGGTCCAAGTAGCTGGAAACAATATTCCCATGGACAAATAATAAAAATTCTTGAATACCGCGTAACAAGTTAATGCAAATCCTCTTTCAACAGCTTCGTCAGAAAGTTAAAAAATATGCTGGCATTCATACTTTAAAAAGTTGAAAAATGAAATTTCAGAAGAAGTGAAAAATTAAGGACAATAGAAATGCATAATATAATGCAAGTGTGGTTGTAATATGGAGGGTTTGAGTAATCCTAGAAGTATTGCAGAGATACGTAAGAAAGTCTACGTTGATCACTCAACAAATGTTGATAAAGTATTTTATCGTATACTTGACACAACGCAACATCCAACCGCCGCTGCATCATTCGCCTCGATCATGCTTGCTCCTCAGGGAACAATATACTTCAGGGAGGCTTTATCTAGATGTCAAATAAGCAATGTGCATATCTATCTCATGTATGGAAAAGAAGACCCGTGGGTGCAGCCTGTCTGGGGTCTATAGGTGAAAAAGGTAGTTGCATAAAGCTCCATATTACTAGATCATTCATGGTGCTCATTATCCTCGTGATGAAGTTCCTGAGGATGTAAATTATTTGATAGCAGGGATGGATCACAAACCTGGAGTCCTAGGGTTCTGTTTCACTGCCTTTGCTTGATAATCAAGAGAGTATTCAATATAATGCTGCGAAGGATCTAGAGTTTGTTAGAGATGGATCCAAATTATCAGTGAAGGTACGCTTCTACGGATCCACCTTCTCTCATTAATATCAGTGAGGGTACGCTTATACGGTACACCTCAAGTTAATGTGAAAAGAATGATATGAACAATTCTCAAAAAATGAGACGAACCACCTGCTCTACTTGAGCGTCTCATGACTCTTCACTCGCATCCGAATCAAAGTCATCGCTCATATAAATATTTGTTAAACGTATCGACCTCTACTCTGCCTCGGTCCACAAATCCTTAAATAAAAAAAATATTTTTTTAGTACACACAGTTCATTAATATCCGTGAGGGTACGCTTCTACGGTAAACCTCAAGTTAATGTGAAAAGAATGATATGAACAATTCTCAAAAAATGTGACGAACCACCTGCTCTACTTGCGCATCTCGTGACTCTTCACTCGCATCCGAATCAAAATCATCGCTCATATAAATATTTGTTAAACGAATCGACCTCTGCTCTGCCTCGGTTCACAAATCCTTACATAAAAAAATATTTGTTTAATACACACAGTTCATGTGTCAACAATTAGGAAAAATACATTACAAAATTGAAAGTAGACACTGATTAATACCCCCCCACACACACACGGAAAAACAGAGAGAAACAAAGTATACCTGATAATTAAATGCTTAACCCATACTTTATAGGTGCTTCTCGTTACCATAATGTTTACCATATATAGCATCAAAGGCCTATGATTACGAATTATATAAATTCCAAAAGCTTACCTAAACAGTGCTGTAAGAGTATTTAATATCTATGCCCACGAAAAAAATTACCAAACGAAGAAAAACAATCAATAATTATAACATTGGAACCATTTCAAGTTTGGAACCAAAATGGTGAAGTTTTGTACATTCTAAAATCAACTCTTTTATGTAAACTCTCCATCTTCATTTTTGACACAGTTGAACTTTCAAACCACAAATAAATTATAAACCTATAGGGAACTAATTTGCAACCATCAGACGTTACATTCCTTTAAGAGTGAACCAAATATAGGTTTATAATATCAAGTGCTCAATAAATAAGAGGCATTCTTAAAGATTACCATGTGTCTTCTGAATGATTTTCTTTCAACTGAAATTTCCCACGCACTTTAAGTTTTTGCGAGAGAAAAAAAATGAAAAAAAGGTCACTAACAAAAAATAACAAAGACCCTAAAATAATAATCTTGCTATGTCTATAGAATTAAAACAAATATTTAAAGCTTCACTAAATAATATGCAAAAATACTCAAAATACCATGATTAACTTACCTAGTTGTATAAGATGTTTGCTGAAATTACACCTAAACATTCAACAAACCATTAGAGAACGGAGTAGAGTTCAAACATTGTAGCAAACAAAGTTCAAAATCCGTAACTAAAGAAAAAAAACATTCATAAAATCCCTAATTTGAAACTAAAATCAAGAACTAAAATCGAATGGTAAATGCCTAAACACCCCCCCATGCAGTTAAACTAACCAAAGAAAAATGAACCTCCTCAAAATAAGCCATAATTTGAAACTAAAATCAGAAATCGAAGGTCAGAAGGTTAATCCGCACAGATAACAATCAAACCACGTGAAACTCACATTCATGTGAGACTTTTGATGGGTTTTTAAACCATGTGTGTGTATCACAATGTTAGTAGGAAATTAATCAACACTTGTACAAAAACTATGATTTGTTTAAAACAAATAATTTCTAGAAATATGTGGTTAGTTCTTGAAATCATATTCCCCACAACTACCAGACATGTACTATACATGTTAATTAACACAAAACCATGTTGAGTTGTTGAAAAACAAAAAGGTGTTAGTTGAGCAAGTATTTAATGTTAACTGCAATTTATAGAAATTAATTTAATCTAATGGAACTTATAAAAGAAACTCCAACCTTAAGTATACCTGGTGTATTGTAAATCTCCATTTGAAACCTTCCATGTAGATCTGGAAAACCAAATAAATCTCCATTTGAATCCAAAATCATAAAAAGCCGTAATTCGAAAAAATCGAATGTAAATAAAACCTAGAAAAAAATAATCGTGGTGCATAATAAGTGGTGCACCATCACTTATTAAGAAATCGTACAATCGAAAATTAAGGGTGATTGTGTGTTTATGTGTGTAAAAGTGAGGGGGATTACCTTAAGGGTGGCGACACAGAAGAGGAGGAGGAGGAGGGTTTGTGTTGGGAGGCGTAGAGAGAGAGAGGGCCCCTTAATTGGGAACCGGGGGGGTTCAGGTTGGATTTGAGTTGGGAGGTGTAGTGATTTGTAGGTGTCTTTACTATAATACCCTTGTGTTTGAATGAAAGTGAGAGGGGGGGGGGGGGGGGGAATAAATTAGTGAGGAAAAAAGAGGGGGATCCAAATATTTAAGGGCTAAAATTGATAAGAGTGGTATTTTAATCTCAACCCTTTATTTCTTACTTTGGTTGTTTAATTTTCACCTCTACATAGCTTATCATCTTATGTAATAATACAAAAAATTCTACTCCTTATTATATAGATATGAGATTATGACTCTTAATAAAAATCAAATTTATTTTCTTGGTGATGTTTCGAATTAATTTATATGTAATGCCTTTAAAAATTTTCGTATATAACAAAGGAGTAGAGATTTTTTTTTATCTAAGTTAACTGCTGGCCGACATTAAATGTGGAGAGTTGTATCTGATGGTTTAAAACGATACGACGTGCACGATTGCTTTTGTGGCAAAATGGAAATTTATGACTTTGAGACCACAAACGCTTGAAGTGTTTCTCCCACGCTCAAAAGTTACCTCGAGCCTCCCACCCGTCCCAATCTTTCACTGCACATCCATTCGCTCTCAAAAATAGTCCCGTCCCACAACAACTCTCTCTCTACCTCTCTGTGGGCACTAAGAGCAAGTACACTGGTGAGGCCTCCACGAAAGGCATAATACACATGTGAGGTTTACCTTTCGCCCGCGTGGTCGAGCTGTACTGGTGGAGCTTCCTACGAACTTCTGAAGTTCGTAGGAATTGATACAAACTTCTTTTGTTCATAGGAATTCCTACGAACTTCAGAAGTTCGTAGGAAGTTCTAACGTCTCTCTAACGGCTAGTAACGGCTAGTAAACGGCTAGTTAATTGTGCATAAATAATCAGCCCAGAAACTCTAATCCTCTACTCCTCTACTGCTTCCTCTACCACCTCTACTACTACTTCCTCTACCACCTGTGTACTCCATAAACAATAATCCTTCTGCTTCCTCTACCACCTCCCAACTCCTACTACTTCCTTTGTACTCCATCCAACTTCTTCTTTCTTGTTCCCAAATAGATTTTATTCCATAATTCAGCAGATTTAAATATTATGGATGGAAAAAAATGGAAAAAATATTTAAATATCGGCAAGCGAAAGAAGCACGGATCCACATCAACGGCCAATCCTACTCAACCTCTGGTAAGTGAATCTGTTGATCCCGTCTACAAGCATTACGCCCGTATTTTCGATGGTGATACACACGCGTCAGACGGACAGACGCCCATTATAAATGGTAATAAATATGAATTTCGGGGTAATTGGGCGGGGCCAATGAAACTATATAAATTGATCGGAGATAATAAACCGACGATAAAAGAATTTATCGATGGTGCCGGTTTAATGTCCAATTTATTTTCAAGGGTGATGCCGAATTCCGACCAGTGCATTGTGACAACGATGATCGAACGTTGGTGGGACCCGACGCATACATTCCAACTGTCATTTGTTGAAATTGCTTTCACGCCTATGGACTTCACGATGCTTTCAGGTATTATTTAATTCGTATTAAATCCCTTATTTAATTTTATTTATGTTCAATCTAAATAATTTCAATGTGTACAATTAATTTTCATATTATTTTTATATATGATGTGTATTGTTAATTTTTGTACAGGTATCCCGATTGGGTAAGGGGTACCCATTCTAAATTTGCCTATAGAAAAATACACAAATTTTTAAAATACCGTGAACGAATTTTTCCCCCATATTCATATAGAACGATTTTCGGGTGCGAGAATCCCGGTTGCCGACCTTAAGAAATACATTGTCAATTTTGTGAATCAACCGGACCTTCCCGATTACATGATGCCAGTCATAGCTCGAGCATTTTGGTTTTATGTAATTGGGAGTCTATTCTTTCCAAATGCCAATTCCACGGCGGACCTCGGGTTTTTACATTATTTGGAGGATGTTGCGGCGATTGGCACCTACGATTGGGGTTCGGCAATTTATGCCCGTACAATATGGTCAATGGACAAAGAGAGCAGACGGTCGTTAACTAGTGTCAAGTGTATGTGGCAATTAATAGAGGTACAATTTATAACAATATTATTTTAATGTTTATGCATTATATATTTAGTTACAATTAATGTACATGTATTCTAATCAATTTAATTTATCTAAATATTTTGCAGTACTTACATCACGAGTATATGGCGACCGCGTGTCCGATTATCGTGGATCAGACCGTAGATGTATGGCCTCGAATATTTCGTTGGTCAAAGTCGAACAGGAGTCAGACAAAGGGCGCGCAACGGTTTAATATATCGGGCAGCCAACATCAACTTGAGATGTGGTCCCCTGAATCAATCATATGGCAACCATACGAGACATCGATGTACCGATATAACGATTTCATTACATACGCATATCATTTATCTGGGCTGCGTATGATTTTTTGGGATCCATTATTTAAAGGATTTTGGTACTTGGGTGACCGGGAATTTCGACAGTTGACAGGCCAAATTTTTATAGCAGACAACCCTCCCCGAAATTTGAGCTCAGTCCCACAATCCGAATACCAAGCCTCCCTTGCTCATAATTGGCCTCTTGTAAATGCGCATACATCAGTTGTGACCCAAGAAGAGTATGATATATACTGGAAAGCAGTTTCGCAGGGGCCCTTACTTTCGGCGATGGCACGTTATGTTAACGTTGATTTGATTGGAGTTAGGACAGTTGCACCATCAACATTGCGTATCCCAAGGGTGCCAGCTCAAATTAACCATCCTTCTAAGTATCATACACAGTTTGCATCGGCTGGCCCTACACAAACACATGCGCCCAGGCAAAGTTGGACGGTATATGTAGGCCTTCCGCAGGGTGTTTCATACGAAAGAAGTGTCCCGCGACCTGAGTTCCCAACAAATTCTCCCCCAGCGCATGCGTTGTCACAATTAGAATGGCGTTCTTCATTCATCGACGCAGCAGATAATATACGTGGTCTCCGTCATGTACTCCTTACTGAGACTCGAGAGCGTGAGGATAGGATTGAGGAACTCGAGCGACAACTTTCCGCCTGTAATGTGCGTGGTACTGGTCCTACCGTTAGTGGTTCGAGCTACAGCCGTGAGGATGTTTATGTACCTCAACCATCTCAACCATATGGAGGATATCAAACGCAATCGAGCTACAGCGTTGATTTGGGACATGATTATGACTATGGGCAGAGGCCATCCTGATTGTATTCATTTTATGGTATTTTATTCAATTTTTTATTATGAATTCATTTGCAACAGACAACTTAAATCTATTGTATTCATATTATTATATTGCTGGCACACAAATCGATGGCACACTAACTGATGGCACACAAAGCGTTGGCAGAATTATTGAAGGCACATAAATCGATGGCACACTAACCGATGGCACACAAACCGTTGGCACAATTATTGAAGGCACACTAATTGATGGCACACTTATCACTGGCACATTAATCGATAACACACTGAAATGATAATTACTACATGGCACACTAACTGATAACCGATTAAAATAAGATGTCATGACACCCTAATCTATATTGATTACATGGCAAACTAATCTATATTGATTACATGACCTATAAATATTCGTTGTTTCAGATGTGTATTCCTCCACAAATCGAGTTATAATTTAGTACATAAACCTCGTAATGCATAACTATGAGTACATGCCTGACGAAGATTCAGCCTTCTTAACCCATGTTCCCAAGAAAACTTTATTCGGGTAGAAGCTTCCATATCATAATTGGTCACCACCTAAAGAGGGAGTGCGAAGTGCTTACCTTTCAACTGGATGGACAAGTATGAACCATCACTTCGCAAAAAGAAAGCGTAAGGCAAAAGTGTCAACATCAGCTGCTGTTGAACATTTAGCGGTAACGCGTAGTAATGTTTAACGAGTGTTGACTAACCCAGGGATCTATCAAGATCCCCATGGAGGTAGCTGGTTTGGCGAGAAAATGCTTTTTAAAAACATTCCTATATGCACGTTACATTCTTTAGGCGACGTTAATCATGTTATGAAATGTTTAACGCCGACGAAAGGAAATATACCATGGGATGATCATTTGAAGTTGCCGAGGTTATTTGATAGGCGTTGCGATTTGGAGTGCTACTGCCATTGGCATGGTTTACCCGTGCCACAAGAAAAATCGGCTATATTTTGCAAAGATCCAAACAAAGATAATGAAAAATGTTTACAATTATTGCAACGCGAAATAGCACAAATGGAGAAAAGGCTAGAGTGGTGGCATGCTAAATATTTGATAAATACTGAACTTGACGAGCCAATGTATGCATCAGATAAGGACTTGCCGGATTACAAAGGAGCCAAAACGGACATGGATTTTGCACATCATCTACCAACAATGTTAATGGGGGATGGGAATGCATTATGTTGTTTGCCATGGTTGCCTAGGAAGTAATTGTAATCAGTAAACAAATCAGTCAAAACAAGGCACGTTTATGTTTTATACTGAAGTAGTAATTTTATATAGCACATATATAACGATAAAAGAAATTGCATACAGTTATTACATATAAATGCGGTAGTTAATATAAAAAGAATTAGTAATATATATAGAAGTAGTATATATTATGCTGTAGTAATATGAAAAGAACTAGTAATTTTATATAGTAAATATAATTAGGTAATATATGTAGTAGTAGTTAATATATATAGTAGTAGTTAATATAAATAAAAGTAAATATACCAACAATGTTAATGGGGGATGGTAATGCATTATGTTGTTTGCCATGGTTGCCTAGGAAGTAATTGTAATCAGTAAACAAATCAGTCAAAACAAGGCACGTTTATGTTTTATACTGAACTTGTAATTTTATATAGCACATATATAACGATAAAAGAAATTGCATACAGTTATTATATATAAATACAGTAGTTAATATAAAAAGAATTAGTAATATATATAGAAGTAGTATATATTATGCGGTAGTAATATGAAAAGAACTAGTAATTTTATATAGTAAATATAATTAGGTAATATATATAGTAGTAGTTAATATATATAGTAGTAGTTAATATAAATAAAAGTAAATATACCAACAATGTTAATGGGGGATGGTAATGCATTATGTTGTTTGACATGGTTGCCTAGGAAGTAATTGTAATCAGTAAACAAATCAGTCAAAACAAGGCACGTTTATGTTTTATACTGAAGTAGTAATTTTATATAGCACATATATAACGATAAAAGAAATTGCATACAGTTATTACATATAAATGCGGTAGTTAATATAAAAAGAATTAGTAATATATATAGAAGTAGTGTATATTATGAGGTAGTAATATGAAAAGAACTAGTAATTTTATATAGTAAATATAATTAGGTAATATATATAGTAGTAGTTAATATATATAGTAGTAGTTAATATAAATAAAAGTAATAATTACATATAACTGCAGCAAACTTACCAATTCATACGTCAATTTCCATACAGTGAAAAGTAAATGCCAATTTCCATACAGCACACTTACCAATTCCTACGTCAGAATGGCACACTTACCCTAGTAAGTTAGATTATTTTTTAAGGGCACACTTACCAATTCCTACAACAGTAACTGCAGAAGTTCATAATTATTGTTTTATGTAGGACAGTTTACCTTTGTACATCAGATTGGCACACTTACCAATTACTACCAGCACGTTATAATACCACTTATTAATTCCATAATACATCAGTCTATGATTATACAACTATAAATAGAAATACAATGTATGAAATATTGTAATATAACTTCTTTATAAATGTCATTATTATTCCGAGAAAAATACATAATGGATTACTCCAGTTCTAGCGATGAGGGACGAAATCTAATGCTTTAGTATGCTCAATTTAATGATGGCGCGTCATCAGATGATTCAGACGAGGAGATTATAATATGCATGGAGAATACACGTTGGATTCCAGAACAAAATATAATTCGAGATGGGAAAGAACTCGAATTTAGACGTCGAGTGAATCGAAGGAGAGAAAGGGGACACCAAACACTATGGGAAGATTACTTTGGTGAAGATAAGGTATATAGCGAGTATTATTTTCAAAGGATATTTAGGATGCGGTATTCCGTTTTCAATCGCATCCAATATTCTGTTTGCGATTACGATAACTACTTTGTACAAAAGTACGATGCGTGCGGTCGGCTAGGTTTAAGCTCACATCAAAAAATTATGGGGGCTATACGACTCCTCGCTAACGGAGGATCTCATGACGTATGGTCTGAGCAGTACGCAATGAGTGAAACAACTCTATTAGAAATGGTTATTAGATTTACTGAGGCAATTGTGGCTGTATTCGGTCCTGAGAATGGGAGAAATCCGACGACAGGCGATGTCACCAGGTTACTCGAACAGAATGCAAGTCGAGGATTTCCGGGAATGCTAGGGAGTATAGATTACATGCATTGGCGGTGGAAGAACTGCCCCACGGCCTGACATGCTCAATATAGTGGTCGAAAAGAACATCCTACTATAATCCTAGAAGCGGTTGCCTCATACGACCTATGGATTTGGAAATCGTTCTTTGGTGTTCCTGGATCTTGCAACGATATAAATGTCTTGCACCGCTATAACGTCTTTCGAGAATTACGCAATGGGACTGCACCTCCCGTTAATTACAATGTTAATGGAAATATATATGAAATGGGGTATTACCTTGCGGATGGCATATACCCTGCATACGCAACCATCGTTAAAACTTTTAGGAACCAACCTGGCCTATCACAAAAACAAAAATTATTTTGTAAGAAACAAGAATCGTGTAGGAAAGATGTCGAACGTGCTTTTGGTGTACTACAAGCTCGATTCGCTTTCGTGCGTGAACCTTGCAAATTATGGAATCGGGCATCCTTAACAACAATAATGAAATATTGCATTATAATGCACAACATGATTATTGACGATGAACGTAGAGACTGCCCATGGAAAAATGAATACGAACAATCTGATCCCACACCTGAAATACTACGGGGGCAAACTAATTTTTACGAATACCTAACGCGTGATGCAAATGTTAGGGACGCAACTACACATCAACAACTACGAGATGATTTGGTGGAGCATATTTGGAACACGAGCAGTGATGAGTTGGCCGATTAATGATCAGATAGTATATGTGTATTTGAGGCTTAACTATTCTCTCTATACAATCACTTTTAACATTGTTCTTATGGTGTGCATAAAAAATATATAATATATGTTATATTTCTTGTGTAATTATTTTGAATCGACTGCTTCAATTTAGTAGACAACAATACAACAATTGCAACACATCTTAAACTAAAATAACATTTATTAAAATAACATCACACTTCTTATAACACGATAATTGACATTACATTTATGAAGTAACGGAAAACTAAACAAGCCACACATTTAACATACTAGTCAGCGTTGTTTGCACCAGACAGACCAGAATCAGAATTTGACGAGCCCGCAGTGTTTGACATAAGCGCGGCAATCGCAACATCAGTCACAGCTACCATATTTGATAGGTCGGTGTACCTTTTCACATGGAATTGTTGTTGCATCTCGTTCATTTTGGTCATATCCAACTCCATGATGTACGACTATTCTCGCCCTAGACGCACAAGCTGGTCTTGTTTTCTTGTAATTTGATCATCTCTTTTCATCTCAATGAAAGCATCCATTTGAGAATCAAATTTCATGGCCCGACTTTGCTTCCACTCTTGCTTGCTTTTTAACATCTCGGTGAATTCTTCGTAATGTTTAAGGACCGTCGTGTTACAATCGAGGCTGTCTGAACGAGCACGTTGACGGGCACGTTGTTTCTCCCCCTTCCTGCCTGGGGGTCTGTACGGTACTTCACGTACACCCGGACTGTCCTCTGAGTCTAGAGGCGTAGGATTGTCGTTGTTTCACGCTGTGTTATTCAAATCAAATTTCAGTAAGTCTTTCAAAATTTGGTAGCATTTATCAAACATGAATTGTTTGCTCGTTTCCACGCGATATGCCTCGCGGGCCTTTGTAACCGCGTCGAACTCGTTATTGCCCCTTCCTATATTGTCTATTTGGTGAGATAGTTTTGAAACGTATATCATTACCCGGGAAGAAATATGATTGTAGCATGTTGAAAGCATAGCCCTCGTACGTTGAATATAAATTTCTGGCGTGCTGTTATATTCATTCATTACAGAATCCCAAAATGTTCCATGTGATATCGAGTTGCCTTCAATACCACGACTCGTATATTTACCATATCTAGTACATAATATTTCATCTTCAATAGGAGTCATATTTTGTTTTCTAGAAGTACTAGAATTAATGGGTTGAGATGAAGACATTTTAATCAATAATTAAAATGTATGGAGAGAAAATGATTCACCTGGAAATATTTTGGGAAAATAATGGAATGGGGTGGAAGAAAATTGAGAGAAATATTGGAGGTGGGATTTTAGGGAGAACTGATGGGTTGATGGGTTTATATAGGAAATTAAGTTTAACGGACGTTTATTGTTACTGTGGTAAAAATGGTTCCTACGAACTTCAGTTGTTCGTAGGAATTCCTACGAACTTCTGAAGTTCGTATGACTTGTTACGAACAACTGAAGTTCGTACCAATTCCTACGAACTTCAGAAGTTCGTAGGAAACCTATACAAATTCTCCTTCGCTTTTGTATATTTGCAAAACGTATGCAAATTCATTTACAGAATTTCCTCGTTTTTTCTCACCACTCTGATTAAACCAATTTGTATAAATTGGTAAACTTACCTTTTCTTTTGGTTGTTTCCCTCACCATTGTAGTTGCTCTAATAAAGAACATATTCTCTCACTACTGTTGCAACCGGATTCGCATCAAGAACACCATCTAATGTAATTCAGTGTATTGAAACACCATTCAACATCTTCATTCGCTGCCCCTTTCTCGCTTAGAATCTCTGTCTCACCGCCTCTCTCCCAATCCCAATCGAGAGTGACCTTAGCTCCAACTTCATGGGTCAAACTCATAAACGCCGCAAAAGTTGCAAAACAGTCTCTTTTTTGCGTTGTTGGTATTCCTTAACTTCTTTTTATTCAGGTACCTCTGTTTTGATTTTTGGCACTTGGGGAGTTTTTTAGTATTATTATTTTTGGCGATTGCTTTTCTTATATTAGAGTTTAAAAATGATCATATGTTTTGGGTATATCATGTGTGGCCAATACTTATTTTCATATAAATTGGATTGTTAAGTTTTGTTGGCCGTGATATAGTTATTTTAGAACGACTTATAGTTAGAGCCCCATGTGAACATCGTAATGGAATTTTTTTAGTGCACAACATTCTTTAAAATATTATTTCTTGAAGTTCATCCATATTTTGAACTCTATTCAGCTTCAGATTCAACATATCTTATTTGAATTTGTTGTACACTTGCAGGTACAAATCCGACTGGTGAGGGTTCAAATAATGCTTGATCTTCCTAATTGGTAGTCTTTATATTTCTGCATTTTAAATTGTTGAATGGTAGTTTTTGGTATATTGGTTGGTGATTGTTATTTTGGTATTGACAATGGTTGTTTTTGGTAGTTCTTACATTTTTTCCCGCAAGGCAAATTGAGTTTTTTTCCCACCAGAATTTTGGGTTTGGGGTATAAGGATGTTAGTTTTTTTTTCTAATTTTAAGCAACTCATAACTCTCACCGTCTCGGATGTAACAACCCACCTAATAAGATACCGGGCGATCACTCCAATATTAAATTAAAACAGGAGTCACATATGGATCATCCTTAGCATCACTGTCGAAAATCCATTTAATTACTAATATCCTATTAGGTGGCCGTTACAAACTTTTACTTAACTACTCTTTTTAACGAATAAATTACAACATCCACAATTAAATGCGTAATGAACTGAAATGAAAATGAAAGGAACTAAAATAACCGAACACTCGGTCCAAAAATACAACCATATTGAATGCTGTACTGAAAGAATAAATAAATGCAATTGGACCATTGGCCCGAATATTTATACAGTACCTCCTATCTAGAGTACAACGATGGAAGCGGCTATCAAAAACCTGCACGCATCCACAGCTGCTGCAGCTGACGTCTGACTCGAAAGAATTGTCATCCAGGCGTCCCTGTGTCTGGACACCTATGTATATATATAATATAGCAAGAAAGGAAAAGTAGACAAACGGGTCAGGGCCCGAATGTTTTGAAAATATTTTGTAAGTGCATAAATGCTTTATTTTTAGAAAAATAGTTTTATCTCATATTTAAATTGGTATCGCACTCCCATGAGATACCCATCACCTCTCCGCTAATAGTGCACTCCTAGCGCATCTATCTAGAACATTCTAGTCAAGCTACCTAGCTAAACTAGTCTATCACCCAACCACTATCTACCCTAGATAAGTCTCAACGTTATGCCATGTTCGTGCGTGGGGTGTCTCTCAAAGCGAAATCCAAACAAGGAACCCCCCCGATACACTACTACGCGGCACGGTCGATAGTCGAGATCCGCCAGTCCCTAAGTACAGAAAGATATATAATAATATATATACCATAAGAATTAATAATATAAGAGCACTAAGTATTAAACTTCTCCCCAGTCTCAACACACTGCCATATTCGTGCGTGGGGTGTCTCGCGAAGCGAAATCCAAACAAGGAACCCCCCCGATACACTACTATGCGGCAAGGTCGATCGTCGGGATCCATTACACCCTCGGTACTCGATTCATCCATATATACATATTCATATTACAATATACATCCGGATCTATCTCCCGGACTGAGGATTTATATACAAGTATTTATCAATACTTTTCATTTTCTCAAAACATTCCATTTCCCCTTTTATACTCAGGAAATGTAAATATAAAAGCCAATTCATTATCATGAATTGCTTTACCAAGTCATATGCTTTTTAAAAGTCAATTTTTATTATCATAAAAATGCTTTTCCTTTATATGTCCTCCCCCAAAGCCATTTCCATTATCATGAAAATGCTTTGATCAAATAATGCTTCCACATCCCTTCTTCCATCCGAGAGTGTTACCGAAGCTAAACCTTTATCCCATTTCCCTTTTTATACTCAGGAAATGTAAATATAAAGCCAATCCATTATCATGAATTGCTTTAATAAATCTAAGACCGCCCCTCCGGGTTTCCCCACTGGACACGCCCCTAAATGGCTATCATCTTCCAGGGCCTCCAAGACAACCTGGGAACCTAACAACGTCGGGAAGCGACCATATTGCCTGCGGGAAAGTCAGGACCACACCCAGAATCCCCTAACCAGCGCAGAAAAATATAAATAACCGCCCATATGGCCTAGGGACTATATCCAACCTGCTGAACAGCCAGGAAGGCTTCACCACAACGTGCGCAACTTCCCTTATGATAGCGATTTAGGGAGGTGTGTAACCATAATCCATAATTTATCAATTATGAAAAACATTTATCTTTCCATTTTGAAAATATTCATTTTTATATTTTCAAAATCATTTCCATCATATCATATATATATACATATATATATATATATATATATATATATATATATATATATATATATATATATATATATATATATATATATACTATAATCACATAATATATACATATACCATATATCCCTCCTAGAATATATATATATGTACTTTATATGATGGCCATATATGCCAAACCGTCTATCGATGACCAATAATCCCAAAGATTCTCTCAAAGAATCATAATCATGCATTCATATATGCATAATACTAAACCCAAAGTATATTCTTACTTTAATAAATAATTCATACTTAAATCCCATCTACGGATTCATTTGGATATCTCCAATTATACTAATTCACTCTAAGTGAATACACACATAAATAAACTCCCAATTCCTCAAGTCCTTTAGGACATAACCCTCCATAAATTTCTAATTTGGAAGGCCTTTAAACGTAAACTCAAAAAGGAGAAATAATCCTAATCTCCAAAATCTTGGGCTGAAAATAGGGCACCGGTCGACCGCGGGTTGTAAATAAACCCACGAAACAAAGCAGTAGGCCCTTTCTCCTTGACGCGGTCGACCGGCCATAGGGGTGCGGTCGACCGGTCACACCAGGTCTCCCAAATAAAATTCCTCAATTCCCTTAACCAACAGCCCAAATTCATTTTCATGGTTTCTACTCTACACCAAAAATCATCCCAAACATCTACACAATAATTTCTAGCCTTTATTTTTCCAATTCCCGATTTGATTTCCGAGTTGGTACTTTCAACCCGGAGCTATCATCTTGTAAAAATCATATCAAATCGTAGGGAATTCAGAAAAATACGCGGTCGGCGCCCACGCGACCGTATCGAAAATATCTAAAACTTTTGTGTTTTGGCCGAAAGCTAAATCAAATATCTGCTTGGCCGAAAATGACCCCAAAGGCTACGGGTTCACTATTCATTATCTTCCCCAAACTCCCAAACTCCATTTTTCTCCATTTTTGTTGTTTCTAACCTCATCCAACAACTCAACAAACATCTAATCTATGTTTTACAACTAACACATCAATTATTTTGGGGTATTAAATCATTTCTCTTAGTTTTAAACCCTAAAACCATAAAAACCCCAACTTAACATTTCAACCCATTTTTATACTCCATTAACATGGTTTTAACACTGAATATCATTAAGAGTTTACACTACATCAATATGTAAACTCATAATCAACTTTTACCCAATTTATTTTAAGGGTTCTAACCCTAAAATCATATTTATACCAAATGTGATATGAGATTAATGCACAAAAGTAAATAAAGCAAGTAAACACTTGCCTCGTGGATAAAATTCGACGACCTCGAGTCGAATCCCGCGGAGGTAGGCCGGAATCTCCCCTCTTCTCCTCCTTTCTCCTTCCTCTCTCTCTTCTCTCTCTTTTCTTCTCTTTTCTTTCCCTTCTCCCTCTTTAAATAAGAAGAAAATGGGTTTTTAACTCTTAAAACCCAAAAACGACTCGTTTACCCAATTACGAGTTACTTTTACCTCTAAAATCACCCGAAACTTATTTTCGACAATCGGACACTCTTTTTCGACTATCTCGGACATTCTGAGAATTATGGCGCAGTCGAAATTCCCATCCGAGGTATTTGACCGCAAATCACTATTCCAACCCAAAATAAATAAATGCAGGTTTTCTACTCAAAATCTTACCTCTTTTGTCGCAATACTCCACGGCGACATATAATTAAATTATTTCGACCTATATAGTCCCAAAATAATTTATAACATCCTTCGAAAATTATTAAATCCTCGAAAATCCCAAAAATTACTATTTCGAGAAATTCTCCAAATTGCCAATTTATATTTAATTAGGGAATTTAATTGTCTCTAAAAAGGACGGGTTGTTACATCGGATTCTCAGGTATACCTCATTACTTAATTGAGATTTTTTTCTTTTCTTTCCATATTTTAATGTATGAATTGGCATATATGATATGTTTGTGAGGCATGTTTACTTATTGGAATCCTGTTCTTATCCATCGTTTACTACAGTGACAACTGGTTTGAGAGGAGAAAGTGATAAATTGGAATTAGAGTTTAAAAGAAATTTACGGTTTTAAACAAAATAGTTGGAGGTTATATGGACCCGGAAAACTTAAACGTCACTGTTGACAAAATGAGGCATAAACAACATCTTAATCGTCTCTTGCAACTTCAGAATTATTCTCTGAAAACTTCTGTCATGCTTTTTCGATTTTTAATTTTTGTAAAGGCACGTTCAGGTAGGCAAAAAAGAAATAGATTAATTCATGATAATTTTTTTAACCACAATGGAGAGAGGAATATACGAGTTAGAGATGATCATAATTTAATAATATATTTATTTCTCACGCGGTCCCATCCATTGCATGGGTAATCACTAGATATTGTTATGAAAATATTTATTGATTTCAATTTTTGATCCATTTGATTTAATTTCATTTATGTCTTACCATATTTTCACAGTTTGAATTAGTGGATGTTACAACACTTAACAGTGTTTTATATTAAAAATGGTATCTATATATGAATTGGTGGATGTTACAAGCACTTAACGGTGTTGCGTTTACAATAAAGCAAATTGAAAATAGTATGTGAGGAAAGGAGGAAGTCTTGAAGTTAATTAGTTTGATGCCCAAAAGAAAAAGAGGCTTAAAAGGTTGATATATTTTATGACTAAATAAAACTATTTAATTAAGGTGGATAAGTGTACAGAAGTTGTTTTTTAAATATACACAACTTTTTTCTTCTTTCCAACATATGAGATCATCTTCTAGTAAAATATATATATAAAAAAAAAAGCAAGTGTCAAAAGTTTCATCAAAATCTTCAATTGCAACTAATTAAATTACTAAATTTTAGGGCAAAGTTATTGGCTCTTAATTTTATTTCGTTAAGTGTTTTACTTTATTTTTTTAAATCATCAAAAATACATAAAACAAATATTATAAAAATTAAATATAACTAAATGTACAACAACTAATCTTAAAATTAATAATAATATGATGCCATAGTTACCATATATAATGATATTTTTTTAGTATTGAAAGTGCGTTATACTGGCCCGTGCATCATACGGGTTGCCCCCAATATGTATAGAAAGGAAAAGGTGCGAACAAATATGCAGTCCAATTTTTTTAAAATACTAGATAAAATTTACTTTTGAGTTGATTTTTTTGTGGATTATTTAAATTTGATACGTCCATCCGTCACAAAAAATTATTTTTCGACTCGTTAAAATTTTAAAATTACAGCTCAACTCAATAATTTAACATTTTATTTATACGTCCAATTATAACTTGTTTGCAAACTTGCCTTATTTGAAGGAAGACATTATTTTGTTAATATGGCTCAACAGTACTGATATAAATGCTAGTCCCACTGAATAATAAATAAATAAATAATATGTTTTATTTTATGTTCAATAGTTCTATTCTCCACTGTGGTGATGCGAAAGCTCCAAATTACAGGGTATGGTATCTAAATGCTTCTCTCTTAATGTTCTTCACCAATTCTAACTAGTCTTGTGTCAGGAAACTGTGGTTCATGTATAGAGTAGAATGAGAGGTTTCGTTGTGACTGAATTATTGACATAATTTTTTGGAACAATCTAACATGGCAATTTGTTATTGGTTGGTTTTTAGGTCCTACTGGCGTGGGCCCTAAAAATCAATCAATAACAAACTGTCACATCAATTTATTCCAAAAATCTGTGTCAAAAATTCGGTAATAATATCATTTTTGTTCATGTATATTCCGTGTAAACCCATATTTTACTTTAAACAAATGACTTAAATAGCATTAATTGAATACTTATTGTGGAAGGATCTTGCTTTTGTTTTTCGACAGTGACTCAAATGTGATCTATATAAAAAGGATGTTGGATTTTGTTGAACTTTTTAAATACCCTCCTCGTAACCTTTGATACTCTATTCATACTTATATATAAAAACTAGGTATATCCAAAAGATTGAACTAATCTCTTACAACTCAATAGCACATGCCAACTATCCTGTTATCTAAATGGCTTTCCCATTGGCCTGATCTTTTTCCATCCATAATGCTAGGCTTATGCTTGTGTACAAATAATATTTTTAGCATATGTAAGAGTTAGAGACATTTTCAGGGGGTATGTGGTTGATCTGGTGATTGTTTTTCAAAAAGCACTCACTATTGGTCTACTTTCCTGTTGACCTATTGCTATTAGGGGTGTGCACGAACCCGACTAGACCGAATGGACCGAAAAAACCGAACCGAACCGAACACGCTTTTGCGGGTTTTTTTTAATTCGGTTTTAATTCGGTCTAAAAATATTCAGGACCGCATAATGCGGTTCGGTTTCGGTCTTGTCTCGTAAAATTTGGATTTGGACCGGACCGGACTGCTTTCATTATATATATATATATATAATTTCATAACACGCAAGATACTTTTGACACAACCAAACCCAACATAACCCTAAGTTGTTATTTTCTCTCTCTCTCTCTCTCTCTCTCTCTCTTGGTGCGAGCCAATATCTGCTCTATTCGGCCGGCTGCTCTCCCTTCCCCCAGTCTCCTCCGACAGCAAGCAAACCCTTCCACTTCCCTATTGGTGCATTTCTGATCAAGGTAGAATTTTGATTTGATCTGTTATTTTTTTTTTTTTTTACAAAATTCATCCATAAAATCTGATCAAGACGAAGTTGGATCTGTTAGTATGAAGCAAAGGACTTGGGCTCTTTTAATCAAGCTCGATTGTGATTTTTGGCTCTAGAAATTCGTTTAGGAAGAAGAAAGTTTTTGGCAGATATGGCAGTTTTTAGCATTGTTGGATTATTCAGATTGTTAGATTTTCTTATAGTGTGGGTTTGTGGAAGATCATTGTGAAGGGGTAGGCAGAGTTTAGCAAGAACACTTATTTTGTGGGGATTTTTGTTTGTTGCATGTATAAGAGGATGTGGATGGACTTTACTCTTGGCCATAAATGTCTTGCATTAATGATGATACGGAAATATTTTACTTCATGGATTTGTTTTCTCATAAAAATTGTGCAACAGGACTAATATAAATGGATCTTTCTCTATGTGTGTGTGTGTGTGTGTGTGTGTGTGTATCTATCTGTCTATGCTGCATAAATGTTAGTGTCAATAATCCAAGGAGAGGTTTCGACTGCCTTATTTCATTTAGCATTTTAAGTTCTGCATCTTTTAAACTATTACACTGCATTCTTTGACTATTTAATTAGTTTGGTTTTGCCTCTTGACAGCCTGCTGATGAAA
This sequence comes from Sambucus nigra, assembly GCA_949130495.1. Classification (NCBI taxonomy): domain Eukaryota; kingdom Viridiplantae; phylum Streptophyta; class Magnoliopsida; order Dipsacales; family Adoxaceae; genus Sambucus; species Sambucus nigra. The sequence goes on from OX422216.1 coordinate 22,330,324, forward strand.
AAATTGGTGTGGTTGATTCACAGTGGGTTATTCATCAAGTAATTCCTTCTCTTGGGAGGCAGGTGAGTTGTATTTTATTTGCAAACAATAAAGATTTTTTTATTTATTCCTTCTCTTGGGAGGCAAGTGATATCTGGCTATTTTCTACATTATGGTGTGTGTTTTACTCTCTGAATGGATTAGATACATTTTTAGGCAGAAGTTGTTTGTGGTGTATACTTGATTGTTTCTTCATTTTAAGTAGTTTTATTATTTTTAAAGGTATAAAAATTTTTTGTTTTCTGTTAGTTTTAAAGGTATATAAAAATGGGTACTCTGTTTTTTGTTTCCACTTCCTCACACTCTGTTTTCTGTTCATAAAAATAGAATTTTATGGCTTGATGTTTTGTGATATAAATAGTGTGCGATTAAGATACAAATTGTGTGATATTTCAGTTTTGGGACATATTTGAGTTAATTTTTAGGAATGATTCGATACAGGTGCTGTTTTTTAATAAAAAAAATGTAGTTTTACAAAAAAAAAAAAAAGTGTTGATTTTAATAATAAAAAATGTGCTGTTTTTTTATTGGTATGGACCAAACACGGATCGAGACCGAACACGGACCGTTTGAAAATCGAATAGGACCGAGACCGATAATTCCGGTCCGGTTTCGGTCCATAACTTTTAGGATCGATTAATGCGGTCCGGTCTCAAAAATACCCCAAAATCGAACCGGACCGGACCGCGCACAACCCTAATTGGTATACTCAATATATCAGTCAACCTGTCAATTGGAGTAATTTCCTAGAAGTTCGTGTGAACATTTAATATTTTTAAGTCTTGTATATTTTGCGGGCCTGCAATATAGGATGTGCTCATTACACAAACAAAAAATATAGTGGGTGCTTAAATTAAATTTCAAGCTGGATATATATATATATATATATATATATATATATATATATATAATATAATATGATGTATTGATTTTTGTAAAAATATCTTTAACTTTGGTATGTATGACATTTTTACTTTTTATGTATGATATTTTTGACATTTCATGCCCATGCATGAAATGTCATGCTAAAGTTTTTTTTTTAATTAATATATATATACTAGCGGATACCCGTGGCTGAAGGCACAACAAAAATTTTCAAAAACCGTAATCGTGGTGGCAAAAATTTCAAAAGTACATGATTGCAAAATGGCGAAAATATCGTTCCCCCAAAAAATATCTATATATCGTTCCCCAAAATTGTAAACGAAATGTTCGTGCCTGAAGGCATGAATGTAATATTCCAAAAAATTAAATCGTGTATAATTTAAGTAAAAAAAAATTATAACACAAATAATTGTAAACGCCAATGTGTCGTACGTTAATGGCATGACACATGGTGTAATGTTTAATTTATATGTCAAGTTCTATTTTATTTTGCGTAAGGTTAAAGGAACTACACTTATGTTACTAATGTGCTCCAAAAGTGTTACCAGTGACAGATTCAATAGGAATAAAATAAAAAAATGCACAATTTTCTTTTGCATCCATACTTAGTTTTTCAACTACATGAGTGTTACCAATGAAAAATCCAATAAGAATAAAATAAAAACACGCCAAACTAAAAAGAAATGTCTTTTTGAGTAAATGTTCGTAGAGGAAAAAATATATCCACACAATGATATAAAAACCATCCTATAACTTTTTCTAGTATATTTTATAAAATGATGACTAATATCTTTAACTTGCAAAGTCGGACTTGTATTCATATCATCTACATCCATGGGAAATTTAAACTCATGATTATGTTATTTCATGTCAAAATTATGCGTCGTTTTATCATGTCCTATCTTGTTTTTATTCATATCATCTATTTATGTTTAATTTAGTATAAAAATTAAGAAATTGTGTTATTCATATCGTATTATATTCTACTTAGATCGTGTTTGTGTTTGTGTCAACTAAAAAAACACAAATTAGTGTCAATTTAGTTATGTCGACTAAGACTTCTAATCATTGAATACCAAAACCACTCAGCTCCATCAACTTAGACTTGTAATCAATGAATTTATTTATTATAAAACATAAAAATGTCTTTTACTTGAGGGATGGAAAAGTTCACCAATAATGAACAATCACGGAGAAGACTATATTCTCTGCAATAAAGTAGAACAAACAATGAGAATAACCAATAATGCCTTTTGCGGAACAGGCATCAAAGTTCAATCGGTCTAAATATTATAGAAAGAAAAACGAAATTGAATGAGAGTTCTATAAATTCTTACCCAAGCCAAGAAAAAGGTAGTAATGCTACAATTATAACTAATGAAATTAGGAAGAGTAATGCTATAAGAAAACCACTCAATTAAACATACACATAATCACATTAACAATAGAGATAATATATAACCACATCATATAACCAATCAACATAAAATGTATGACAAATGTGTAAATTAGAGACCACACAATCCAACCCAAACATTGGCATAAAATGAGTTTCAAAGTAATAAGAACTTAAGAGAGGAATTAACAAAGAAAAACAGTGAGCAAGTTTTTAGCAATACAGAGTAGAGTGGAATCTGTTTGGTGGATAATATGTGATTTCCCAAATTAGACTTCCCATTACTGATATCCATAATCTTCGTGCCCAGTTATCTTGACCGCGTGGTTTGTTGTCTTGTTGATGTTGCAAGTGATGTCAACTCCTTTGTATGAGTAATTAGCTTCAGTGGAGAGGCCGTGATTTTATTGGATGAAATCAAAGGCGTTATCCATGAGACCTCCCTCACAGCCTTGATCTTCGCCGCTAGTGTCATAGTCCACCAACTCTTGTTCGGATAAAGAGATTAGCTTACCAGTTTTCAATTGGGTAATACCTTCCATTGCTGCCGCAGCCGAAAATGCCCAGCAATAACCTATATTTAGATAACATTTACAGTCAGTCAAACATGTGATTGTGTGTATATAAATGTATTAATAGTTGAAACTTACCAAACTGGTATTGGTCCTTGACAGGTGTTACAGCTCCTTTCTTTCTCCGGTCTATTTTGTGAGGTCTTGAACTCTTCATTAGTAAGGTCTGCAAATTCGTTGATGCCTAGCTTATAAGGCTTGTCATTAGCTCTGTTGAATGATTCTAAGGTCTGCAAATTCTCTCTCCAGGCTTGTCATTGGCTCTGTTGCAATTATTAAATCTGTACCAATGTTACAAAGACATAATTTCTATCCGAGTAGGAGTCCACTCGTTAATCAAATGTTGTAGATGAATCTTAATTTCTGTTAAAGTATTCTCTATTTATCATGTATTGATTTTTGTAAGACACATATTGTCAATTACAATCCACCTGAAACATTACTTCAGATCAAAGTGGGGCGTGTATTAGAATTAGTAGAAAAAGACCCTTACTTTTTGCAGTTGGTAGTTAGAGATATAGGAATATTGGTGGGAACACCACACTTATGTTGTAATAATAATAATAATAATTGAAATGTATGACTACAGTAAAGGGGGAGGTGGTAAATTATTCAGGGCAAAAAAAGGCAGACCTTTTTCACGGTGTTCTTGGAGGGCTTGGTCAATTTGGTATAGTAACCCGCGTATTAATATCGATTGAACCGACGAAAATGATGGTAAAAATTCATTAGATCAGCAAAAATACAAAATTATCTTTGTTTAATATAAAAATTACGTTCATAAAGAACATTCTGAATAGATGAAACAACAAAATATTGATAGATGCAGCCCTGCATAGAAGTAATTGGTTCTCCCACCCAAGTATTATACCAAAAATTTGATGTTTTTACATGTCTCAATCAACCACTGTGAGCGAAGATGGATATTGCACATCACCTATGAAATAAGGCTAATACTCAAATCTAGAGAGAGTGTAGGGCTTATTTGTTTTGGCAATGAAGACAATTATCTTTTGAAATTTTTCTTTCTATGCAGTGAGTAACATGAAGGCGTGGATGTAATTAACAGAATAAATTGTAGTAAGCCTGCAAATATATTATGTAATACATATACTCACTGTTGTAGTTGTTTGCGCTTTTCACTTTTAGGTACGAAAGGTAACGGGCGAAGGATTTCTGTCCCATCCGCTGATATTCTTCCCTCTTATTAATTTTAAATCTTCTGCAAAGTTGCACAGATCCTCATCAAGACATTTCGCATGACTATCAATAATGTCATAAGCATGTCGTGCCAATAAAAACCTCCGAGGTACAGAGGCTTAACGCATTGTCCTTATTTGCTTCAGTCTCCTTCCTCATGACAACATCGTCATCTACATAATCCCCTTTCTTTGATCCTTGGGAAGTTAATCCCAAGCAATAATTGGATTGCTGCCTTGTTTGATTTATCATAGGTTGGGATAGATCATCAATTCTCTGACGGTATTGAGAAGCCTTTCGGGCTCTACGGGTAATGTGCTTGCATATTAAAGATATTCATCTACGTAAACACTTGTTCTTGCAATCGCCATGTCTACAGATGATTGCAAACTTGTGCCTTCTGTCTTATAACCTAATATCAAACATGTGAAACTACAAAAAATGTAATGAACCAAAAACAGTAAAATAAACCACAGGCATTTAAAGTACTAATTTCTTGTACTGTATTCTGGACTGGTTTCAAGAATTCATTACCACCACATGCATTTAAAGAACAAATTTCATCTGCAGAATTATTGTAATAGTTCCAGAAAAGACCCGATTGGACAAACAAAATATCCACTCCTCAAATTTATAATATTACCTTATTATATTTTTTCAAATATATTTTCAAACCAAATATACACGTGAACACATACTTCTGCCAATGGCAAGAATTTAATTTCACCACGCGCAATGCATGAAAGCATTTTAATTATTACCACACATGGTTACCTTACATGATAATGAGTTTGCACATGAAAACATGAGCTCATATTGATTATTTATATTAAAAAAACAATTCAACTGGCAATAAAAGAGGAAAAATCATAGCAAATGTAGAATGTAGTTGTGAAACAAAGCATATCTAATAATAGAGTGAAATGCCATGAAATTGCAAAATTTAAAGCATGTCTAATAATAGAGTGAAATGCCAATGGCATGTAATACCCCGTACTTTTGGCTATATTTATTTTTGGGATTAATTAATTAAATGCGTATTAATTGGAAATTAATCCGGGTTATAAATACTAATATGATGCGATTTGGTATTTGTTTATGTACATATATGATTATATATGTATTTGGTATTATAAAATTTGTCGTGAGATTTATATACGGCAATTTGGAAATTTTGTTGAGACGCGAGGGACCGCCGCGTCACGGTATAATATTTTGTTAATAAAAGTGAAATAAAAATCGATAATCCATATGGTCGTTTTGAGTGCGCCAACGCATCCGGAAGGGTCGAGATAGTCAGAAAACACTAGCCGGGGGTATAGTTTGGATCCCGGGGTAATTTTAGACCATACCGGTAACTTAAAGGGTATTTTAGTAATTTGGTATTTTTGGGTAATTAAAAGTGACGAAAATTGAGAGTTGTAATCTGATAAGGATTGACCCCAACCAACCCTTATTAACCCAACAAGCTACGGAGGTTTATTGAAATTAGGTTTCATAAGTTTCCCCAAAGCAAACCCTAGCCACCATAGCCTTTTGGAGAAGAAAGCTTGGAGAAGGAGAGAGAGAGAGAGATTCTGCAGAAATTCTACGCCGAATCCACACCAAATTCAGAAATCAAACCAAGGCAAGTGACTTTATTTCCATTTAATTACTGAGAATGTCTTTTCCATGTTAGAAATTGAAGAATCTTAATTGTTCTTGAAAGATTAAAAGAAAACCCATGAAATTTGAAGTGTTATTGAATGTTGGGATAGGTTTGCATGTAGAAACATTGTTGGGAGATTTAATTTTGGATATTTCATATCTAGGTGATGTATAAACGAATTAAAATCTGGGAATTTATGATGAGAAAAAGTTAGGGTTCATGTTCTTGAAGAAAATTGGGAATTAGTGTGGAAATTGTGATTTAATGATGTTTAGATGATATCAAACCCTTTAATGATGTTAGTATAACCCCTTAACATGTTTGAGGATGTTTAGAGAACTCAATATATTGTGGGAACGAATTTTAGAAGAGGTTTGAGGAGTAAATATGGTGAAAAACGATTTTTGGGAAATTCTGGGCCGAAACTGGCATCTCGTTAGAAGCAACCCCCAGGTCGTTCGAACGAGCTCGTTCGAACGAGCTTCTAACGAGTTGACCAGTCGTTATTAACGAGTAGGATTTTCGTTCGATATCTCGTTCGAACGAGATATCGTTAGAAGGGTCAGTTCGTTCGAACGAACTGGGATCTCGTTCGAACAGCCTCGTTCGAACGAGACTTCTAACGACCTGACAGTCCAAACTCGTTCGAAGCCTCGTTCGAACGAGACTTCTAACGAGTTGACAGTTTGACCCTTTTTGGACTGTTTTGACTTTTGGAGTTCCGGGAGATGGTTCAAGGGTAGAGTTAGCATCCCTTTGATGATATAGTGACTTATTTGGGACTTTTGGGTTGTTGGGATGAGTAAATCATATACGAGAGTTATATTCAATGAATCATTTGGGTTGAGACGTGAGTGTCTACTACGATGTGAGGATGAATTATAGCGCGTATAATTATGAACCGGAATAAAATAAGTTGTGATAATTAGTTAGTACAAGAATGCGATATATACTACGATTAAAATACGGTATTACTAAGATGTGTGTTTACTTAGTATTAGTATATGGATTGTTTGTATGACATACCTACCATACTTCCTATCACGGGAGGTTTCGTTCGCTTAGGACCCTCTAATCCTTGTGTGCCTACGGGGGGGATATAGACTGGTACCTTGATGAACATAGGTCATTGAAAGACTTATTGTGATATTAATAAGTCCGCTGACCATGGGAGCGTAGGTATGTGCGTGACCCATGTGATGGTGACTGTGTTCGCCTCCATTATTTGTGATGTTATTATCGGTAAACTATTCCTGAGAGATTCGGAATATGTGATCCTTATGTACGTGATGTACCGGGATGGATAGCAGAGTATGTGTGCACTACAGCTTAGATTGCGGGGTGCTTGTATTGTATATTTATGAGATGAATAATATACGTTATATTAATGGGAATCCTCATGTTAATGTTGTAAAAATATTACGGTATTGTTTCGAGTTATATAATGAGTTTGCTGATAGTTATATCAATGGTATGCGTAGTAACTGAGTTTACGTTAAACCTCTATTAAATTACGAGCGTTGTTATGTTAAATTAACCGAGTAAATGGGTAGAACCTTTGGTTGTCTAGCTAGTTTACGTTGTCTCTTAGCTAGTGGAAAGGGTAGTTATGGATGGGTACTTACGTTAGGAGTGCACAGTTAGACGAGAGGTGAGAATATCATGCGAGTGTACGTCCTAACATGTATTTTGCATTTAATGTTTTAAATGTTTTTAAAGCACTTGCAGGTTTTTAAAATATAACACATTCGGGCTCTGACCCGTTTGCTTCTTCAAATCTCTTTTTCTTGTAAAACCATTTTAGGTGCCCAGCCACAAGGACACCAAGCATAGGTACTCATTCAGGTGACGAGCTGTAGCTGTTTGTGGAAGCTACAGGGATTTGCTCATAGACGCTTCTATCTTTTGGATTCCAGAGTCACGATCTATCTATCAGTTGTAGGGCATGTTGCCCATTCCTATTTAGAGCATCTTTTACATTTCAGTTTTCAGACTTTAGCATGTAGTATTTCAGTTTCAGTTATTTATTTCTGTATGGGATTGTAGTGAGGGGTTTCCTCCAGACTTTATTTACTCAATTGTGATGGTTATTCATTTCTTTTCAGCATGGTGAATGGTGTTATTTATATTTCTTCATTTTACACTTGTTGCATGTTGATCAGACTTAAATTAAAATTTGGCAACTTGCTTTTTAATACTAGGTGGTTAGTAATAATAAAATGTTTTCGACAGTGATGCTATTAACTGAGCCAACTTGGCATTTTGAATTAATTTTATAAAGGAGTAGCTACCCGGTATTTAATTAGTCGGGGTGTCACAGGTGGTATCAGAGCATCAGGTTCTAGTGTCCTTTAGGATTTGTACGGCTATTATGTTTCCGCTACGTTTCTTTGATATAGAGCCCTATATTTTAGGACTGTTGTATTCTTTTGTATATGCTTCGTTCTTCAGCTATGTTAAGTTTATAAACCGTGAACTTATAAACTTTGTTCTTATTTCAGATGCCTCCACGACGTGCACGACGAGTTCCCAGGAATGCCACGCCCGAACCACAGCCCGCTCCAGTTCAGGGCATGTTGAACGCCGCTGAGGTTGCTGCTATAGTAGCCCAAGCGGTAAATGCTGCGATTGCCGTGATTCAGCAGGCACCACCGCAGGCGCCGGTTGCCGCGCCAGTACAGGTTAATGCATTCCCGTCTGCTTGGGAGCGTGTACGAGACGCTTTTCAGAAAGCGCATCCGCCAGAGTTTGCTGGAAGCTCAGATGTAGTGGTCTGGAGCCAGTAGAGGAAGGACATGCAGAGGCATTTGAGGATGCATGAGTGCACAGATGTTCAGAAGCAGGTGCTAGCTACTTTCAAGCTAGTTGGATCTGCACTGCAGTGGTGGGAGTCCATTACCACCGCGGAGGAGAGGGATACCCTCACGATTCAGGAGTTCTGGGTGCGGTTCGACCGCAAGTACTTTCCGTCTGCAGTTCATACAGAGAATAGGAGGAAGCTGATGAGTTTGAAGCAGGAGGGCAAGACAGTGGCCGAGTATGAGGCCGAGTTCACTAACCTGTTGAATATCGTTCCAGACGAGATTCCAACAGAGAAGAAGAAGATAGAGAAGTTCACTGATGGGTTGAATTGGAGGATCCGCCAGCATCTGCTAGGGAACCTATCGTTGGCCACATATTTTGATGTGGTTAACGCTGCGTTATTGCACTGCCAGGACCACCGTTTTCACATGGCCGAGGGCAAGCGGTCGGGAGAGTCTAGCCATCAGGGCAGGACCGGAGGACATGGTGCCATTGGGGCACAATCGGGTCAAGGGCAGAGACAGACTGAGCAGGGCTCCCAGCAGGGGGATAACAAGAGGTTCCGGTCAGGGAACTACAGGCAGGGACAGGGAGGTTTCCACCAGGGCCATCAGGGTCCAAACGGCCAGCAGGGCCAACAGGGACAGAATGGGCAGCAGTTCCATCAGGGCCAGCAGGGCCAAGGGAGGAATGGTAACGGCCACCAGGGCCGGGGACAGCAGGGGCAGAGGGGAGGGAATTTCCCAGGGAAGTGCTTTACTTGTGGCAAGACTGGCCATAAGAAGCAGGATTGTCCTGATAGGGGCAGGGCCCCACAGCAGCAGCAGCAGGGTGCTCGCCAGGAGCCACAGAGACCTATGTTTCTCGCCGCTCTTCCTGCACTGCCACAGATGGCAGCATTGCCACCCATTCCAGCAGTCCCAGCTCAGCTGGGGCAGCTACAGTATGGACGTGTCTACAATGTTCACCAGGCTGCAGTTCCACAGGCACCGCCCGCGATCGAGGGTACGTTTCCTATCCATGGCACTATGGGTCGGGTGTTATTTGATACGGGTGCTACACACTGTTTTATTGCTACACACTTCGCGAAAGCTTTAGGATTGTTAGCTACGGCAGAGAGCACAGTGACGTGTGTCGACTCACCATTGGGGAGTGGGTCACTTATTTTCTTTATATGCCGGGGAGTCGGGGTAGAGGTTGGAAGTTTGGTATTGCCTGCAGACATGTTAGTATTAGACATGCATGTTCACGATGTGATCATCGGTATGGATTGGCTCGTAGCATATAGGGCCATGATTGATTGCTTCAGCGGGAGCATTGTTTTTGCCATTCCGGGGCAAGAGATGTTTGTAGTGGCGATGCCTCGCCCAGAGGGAGGATCGACCGCTCATCTGTATTACTTAGAGGAGGATACCTCTAAGGAGGTTGTTATTCCTTTAGATTCGATCCCGGTTGTCAGGGAGTATTCGGATGTGTTTCAGGAGATACCAGGCTTACCACCCAGTCGAGAGATAGACTTCGTTATTGACTTGCTACCGGGTACGAGACCTATAGCACGTGCACCGTACCGTATGGCTCCAGCTGAGATGCGAGAGTTACGGGATCAGATAGAGCAGCTGTTAGGGCAGGGCTTCATTCGCAGGAGTACCTCAACTTGGGGCGCTCCAGTTTTGTTTGTGAAGAAGAGGGATGGTTCACTGAGATTGTGCGTGGACTACCGAGAGTTGAATAAGGTCACGATACGGAATAAGTATCCGTTGCCTCGAATCGATGACTTATTCGACCAGTTGAGAGGAGCTTCTTTCTTCTCGAAGATTGACTTGAGGTCAGGTTACCATCAGTTGCGTATCAGGGAGGAGGATGTCTCGAAGACTGCGTTCTTGTCGAGATATGGTTCTTACGAGTTTCGGGTTATGCCTTTCGGCTTAACCAACGCTCCAGCAGTGTTTATGGACTTGATGAACAGAGTGTTCAGAGACTTCCTAGATCAGTTTGTCATTGTCTTCATTGATGATATTCTGGTTTACTCTCAGACAGAGGAGGAGCACGCCGAGCATTTGAGGCAAGTTTTGCAGACACTTCGTCAGAACAAGCTGTATGCAAAATATGAAAAGTGCGGGTTTTGGCTGAAGGAAGTACAGTTCTTGGGTCACATTATTTCCGATCAGGGAATATCTGTCGATCCGGGAAAGGTATCAGCGGTGAGGGAGTGGGGACAGCCCACGACACCAACGGAGATTCGTAGTTTCTTGGGTCTAGCAGGATACTACAGGAGGTTTATTCGGGGTTTCTCAGAAATAGCAGGTCCTTTGACACATCTTACTCGTAAAGGTGTGCCATATATCTGGAGTGATGCCTGTCAGTTGGCATTCGGCGAGTTGAAGGACAAATTGACCTCAGCACCTGTGTTAGCATTGCCGAGACCGGGAGTTGAGTATTTGGTTTACACCGATGCGTCTTTGCAAGGGCTTGGAGGTGTATTGCAGCAGGAGAGACAGGCCATAGCTTATGCTTCCCGTAAGCTTAAGCCTCATGAGAAGAATTACCCCACACATGATTTGGAGTTGGCGGCAGTGGTATTTGCCTTACGGATTTGGAGGCACTATCTTTTGGGGGAGAAGTTTCAGCTGTTCACGGATCACAAGTCACTACAGTATCTGTTCACGCAGAAGGAACTGAATATGCGGCAGCGTAGGTGGCTTGAATTTGTGAAGGACTACCAATTCGACATCCAGTACCACCCGGGTAAGGCTAACATAGTAGCAGACGCGTTGAGCCGTAGGCCAGCAGATGAGGTGGCAGAGGTGTGGAAAGCTAAATGGAAGGTATTGGGACACCAGGATGCAGTGGCCCGATCTTTCATGTCTGTGATGACCGTTACACCGCAGATTCTTACGAAGGTAGTACGGGCACAGGCTAATGACTCATTCTGTCAGGAGAAGATAGTTCGATTGCTAGCTGAGGGAGCTGAATCCTATACCGTTAGCTCAGACAGGGGATTACGCTTCAATGGGAGATTGGTAGTCCCGGAAGGGGAAGAATTGCGGCACGAGGTGATGGCAGAGTCGCACGGCTCACGGTTCGCGGTACATCCTGGAGGGGACAAAATGTACCAAGACATGAGACGGCAGTATTGGTGGAGCGGTATGAAGAGAGATATCGCTGAGTTTGTTTCGAAATGCGCCACTTGTCAGCTTGTCAAAGTGGACCATCAGAGACCAGCAGGATTGCTACAACCGTTGGAGGTTCCGGTGTGGATGTGGGAGAGCATATCCATGGATTTTGTCACGGGGTTGCCTACGTCGCAGAGGGGTCACGACTCCGTTTGGGTAATTGTGGACAGGTTGTCCAAGGTCGCTCACTTTTTACCCGTTAGGACTGATTACACTGCGGGACAGTATGCCCAGCTCTTCATTTCAGAGATTGTGAGACTTCACGGTGTGCCCCTGAATATCGTGTCTGACAGAGACAAGATATTTGTTTCGCGGTTTTGGGAAAGTTTCCAGGAGGCCATGGGCACAGAATTGCGGTTGAGTACAGCTTATCATCCGCAGACCGATGGGCAGACAGAACGCACCAATCAGATGTTGGAGGACATGCTACGCATGTGCATTATTGACTTCGGGGGTGGATGGGAGCAGTACCTTCCACTGGTGGAGTTTGCTTACAACAACTCCTATCAGTTCACGATTGGCATGGCTCCGTTTGAGGCATTGTACGGTAGGCCTTGTCGTTCCCCAGCATGTTGGTTAGAAGTTGGGGACAACAAAATACTTGGGCCAGAAGTGATCCAGGATACTTCGGCAAGGATTGAGTTGATTCGGAGTCGCATTCGGGTAGCTCAAGACAGGCAGAAGAGTTATGCTGATGCGAAGAGATTTTTCAGGGAGTTCCAAGTGGGGGACCAGGTTTTGCTCAGGGTATCTCCTATGAAGGGGATTATGCGTTTTGGGAAGAAGGGGAAGTTGGCACCGAGGTATGTGGGGCCGTTTCCTATTATTGAGCGGATCGGACCGGTTGCGTATAGACTCGGGTTACCGGAGCATTTGCATCGGATTCACGACGTGTTCCATATTTCCTCGCTGAGGAAATACCTTAGGGATGATTTGGCTCATTCACACATTGCTGTGGAGGACATCGATCTCCAGCCGGATAGCTCTTATGAGGAAGGGCCGATTGCTATTTTGGACCGAAGCGAGAGGAAACTACGGTCAAAGATAGTCCCGTTAGTGCGTGTTCAGTGGCGACATCACAATGTCGAGGAATCCACATGGGAGCGCGAGGATGAGATGCGCGAATGTTATCCAGAGTTATTTTTAGCAGGTACTTTCTAGTTTCGAATTTCGGGACGAAATTCAGTTATTAGGGGGGAAGTATGTAATACCCCGTACTTTTGGCTATATTTATTTTTGGGATTAATTAATTAAATGCGTATTAATTGGAAATTAATCCGGGTTATAAATACTAATATGATGCGATTTGGTATTTGTTTATGTACATATATGATTATATATGTATTTGGTATTATAAAATTTGTCGTGAGATTTATATACGGCAATTTGGAAATTTTGTTGAGACGCGAGGGACCGCCGCGTCACGGTATAATATGTTGTTAATAAAAGTGAAATAAAAATCGATAATCCGTATGGTCGTTTTGAGTGCGCCAACGCGTCCGGAAGGGTCGAGATAGTCAGAAAACACTAGCCGGGGGTATAGTTTGGATCCCGGGGTAATTTTAGACCATACCGGTAACTTAAAGGGTATTTTAGTAATTTGGTATTTTTGGGTAATTAAAAGTGACGAAAATTGAGAGTTGTAATCTGATAAGGATTGACCCCAACCAACCCTTATTAACCCAACAAGCTACGGAGGTTTATTGAAATTAGGTTTCATAAGTTTCCCCAAAGCAAACCCTAGCCACCATAGCCTTTTGGAGAAGAAAGCTTGGAGAAGGAGAGAGAGAGAGAGATTCTGCAGAAATTCTACACGAATCCACACCAAATTCAGAAATCAAACCAAGGCAAGTGACTTTATTTCCATTTAATTACTGAGAATGTCTTTTCCATGTTAGAAATTGAAGAATCTTAATTGTTCTTGAAAGATTAAAAGAAAACCCATGAAATTTGAAGTGTTATTGAATGTTGGGATAGGTTTGCATGTAGAAACATTGTTGGGAGATTTAATTTCGGATATTTCATATCTAGGTGATGTATAAACGAATTAAAATCTGGGAATTTATGATGAGAAAAAGTTAGGGTTCATGTTCTTGAAGAAAATTGGGAATTAGTGTGGAAATTGTGATTTAATGATGTTTAGATGATATCAAACCCTTTAATGATGTTAGTATAACCCCTTAACATGTTTGAGGATGTTTAGAGAACTCAATATATTGTGGGAACGAATTTTAGAAGAGGTTTGAGGAGTAAATATGGTGAAAAACGATTTTTGGGAAATTCTGGGCCGAAACTGGCATCTCGTTAGAAGCAACCCCCAGGTCGTTCGAACGAGCTCGTTCGAATGAGCTTCTAACGAGTTGACCAGTCGTTATTAACGAGTAGGATTTTCGTTCGATATCTCGTTCGAACGAGATATCGTTAGAAGGGTCAGTTCGTTCGAACGAACTGGGATCTCGTTCGAACAGCCTCGTTCGAACGAGACTTCTAATGACCTGACAGTCCAAACTCGTTCGAAGCCTCATTCGAACGAGACTTCTAACGAGTTGACAGTTTGACCCTTTTTTGACTGTTTTGACTTTTGGAGTTCCGGGAGATGGTTCAAGGGTAGAGTTAGCATCCCTTTGATGATATAGTGACTTATTTGGGACTTTTGGGTTGTTGGGATGAGTAAATCATATACGAGAGTTATATTCAATGAATCATTTGGGTTGAGACGTGAGTGTCTACTACGATGTGAGGATGAATTATAGCGCGTATAATTATGAACCGGAATAAAATAAGTTGTGATAATTAGTTAGTACAAGAATGCGATATATACTACGATTAAAATACGGTATTACTAAGATGTGTGTTTACTTAGTATTAGTATATGGATTGTTTGTATGACATACCTACCATACTTGCTATCACGGGAGGTTTCGTTCGCTTAGGACCCTCTAATCCTTGTGTGCCTACGGGGGGGATATAGACTGGTACCTTGATTAACATAGGTCATTGAAAGACTTATTGTGATATTAATAAGTCCGCTGACCATGGGAGCGTAGGTATGTGTGTGACCCATGTGATGGTGACTGTGTTCGCCTCCATTATTTGTGATGTTATTATCGGTAAACTATTCCTGAGAGATTCGGAATATGTGATCCTTATGTACGTGATGTACCGGGATGGATAGCAGAGTATGTGTGCACTACAGCTTAGATTGCGGGGTGCTTGTATTGTATATTTATGAGATGAATAATATACGTTATATTAATGGGAATCCTACTGTTAATGTTGTAAAAATATTACGGTATTGTTTCGAGTTATATAATGAGTTAGCTGATAGTTATATCAATGGTATGCGTAGTAACTGAGTTTACGTTAAACCTCTATTAAATTACGAGCGTTGTTATGTTAAATTAACCGAGTAAATGGGTAGAACCTTTGGTTGTCTAGCTAGTTTACGTTGTCTCTTAGCTAGTGGAAAGGGTAGTTATGGATGGGTACTTACGTTAGGAGTGCACAGTTAGACGAGAGGTGAGAATATCATGCGAGTGTACGTCCTAACATGTATTTTGCATTTAATGTTTTAAATGTTTTTAAAGCACTTGCAGGTTTTTAAAATATAACACATTCGGGCTCTGACCCGTTTGCTTCTTCAAATCTCTTTTTCTTGTAAAACCATTTTAGGTGCCCAGCCACAAGGACACCAAGCATAGGTACTCATTCAGGTGACGAGCTGTAGCTGTTTGTGGAAGCTACAGGGATTTGCTCATAGACGCTTCTATCTTTTGGATTCCAGAGTCACGATCTATCTATCAGTTGTAGGGCATGTTGCCCATTCCTATTTAGAGCATCTTTTACATTTCAGTTTTCAGACTTTAGCATGTAGTATTTCAGTTTCAGTTATTTATTTCTGTATGGGATTGTAGTGAGGGGTTTCCTCCAGACTTTATTTACTCTATTGTGATGGTTATTCATTTCTTTTCAGCATGGTGAATGGTGTTATTTATATTTCTTCATTTTACACTTGTTGCATGTTGATCAGACTTAAATTAAAATTTGGCAACTTGCTTTTTAATACTAGGTGGTTAGTAATAATAAAATGTTTTCGATAGTGATGCTATTAACTGAGCCAACTTGGCATTTTGAATTAATTTTATAAAGGAGTAGCTACCCGGTATTTAATTAGTCGGGGTGTCACATGGCACTATTTTAGTATTAGCCTCATCATAATCGCTCTATATCCTGAACCTTAAATGGCCCCATATTTTCTTTTTATTTACTTGCCATTTGATGAACATCCTACCTTGTTCATGTAATTGATTCTGAAGATATATTTTGGTTATTTCCCATTGCAACTGAATCCTTGAGATCAGCCCTTGTTGGATCCAACACATGATCCCCTGTCAATTTGTGTCTATGCATTTGAACTAACTTTTTTAGGTTATTTGATGCACTGGTGATTAGGACTTCTGAAAACTATAAAAAAATATTATACCAACTCCATTTGTTTACCTGATTGGAAACTTCAAGAGTTAGAAGGGTCGCTTGTTAATTTTCTCCAGCCTTTAAAAAAGTTTATTAACATTTTGGTTCACTGGTGTTTTTTATAGGCTCAACTGTTGAATTAAATAAGGTATCTAAGATTCATTGGTAAAAAATATTTACTAAAAAAAATTCTTGAAATATTTATTAACTCAGCAAACAAAAAGGTTAAAAACATTTCCATAACTATAATATCAAGATGCAATAATCCATTTTCTACTCAAATGCTCATAACATCACTTCCGCAATTCACGAGTGGCCTCGATTGCCTCACCCTCTGTTCACTCCAAATCAGGGCTATTTGCCACAATTAATGCTCCAATTACATCGAATCCTTTCAATAGCAGTGTCCGAATATCATCTGCTCAGGTGAAATAAAAAAAGAGTTAAGAAGTGTTGTAAATAGATAATCAAGACATGAGTAACTGATTCTTTGAAGTGATGTGGAGTGTGGATGCATTTGAAGGTGGATACGATTGTGAGTGGACGGAAGAAGGGGGAGCCGATGAGACATTGGAAGCTTGGTTTGTTCTTCCTCATCACCAGCTTACGACACAAAACTCGAATGGTGGTGATATCTGTCCATGGAGACCAAATAATCTAGCGCAGCCTCAATTTCCAACAACGAATGGGATTTTTGATACATTAATTAATTTTACTACTTCCTTTGTGAGTTGTACACCCCGTTTGCATAAGCCACTGAAATTGTTACACTTTATTAATAGTAGTTGTTTATGTTCTTAAATTGAAGATTTAAGAACATCATCATCTCCTGCAATTCTGATATTGGTTGATGTTGTTAACAAATCCAAAGAAGTGAAAGAATGTGGGGCGATTACGATGTCCATGTCCTTGCCTGCATCATTGAGTAGAGTTTTAATCGGCGCCACCTTTTTCGGATCGTTGAAAGAATTCTCATCCATCGAATTAGTAGACATCAGTACGGACGACTTCGAATTAAGTTCCAATCCATCAATAGAAATCTTTAGATTCAAGGTGTTGCGCTCAAAGTTGACAACCTTTAGTCAGAAGTAACTCTTGTTATCCTCCGAGTTTTGCCAAGTGATGGCTGAAGCAATAAGAGAAGTAAAATTGGATTTGAGTGTCGAATTGAGAAGAGTTGCACCGTTCGATTCTATGAAAAACTGTTGCATCCAGTAACTTGGAGTTCCATAATATTGCGAGGAGTTAAATACAATTGCATCTGGGTTCCACCGCCTGTCATTGGCATTCACGAAAAGAGGTGCGTAGTTTGTCATTTCAAAAACATCACTATTCTTCTCAAGCGCAATGAGGAATCCAGCTTCAGCCAGGGCTGCCAACAGACATCCCGTGCCCGCATCTTTTCCAGTCACAGCATATACGCTTACAAAAGCCTTCGGGCCATTACGTGATGTACGATCAAAAGTATTAGCCATTGAAAACACATTAGGTGTCCCATTGAAGCTCGAACAGACCCCCATTTCGAATCAGAGGCACCTTTTGTAAACTCAATACCATCAAGAGCTTCTTGCACAAAAGGTAACATGTTGAAAGTAACCGCTTGATCATTATAACTGATTCCATGTTGAATACCCATATCGGCAATGCACCCAAATCTTCTGCCAGCATGAGAAACTCAAAATGGCCATGTCCATAATCTGTCCAGTAACCCAAAACATCACAGAAATGTCCAAGTCCATCAGCAGTCCACAAACATTGATATAAGGAGCTTTGAGTGCGTATGTGTCATAGTCATTCCAAAAACAAAAAATTGCAAATAAAAAAAAGGTTTACAATACATGATGTCTATTTGTAAGAAAAACTTGGTCAGGTCTATAAAAAATCCCAAACCCCTTCAATTATTCAATTTATGTACCAAATTTAAATACTTCAAAAATATTTCATCACTTAGGCAGGGGTTCCAAAACATTTTTTAGGCAAACATACTGAATTGCCTAATGTCATAATTAATTAATTGCCTAATGTCATAAGTCACATGTGAATTGCCTAATGAAATAAGTCACATGTTAATGAATTAAGTCACACAATACAAAGGGAATCAGTTCACTTCTAGGATACACTATTAGGATACAGTGGTTAAGAAGGGTTTTATAAAAAAAATTGAACGAAAGGGAACAAATAAAGATTTTTACCTACCACTAAAAAAGAAAAGAGTTGAGTATTAGTACCATATTACATGGTGTGACTGCCATAAACATTTAAAGAGTGTTTATTAGAAAACTAACAATGTTGTAGATAACAACATACCACAAAAAATTTGAATCTTATTGTGTCAAATGAGTCATGTAGCAAAGAAACAAATAACTTTATAAAGTCAATTAGAAAAATATGGGTGATTTTGGGTACTTCACAAACAATCACTTTTAAAAAAAAATACTTTTTCGATGCAAATACATGTGTGTACATATGTAGAAAGTCAATAAAAGATTAAAAAAATAACCAAATGATAGCAGGGATGCAAATTGCCCTATTAGTCAATAAATGATAAGAAAAAAATAACAGGGATCAAATTGCGTTGTTAGTCAATAAAAGATAAGAAAAAACCAAAAAAATTATGTGTGTACCAAAGAAATTATATGTGAAAAGTTAGATGTAAATACATGTGTACATGTTCATACTTACTAACTAAACTGGAGCAACTAACTGTATCTAGCTGCATCTGAAAAACACAACAGAAGAAAAAATTAGGTGTCACTAATTGGAGGAAGAAAAAACATAACACTAACAACAAATCAATACAAATTTACGTTACACTGTTACAAATTTACGTTACACTGATAGATGGGAGAAAAATATTTTTCTTTTTAGGGAGTAGCTTACCTATCTTAATTGAAGTTACCTAATTTGCAAAACTTATTGAAAAAATAATGAGCATTTAAGTAACAAACATGTTAATATTTTCAATTGGCATGCCAAATTTCAAATCAATTTGACTTACATCATCAAAATAGTGACTAAATACTAAATCAATTGAGAACATGAAAGAAGTGGCCAAATACAAAAACAATTAACATAAAAACTATAAGCATTTTTCACAGGTTATATTCTACAGATATCTTGATCGATTGCATTGAGTATTAAATAAAATTTAGGCTAATTTCATGAGAAATAAATATCATAGTTTATCTTCTGCATTAGGATCTATGACTATGTAGATGATTGAAATTTGCATTGATTTAACAGATAAATATATTGAAGATGGCATATTGAATTTCAACTTAGTAGCAGTAGCAGTAGTATTGACAGCTATAAATAACGGGTCAATGGGACTAAGAACATAAGGCAAATATTTATGGTATAGGAGCCTCTTACTTACCTAGAATTAGGATGGCCAGCAAAATACTATTTTTAGAATACAGTGTACATTTTCAATATGAAAATTTTCACCTTAAATGATAAATTAATTGAATGTGTGGTACTCAAACATTGGTGACAACAGGGGGGGTGAAAAAAACAGCACTGTATTTCATTCCAAACATAAGAAACAATGGGAGTTGAACCAAACCATTTAAAACATGTTAAGAACACGAACTTGACTTTTGAACCCACGCCTGTTGCTGCGATGACATGATTTATTATCAATGAAAATCACTTGCGATCACATGATCTTACTTTTTAAACATATAGTGAAACATGTATGGTGAAACAACATAAAAGGGACTGCAAAATTGACTATGAAACCTGTTGACGAGGCAGTTGCATCTGAATCTTGTCCATCACTCCCATGAGTATCATTGGTTTGAGGGTTGTAGCTCCGGCCTGACTTCCAACTCCAAAAATCAACGCTGCAAATCAACGCTGCAAAAATTAGTGCTGCAAATAATCATGAGTCCCAATGGTTCTCAGTTGTAAATAACAAAGATGAAGAATTTATTTTAAAATAACCTTCTGACAAAAAACATAACAAAATTATAAAATTTACCATGTATTAGACATAATTAAAGGGACACCACTGGCTTCAACATGTATTGATGCCTGTCTTTGCAAATAGCTCTCCCATAGGATCAACCCCAAATCTTGGTGCTAGGTTGTTGATTACAACACCTATAATAAAACACTTCTTGAAGATCTCATACAAACCACCCCTAACAATGCTGGGAAAAAAGAAGATAATTACTTACCCAAACAACACATCAAAACGTCAAAATGAACACTGCGAATATTACCAAAACAAATCACGTCAATTACACTTTTACCTTCAAATTTGTCAAATGTAAATAAAAACTGTTAATTCAAGTACCAACGGTCAATTTAGGCTCATTTTAAATCCCATAGAATATGATCCGCATAAGGATTAAAATAATTCTTTCATGGATTAATAAAATTTTGTCACGTGATTAGTAGATTCATATATCACATTCTTATAATATATGTGCAACATAGATTTAAACAAACAAAACACTATTTAAATACTCCACTTAGTGTCCTTTAACCCAGTGTGGCGATGAATAAGCTGGCACTGAAACATAAACATGTGAGTGAGAAATTCAAGTCAGTGCAACATATGCCTCTAGAATTTATGCACACATGGGGAAAATAAAGTGTGGGGCCACAAATTTGTAGATACTGCATTAGTTAAAATTGCAAAATGTAATCGGTGGGATTCAAATGCAAGGAGATACGAAACTCAAATTTCATATTTAAAGGAACGATAAAATATTCATCAATCATCCCTATTTCGTTTTAAGGTCATATATGTTCCTTTTAATCCACCTTTAATAATAATAACAATATAAATATTATTAAAAAGCCACACCATAGAGGGGAATGGAGTTTGATAATAAAATTACTCATATAAAGTAGCACTAAACATGAAAGACAAATAACTTATAAAGTGATGTAAATCAATTAGATTGACAAATATGGAATAGAAAAGATTCAAATGATCCTCAAATACCTCTCTTTCTGAAATGCATTTTAGATTTCACAATTAATACATATGATTAATAAGAGAAGTGAATCGAGGAATCAGGAGTACACTAAAAAAGGACTTCTTGAATTTTGGTAAAAGTAAATACTTACATAGACTCTCCATAAAAAATGTATTATGGTTTTGGAATGGCTCCCATATCTGAAATA
The DNA here is from genome assembly GCA_949130495.1 of Sambucus nigra. Classification (NCBI taxonomy): domain Eukaryota; kingdom Viridiplantae; phylum Streptophyta; class Magnoliopsida; order Dipsacales; family Adoxaceae; genus Sambucus; species Sambucus nigra. The sequence goes on from OX422216.1 coordinate 22,351,651, forward strand.
TGGATTAATAGCCCAAGTCTAGTAAAAATATAATCTATATAATCAAATCATCACACCCTAAATCCAAAAAACTACCATATTTAAAACCCCATTAGTATGTATAAGACCAAAACGAACATTTAATTTACACAATGCTTCAATATATTTGACTTTTATAAATCTGAAACCAAATAATGTTACCAAAGAAATAGCCAATTAATATACTCTGCAATAGTTACTAAAAGCCCTCATTTTAGACCCCGAACATTGGAACTGGCCTATTTTTGAAACCCTTGAGTTTGAATCTGGTTTCTGCAAAATCAAATCAAATCAAAATCAAAACCTTAGAATCGATATAAAAAAACTAATTATGGTTTATTAATGGAAAAATGGGAAATCCATATGTTATTCCAGCATAGATCCATTACTAAACCCATAAAACCCCGAAATGCCACAAATCTAGAAATAAAGAATGTCCTAAAAACACTATATAAAAGTAGAGCCCCTAATATCTAAAGAGTAAGAGCAATAATACCTAAAAACCCAAAAATTTATGAGGAAAAACATGCCAGAAACCCTAAAATTTGCTCGAGAGAAACATGCCAGAAACCCTAATATTCCTAAATTCCATAGCAAAGCCAAAGACCTCAAAAATCAGTATGATAACCATATTCTTGTACCTTCTTCGTGACTTGTGGATGCTAGTAGATTGTGAAAGAGGGTTTGCGTGATGAAAGAGGGTTTGAGAGAGAATGGAGTGGATAGTCAAGTGAGAGGATCGAGTGATGATATGGTGTGTGTCTTGGTGTGGTTACCGAGTTAGGAAGTAGGAGAGAGGTGATGCAAAAAATTTGGGCGGGATATTGAATTGAGGGGATCAATCTTGGCCGTTTATTTTCAAGGGGAGAATCCTAGCCTTTATTGTGCTTTTACATTTTTCCCAATTCAAAATTCATCCTATCTTATTATATGGATATATATATATATATATATATATATATATATATATATATATATATATATATATATATATATATAGAGAGAGAGAGAGAGAGAGAGAGAGAGAGAGGTTCTCATGCATACCCAGTTTGCATACCGCTGGCGCGGACCAATTTTGATAAAATAGTAAAAAAAATATTTTTGATGTAATTTTTTTTATATAGTTTCAAACATTTCAATAGGACCATAAAAAAAATTCAACTCAAAATGAATTTTTTTGCTATTTTAAAAAAATCGGTCAAATTTTGTCAGTTTTTAACAACTTAAAAACTGACAAAGTTTGACCGATTTTTTTAAAATAGTAAAAAAATTCATTTTGAGTTGAATTTTTTTTTATGGTCCTATTGAAATGTTTAGAAACTATTAAAAAAATCAGCCCGAAATTATTTTTTTTACTATTTTAAAAAAATGGTCCGCACGGAGGGTATGCAAACTGGGTATGCATGAGATCCTTTCTGTATATATATATATATATATATATATATATATATATATATATATATATATATATATATATATATACTAGAGGAATGCCCGTACCTGAAGGCATGGCGAAAATTTCGAAAGCACGTAATTACAAAATGGTGAAAATTTTCGAAGTACGTAATTGCAAAACGACAAAATAAGAGTAATTTATAACAATTGGTCATAATCTCCTTTGTTTATAAACTATTCACCCTACTTAACAAACAACAAATAGTCCAACAACATTCAAATAATCTAAATTCATCAAACAAATTCACAAATACTATTTAGCGAGAACATTTCTTTGTTTAAAAAAATAGAGTGTCAAAGTTTTAAAAAAATTGGGCAGAATCTCCTTTGTTTATTGGACTATCGACCCTTCTCAAGGGATAACGACAAATCCAACAATATAAAAAAAATCGCAAGTTTTGTCATAAACAAATCCATCTTATTCTTTTTACATACCGTAAGCTTTGTCGTAAACTTCTCTGTGACACTTATTCTCCCAAGTATGTCTATACATAACCATCACGGTGATCTCTATACGCACCTGATAATTACAAAGAACCGATGATAATGAAGTTGGATTATTTATCTTTACAAAAACAAAAGAAAACACAAATCCCATGTATTAGGGGGCACTAAACACAGTTCAATAATTATCTCACGAAAGAAACACAAATCCATGAAATTTTAATAATCCAAAAATAACAATTGATGGTACCAATTCTTCCAACAAAAAGAACAATATGAGAGGGGGTGTTTTACTGTCAGAGTATCACTTTATTTCTGCCTAAATTAGATGACTTTCAAACTATTATGCATGTATTGAGTCGTGATCCATAATATAGAGAATGAAAAATTCACTTCAACAACAAAAAAGAATGAACCATATTGAATACGATTGTTAATAATATGTAAAGTTATTAATTTTACACCTTACTTCGTGCCTACTTTTCAACAAATCAGTATTGCCTAAAAAAATAACATAAAAAAGAAAAGGTGTATACCTGTTTGGGAGGTTCAACTATAATCAAGTCATCTGCAAAAGAAAAAATAAATAACAACAAATGAAGCTCGCATTTTAAATAAAAAATGATATGTAGGGTATATATGCATATATGCATATTCATATATGCCATATGCATATTGTCTAAATTCATCAAAATTGTCTAAATTCATCAAGTAAATTCACATATAAAATGAAATATACAATATTCATCAATCAAAATCCTTGCGTCTCAATAAAACAAAGTGTCAATTTTTAAAAAAAATTGGGCATAGTCTCCTTTGTTTATTGGACTATCCACCCTGTTTAAGGGGAAACAACAAATCCAACAATATAAAAAAAATCCCAAATTGGATGTAATCCAACAATATAAAAACATCCACAAAGTCTCACATATTGATGTAATTCAAATAATAGGAATAGAAAAAATTGGATACAAAAATGGGATTCAATAAACATCATAAAAAGTAATAGTAATTATCCATTCCAATATGGAGAAGATTTAGGAACAAACAATTAATAACTGCCACAAACATTATTTATAAAAAAAATGTACCTGAATACGTGTTATTTATGCAAAATAATTGCTTAAATGAGTCCAGCTTCCACCTGAGATGCATCATAAAGAAAAAACGTAGTAAGCCAATAACTAAAATACACGTCAAATAAATTAAATTAGAACACAAAAAAAATCAAACTTAGATGGCATTACCAGAAACACACCCAATGGTTACCTGCAACATATTCATTATATAATGACATAAATCCACGAATTTTACCAAAACATGACCCAAGAATTTAATTTGGTTTGATTTAACTTGTTCACTCTCTTTGTATCAAATCATATATTTTCTAAAAGGTTTCCCAAATAAATCAGTTGATTTTTTTTTCAAGCATGTGGAATTCAACATGTGAAACAAAAAAATCTTCAAGAACTACTAAATTCCTAAATTATAAAAGCAAAAACAGAAACTAACAAAAATTATTCAAAATCAAAAAATACTCACAGTATTGGAAGTAATCTCTGAATAACCCAACCCATCCACTATTGAAAAAGTAAAAAAACACTCCCAAAACTAACAAAAATTATTCAAAATCAAACCACAAATCAATTTTGCAAATTATAGAACCAAACCAAAAAAATGCCTCTAATGTGATCAAGAAAACCCCCAAATCTAATTTCAAAACCCTAAATTCAAGAATATCAAAATCTTAGTGGGTGCCCCAAATCTAATTTCAAAACCCTAAATTGAAAAAAATCTCAGTGGGTAACCCATATTTCTAAAGCAATAGATCTGAATGAAAAATAAATCGAACAATCACAAATTTAGATATCGCACCTTGAATCATTGAAGACGCAAAATCGCAGCATCAATGTGTCTATAGATCTGTGTGCGTGTGCGTGATCTGTGTGTGTGTAGATCTCTGTGTGTGTGTTCGTGAGTGATATGTGTGTATGTGTGTGTTTGTGAGTTATCAGTGTGTGTGTGTGTGTGTGTGCGCGCCCCGGAGCGTGGAGGCAGGGGCGGCTGTGCGCCGGAGCGGAGAACTGGGCGGCGGTTGAAAGAGGGAGGGGGAGAGAGGGGGCCGCCATGAGGGGATAGAGGGGGGCAGGGGGAGGGGAGATGGCAGAGCAGGGGAGAGGGGAAGCGGGGAGGGGAGATGGCGGAGCAGGGGAGAGGGTTTGGGGCAGCGGGGAGGGAAGAGGGAAGAGGGTGGGGAAGGGGAGAGGGGTTGGAGCAGGGGAGAGGGGTTGGGGAATAAGGGGTAGGGGAAGGAAGAAAACGGGGGAGTGAGTATTCAAGGTTTTTTTTTTTGATTGTGCCATGTCACAATGGGTATAATCCCACATGGCACAATCCCAAACCATTAGATCGTCCCCAAAAAATTGCTCCCAACCGTTGATTTTTTGGAACAGTAAAACACCCCCCTCTCATATAATATAGATATATATATATGATTATTATATTATTTTTTATTAAATATTTTTTTTTAAATTTATTTAAATTTTTTTAACCATTTAAAAAAATCTTTTTTTTAAAGGTGTTTTTTTTTTTAAATGCGAGTTATTATGGGCTGAGTTTTATCACGGGGGCAAATTTATCGCAGTGCCCTCGGCACGGACATCCGCTAGTATATATATATCACAAAATAAGTTCAAACATGTACAGAACAAAACAAAAACAACTGAGCTTCTCTCTTGATATATCTGTTTTCTGCACATATTTTTTTGATTTGTCTTTTTTATCAAGTTCTGTGATAGTTGATCACCAAGTTGCTGATTATGGTTAATTGATTAAAAAGCTTGTCAGTTTTGGGATGACTTGCTGCTACAATGATATTTTGTAGTATGCTTGTTGGGTTGGATAGTTCTGTTTTTGGTGGTAATTATACAGTCAAGTTATATGTTATGCTTCTTGTGTGGAATAACAACAGTAGTTTACCATACTAGATTGGACATGATGATTGGTTGTAGAAGTTCCCGCATATTAGGGGCTAATAATTTATTAAAGGAAGTTTTTTATCAAGATGTCACGTTACTTCCTTGCTGGTTTAATTATCACACATCATGAATGAAGTATAATCCTACTTTCAATGAGTCCATTTTTTGAAGAAAAAATATAGGTTATTTTTAACCACATTGTACAGTTATATTATGTTTCCTGTCTGCTTTTTGAATGTTTAAAACTTGAAATGGTTTCATTTGATTAAGTGTGAATGGTCTCATGCATCTCCATGTTCTAATTTATAATTTACTTTTTTGTTAATTCCTTATATGAGGATTATGATTGAGTAGTTTATTCTAATTCCCTATATTTGAACAAGAAGCTCATTTGTGTTAGTTAGTATTTTAAATCAGTAACTACTTGTGTAATACTACTTCCCTATAGGTCTGTCAATGGGTCGGGTCTAGGCCCGGACCCGATCCGAACTTGGGACATATAATAGGGTTTGATCATACTTTTCTGGACCCGAGACTCGAAAATCCATTTATTACAAGGGTATGGTCTGGATCCTATACAAAACCCGGATCCGAAGACCCGACTTTCCTTGTGCATTATTATTTTTCAAATATATATATATATATATACACTATAAATTCATATATATTTATAATTATATATTTATGTATATAATAAATATTAGTAATATGTGTTTTGTTATACTAATCATATACTATAATACATTACAAAATATTTTAATCTAAAACTTATAAAATAAAGTAGGGGATAAAACGATGCAGGTGCATCTAAAATGATGCAAGGTGCTAACAACCAACCAGGTATGCTCCCTCCTATTAATGGGCCGAGCCTGGCCGAGACTCTTTAAGGCTTGGACTTATGGACAGACTCACCTTTTGTATATGTGAATTAAGTTGCGCCATTACTAACAGCTATAACTTTTGGTACCGCGGTAAGCGCTCACTACACCAAAATGGCCAAATTGTCACCTTTCAGCCGGCCACCCTTGTCAAGGTCATTGATCGTGACAAAAAACACGCGTTTTATGTCATGGTCATTGACCTTGACACGACCGTGACAAAGAATTGTCACGGTCATTGACCGTGATAAGGCCGTGACAAATTTACTTGTCACGGTCTTTGACCGTGACAATTCTTTAAATAATCGTCACGACCAATGACCTTGACACGACCGTGACAAGGGTTCCAGCAAAAACCCTTTCCCCCTTCTTTTTTCCCTACCGCCGTTCCCTCCCTCTCTCTCTCTCTCGACGCTGCTCTCTCTCTCTACTTTCAGGTTTAATTCTCTCTCTCTCTCTCTCTCTCTCTCTCTCTCTTCCATTTATATATATGTTTGTGTGTATATATATGTGTGTATGTGTGTATATATGTGCATGTGTGTGTGCGTGTGTGGGGGGTGGGGCAGGGTGGGGGTAGGGGGTTAAAATTATAAATAAATAAGTAATTTTCTATAAATTTCCCAAAATAATATCCAAAAATGTAAATGTAAATAATATCCAAAAATAATATCCAAAAATGTAAATGTAAATAATATCCAAAAATATTGGATAACAATTTATTTTCATTCAAAATAAATAAGTAATTTTCTACAAATTTCATAAAAAAATGAAGGCCGGCTTAATATGGGATTTAAGTGTGAAATAATCGCTATATACTTATACTAATGGAGAAAAAAACCATATATGGCGTTTTTTGTTGACTTTATATGGTGAAATAATCACATGACTTTATATCCATCAAATAAAAGCATGAAAACTAAAAAACTACAATAAGGGTTAAAAGGCATCCGAAGTTGCTAAAAGCATGAAAAATAAAATATTTTTTAAGATTTGTGGTGAATAACTAAAGTTAAAAAAAGTATTACTTTAGTCATTAAATTACTTTTTGAATTCGGGCGATGCGCATAAATTTGTAGTAATTGTCTTATAATAAAGATCAATTAGTCTATGTTGTTGAAAAATTTGATCAAATTGGTGAGCCCTTCATATTTTAAAAATGTTGTTTTTATTCCTATTTAACTTTTCTTTCTATACACCCCTAATTATATTTAAAGTTTAATAAAATAGGAGTTATAGATGAAAAGTGAGGTTTCCATAATCTTACTTTGTCACAATTAATTTATATGCCTCAAAGTTATTTTATCACTCTTAGTTTATATTTGTGATAATACTTTATTAAAGATTTTTATGGGAACTTGTTATACTAGAACTTAGATGAGCACTAAGTGATGAAAATAGTCCTTAAAATTGAAAATTAAATAAAGTTTATAAAAGTAAAGATGCTGGTAATACATCAAAGATAAATTAATAAGGACTAAATAACAAAACGTGTTCAAGTGTATAACAAGAAAGAAAATGTGGTATTTACATTGGGTAAAATTCTTAAAGTAATGTTAAGGGACTAAAAGACCCAAGACAACTGGCCAGTAAGTCACGGACCGAAAAATTTATGACGAGTGATGAAAGCCCGTAAACATGTTGGGGTGGGGGTGGGGGCGAGTGGGGGTGGGGTGGGGGTGGGGTATGATTTATAAAAAGCACAAAACAATAGTAGAAATTCAATACCTGAAATTAACATTGAGATTATTTTAAATAGACAGTCACTACTGTGTGTGTGTGTTTAAATTGAAAGAAGATATGAGAATTTTATTAAAGAGTTTTATGGGAACTTGTTATACTAGAACTTAGATGAACACTAAGTGATGAAAATAGTCCTTAAAATTGAAAATATTATATCTGTACTAATAACATTTTTTTACAGCAAATGTCTCCTTCAGGTATTAAGGCGAAGATGATGATGCTGTTTATGATGATGTCGTCTGGGGTTGGTGGTAGTGGAGACGACGAGGGCTCTGTAATACCCCATAATTTTAATGACTTTTAAAATGGGTTATATTTTAAATTAATGGATTAATTGGATCTTATTATAAATTAATTCATTTGGGTTTTATCCGAATTGTGGATATTAAAATGGATGATTCTGAATATTACTTAAAGATATTTAGGTAATATATGAATGTGATGTCATTGATATGACGGTATGATATAAATTCGTTAATTTGAATTTTTAGTCAGACGCGGTATGGGACGTGTCGGGACTAATTTATTAAATTAAAAAGAAAATTTATTTTCTATCGACCTTATAGTCATTTCGACTGCGTTGTTGCGTCCGGAAGGTTCGAAATACTCCGAAAAGTCTATTTGGATGTTAATTTTGAGTCTCGGGTCATTTGGAAATGAAAAGACAAACCAAAAGGGTATTTTGGTTATTTTTACAAGGGGGATGAATAGTGATTTCGGGTTTTGTCTTATTATAAGTATTTGGAGATTAGTGTATGTAGGTTCATTTCATCTCTTCTACAAAAAATTTAAAAGTCATCTTCTTAGAGAGAGTGGAAGGTTGCTTGGAAAGAAAAAGAAGTTTGCTTGGGAAGGAGGAGAACCAAAGGTCAAAGGTCACCACCACCATCACCACCTGTGTTATTCAACTCCAAAGGATCAGATCTTCATTAGAGGCAAGTGTTTGATACTTGCAATTTAAGTTCGTATATTGTCCATGTTAGGATAGTTATAAAAAGATATGATTTTCATGCTTGGAAGATGAAAGGATATAGTTGTTAATGGATTTTTGGAATCTAAAAATATATAGGAATTAAACTCATGTTGTAGGTAGTTAGTAATCCAATAAATATTCATCAATTTGTGGAAGAAATTCTGAAAATCATTTTGTGTTCTTAAAGATAATATGTTGATAATTTTCTAGAAAAAGAGGCAAAAACGAGTGAAATGAGAAGCGCCATTTTGGAATGTTTAGATCTTCTTTTTGAGTGCATTTGGATGAGATTTAAGAAAAACTCAAAACGCATACCTGACTCAATTTTTCGTGTAGAATCCAAATCTGAAGTCGGATTGATTATTTGAATAATTTTTGGATCTGATTTTTCTGAGTACTTAAAATATGAGAATTCACGATGTTGTTTCTTTTTAATGTTGATTCTTATCCCAAATCTTTTGTATATCTTTGGTGATTATTAATTGGATATTATGGGACTTAGAAAATATCAGTAGACCCTTGATAAGATTTGAATTAAAGTGATTGGGATTTAATTGATTAGAATGATGATAATTAAATTGAAAGATATTTCGGTTGCTAGATTCACGTGTTGGATTCTAATTGGTGTGCATGAGGATTAAGGATAGATCCAGTAGGGAAGATTTAATATAAGGTGAGGGTAGCCTTAGGGTTAAAATTTGAACATGAAGGACTGAGTTTAAGCTCATTATTGATTTCGCAAAGGCTGAGTGTAGTACAAGAGCGTAGTGGTATGGCTCCTGGATAGAGATGGGAGTTTGGAACACATTTGGTTGAAAGAGGGTATGAGGTTATCCCGATCGCGTATTTGAAGTTGACGAACCTCCTCGGTCGACAAAGTTAAGTAGTAGTGTATTGGAGGGGTTCCTTGTTTGGATTTCGCTTTGCGAGACGCTCCGTGCATGAACCTTAACGATGTCGGGAGTGGAGAGATGTTATAGGATGCGAGGATAATTAAATTATGAAGTAAAGATATGACATTTTAATACGTGGGATTTAAAGAGATATAATGCTACGTAAGGGAATAATCTAAGGTTAATGTGAGTACCTTGTTGTTAGTATACTATAGGTATGATAATACCTATTTGATTGATTAATGATTATGTGTATGACATACCTAGCTTACTTGATATCGGTGGGAGGTTTGCGCGTGAGGGCAGTCATATCCTGATGAATCCATGGGATCTTTGATTTGTCGCTCGAGAACATAGGTCTATGAAAGACTTATCGGGGAGTTGATAAGTCCGCTGACTATGGGTACGTAGGTATGTGCGTGACCCATGGGTATGAGAACTATGTTCGCCTCCAATGATTGTGTTGTTGTTTGTGGTTCGACGAATCTTAACGAACCTTTTGTCCCCTTTTTCGGCGACCAACGATATTGGGACATGATAGCAGAGTAATGCATTGCACCGCAGCTGTGACTCGGGGTGCCGTATTACACACACACACACACACACACACACACACACACACACACACACACACACACATATATATATATATATATATATATATATATATATATATATATATATATATATATATAATGGATTAAATGAATGAATGGATATTTATTATGGTTAAATCTATCTACGGTGATAATTGTAGATAATAGTGAATAGAGAAAGATAATTGAATTAAGTTAATGAATTTTTATTGAAAAACTTAATTCATATTAATGAGAAATGATTCATGTTAATGAGAAACGATGAGAAATGTAAATGAATAATAATGTGACATATGGTATGGGACATACGGGGATTATGATATTGGGATGGAATTATAATATGGAGACTAGAAAAGAGGAACCATTAACTAGGAGGTTAATAGGAAACGTTAAGTGTGCAATCTAGTTGAGAGGTGAGAATGGCAAGTGAGAGTTGGGTCTAACATGTACATAATAAAAGAATTATTGCACTTGTTAAATACTTGTTGTTTTAAAAATCATTTTCACAATCGGGCTCTGACCCGTTTCCTTGCATATTTTCTTTTCTATTGTATCTTCTATATCAGGTGTCCAACAATAGGGATGCCAACCTTAGCGGATTATGACAGGCAATGGATTTATGGAGTTTTGCTTAGACGCCTATCATCATTTAATTCACAATATTCTTTTAGTTGGGGCATGTCGCCCAAAGGTTTCAGTTATCATTTTCTATCGGAGTCAAATACTATGGTATTCGTGTCATTTTAATACATTTGATATTGTTGGGATTACTGTAATGGATTAATATTATTTGGGAATTTTTATTCCAATTGCATTCAAATTATTTGGTGTTATCTAATTGGTTATCAGTGTTGTAGAATAAAATGTATTGTGTTATTCTTAAACTAGAAATGGATTTTGTTGAATTAAAATTTGGAAAGTTTTTAACACCAGCTTAATTGAGTATTGGGTGAGTTGTAAATGTTTTCGACAATGATGCTAAGAATGAGCCAACTGTATATTCTGTTTTAATTTGGTATGGGACTGGCCACCCGGTATTTAATTAGGCGGGGTGTTACAGGCTCTTCCGCCCCTAGGATCCCCAAATATGGGAAATATGGGATTACCGTCGAGAACAAATCGGAGATATTATCGAGATCCCTCGTTCTGCTAAAGATGGTCATCGGCCCGGGGTTTATGAGTTGGAAGGAGGTGCCATATGAGCTCAAGTTAGCTATTTGGGCGGCACTACAGGTAATATATTTATATTTATATTTATATGAATATTTTAATTTCAATTTCAATTTCAATTTCAATTTCAATTTCAATTTCAATTTCAATTTCAATTTCAATTTCAATTTCAATTTCATATTTATATTTATATTTATATTTATATTTATATTTATATTTATATTTATATTTATATTTATATTTATTCGCAACTAACATTGTATTTGTTGGACAGGAACAATTCAACTTGGATCCAAAGCTACGCGATCCCGTGTTGGAGCAGATTAGGGAGCAACTCAAGTCGTGGAAAAATAATATGCGGGCACGGTACTTTGGGAAAACACGAGAGTCGATTATCCAATGGCGTGAATATGTCCCCCCCAAGGAGCCGATCTCATTGGCACAATGGCAGAAGTTCATTGACAATGAGATCGAGGATCGACAATTGGCATCTCGCCAATCGGGGAGAGAAAATCGGGTAAAAAAGACGGACGTGCACTACTCCGGCCGGACCTCTTACGCCGAGGTGGAGCATAGGATGCATGTAAGATTTAATTTTTCTATAACTACAGAAATATATTATTCTTCATGATTTTACTTTGTGGGGCCGATACTAATTTTACTTTACTTTATTTTATTTCAGGGGGTAGGGAGTGGGCCAGGGGGTAAGCCACATAGGCTCGATACTTATGTGGCTCTTCGGACGAAGAAGGGGAAGGACAAGGAGGTGTCCCCGAGCGTCGCGGCCATGATTGTAAGTAATCCGATAGTTTAATTTTTGTCAATTACATTATAATTTTTTTGTTTACTTATTTTACTAATAATGTGCTTTTTGTCGTTTCAGGCAAAGCTTAAGGAAGTGCATGAGTCGCAGTCTGATGCAGACAAGGCATCTTTGTCCACAGATGCACTCAACCAAGTGCTTGGCTCTGATCGCAAGGGGAGGACAATTGGGGTGAGCTCGCGGGTGGCCAAATCTAGGATCATCGGATTGGAGACGAGCGACACCGGGTTGGCTCGAACGGGAGATTTACACGACGCGAAGCTGTCCCGTTTGGAGGCGACAGTCCACGATATGTACGCATTCATGAAGAGTACGTTGGGCGAAGACCGTAAATGGAAAGGTAAAGGGAAGGAGAAGGTGGTGGAGGAGGAGGTGCGGGAGGACGAGCCGCAGGATGACGAGGATGTTGACCTCGCTACTTCATCACCGAGGCGTTCGTACTTCGATGATCCACTTCCCTATTTGGTGCCCTTCAACAGACCAATGTCGACACTTGGTTGGCCGAGCGTGTTCATATTGGATGTATTTGATGGCCAGCGGATAGGGCGGGGGTTGAGGGACCCGAATATCGTCCAGGCTAGAATAGTTCATGGACGTGCGCTTCAAGAGATACAGTCCAGGGGGCTCGTCACGCATGTCATACCCGGGAAGGAGAACTCCCTATTGTGGTTGTGCGAACAATGCGGCACGACGTATATTAGTGGGTGCGTCAATTCGTATGTCGTGTGGCCTACTCACCTCCTCAGTTTTAACAATACACCAGACATGTAGTGACATTGTTTTAAGTTTGAATTGAATTGTTTTAAGTTTGAATTGAATTCTTTTAAGTTGTTACATTTGAATTATATCGTGATGCATATTGTCTCTATTTGAATATGTATTTGCATTATCTTTAGTTTGTTTGGATATATGATGTTTGGATACTGCTGGGCAGTGGCAGTGGCCATACTGCCCAACAGATTTTTTTTAAATTCTGCCCAGAATTGTCACGGTCATTGATCGTGACAAATTTTTTAAAAAGGGTCACGGATTTGTCACGGTTTATAACCGTGACAAACGTGTCACGGTTTATAACCGTGACAAACGTGTCACGGTCAATGACCGCGGCACGGTCGTGACACAAAACGCGAGTTTTGTGTCAAGGTCAATGACCGTGACACGACCGTGACAAAAAAAGTTGTCTCACCTCGAAATGTCACGGTCATTGACCTTGACAAGTTGGATTTGTCAAGGTCAATGACCTTGACAATTCGGCAGATTTGGTGTAGTGGCTCTTGTTCACATCATTTGGAGGGGGGGGAGGGGGGGGATTTGATGCAGGTGATGATACCAGAAATGGTATCACCAAATCAGTGTGAGTATGCAAGCTCAAAATAGTGTATCAATGGAGTATGAACAAGTATAAAAATATAGAAGGAGATGAGGCAAAGAGGGAGATAACATAGAATATAAGTGGTTCATTCTATCTAGGCCTACTCCACTGTGTGAGATCCACTAAGAATAGGCACTAATGGCCTTTGCATACATAACACCCAAGCTCTCTCTCTACTATGATTTTAACAGAGTTTCAGCTAGGGTTTACAACGATCGATCCTTTACAAAGATGTACAAGACAAGTATTTATATTGCATGGTTGGTGTAGTGTACCCCACAAGCATGTAATAAGCATGCGTGGAATGTACCTAGCCAATGAGGAGGAGCCAGTTGTCTCTGTTACATGTGGGTCATGATGATCAAATATTCCCTCACGTGTGAGGGAAATGTTGTTATAATGGTTTTGGTACACGTGGGATCTGCAGCCCACGCGCACACTTTCACGCGTGCCCCAATCCACGCACTCTTCCAGCTATCCACCGTTGGCCGATGGTCCAGGGGAGGCCAAATTGTTGATATATGGCCCACTGAGGGAATGATACCTATCCTGTTGGGCTGTCTCGTCCTGTCTTCGTCACCCAGATGATGGCCGAGGACGAGGGTGATAGTTCATGGGATTAATGATGTAAGGCATGTTGATTGGTCTTCCAGGATGAGGTCGAGGTTCCATGCGATGAGACATTGACCGAGGACGAGTCTGCTCGGTCTGAGTCCATGGCCGAGGCGTAACTCATCATTCTCGATAGATTAATGCTGGTCGGCTTTGGCCGAGGTAATACAACTCCAGGACGAGGTTGTACATGGCATATCACAAGGTATTAACAACCAATCTGGCATGCTCCCTTCTATTAATAGGTCGAGCTTGGTCGAGGCTCTTAAGGCTTGGACTCATGGGGCAGACTCACCCTTTATATATATGAATTAAGTTGCGCCATTACTCACAACTATAAATTTTGGTACAACGGTAAGCGCTTGTTCACATCAGAAAATGAATAAATAAATAAATAAATATATATATATATAAGTCAGACTCTCCAACATACCTCCTAGCAACATACCTACGAACATACCATTTTTTTTAAATAGTAAAAAAAATAATTTTGAGATGATATTTTTTATATGGGTTCATGATACTTTATTGTGCCCCTATAAAAACAATCAACTGAAAATAAAGTTTATTGTTATTTTTAAAAATAGGTAAAAAAAATGACAGTTTTTACCCTTTAAAACTGTCAGTTTTTTTATCTATTTTTTAAAAATAGCAACACATTATTTCGAGCTGAATATTTTTACAGGGACATATTGAAATATCTTGAACCCATATAAAAAATATCAACTCAAAATTATTTTTTTACTATTTTAAAAACATAGGCTGCGAAACATGATGAATTTCATATTAATATCATTTTTATCACATTAGCAATCGCTATTTCAATTAATTAATCATATTTTGAAAGAGATTATAGTAACTTTTAGAAGGGGAAAGATAGGCTTATCTTATTCACTCGAGTAAATTTTGAGTGGAATAAAGTACATATTGGTCCAGAAAAAGTTGAACGTTTGTTTCTCCCTACTCATTCTCAATTACAACTTGCTCACACTGCCCTTGTAAAATACAAGCGTCTCGTAATAAGTTTTGTACAGGCTACCTAAAACAATTATACACTAGTTTTTATTTTATATGAAATAAAATTGTGAAGCTAGAAACGAGTTCATTTGTTAAATTGATGTGTAAATTCAATCAAATGCTTGGTTAAAACTAGGTGGTCATTCAACTACACAACCTGTTTACCAAATATATTTCTTAGTAGTAAACCTTGTCTTGGTTCTCTTGAAACATCAAATACATAACTATAAGGGACTAACACAGTTCAACTAATTAATGATAGTTTTCTGCTATCTTGAAGGACCGAAAGACGGTATTTGCCCAACTATTTGTAACTCTTTACGTTCTAAAATATATTTTTTTAACTTGGCTCCAAGTAGTCATAACCAATTCTGCAGTTTTTTCCATGAATACTACGGGAAAAAACAAGATCCTCACTGGAAAGAATTAAATGTGAAGTAGAATTTCCAAGATTTTACCTCAGAAAAGTTCAAACATTGGTGTAAGTAACACAAGTCTTATAGTTGTCAATATAATGGCAACGGGAATGCACCAGGGCCTTATATCTGATGGTAAAAAAAATATAAGAAAACATGGGATCAAAATGTCACCCTCCTTCGAAAAGTTAGACGCAGAAGCAATAGTTCTAAGACTTAGAATTTGAAAAACCTATGACTTGGGTCAAAGACTTCCAAATAGACTTCTCGTACTAATTGGTTGGGAAACCTATAAGAAGTGGTAAGATTGTAATATGATCCCCGATGAGAGAGTTGGATGAAAAAGTATAAATTCCAAAGCTTAAAGTTCAGAAAACCCCAAGCCTTAGACCTGATAGTCTTTGATCGACTTTTCTCATATTGATTGATGTGGAAATAGACTTTCCGCTCATGGAAGAGATAAGGGCATGTGTGTCTCTTTATTTTTTTAATCTTAACTTGAGGATTGAATCTGCCCAAAATCTCTAGTTTGAAGAAAAAAATATTTATTTTAGACCTAAAATGAAACCCATGAATTGATATTTTTAGCATTAAGGATCCAGAGATACAAACAAACAATGTTAACAAACAATGAAATTTTAGGCAAAAACAAATTAAAATGTTAAAAACAAACAAACAATGAAATTTTAGGCAAAAATAAGTTAACATTTAAAAATTAAACAAACAATTTTTAACACCTCGAAATAGATTGGTATTCAAACTTAACAAGCAAAAACAATTAGCACCTGGGCCAAAAATTAGAAATCTGTACTTGTTAAACTTAGAAAAACTTAATTTTGAGTTTAGGGAGCCCGAATCACACATTGTTGCAAAAATTGAGATGGTAACTTTTTGATACCTCATTCTTTAGCTAGAAACCAATAGGAAAATCTGTGATCGAATTTCAATAACTAGTGAGAAAGGGTGCGGTAGTAGAAATTAGATCCTACAGGAAGTAGAATCCTAGGATCAGGTAAATTGAAAGCAATCTTCAATGAAAGGATTAGATTCAAAATTAGAAATAAAATACTTTGTCCTAGAATTAGGATCTTGAAGTCTCAGAATTGGGTTAAAAGGGTCCTAAATCACCCCGTACTCACTCTATTGAAACATAATACATCAATTCCTCATTTGATGATAGAAACCTTTAGAGAAGCTAAAATTAAAATTGGATCCCCAATGGAAGAGTTAGATGCAAAAGTAGAAACTTCGTGCTCGGACTAAGCATACCAAATCTCCCTATCTCACTAAATTACGTTGATAGAGAATAAAATGGGACCAAAGTCTGGTATCTATGACAGGGCTGGAAGAAAAATTAGGAATTCCCGGACTTCATACTCTCAAATACCTCAAGCTTTTGTCTAAGGATCCCAAATCGTCCATTTTTCTTTTGATAGTAAATAAACACACGGGTTCATAATGAAATCTTAATCCCCGATAGGGCAAAAGTGGATATTTACATCAAAACTTCAGTCTACTACTTATGTATTGATTTCAAAACATATTTATAACATAGCACATTTGTTTGTTTTGTAAAACAAAAGGAGGATGAATTACAGGAGATTACTGAGCTGGTGAGAGAGGTGCTTTTATGTGGCTTGGATTGCAGTGAACATTGATGCATTTTCATTTAACTTTAGAATGTTTTTTCATGCATTGGATTTGTATTAAGATAAATGTAATTAAATTGTTTGGTAGACATTGAGATATATTGTTTTGTCATGTTTATTTGTATTGGATTCAGTCTACGACTTATGTATGGATTTCAAAACGCATTTATAACATAGCACATTTGTTTGTTTTGTAAAACAGAATGAAAATGAATTGCAGGAGATTACTGAGTTGGGTGCTTTTATGTAGCTTGAATTGCAGTGGATGCTAATATATTTGTATTCTATTTTGGGTTGTTTCTTCATGATTCAATTTGTATTGAGATGGATGTAATTAAATTGTTTGGTGGGCACTGAGATATAGTTGTATTGTTATGTTTATATATTTATTTGTGTTGGATTCCAGTGGACAGAGAGATGGATAAGGGATATTTATATTAAATTCATGTGTCATTATTATCGTATGTTTGGTACCTGTTTATACTGATATGCAGATATTTCATTGATTTTTTTTCTACTATTGCAAGAGTTCCCCAAGTAACTCATTAAATTTTCACGTAAACGGTTTCGTATCAAATTTTCACATAGATGTCTATTATCATACAAATCATAATAGGCATCTCTACAGGAAGAAGGTAACGTGGAACATGTAATGACCTTTCGTTTCCATAATATTAAGCGATGACAATGTCTACTAAAAACACAATGTGAGGATCGTCTAAATGAATGAGAACAAACATTGAAATCCTATCAGAAACCTCCCTTGACCGCACACTCGAAATACATAGGCCAAATATAAGCATTCAAGAACAGTTACAAGCCAGTCTCGTATACCGACAATTTGAAGTGGGTAACTTCTAGTACTGAAATCATTGCAATATGTACTTGGTTCTCAACATGATTTGGCATAAATTTGCAGACTTGCATATAAATTGAAACCGACCTCTATTGGGTCGCATATAGCGTTGTCAAGAGCTGAATACGAATTAACATGATTCAGATCATATTCTGCATGGTGACTGATTCATACCAAATTTGAAGATTTCTTTAATGTCCAGATTTTTGAGAATGTTTTTTCCTATAATTTCCATATATTTTGTTAATTTCCAGATTTTGAATGTTTTTTTCTTTAATTTATAGATTTTTAATGTTATTCAGTAATATCCACAAATTTTAAATGTTTAATTCTAATTTTTAGTGTTTTTAATATTTTTTTTAATTTCCATATTTCTGAAATGTATTTTTTCTGTACTTTCGAATTTTCTTAAATTCTTTAATGTACAGAATTTTGAAATGTTTTCTAGATTTTTCGAATATATTTTTTTAATTTCCTGAATTTTTACATTTTTTTTAATTTTCTATTATTTTGAAATGTTTTTTCCCGCATTTTTCACATATTTTATTTGTTTTTCCGATAATTTTCACTTTTTTAATTGTTGTTATGTAATTTATTTTTTGGGAAATTTTAAATTGTTCCCTCATTTTGGATGTGACAAAATACCTTATTGTGCTAATTTTTCATTTAAAAACTTGACACGGTTAAGGTTTGGGTTAATGGTGAACATTTAAAAAAAATGGGGGATTCAGTCTAGAAAACTAGAGTTGGGTTGGTGAAGTATTAATAGAGGTAAAATTGAGGTGGTCAAAGTGTAATTAAACATGATTTAGATCCCTCTTTGCATGGGAAATGATTCATACCAGATATCTTGTTTAGATGGCTTCACTTCATCGAACACTATTTCACTTCTAATGTTTCAGAAACTTCCATTTATAGCCAATTCGCCCTTATAACATTATTACAAAACAGACCCAGGAGACTAGAAGATAAATTGGAGTCTAATTTGCATGGTCATTTTCATTCTATTAAAAGTGGGAACTAAAATTTATTATAATCTTATCCAAGATGAAATATTACTGAAATCTAATATGTATATAAAAGTTGGTTAAAAACATAATCTTATCCAATATGGAACTTAGGCCTGACAACGGATCGTGTCGAGTTGTGTTCGTATCGATTTTTTTCGTATACGGATTTTATCGGGTTCGTGTCTAAACGGATGACTTTTTTACTATGTGAAGAAGTCATATTCAACTCGACCCATTACCATAACGTATCATTTCATGTTCATCTGTTATTACCCATTAAGATAATATAAGATTTTATTTTAGTACATTACAAAAAAAAAACATTAAGCAATAGGGGTGTTCGCGGTACGGTAAAAATCCGTACCGTACCGTTTTATGCCAAAAATTAGTAATAATGGTTTACATTTTTTACTTACCGAAACCGAAATTACTGAATTTTTTGTGGTTGATTTTGGTTTTAATATTTTAAAAACCGATTTACCGATTGTACCGTACCGAAATTAATGTACTGAAAATACCAAAATGATATTATCAAGCTAACCAAACTGAAAATACCAAATTAAATCAAACAATAATACCTAATGGCTAAAGCTAAACACAACTACAATTATTTTTATAGGTTCTTTGTTTTTCTTTAAGTGGTCAGTGTTTTAGTAACCTTTGGATCAATATAAGATTTTACAACCCTTGGATCATTCACAACACCACTTATAATAAGACTAGGGTTAATGATTCATATTCAACACCACAACTTACGACTCTCTCTCATCTCACAAAACAACACCCTCTCATCTCTCCTCCCCCACAGAACCCCTCAACTCGGCTCTCTTTGTTAATCCATTGTCCTGTCGATTCATCCTCACCTCAGCTCACTTTTCTGTAATACTTCATCTCGTGTTTGGATTATTTCTGGTATAAATCTTTCAGATCTGGTACAATATGGGTATGATATTCAACATTAGAAGTATTTGAATCTTTCTGGTATAAATCATTTTTCTAGGTGGTTTGACATTTTCAATTCAAGTCCCTTTTAACATCGAAGTTGAAACCTGTTAACTTCGAAGAGATTTTTCAGTGAATGCTCCATTGAAAATTTAGAATTAATTAAAATGAAAAAAATGAATATGAAAAATGAAGTAAGATGTACTCTACAGCAACAATCATATATATCACTGGAAGGAAACATTGTATCGTCTCATTCAATGTCAAATGAACTACTCTTTCGTCTCATTCACGTTTCCCACTCTCCAATTTGATACTCTGTTGTATTTAATTGGGTTAGACTCTTAGTATGTTACGATGAAATGTTAATGGGTTTATATGGTGTGTTGGTTTTGTTAATGGTAATTCTTATATTTTGTGATGAAATGTTAATGTTATTTAATATGACAACTTAGGTTAATATTTATTCGAGTTATTTAGACAATTGTGTAACTTGAATTACAATTTGTGATGTTTATTTTGGAGTTTAATGTTTATATATAGTTATGGAGACGACAAAATGATGTAGGTTATTTTTTGTTTTTTTTTTAAATATGCATATAAAATGGTTTAGGTAAGTGGTATAAGAAATTACCATTATGTACCGAGTAGTACCAAGTTTATCGTAAAGAGAAATTTACCGAAATTTACCATATTTTTCGAAAAAATGATTTTATCCCAAAAAATCAATTTTACCGATGTACATGTCGCATCCTCGAATGTGGATGGGTTTAGTAATAATTGAAAATAGTTTAGAGTGGTCTCATAGTAAATAAGAATAACGCGAATTATGATTATAATTAATACATCAAAAATGAAAAGGCTTTTATTAAAGAGATGACAAACATCTTATTACATAATGAAGTTTGGTAAATAAAAGAAATACATTATTACTTATTCTGGCGTACATAAACATAAAACATTGGAGAACACTGGGAGTTCATAGGAGCTGATACTTTGCGGTATAGATATTCCAATGAGGCTTGCCATTTTTTTCTGTTACTGTCCACCCGTACGTAACTGTGAATATTTTCGAAGGTAGGATTGAATAGAAGTTCAAAGTGGCGGGCGATAATTGATTGTTTTAAGGCTCGTTGTTCGTCTGCAAGGAAAAAAAAAATTAATCAAATAGCCAAGTAGATAATTTTTATTTCTATACAAGATGTAGAAAATAATAAGAGTAGAGACTGTTAGTAATATTTTGACTTTCTGCATGCTGAAACAAGATGAAACATCATAAGACGTTCAGGGGTATATTGATGCTTATTGATATGTAAATAAACAATATGGTGAGGATAACCAGATAATAGAATATTAGATTGAGATAATCTTGGTTAAGAAAATAACTCGATAAACCATAAATGATCGGTTATAAGGTTTCAATATTGTAAACATACCATTAAATATCGTTCAAGACATCAAATGAACTTGAATAGGCAATCCCAAAAAAATGGGGAATAACCACAGCTTGGAACGCTTAACTAGAGCGACACTCATACGTAGTATAAATATAACAACAAGGCACGCAACATTTGAGTCCTTCATGCCAATTAGATTTATCGCAATTTTATCGGGTCTAATCACTGGATTATACGGTATGCTACTGAAGAGTTTATTTGTACGAAAAATAAATTATAGGGTTCAATGCAATTAATGTCTTTTTGAATCGTTTAGGGTTCAGGGTTTAGTAGTTATTGAACTAGTAGATATCGAAAGAATCAATATTACGGGGGGAGTTTAAACTACTTAAAAGAGTTTAGTATAAAACTTAGAGTTCAAGAGTATCACATGGTGATAATCAGTAATTGAAAGACAAAAGTTCAAATGATTAATATTGAAATATAAATCACCTACTTTGAGTATTTTGATTTCTGGTTGGGGTTTGACTAGTTTGTGGGCAGATTGGGTAGTCTGAAATCATAGCAGATGTGAGTATGTGATGTAGGTCTTAAAACAAAGTGTATGAAAATGTAGTAAGAGGAAATTTAAGTAATCATTTCGGTGTAACAAGATTTGAAAAGGGTATAAAATTGTAAATTTCAAAACTTTAGAAATAAATTGTTTAATCCTTATTCATTAGGATTTACGTTTGGTATTAAGAGACAATTTAGGTCTAATTCTTCTTAAGTACTTGTGGAAAATTTTTAGGAGTGATTTGGAATACTTGTAAAAATAAGTAGGGGTTTAAGTCTAATTTAAAAAAATTAAATTCAAAATTTGAAACTAGTTTTGTTGGGAAAATGCTTTCCTATGATCCAAATAGGGTGTTGTTATATATCAAATTATTCAGAATTGAAAAGGAGAAATATTGAAAAAAAATCAAAAAAATTTGAATATGGACACGCTCTCACGGGCAAAGTCAATGTTGAGACGCACCTAGGTTAACCGTCACTCTCACGCGTGAGATTCACTCGACTTCAACCTTCGAAAATTGACTATATGGTTTAATAGTTTTTGACCTTGATTTCCCAACGTTATAGAATTTCTTTTAAAATGGTTTCTAAATGAAAGTTGTTTAGAATTGAAAGACGAATTCGGCCATGCTAGTTTTAAGGATTTTGATAGGGTAAATCAAGCTATTGATTTTCTAAAAAACTAATAAAATTTTGACCAATTAAATATGTTTAAAAGCTATGATTTAGGTTTCATCATTATAAAGGTGTTGTTCTTCATTAAAAATGGAAAAGATTAAGCGTGGTTTGAAAATTTTTGGTGGGGGTGAAGACTAAGAATTTCATCTCTGAATTTTTCTGGGTCAAAAACTTCAAATGTGAATTTGGGGCATAAAAAATGGTTCATATTCAAATTAACCACATATATGAGCTCCTGAGACCTTAAACTTAACTTACCCTACTTTGAAACTGGTTCAAAGTCCGGGAATTTGAATTCACCATTGAAGCTTCAAGCTTTAATGGCGTTTTCTGGGTTTGAGCTTATACACAACATATATACGTTAGCCACTCCATGTAAACACATGTATACATCATAAGGATATCCATAAACATAAAATTAATTGAAAATTAAACATTCACACATAAAAGCATAGAAATGTAAGAACTCTCAATCTCTACATTGGATTTGATCTCAACTGTTGTGAGTTTCGACAGGAGTGGAGATGGGTATTTATAGTGTTTAGCTAGGAGGGTTAATTTGTGGAGTTTTAGGTGAGTTTTGGGTTATGGTTTCATAAGTTCCAAGCTTAGCTCAATGAAGGGTTTAATGGGTATCTCCTATACTTCACATGGTACCACCCATGCTGATTAACCAGCAGGCGACATGTCATTAGGGAGCAAAGTTTAAACAAGTTCAAGTTTTAGTTTGGGTCCTTATGTAACTTAAGGACTAAAGGATATTTAATCAAAGTTTAAGGGCTTTTCTATAATTATGCAAACTTAAGGGGTTAGGTTGGGTAAATTCTATAAAATATGGATCTTTTGGTAACACTTTAGTGAAAATTAGAAGTTTAATAGGCATAGGAATTTGTGAATTATGATGATTTTAAGTAGAAGGTAAGTTTGGTAATTTAAAAAAAATGTGGGGTTAGTCTTTGGAATTTATTGGAATACCAGAGCTATTAAGTAATTAAGAGTGGTTTGTTACATTCTTCCTACCAAAAAGAAAATGTCGTCCTCAAAATTACCTGTAAACAGCACAGGGTATTGTTATCACATTATATTTTATGTTTCCTATGTTGCTTCTTCTGTTTCGTAATGTTGCCAAAGAACTTTGACTAAGGGTATGGTTTTATGTCGGAGAACTCTTTCTTGTCGATCCAAAATTTGGATAGGAATTTATTCAATCTCATGGTTAGGCTTAATGATGATATTTTTCCAATTAATGATATGTTTCACATCAGGAATGTACTTTCGTAACTATGATACGTGGAATAGATTGTGAAGATGCGAGAGTTTACAAGGTAAATCCAGACGATAAGCTACTGGACCAATATGTTCTAAAATTTTAAAGGGCCCAATATAGCAAGGTGATATCTTACCTTTGTTTTTTATGAGTACTATTCCCTTATGCGGGGATACTCGTAAGAATTATTGGTCATTAATTTGGAATTCCAGGGGTGTTCATCGGGTGTCAGCGTAACTTTTTTGCCGGCCTTAGGTTTCGTGTAATCTTTCTCAAATGAGGCGTATTTTTCTATTATTTTGGTGATAATTTCGAGTGCAAGAAAATTATTTTCACCAGATTCATTCCAGCAAATGGGTGAACGACAAGGGCAACAATATAATGCTTCATAGGACGTGGTTTGGATGTTGGTTTGATAGCTACTGTTGTAGGATAAATCGATTAATGCCAGATGTTGGTTCCATGAACCTGAAAAATCTAATATACATGCTCGTAGCATATCTTCTAGGGTTTGAATTACTTATTCCGATTGACCATTGGTTTACGAGTGAAAGGATGTACTTTGGTGAAGATTTATTCCTTAGGCTATTTGTAATGCTTGCCAGAATTTTCCTATGAATCCAGGGTCTCGATCGAATACAATAGAGATGGGCACGCCTTGTAATCGTATAACTGAAAAATAGCTGTTTAATAAGTTAAGAACAAAATGTTATATATTAAGCAAACTCTGATAATAAACTCCTTGAACAAAATTCTTTTTGCACACAAGAAATTAAGAACATTCGAGCAAAAGAACACAGGATTTTTAACGTGGTAAAACCCTAATGTAAGGGAAACATCCACGGCCTCCTCTACAGAGCAAAATGAAAAATCCACTAGAAACAATGATAATACAAGTTACAACACTAAGCATGCAAGTCAAGATCCTAAATCTAAGTCTAGAAAATATACCTACACGAGTTACTCCACTCTCAAAGGCTTCTGATTTGGTTTTGATCTCCCACATAAGCTTCCCCGCTTTGTCCTTGTCCACTGATTGTAGCAACTCTTACAACACCTAGTTTCTCAAAAAGAACCACTACACTAAGTGTTCGTGTAAGAGTGTAGGTGGCTGTGATGTGAACTAAATGTAAAAATGCAACTCACACCTCTCAAAATTGCTATACAGACTGGATCCTATGAATCGTAAAGTTCTATATGACATGCAAAAACTATTTCTGATACTTAGACTTCTTTTTCAAATCGAATCAGAAAAAGAATCTTTCTATTAAAACAATCCAAGATCCTATATGTCTCAAATTTTATTTATGTACACTTTATTTCACAAAATGTTAAATACAATCTGAGAGACATAAACGTCTTTAAGATCACTTTGGAAAATCAAAAGTCTATTTTTCAAAAACATTTGAAAATGGAGAAGGATCTTTTTGAAAGTGACAACAAATATAAAGATTTAAGAGAGATAAAAACCTATAAATGGTCTTGTGATATTCTCTTTGGAAAAACCCAAGATTTCTACAGAGAAACTCTAGTTTTTCTTAGAAATAGGTTCTAAGAGAGATAACTGGTTTGAAGAGGTCTTCAAATGTAAAAATAACCCAACACCTTTACTCACAGAAACCCTAGATCTAACACTCAAGTTAGGGTTTTCTAGTATATGAAACTGGAAGGTTTGGATGTATGGTGTTTAGGAGGAAAACACTGTAAATTTGATCTTGGACAAACAGGGTTTCCTTACTTCTCTCTTTTCTCTCTCTTCTCTGGTTTTTCTCTCAATTTAGACGAATGAACAAAAGTTCCCAAATGAAGACTAAGGGCATCCTTTTATACTGGTCGTGGAAGGATCGAGTACACCGACTCAAAAAAATGGCTAAGATTAAGGCTGGCCAATTGACTCTTAATCTAATAGTTTGATCACAAGTGGTGATTAAACGATTGATGATTGGTCCATTTTAGGTTCACTTGGATTAACTTAGAAAGCATGCAGAACGTTGATTAGATTTAACCAGAGGCTACGATTACTTCTTCAAACTGAGTCTTAAAAAAACATAAATCCAACTGTTGAATGACCAACACGTGTATGGATGAGGTGCAAAAAGAAACGTGTGTTTTTGTGTTTTAAAAAATATGAATTGGACCCCCAGAAGTCTCTAGCTCTTTCGATTTCTACCCTGAGCAAGTGTTTAGGAAGAAAAAATTTGCAAATTAGCCCCAAACCTTTCAAATCAAAATTTAACTAATTTTAGAAATTCATTTTTAATTTTCAAAAAATAGTTTAAGCGGTTTAAAAATGTTTGAAAAATTCTTAAAAAATAATATGACTGTTGTGCGCACATAATATCAATAATATGCAGTGTAAGTGTCTTAAAATGGTCATGAGGTAGAAATAACTTCCCTTTTAGGTGGATCATGAGGTTCTTGGACTGGTTTATTCTTTGGTGCTTGGATACTTTGAGAGAGAGAGAGAGAGAGAGCAACTCTTAAAAATCTAATATATTTTGTCTCAATATCCAAACTAGCTGGAACTCCTATATGATATAGACTCAAGTAAGTCAATCATATAATGTGTTCTCAATCTCCGCCTTTGGATATTAGAGACAAAATTCCCTTGAGTAACTTGTACTTGTCGGTAAAATGAAAAAAATCCTAGATTTCCTATACAAAGTATCTAACTACCCTTTCCAATCCTAGAACCGAAAATAAGAGAAATAAAATATATTACTCAACTACAATACAGACCAATACCCTAAAAACTAAGACAAGCTTATATAAACAGGTCTGAAAAATGCTTGTAACAAATAAACACTCAATGGCATATTAGTTGAGTTAGTACAAAATAAGATACGAAGTATACACCAGGTACATGAAATATAATCCAGATACTCAAGTTCCTCTCCCCCAATTCTGCTCAAATATACAATGGGGTAAGAAGATATAAAGCAAGAGAATATGTATGATAAAAACAACACAAACAATAACATAATCAAAGGCAGATGCAAAGGTCTCCTACATTAAATAGATGTTAGGAGGCGCCTTTTGTCATTTGAGAGACGTCTATACCCTAAATCCTGAGAAACTAATTATTAGCGTACAACTACCGAGGTTATGATTGATGTGTGAATTAAGTAAAAACTATAATACCTATAGCATTAAGAAAATACTCAAACCTAGTATTATCAAGAGGTTTAGTAAACAAACCAGCTAGCTATTTTTCTGTTTTAAGATACTCAATGTCAAATTCTTTAGACTCTATAAGATCATGAATGAAATGATGTCTAATTTTTATGTGCTTAGTTTGAGAGTGCTGGACTGGATTTTTAGATATGTTTAAGGCACTCTGGTTATCGCAATACAATGTAAATTTCTCTTCAACGATACTGTAGTCACTAAGCATCTATTGGATCCATAATAGTTGGGAACAACAACTACCGGCTACAATATATTCAGGTTCAGCCGATGACAGAGAGACACAGTTTTTTTCTTACTACTCCATCCTACTAAATTATTTCATAATAGCAGGCATCGAAAGAACTTTTACTATCGTCTGAACATCCTGCCCAATCGGCATCTGTGTATCCTACAATAGCACTAGTGGTGTCTTTAGTGTACCAAATACAATAATTTTGAGTACCCCTAACATATTTGATGATACGTTTGACACTTAACATGTGTGATTCTTTGGGTGCACATTGGTATCTTGCACATACACATACGGCGTAGGCAATCTCAGGATGGGAAAAAGTAAGGTATAAGAGGCACCCTATCATACTTCTATAAAGAGTGGGGTCAACATTTTTCCCATTTTCTTCTTTGGATAATTTGGTATTGTTGCTCATGGGAGTACGTACAGGTTTAGAGTGTTCTAACCCAAACTTCTTAATGAGGCTAGAGTCATATTTTGATTGATTTATAAAAAGACCATCATTGAATTGTTTGACTTGAAGTCCTACAAAAAATTATAATTCACCAATTAACGACATCTGAAATTCAGAATGCATTATCTCAGAAAAATCTTTGAATTGGCACAGGTTGAGCCAAAAAATATATCATCTACATAAACTTGGGCAATCAGGACATATTTTTCTGATTTCCTAACGAATAAGGTTGGATCGTTTCCACCTCGAATAAATCCGTGAGAGACTAAAAACGTAGACAGACGTTCATACCAAGCTCTAGGAGCTTGTTTCAAATCGTATAAGGCTTTCTTAAGCCTAAACACGTGATCTACATAGGAGGGATCGATAAAACCTTTAGGTTGTTCTATGTATACTTCACCAGATAAAATTCCATTTAAAATGTGGATTTTACATCCATTTGAAAAACTTTAAAAATGTAAATGACATGATATAGCTAAAAGAAGACGAATTGACTCCAGATGAGTGACAGGGGAAAAGTTTCATCAAAGTAAATTCCTTCTATCTGAGAGTATCCTTGTGCTACTAACCTCGCTTTATTCTAATGAACTCCCCATTTTCATCAGTTTTGTTTTCGAAAATCCATCGAGTGCCAATAACCTTCTTATTTTCTGGCCTAGGAACAAGATACAAAACGTCATGACTCTGAAACTGGACAAGCTCTTCTTGCATAGCATTAATTTAGAATGAGTCCCAAAGGGCATCATTTATATTTTTTGGTTCTACAAGAGAAACGAAACATGAAAATTGTGCTACCTTTTAAAGTTCGGATCTAGTTCTAACTGGCTCAGAAGGATTATCAACAATTTTATCCTTAGGGATGAAATTGGTTTATTCCTCATCTAGGACGACTGGTTGACTGACACTATTCTCAGCACTGGTATCATTTACAATTACATTAAAATATTCCATAATTAATTTGGATCGACAATTGAAGACACGAAAAGCCCTACTATTTTGAGAATATCCAAGAAATATTCCTTTTTCTCCTCGGGTGTCAAATTTTGAAAGATGTTCATTGTCCTTACAAATGTAACAGACACTACCGAAGGTTTTAAATATATTAGGTTAGGCTTTTTGTGAAGCCAAAGGTCATATGAAGTTTGTTTGGAATTTTTCCTAAGGTATACACGATTAATGATATGACAAGCGGTTTGAACGGCTTCAACTTAGAAATACTTAGGGAGATTTTTCGCAGGTAACATCACTCGAGCCCTTTCTTGTAGGGTTTTATTCTTACGTTCAACAATTCCATTCTTCTATGGTATCTTAGGCGCACTAAATGCCTGTTTATAACCATTGCCTA
Organism: Sambucus nigra; assembly: GCA_949130495.1. NCBI lineage: Eukaryota > Viridiplantae > Streptophyta > Magnoliopsida > Dipsacales > Adoxaceae > Sambucus > Sambucus nigra. The sequence goes on from OX422216.1 coordinate 22,380,610, forward strand.
TACAGTATTCTGAAATACCATAATCTTTGAATTCTCCACCTTTGTCACTTCTGATGCGATATACTTGGGTGTCCTTCTCATTCTCAATTAATAAAACAATTTTTAAGAACTCAATGAAGGTATCGAATTTGTTTTTCATAAAATCCACCAATGTATATCGTGTGAAATCGTCCACAATAACAAGTATATAACTGTTACCACATAAACTGACAGTTCTAGAAGGACCCATAAGGTCTATGTGGATTAATTCCAAAGGTTTTGTAGTTAAAATGTCTTTAACTTTCTTGTGAGGTGGTTTACTTATTTTTTCCCTCTTGACATGGGCGATAAACATGATTAAAAGAGTTTTTTATTTTTGGTAATCCTCCAACTATATCTTCGGAACTTAACCAACGAAGATTATCAAGTTTTGTGTGCCCCAATCGATTGTGCCATAGATCAACATCTTCTAATCTAGAAATTTTACAGGATTCAGATTTAGGAATGACTATGTAACAGTTATCCTCATTTATGTTTCCTACTAAAATAAAGTTTCCCTTTTCATCAAGAATTTTGCAATAAGTTTTTGAAAAGCTAACAGTATGATTGGAATCACAAAAATTGAGATATACTTAGTAAGTTAGCCTTGAGACCTTTAACTAAAAGAACGTCATTTAGTTTGGGGTGACCTTCCTCACGCAATATTTCCTTACTTATGATCTTAGATGAAACCCCATCACCAAACACAACACTACCTCCGGAGAAGTCGGTTTTGCTTGTTAATTTGGTTTCATCCCCGGTCATATGTTTAGAACATCCAGAGTTCAGGTACCAACCAAATGAAGTGCGTTGTGCCTTAAAAGTTGTTATGACAACATTGCACTTGAGCTGGAGTTATAACTCATCTTTTCTAATCCAAATGGGCTTAATTTTTAAAGATTTGTTGCCCTTTGATTTGGAAAAGTTTTGTTTGGTCGTTCTAAATGGATTTTTTTTAGTTTTAGATCCTCCCTTATTTTTGTAGTTAGAGTTTTGTGAGGTCTTCCTTGAGAGAACATAAGTATTCCTACTCTTCCTAGAATAGTTAAAATTTGAATAAGTAGGCATATACAATCGTTTTTTAAAATATTTGGCAATAGAGTGGCCATTGACATCACAGTATGAACATTACTGATGGGTGGAGGACTTGACTTTACTGTTAAAGTATTTGAAGATTGGTTTGTCCCTAATATGTATGGTCATCCAGGTGTCATTGGTTTTGGGTTTCTGACATTAATTTCTAACAGGGGGACAGATGTACTTAGCTAGACCATTAGATTCTGGTTGTCGAGTACACACACTTTGCTTACCCTTAGAGACATTTTTGAAATTATGTTCTTTCTGAGTATCTTGAACTTTATGGCCTTCCTATACATGAGTTACATTTTCAGGAGAAACATTTTTACTCGTAATGACCCTTTCTCCAAAACCTAAGCCAGATTTGTCTTCAGAATCAAACTTAGTTCCTTCAACAATTTCTTCATAAGATTTCAGTTGAGTTTCAAAATGCAAACATTTTTTAAAAAACATTTGAAGTTTTTTGTTTTGATTCTTCAAGTTCAAGAAGAGAATCTTTGCTCTAAAACATAATTTTCCTCAGACAAGTCTTTGATTTTTAAAGAAAATTCTTTTGTTTCAATCTCATGGGCAATACATTGTGCTATAAATTCTTCAGTGTTCTTGCTAATAGTCTGGTTAAGTAAATCAACATGTTCATTTAATAGCTTCACCATTTTATCAAGATGGACACTTTTCTTAAGTGTTTTCGTGTGTAGCTCTTGAAGATCTGGAAGATCGTCATCGGACTCACTATGTGTCTCTTTTGCAGTGTCACCTATAGCGTTCATTTCTTCTGTGGAACTCACACACACTTTGTATTTATCGACAATGTTCTCACTCAGACTCACCCATATACTATCATTTTCAGTGTTATTCTTGACACTAGCATATACTTTGTTATCATTTGCAGACACAGTAACAACATTTTTAGGCACAATAGAATCATGAGTAGTCAAACATTCATTATCATCATGGTATATGATCTTAGCAAAGAATGACATACATGACTCATCATTATGGGTTGACTCGGTTTCACCTGAATCAGAATCAGTAGAGTCGTCCCATATCTTACATATATTTTCCCTATTGTTCTTGTTCAAATTTATTTTGCATCTATTAAAATAGTGTCCCATTCTACCAAATTTATGACATTTCACATCTTTAAAGTCCAACATAGGTTTATTTTTATCATAAAGTTGTCTGTCATTGTGTCTTTTAGGTGGTCTATGATTTTGATTACCTTGATTATTTTGTCTGCCTTGTTTATAGGCTACTGCATTTCTTAATTTGATAATTTTTTTGTAATGATTGCTCATAAGAGCTATTTAATTGTCAATGTGATCTATATCAAAATCATCATTTAAGTCAAGGTCATAGTCTAGGGGACTGCCTTTAGGTGAAGTCAATTTTGATTAAAACACAACATTAGAAGCAGTGGGTCTCTTGTTTTGGGCAGTTAATTATTTTTTAAACTCTAACTCCATCTCAATAGTTCTTAGCTTGCTACTTAGCAACTCAGGAGTCAGGTTTGGGTCGTTCATTGCATCTATGGCATATCTCTTATTATCAAACTTAGCAGGTAATGACCTGAGAATCTTTTGAACGATTTCCTTTCTACTATAGGTTATACCATTTTCATATAAGTTTGTAAAAATATCAATTAACCTTATGCATAAATCATCAAAGGATTCATTGTCATCGTTGATCAAAGTATTATACTCCTAGATTAACATTTGTGTTTTTCCAGCCTTAACACGTTCATTACTTTTGTGTGCAGTGACTAAGGTGTCACATACCTCCTTAGAAGTAGAACAAATAGATATTATTTTAAATTCGTGTTCGTTAATGGACATAAAGATAGCATTCTTGACCTTATTATCATCTAGAGACATCTTTTTCTTTTCCTTACCGCTCAGAAGTTTCTTAAACCTTGTGGGATCAATTTCAAACAAAGACTTAGTTAGAGGTTCATATCCTTTTTTAATCATGTCCCAGACATCAACACCAAGAGTTCCTTGAATGAAAGCAACAACTCGTACTTTCCAGTAAAAAAAATTGTTTCCATCAAAGTGAGGTGGTCGGGAAAGGTTACCTAGCTTCTCAAATCTTTCATCCAAATTCAAAACTTAAGGATTTTGAAAACAATTTCTAGAGTTTCAGGATAAAAAATATTTGATAAACCTCCTCTGATACCACTTGAAAAATAGTTGTTTACTAAGTTAATAATAAAATGTTATATATTAAGCAAACTCCGATAATGAATTCCTTGAACAAAACTCTTTTTGAAATAAAACACAAGATGTGTTTTGTACATGTTCTGAATATGTATTCTAGAGTCGTTAGTTTGATTACCTTAGGATTTTAAAATTAAAACCTATTACCAAGCCTGAAATGAGAAACCATTCACATAAGAAATTAAGAACATTCAAGCAAAAGAACATAGGATTTTTAACGTGGTAAAACTCTAATGTAAGGGAAACATCCAGGACCCCCTCTACGGAGAAAAACAAAAAATCCACTAGAAACAATGACAATACAAGTTACAGCACTAAGCATGCAAGTCAAGATCCTAAACCTAAGTCTAAAAAATATACCTACACGAGTTACTCCACTCTCAAAGGCTTCTGACTTGGTTTTGATCTCCCACGACAGCTTCCCTACTTTGTCCTTATCCACTGATTGTAGCAGCTCTTACAACACCCAGTTTCTCAAAAAGAACCACTATACTAAGTGTTCATGTGAGAGTGTAGGTGGTAGTGATGTGAACTAAATGCAGAAATGAAACTCACACCTCTAAAAATAGTTATACAAACTGGATCCTATGAATCATAAAGTTCTATATGATATGCAATAACTATTTCTAATACTTAGACTTATTTTTCAAATAGAATAAAAAAACAATCATGCTATTAAAACGAGCCAAGATCCTATATGTCTCAACTTTTATTTATGTACACTTTGTTTCATAAAATGTGAAATACAATCTGAGAGACATAAACGTCTTTCAGATCACTTTGAAAAATCAAAAGTCTATTTTTCAAAAACAGTTGAAAATAGAGAAGGATCTTTTTGAAAATAACAACAAATATAAATATCCAAGAGAGATAAAAACCTATAAATGGTCGTGTGATATTTTCTTTGGAAAAACCCAAAATTTCTACAGAGAAACTCGAGTTTTTCTTAGAGATAGGTTCTAAGAGAGGCAACTGGTTTGAAGAGGTCTTCAAACGTCAAAATAACCCAACACCGTTACTCACAGAAACCCTAGACTCTTAATGGCTGAGATTAAGGCTCACCAATTAACTCTTAATCTAACGGTTTGATCACAAGTGGTGATTAAACGATTGATGATTGTTCCATTTTAGGTTCACTTGGATTAACTTGGAAATCATGCAGAACATTGATTAAATTTAACAAAAGGCTATGCTCACTTCTTCAAACCGAGCCTTAAAAGAAACACAAATCCAACTGTTGAATGACCAACACGTGTATGGAAGAGATGCAATAAGAAACGCGTGTTTTTGTGTTTTAAAAAATATGAATTGGACCCCTAGAAGTCTCTAGCACTTTCGGTTTCTACCCTGAGCAAGTTTTTAGGAAAAACAAAATTTGCAAATTAACCCCAAACATTTAAAATCACAATTTAATTAATTTTGAAAATTCATTTTGTATTTTCAAAAAATAGTTTAAGTGATTTAAAATTGTTTGAAAAATTCCTAAAAAATAATATGACCCTTGTGCACACATAATATCAATAATATGCAGTGTAAGTGTCCTAAAGTGGTCATATGGTAAAAATAACTTCCATTTTAGGTGGATAATGAGGTTCTTAGGCTAGTTTCTTCTTTGGTGCTTGGATACTTAGAGACGGAGAGAACAACTATTGAAAGTCTAATCTACTTTGTCTCAATATCCAAACTAGTTGAAACTCCTATATGATATAAACTCAAGTAAGTCAATCATATAGAGTGTTCTCATGGAATTCTTTAATGTAGAGTTTACTTGAAGAAAATGAGCAAATTTTGTAATATGGTAAACTGTGGGTAGTAGTTCGATTGAACACGGCCCAAAGTTTATAGGCCCCACGCATCTACCAATTCAGTTGTGACTTATTCAATTCTTAAAATCTCCCAAGGAGAAATTCTAGCGATTATAGGCTAACGTGGGGGAGTCCAACACCCCCACTCTCCGAAAAATAGCATGTATATAATAATCCCTCAGCCCGGGGCAAAGGATATGTATTCTTTTCTATAAACACTCCCCGGAGTAAAGAGAAATAAAATACTGAGAGCACCACCGTGGATGTAGGCTTTCTTGCCGAACCACGTATATCTTGTGTTGTGTGTGATTGTTATTATTTCAAGTTCTTTATGTATTTTTGGTGATTGCCTTTGCTTGTTATTTTGTGTTGAGATTAATTGTCACCACATCAATGATAACCCATATTCAATTACAACCTTGAATTTTTCGGGGTAATCTGTTGATAAAATTTATAGCTATATGGTTCCACTTCCATTCAGGAATAAGGAGTGGTTAGAGAAATCCACTGAGATGTTGGTGTTCAATTTTTACTTGTTGACAAGTTAGATACTTGGCTATGAAGTGTACAATATCTTTTTTCATGTCGGTCCACCAATATTATTTCTTAAGATTCTGGTATATTTTGGTGCTACCATGATGAAACATAAATTTAGAATGTTGAGCTTCATGTAAGATCTCTTCTCGAAGTGATGGGATAAAAGGAACACCCGAGTTTTGAACTTTAATCCACGTACTGGATCTAGGGTCCAATCTCATTCAGGGATGTTATTTTTAAGTTTCTTTTTCTGCGAAATTAAGAACTCATATTGATCTTGAAGGTCTGTGATTTTCTTATGAAGAAAGGGGTGAACAATGATATTATGTAACGAGGTTTGGGTATTTGAAGGGTCTCGTTGCAAATTAAAATCTCCAATAATTTATAAAAATATAAACATACTATGAAGACTTCGTTGGGTTTTACGGCTTAAAGCATCAGTAACTATATTATCATTGCCTGGTTGGTAGAGTAGGTTAAATTTATAATCTTCTAGGAATTCTACCATCATCGTTGGAGAAGATTAAGATCCTTCTGGGTGAATATATACTTGAGGCTTTTATGATTAGAGAAAATTCGAAATTCTTCTCCGTATAAGTAATATCTCCAAATTTTCATGGCAAAAACAATGACTGCCAATTCCAAGTCGTGTACTGGGTAATTACGTTCACGAGTCTTAATTTTTGAGATCCATATTCTTTTACTTTCCATTTTTGAATTAGGACACAACCGAGTCCTTGTAGGGAGGTGTCGGTGCAAACATTACAGCTGATATTACTAGAAGGAATGGTTAGGATAGGGGCAATGGTTAATCTCTCTTTCAGAATACATAAAGCTTGTTCACATTCTGGGTTCCATATGAAGCGAAGTACTTTTCTGGTTAATTTGAGTAGAGGTAGGGCTATTCGGGAAAATCCTTCGACAAGCCATCGATAATAACCGACGAGTCCTAAAAAACTTTGTAGTTCAGTAATGGTGGTAAGTTGATGCCATTCACTTAGTGCGGTGGTTTTTGTCGGATCTACTTGTATTCCTGTCTCTGTAACTACGTGTCTTAAAAATTTCAGTTCTTTCATTATGAAATCACATTTGCTTTGCGTAGCTTAGAGAGGATGCTTTTGAAGTGTTTCTAGTTTGATACGCAGATGATTCTCATGCTCTACTTTGGTCTTAGAGTAAATTACAATGTCATTGATGAATATGATCACGAATAGATCTAGGAAATGTCAAAATATTCTATGCATAAGGTTCATGAAAGCAACAGGGGCATTGATTAAACCAAAAGACATAACTAAAAATTCAAAATGACTATAACGGGTTTGAAAAGCCATTTTCGGTATATCCTCTTCCTTCACACGTAACTGCTGATATTCTGATCGTTCTTGGAAAATATTTTCGATCCTATCAGTTGATCAAATAAATCACTTTTTCGTGGCAAGGGGTATTTATTCTTTATAGTTACTTGGTTTAATTTTTGGTAGTCAATGCACAATTGAAATAATCCATCTTTATTTTGCACAAATAATACTGGGGCTCCCCAAGGAGATGTACTGGCATGTATAAATCCTTTACTGAGTAAGTCATCTAATTGCATTCGAAGTTCTCATAATTCTATAGGGGCCATACGATAATGAGGTATTGAGATAGAGGAAGTATTTGGTACTAAATTTATGAAAAAATCAATCTCTTGAGGTGGAGGTAGTCCCGGTAAATCTTCAGGAAATATGCATTGATATTGATTCAAAATATAGGAGATGGAAGAGCTAGGTTTGTTACTTATTTAAAAAAGCAAATATTTGTGAGGAATTCTTCCTTGAAAACAAAATGGGGTTTAGTAAAGAGGGTTGAATGTTACTGTTTTCATGTGACAGTCGATATGGGCATGATTTGGGGGATAAAACATCCATTCTTATAATTATGTCAAATTCGATTAGGTCAAGGACAATCAAATCCAGAATTAATGGTCTGGGTCCAAAACTTAAAACATGTGATATACATGTTCTATTGTAATTGCCATCTTTTTCGTTGGCATACTGATAGTGAAAGAGTGTCCTAGTAGTTTATAAGATAATTGTATCCAAGTCAAGCATTTTTTACGAATGAAAGAGTGCGTGGATCTAGAGTTAAATAATACATGTACTGCAATATTATAAAAGGGAAGATTACGTTCGATCACGTTATGGGAATTTGGATTTTTCACTGGGAGATGGGGAAAGATCGGATTTGGATTCATACTAACGGATTCCTGCTTTATGTACTGGGAGTTGGATTTCGGCGGACGGTGTAAAGTATTTGGTAAGATGCTTGAAATGAGGTTTTATTAATCTAGGAGAAGTTGATAAAGAAAACATTCATAGTTTTGAGCATTGGGGTCCCGGGTTCCCCACTCGATTACATTCATGACAACGCATGAGAGGTTTGGTTACGTTATGTTCAATTTGACTGAAGTTTTTCCATCTGGGCGCTTATTATAAGGGTGGTTCCTTTGATTTGGTTGTTTTCTTATTGCATATGGACAACGGGGAGGATTATGAATACGGACTGGAGTATTGGTTGTGGGACTTTTCTCTATAAGTGAAGATATTTCGACCATGCGGTCGAATTCTCGGATCTATAAAGGGCTAATAAATGACTTTATGGTTTGATGCAGACCTCGTTCAAAATTCTTGCACTTTTTTGGTTCAGTGTCCACATATTCTTGAGCATAGAGAGATATTCCGATAAACTTGGCTTCATATTTGGCCACAGTCATTTTTGTTAATGTAGATTCAGGAAATCTACGGTCATCTGATCTCTTACCGTTTATGAGAAATACTTATTATAGAAAATTTCTTCAAATTGTTGTAACGTTAGCTCAGCTATATTTCTGGATCGTGTAATGGATTTCCATAAAAAGTCGGTTTCTCCCTAGAAGAGGTATGGGTCTAATTTAATCCTTAGTTCGGGGATAATCCCGACTCCATCAAGTACTTTGAGGGTTTGGCGAATCCATCTTTCGGCTTCCACTGCACTGGGTTTTCTAAGAAATGCGGGGGGGGGGGGGGGGTTGGGGGGGTTGGGGGGGGCTTCTTTCATAAAAATCCTTAAGGGCATTGATTATTCGGGTTTCATCCGAGATAGGAGGTAAAGGTATGGGGTGTTGTTGCTGAGTTAAGGTAATCATTTCTTGAAGGCATCGTAATATTTCTTCCAGACTAATTGGAGTTGTCATCTGAGGAATAGGCTATTCTTCTTGGGTTCCACTGGTAGTTGCACGGGTACTAACCATCCTATATAAACAATAATGTAATAAATAAATCATATGCAAGGATGTAGAAATACTAACCATATTTTAATACATCCAGATTCTTTATTACATAGTGGAGGAAAAGAAAACAAATTGTTAAAGAAAACATACATAGAGATAAGTCCTATTTTACACCTATAAAACATTAAAAGAACTTCTAGGTTAGCTAGTGATAGTAGGATTCTCAATGTGCACAATTAAACTTTTATTTAAATACATCATCCCTTGGTGATCAACATAAGCTATATGAGGAACTACTTGATCATAGGTGGGGTCATCATCTTCTGAGGGGTTGGAATCATCATCGGATAAGTCTGGTGATGTGGTGGTGTTGGTAGGAGTGAAGATTGTGGTAACATGAGAGAGTGATTCATAATCGATGGGGGAATCAGGAGGAGTGAGTTACGGTGACTTCATTAGGCAGCACTACGTCCCATGCGAGGTGAATTGCTTGCTGGAGAAATTCTTGGTCTTTTAAAAATATTTTTGCCTGCCAAGTTGCTTGTGCTTCTCCAATTAAACGACCGATAAGTAGATTCTGTTTGATTTCTGGGGTAGCAATGGACCAATCTCGATCAATACTTCAGATATGTTGACATAATTTAGCATAACCTACTTCTTTAATAGCTCTTTTGAAACGTGCACAAGTAGAATCGCGAATATCAAGATATATGTCGTCCCAGATATTCATGACTGTAAAATAGTATAATAATAAAATAAGAATGTATCAAAATTATAAATATCGAGTGAAGGTGGAGATGAAGATTCCCATTGTTGTCCCACATAGGTCTATAACCTGGTTATGCTCTGATACCATGCTGTCGCATCCTCGAATGTGGATGGGTGTAGTAATAATTGAGAATAGTTTAGAGTGGTATCATAGTAAATAATACTAACTGGAATTATGATTATAATTAATATAATGAAAATGAAAAGGCTTTTAGTAAAGAGACGATAGACATGCTATTACATAGTGAAGTCTGGTAAATGAAAAAAATACAGTATTACTTATTCTGGCATACATAAACACAAAAAATTAGAGAACACAAGGAGTTCATAGGAGCTGATAGGTTGCGGTATAGATATTCCAATGAGGCTTGCCATATTTTTCTGTTACTGTCCACACGTACGTAATCGCGAATATTTTCGGAGGTAGGATTGAATAGAAGTTCAAAGAGGCGGGCGGTAACTGATCGTCTTCAGGCTCGTTGTTCATCCAGAAGTAAAACAATGAAGCAGATATGGCAAGTAGATAATTTTATTTCTATACAACATGTAGGAGACAATAAGATTAGAGAATGCTAGTAATATTTTGACATTCTGCCTGCTGAAACAAGATGAAATATCATAAGACGTTCAAGGGTATACTGATGCTTATTGATATGTAAATGGTAAGGACATTGCCCGTCATAATTTAGTATTTCGTATACCGCTATAACCGTCGAAGATGTTCAAGATCAAATACGCAACAAGATGTGTTCGAATATCAAGGTTCGCCAACAATCAAGCCTACGCAAGATAAATTTGGTAAAGGTTGTGTTTTAATTCCTTTGCATTTCACTTAGACTATTGGGATATTTTTCATAAAATATTTTCTAAGTGTTGGAGCGGAGTTTTTAATGCTTTACGTCTAAAAATAATTTTTGGGAGTTTTTGAGGCGGTGAATTTAACAAGGAAAAGATAAATGAAAAAAATATTATTTTATTCATCTCATTCGAACGACACCATACATTGTTCGAACGACAGGTAGTGTCGCGCGATACTTCAAACGACAACTTGTATTGTTCGAACGACATTTCGCCTGAAGTTTTTTATTTAAAAGACTCTTCAACTTTGTTTTCCACAAGAAGTCTAAGTGTTTTTCATTTTGCAAAATAGTGCAATATTGACAGAACCATTTTGGCTTCTTCTTTTAGGGTTTAATCCCTTTGTTTTCTATTCACAAAATCCCAATAGATAATGTGAATTGTTTTGGAGTTTGAGAACACACTTTGCTGGTGTTCAAACATTTGTGGAGAGGATATCTACATCATAAGGTTGTGTGTCTTTGGGGAGTGCTTGTGGGGGTGTCTCTTGTTAATTTCAAGCTGAGGTTCATGTGAATTCGCTACGTGTGGATTCATTGCTTATTAGGCTACGTGTTCGTGTGGTATAGCTGCGTGGTAACCACTACTGAGTTCTAGACTACGTGGCTATGTGGGTTAGCTGCGTGTTGATCCATTGCAGATTTCATTGTAACCGTGTAAGTTGCGATTTACAATTATAATGAAATAAAAGGTTTTGCCTTCGGGGATTTTTCCTAAAATCTGCGTGTCAGCATTTATTTATGTTGGTTTGATTTATTCACACGTAGTTGCATGTTTAGGAGCAGATTTAACTTTGATTTAAAAATAGACTCCAATTAATAAGTCTAAATTAGAAATTTGCGAATTACTTTAAATCGATATCGCACACCTGTTTTACAAATTGGTATCAGAGCAGGTTACAGTAATTTATTGCATTTGTTTCTGTTTTAAGTAAAACATTGTGTGATATTGATTTTTTTTGAAAAAACTATTTTTGTTTAAAATTTGTCGCAATTTTCAATGGAGAACTTATCCAATTGGATGCCCCCTCCTGTTGGCACGATTCAAAGTTTTGATGATTTAAATCATTTGAATTTGACGTTTTCTAAAAGAATTGAAGTTTTGGAAAAAGAAAATTCCCGTTTTAAATTCTCGGATCGTTTGCAAACGGTTCAAAATCAAAGAGATTTTTATCTTGAAAATTTTATTTCTTTGGACGATGAATTTATTGCTTTGAAATTATCCAAAAAGGAGAGTGATGATAGGGTCCTAGTTTTAGAAAAAGAATTGGAGGACTTTAAGAAATCTAAGTTTCCTATTTTTGCCATTGAGGATAATAGTTTAATTAATGATTTTATGGCACGTGAAAAGACTCTTAGGAATAAATTTGTTTTAATTGAGGAGGAGACAGATAAACTTCTAGGTTTGATTGATAATTTGAAGAAGGAGTCCCTTAAATTGAAAGAGTCTAATTCTTTGCTTGAGTCTAAAATTTTGGAGTTGAAAAATAATTTGAAAGACTTGAGTAGTTTGGGTAGTGATGGTAATGGCTCGTCTTGTTCACATGCTTCGAGTGTTAAAGCCATGACCACTATTTGTTTCGTAGGATCAATTAATCCCAAGGACGTTAGGAAATGTCAACCCACATGTGTCGTTCCACCCATTTACACATGTTCATATTGTGGTAGGAAAGGTAACCTTAGGCGTTTTTGTTTCGATCTTCGAAAAGATCCTAGGAAGTTTAAGTCTAGTGTTCCCTTGGTTCCCAAAATCCCTATGCGTCTTTGCACACCTATTTGGGTTATCAAATAACTTTTAGAGGCATTAGATGTGAGACTAGTTGATTCTCCGTTGCTTGCACATGATTCTTCTCTTGCCATATCATATAGATGATTGTGTTTGCATGTTTGTCATATTCTAGTTGTGCTTCTTGATATATTCTTGCTAATGTTATGACATGTGTACTTTTTGTATTAGATTTTTGTTTTTGAAAAATTTTGAAAAAGCCAAAAATATTTTATTTTGATAATTTTTTTGAAAAATTCAAAAAGAATTTTGTGTTTTGTTTTGCACCATATATGAATGAACATTTAGGATGACCAAGTCACAACATCATGCCATATCCATGTGACTGTTTGATAGTGTTTTGATATGCGGCATCATTTCATTTTGTGCTTTATAATGTGTGGAGTCATTAAGATGTAATTTGTGACTACTGCCTCCATACCCCCTGCCCCACCACCCCCTGCCCCCTCCCCCCACCACACACACACACACATGTACATGCACACACACACACACACAGACACACACGAACACATATACATACACATACACATACACACACACACACACATACACACACACACACACACACACATATATATATATATATATAAATGAAAGGGAAAGAGATAAGAAACTAACCTGAAAATCGTAGAGAGAGAGGGCGAGCAGAATCCTAGAGAGAGAAAATGGGAGGGAAGTGAAAACAGTGGGAAAAAAAGAGGGAGGTTTTTTTTTACTAACAAATTTATCAGGGATCTGTCACGGTCTTTGACCGTGACAAGTTATAAGGTTGTCACGGTCATTGACCATGATAAGTCATTGTCACGGACTTGTCACGGTCAAAGACCGTGATAAAAAACACGTGTTTTTTTATCACGGTCATTGATCGTGACAAGGGTTGCCGACTGAAAGGTGACAATTTTCTCTTTTGGGTGTAGTGCATATTTGACTCATATTTGCCTTTAATGCAAACTTGCACGAATTTGTTTGATTATCGTACTTGTTTATCACATATTGGTCGGAGTGTTGTCATCTCAATTCTGTCTTTAAAATGAACCAAATGCGATAAAACTTGACAATGGAAGTAGTGTATGTAATAACCATTTGTGAGTTTGTGTGATTTTTTTTTTAAAAACGGGAAAGATCTGCGAAAGGTACTCATTTATCCTTTGCGATAAAGCCACCGTTTAAAAAGGACCAAAAAAAATTGTGGTATTGATAAAAGTAGTCGAGGTCCAAAGAGGTTTAAAAGATCCAGGAAAAAAAATGAAATGCAATAAAAAGATAAATATGCCAAAAATGTGGGCCATTTAGTTTAGACCACCTCAAGAAAAAATAAAGATTTATTATTTATGAGGGAGTTTGGTTGGAAATTAAATAAACGAGTTTGCACGTCCTGATAGGATCTTAAAAATGAATTACATAGTTTTAGACGTTATTAGTGAGAGAATCACTTTTGACTTTGATTTGTTGATGAATTGAGTCGATGTTATTTAAATTTAACACTTCTGACACCTAAGGATGATTTTGAGTTCATTCGATTCATCATGAACATATGTTATGTTTGATTGCATTGATATTCCTATTGAATTTGTTCTCATCCATTCATTCCGTTTCCATGATTTGGTTATCTTAGTGTAAATTCATGGTGTGTGATTTTTGTAAAATTTTTATTTAAAAAAAAATTAAAAATAAAAATAGTTTGTGGATCCTTTGAGTATCTCTTTGCCTACGCGTAGTTTGATCCAGATTTATGCTGTTTGTCATGACACTCAATATTTAGTTTGGTTTACTCTTTTCCTTGTCTATTTCGGATAAATAAAAAGGGGGAGAACGAATTATGATTTTATAGGAGAGTTTGCATTATGGGGGAGATTTGATTTTGTTAATTGATTTATTCTTATATCATTTCAAACTCGATGCATCACGAAGGTTTTTGCTTTGTCTCATGTGTGTAGGTACAAATTAAAGATCATTATTTGCACACCCTGATGAGAAAAAGATTTGAATTTTGAAGATTTGATTGTTGAAGAAAAGTTTGAAGAATTAACAGTTTATCTTTCCACTTTTGAGTTTATGGGAGGGTAGATTTGTATAGGTCATTTGATATTGATAATTCCGATGTTTTTATTTTGTACGGACTTAAACATAGGGGGAGATTTGTAAGGACATTGTCCATTACAATTTAGTATGTTGTATACCGCTACAACCATCGAAGACATTCAAGATCAAATATGCAACAAGACGGATCCGAATATCAAGTTTCGTCAACAATAAAGCCTTCACGAGATAAATTTGGTAAATGTTGTGTTTTAATTCCTTTGCATTTCACTTAGAGTATTGGGATATTTTTCATAAAATATTTTCTAAGTGTTAGAGCGAAAATTTTAATGCTTTACGTCAAAAAAATAAATTTTCGGAGTTTTTGAGGCGGTGCATTTAACAAGGAAAAGATAAATGAAAAAAATATTATTTTATTCATCTCATTCGAACGACACCGTACGTCATTCAAACGACAGGTTGTGTCGCGCGATACTTCAAACGACAATTTGTATCGTTCGAACGACATGCTGCCTTAAGTTTTTTATTTGATTATGTTAATTGATTTATTCTTATATCATTTCAAACTCGATGTGTCACAAAGGCTTTTGCTTTGTATCATGTGTGTAGGTACAAATTGGAGATCATTATTTGCACACCCTGATGAGAAAGCTTTGGGTTTTAGAGATTTTATTGTTGAAGCAAAGTTTGAATAATTGACAGTTTATTTTTCCACTTTTGACTTTATGGGAGGGTAGATTTGTATAGGTCATTTGATATTGATAATTCAGATGTTTTTATTTTGAATCGACATAGACATAGGGGGACATTTGTAAGGACATTGTCCGTCCCAATTTAGTATGTCGTATACCGCTATAACCATTGAAGATGTTCAAGATCAAATAAGCAACAAGACGGGTCCGAATATCAAGTTTCGTCAACAATTAAGCCTCTGCAAGATAAATTTGGTAAATGTTGTGTTTTAACTCCTTTGCATTTCACTTAGAGTATTGGGATATTTTTCATAAAGTATTTTCTAAGTGTTGGAGCGGATCTTTTAATGCTTTACGTCAAAAAATAAATTTTTGGAGTTTTTGAGGCGGTGCATTTAACGAGGAAAAGATAAATGAAAAAAATATTATTTGATTCATCTCGTTCGAACGACACGTACGTCGTTCAAACAACAAGGTGTGTCACGCGATATTTCAAACGACAGCTTGTATCGTTCGAACGACATGCTGCCTTAAGCTTTTTATTTAAAGGACTCTTCAACTCCGTTTTCCATAAGAAGTCTGAGCGTTTTTAATTTTGCAAAACAATGCAATATCGACAGAACCATTTTGGCTTCTTCTTTTAAGGTTTAATTCCTTTTGTTTTCAATTCACAAAATCCCAATTGTTTTTATTAATTGTTTTGGAGTTTGAGAACACACTTTGCTGGTGTTCAAATATTTGTGGAGCAGATATCTACATCATAAGGTTGTATGTATTTGGGGAGTGTTTGCGGGTGTTCTCTTGCTGATTTCGAGCTGAGGTACGTGTAGATTCGCTGCGTGTGGATTCATTGTTGATTGGACTGCGTGTCCGTGTGGTATAGCTGTGTGTGAACCACTGCTGAGTTATAGAATGCGTGTCTATGTGGGTTAGCTACATATTGATCCATTGCAGATTTCTTTGTAACCGTGTAAGTTGTGTTATATAATTATAATGGAATAAAAGATTTTCCCTTCGAAGATTTTTCTTGAAATCTGTGTGTCAGCATTTATTTATGTTGGCTTCATTTATTCACATGTAGTTGCATGTTAAGGATATGATTTAACTTTGATTTAAAAATAGACTCCAAATAAATAAGTCTAAATTGTAAATTTGCGAATTAGTTTAAATCGATATCGCACACCGATTTTACACAAATAAACAATATGGAGAGGATAACTAGAAAATAGAATATTAGGTTAAGATAATCTTGGTTTAGAAAATAACTCGATAACCCATAAATTATTGATTATAAGGTTTCAATAATGTAGACATACAATTATAATATCGCTCAAGACATAAAATGCACTTGAACAGGCAATCCCAAATAATTGGGGAATAACCACAGCTTGACACGCTTAGTTAGAGCGGCACTCATACGTAGAGTAAATATAACAATATGACACTCTACATCTGAGTCCTTCAGGCCAATTAGATTTATCGGGGTTTTACCGGGTCTAATCCCTAGATTATACGGTATGCTACTGAAGAGTTTATTTTTAAGAAAAATAAATTGCAGGTTTCAATGCAATTAACAACATCTTGTCGAGTGGTTTATGGTTCAGGGTTTAGTAGTAATTGAACTAGTAGATATGGAAAGAACCAATATTACGAGGGGAGTTTGAACTAATCAAAAGAGTTCAGTATAAAACTTAGAGTTCAAGAGTATCACAAGGTGATATAAAAATTAGTAGTTGAAAGACAAAAGTTCAAATGATTAATATTGAAATATAAATCACCTACTTTGAGTATTTTAATTTCTTGTTGGTGTTCAACTAGTTTGCGGGTAGACTGGGTAGTTTGAAATCATAACAGATGTGAGTATGTGATGTAGGTCTTAAAACAAAGCGGATGAAAATGTAGTAAGAGGAAATTTAAGTAATCATTTCGGTGTAACAAGATTTGAAAAGGGTTTAAAATTGTAAATTTCAAAACTTTAGAAATAAATTATTTAATCCTTATTCATTAGGATTTAGGTTTGGTATTAAGAGACAATTTAAGTCTAATTCTTCTTAAGTACTTGTGGAAAAAGTTTTGGACTGATTTGGAATACTTGTAAAAATAAACAGGGGTTTAAGTGTAATTGAAGAAACTTAGATTCAAACTTTGAAACTAATTTTTTCGGGAAAATGCTTTCCTATGTATATATTAAATTGTTCAAAATTGAAAAAGATAAATATTGGAAAAAAAATCAAAAAAATTTGACTGGGGACAAGCTCTCACGGGCGGAGTCAGTGTTGAGACGCACTTGGGTTGACCATCACTCTCGCGCGTGAGATTCACTCTCCTTCAACCTTCTAAATTTTACTTTAGGGTTTAACAGTTTTTTACCTTGATTACCTAATGTTATAGAATTCCTTTTAAAATGGTTTCTAAATGAAAGTTGTTCAGAATTCAAAGAAGAATATAGCCATACCAGTTTTAAGAATTTTGATGGGGGTTAATCAAGCTATTGATTTTATGAAAAACTGGTAAAGGTTTGACCAATTGAATTTGTTTAAAAGATATGATTTGGGTTCCAGAATTATAAAGGTGTTGTTCTTCATTGAAAATGGAGAAGATTAAGCATGGTCTGAAGAATTTTGGTGGCGGTAAAGACTGAGAATTTCATCTGTGAATTTTTGTGGGTCGGAAATTCAAATGTTAATTTGTGGCATCAAAAGTGGTTCATGTTAAAATTGCGCACATATATGAGCTCCTGAGAACTTAAACTTAACTTACCCTACTTTTAAACTGGTTCAAAGTTAGGGAATTAGAATTCATTGTTCAAGCTTCAAGATCTAATGGGGTTTTTTGGGTTTAAGCTTACATACAACATATATATGTTAGCTACTCCATGTAAACACATGTATACATCCTATGGATTTGCAGAAACATGAACATAATCAAAAATTAAACATCCACACATAAAATCATAGAAATGTAAGAACTCTCAAACTTTACAATGGATTTGCTCTAAACTGTTGTGAGTTTCGACAGGGGTGGAGAGGGGTATTTGTAGGGTTTATCTAGGAGGGTTGATTGGAGGAGTTTTTGGTGAGTTTTGGGTTGTGGTTTCACAACTTCCAAGCTGAGCTCAATGGAGGGTTGAATGGGTATCTCCTATAATTCACATGGTACCACCCATACTGATTAACCAGCAAGCGACATGCCATTAGGCCATCTCCAATGGGCAATGCAAATGTGTACATTTGCATTGTCTCCATTCACAGTGGGTAGAAGAATGCACACAATTAGGATAGAGAAAATGTAAGTGGGATGCAAATGTAGATGGTCTCTACACACTGTCTAAGGGGTGGGGTCCATAGATGGGCGGACAAGTCTTAGCTGCCCAGACTATGGGAGTGTAAATAATATCCGCCCAAAGCCTTTTAAGAAAAACAAATTGGGTCTGAGTGTGGAAGACTTACCCGTACAGGTGCTGGGAGTGTAAGTCTTACCCGTCTAGTAAGTTTTTGCATTCTCCGCCTCAGTTTTTTGCATTATCCCACTGTGGCAACGGTCCTCACAATCTACTCCAAACAATTCACATTTGCATTTTTTGAGGGCATCCCACTGAAGTTAGCCTTAGGGAGCGATGTTTAAACAAGTTCAAGTTTTAGTTTGGGTCCTTGAAGAGTTTTCATATGTAGTTTAAGGAATAAAGGATATTTAATCAAAGTTTAGGGGATTTTCTATAATTATGAAAACTTAAAGGGTTAGGTTGGGTAAATTCTATAAAATATAGATCTTTTCGTAATACTTTAGTGGACATTTGAGGTTTAATAGGCATAGGAATGTGTGAATTATTATGATTCTAAGTAGAAAGGCTATTGGGTAATTTAGAGTTGTTTGTTATAGTACCGCACAATCTGGTTTTTGGTTTATGGCCTGGTGTACCAGCTGGTAAAACTAGTAATATTGATTTGATGATTTCAAAGCTGGTATAGTATTGGTATGCTCTATTTACCGACCAAATCGGTCGAAAACTACCCTAAGCAATATTCACTATGAATAAATTAACATTACAAAAGATACATAATGCATTTAGAGCACCCAACAATATTTCTTTTATATTAAAATTAATGGATCTTAAGGGGTAAAGGGGGTAAACACTAACTCGACCCATTAACTACATTAAGATTCAATCCATTAACAAATAACTTTATGTCATTTCCCGTTGCATTTTATTTTTCCCTGATATAATAAACTGGCTCAGTTTTCACAATTTACGGTGCATGTGCTAAATAAGTAATGATTTAACTAGTTCGGGCTATTTAATTTCAAGCCAAATTAATTTTGCCAACATTTTATACCACCACTAATATAGACGACTCCAATCATTTGAAAAATTGGAGTAGACTCAAATTAGGAATTTTAAGAAAATAAACCTTTAGGTGCATCACATGTTTTACTAGGTTAGCAAATTTTGGACTACGACCCAAATTCCCTTTAACATTACAACAGTTCACATACCCAGTGCACTCATTCAAAATGTATGGTTGACAAAATGTCCTCCTCAACCATAAGAAAACATTAACCTCTTATAGTTTGTTTGAAGTGCAACGAGTGAAAGAGAAATAAAGTGGGTTGCTATGCCAATATTTACTACTAGGTTCATTAGTAAATCTACATAGTACTCTTACAACATGAGCTATATTAGGTCTTTGTAAATCGAGATTATCATCAACGCTCGCATTTTGGGGTGCAACCTATAGGGTAAGGTCGATGCCGAGATTTCGGGGTCTGAGGCGAACTCTTGAATTGGGGGCCCCATATTTAACAAGATTTTTTTCAATTAATTTATAAATTGTAGTTTTTTTAAATCAAAAGGATGCAGACTTAGTTTTCGGGAGTTCCAACAAGTTTAAATGTTTGTCCATTCAATTTTCAACAAATTATTTTTGGGACTATTGCAAAATGTCGCTATAAAATATATATACACACAAAAAACTTTAGGGCCCGAAAATGCATAAAAAATCATGACCGAAGCGGTCGCCTCTCTGGCCTCCCTTATAAATCCACCCTACTACAGTGTAATGTATTTTTGTTTGTTGTTATTTTAAAGTTAAGTTTCAAGTTTAATAACTTTGTGTCAAAACATGTAATGTCAACACGACTCACATTCCATTTATTCCAAGTACATTACATTAACTTTTCTTGAAAGATAACTTCTTCTTTTGTGCATTTTGTGACCTCTATTGTGAAATTATGCATTTTTGGGTAATCCCTTACCGATTTCCCCCTATTGTTAAAAAAAGTTAATGATGAAATGGGATGACACAAAAAAATATATATATCACAATGAGTTTATTAATTCTGATAAAAAATGGAGACATGACGACCAATTTTAAGATACATTATAATTAACAAGGGAATTTAATAAAGTTTAGCATAAATTAGTTCTTTTTAAAATATAAAAGACTAACAACAAATAACTATTTTCAATATTAGAATATGCTATATATTTTACTTTCTACTCAATCCTCCCCATCAATCAATTTGAGGATGAAGAAGTCATAGCCCAGGTCAACGAAGTCAATATCTTATAACTGTCAAAGCACTATTATGTAAACACAACGTGCATATATCAATTTAAGCCAAAGTACCATTAATATCTAACTCTCATGGTTTGACTATCCACAACTATAAGGGTGGACACGTTTTAATCCCACTAGGATTGTTTCTCACTCCTTTAGAGGTGGTTTAAAATGGGGAGGGATACCTTTTATTTTGTAGCTTATTTTCTTTCTTAAATAAAATAATAATTATATTTGGGAATAGATCCCATATAAAGAAAACTCAATCCAATGTGTATTAAATTTCATCATAGTTTCTTATACAAGCCCAATTTTTAAAAATAATGAACATAGTAAACTATTTTGTATACATAAGGCGGACCCTTGAATAGTGAAGAATAGTGAATTTAAAGAAATTTGAGTGTACAAGTTCACCCTCAATTGCCCCAACGGAGGTCGGATGTGAACTTCAATACTCAACAGTAGTGTTGTAGCCTAAAATAATTAGGCCACGTGGACCAATAAAATAGTGACACCTGTTAGCATTATCACTGAATCCTCAAACAATGAATATGCCTGGTCTGCTTAGTTATTTTGTGGTCGGCCACCTAGCCGACCAAACCCGTGAAGGTTAACAGTCAGTACTATGAACAGACACATGTGGTATATTTAGTAGTCACCATGTATATACACGCGAACAAGTATCCAACTTCCTATTATTGTGTAAAGATATAAGTACCTAGTGTATAAAGGTATTCCATCTCTTCAACTTCTAATTAATATAAATTGATTACAACCTCTCTTAGTTAAGACACAAGACTACTTCGTTCTAACCCTAGAGAGTGTTTGTAAGAGGCTTGTATTGAACACTAAAAATATAGTGACATTACCCCAGGGGATGTAGGCACCATATTTGGGCTGAACCACTTAAAATATTCGTGTCCCTCTATAATTCTTTTATATCTCTAGCTTATTTTTTTTATCCGTGGCTATAAATATTGGGTAACTTGAGCTAAGATTATTTCAAATTATCAAACCCAAATTTAGACATCAACAGATTGGCACCACCTCTGGGAAATCGATAAGTTATTGTAGTTTCATACCTATTTCTTTTGGTCTTTAGTTTTCAATCATACTACTGAAGTATGACGGACATTTCAAAAGGTAGTCTTGCTGTAGGCAACGCCTTAACCCTTCTACCCCTCCCGGCTTAGGAGATCTTTATGGAATTATGTTCAACATCACTAAGGGTCAGGAAGCAATGCAAGAAGGAGTAAAACAACTTACTAAAATGCTTCAAGCCAGGTTGGCTATTGTCCAAACCTACGGAAGGGAAATCTCACCTCCATCTCCAAGAAATGAAAGAAGCATATCCAAATATTCCAATTATTCCAATGATAGGTCCTACCATCCTGGCGTGACCTCCTCCTCAGATCAAATGATACTATGATGGGCTCTCCTTCTCTCAGGAGAGATTGATCTCCCTGGATAGACTAAGCAGGGGATCTGCCTTTAATTGGATAGGTCCCCAAGCAAATAGGGCCCGCAATCATAGGGAGCCATCCAGATCTCAAGACCACTAAGAGGTTTTATTAGATCCAGAACGAGTATTTGAGGATCTGTGTGAGCCGAGCAAACTTACTAAGAAGAGATCTCAGCACAAATGTTCGGTCGAGCCTCTAAGATTGTCTCGATTAAAACTAATCCAAACCATCATCCCTATAAAGGCTCAATTCAACAGTTGGAAGATCACTTAGGTGAAATAGCTAAATCTAAGAATCCTTTGCATTGGAGTTTTGTGAAGGGATCACCTTTTGTCCCAACAATTGTGAACTTCCCAACACCTGCTAAATCCAAATCACCCGTGCTTAATCCTAAATATAACAGTAAAACTAGTCATACCATTAATGTAGATCATTACTAGGCTGGCACCGACTTCTACTTAGTCCCAGATGAAATACGTTGTCGAGCATTTTCAAGCACTGTTAATGGATCAATGCAAATTTGGTACAATAATTTGCCTCGTGTAAAAATCTTTAGTTTTCATTAACTTATTGATCCATTCATTAATAATTTTTTCTTCAGTGCCAAACCCATCAAAAGAGTAACTCACTTGCTAAGTGTTCATCAACAACAGTGGGAAACCACTCGTAAATATTTTACTCATTTAATAGCGAAAAATTGGAAGTGGTAGACTAAGAGGAAAAGACAACAATCGCTGCCTTGATGAGCGGTTTACTCCCTGAGAAGTTTATTATGCTCTAGCCAAAGATCTTCCTAATACCATGACTGAGATGATGAATAAAGCTTGTAAAATCATAAACGCCGAGGAGGCTATGGCCGTTAAATAAGCTCCTAGCTCCAAGGACGATGGTCACAAGAGCTCCGAGAAGAAGGATAAAAAAGATAAGAAGGCCGAAAAGCCCAAGAGGTATAATGAGTATACCCCCCTCACTGTTAGAGTTCACCACATCCTAGAAGAAATCCATAAAAGTAGGGATTTAAAATGGCTTGGAAAATTGAAATATCCTCCTAAAAGGAGAGATAAGTTCAAATATTGTGAGTTTCACAAATCCGAAGGGCATACTATGGACAGTTGCATAGCCTTGAAGAATGAAATAGAAAGTCTGATCTAACGTGGTAAGTTTTCCAAGTTCGTTGACATTACAGAAGAAAGAGACACCAAAAAATGATCAAAATATCCTTGAAAAGGAAGGGGTGACAAGAAAAGGCAGAGACAATGATTTAGAAGATTACCCAGATTTATCGAAGAAACCCCGAGAACCTGAGATTAAGGTAAAAATTATATCTTTTGGTTATTTCATCGCAGGGGGTGACACTAGTGGTGGTGACCAAAATAGCCGAAATAAAAGTTTACCTAAATGAAGCCAAGGCATGTTCATACATTTGGCAAATCAATTTTTCAATGATGTCAATGGTCACCCAAGGAAAGACAAGTTGGTGATAGGTTTTTATAAGAACGACCTATCTGGAGTGCTCTATCGCCAGGGTAATCCACTTGTCGTCACTATGAGGGTACATGAAACAAGAGTGTCCAGAATTTTAGTGGACAATGGTAGCTTAGCCGACGTCATGTTTTATAACTGCTTTAAAGGATTGGGGCTACATGATAACAAATTAGAGCCCTACCACTGACCCCTCGATGGCTTATCAGGAGAAAAGGTGTATCATTTGGGAACTGTCAAGTTGGAAGTCCTTGTCGGCACATGGTTAGCCATCTAAACTAAAACAATTCATTTTTTCGTCTTAGATAAGAACGTCCAATCATCCTATAATATGATTCTTAGTAAGGTCGACTTAAAGAAATTTAAAGCAGTACCATCTATTTTCCACCAATGCTTAGAGTTCCCCATAAATTAACGAGAAATTAAATTGAAGCCATGGAATGCTATTACACGTCAGCCGACTAGGAGGAAGTAAAGAAACTCATAGCCACTTACCATATTAGGAACCTAAATCCCCTCGAAGAGGGTTATTTGGTTAAGGGACGGGTAATGGAAGTAACAAAAATGATCATCCTGGATGATGATCACCCAAAGAGTACTACACAAATCGATTCATCCTTGGATCCAACCGTTAAGCAGGAATTAATAAAATTCTTTAAAGAGAGGAAGAGTGTATTCTCTTGGATCCATACAGATATCCTAGGGATCGAGCCAAGATTCATATGCCACGAATTGAATATCGTCAAGGACACCAAGCTGATCAAATAGAAGAGGTGTGTATTTAGTCCCGAGAAGAACATGACTATTCAGGAAAAGGTAGACTATAGAAAGAAAGGTTAATTGAAGATGTCAAATACCCTGACAGGTTGGCCAACATGGTAATGGTAAGGAAGAAGAAGAACAATCAGCATATATGTGTTGATTTTACAAATGTTAATAAAGCTTTCCTAAAGGATCACTTCCCCTTGCCTAGAATTGATCAATTGGTTGATGCTACAGTTTGGCACGAGTTACTCAATTTCATGGATACCTACTTAGGGTATAACCTAATCAAGATGAAGCTAGAAAATAAGGAGAAAACTGTATTTATCACCAATCGGTGTACTTACGGCTACAATGTTATGCCCTTTGAGCTCAAAAAAGGTCGAGAAACATAACAAAGGTTTGTGAATAAGGTTTTCGAAGAGAAAATTGTTCAAAACATGGAAGTACAAGTGGACTATATGATCATCAATACAAAGAAAGTCATCGACCATAAAATGGACTAGGGATAAATGTTTAATCAGTTGGAGAAGCATCAGATGAAACTCAATCCTACCAAGTGCATGTTCAAAATGAAAAAAGGAATATTCCTGGGATTTATAATAAATTAAAGAGGCATTGAGTCCAATCCAGACAAGATTAGAGTGTTGATTGACATGCAGTCTCCCCCAACCAAGAAGGACGTATAAAAGTTAACTAGAAGAGTAACCGCTCTTAATACGTTTTTTTCTCGAGCTACTAACAAGTGTTTACCCTACTTCAAAGTATTGAGAAAAACATTTGAGTAGAATGAGGAGTACGAGAATGACTTTTTAGAACTGATGAAGTACCTAGGATCACCTCCATTTCTTTCTCGACCACTAATAGGAGAAAAAAATATATATATATACCTTATCATTTTTGAGTTAGCAGTTAGCTCAATGCTTATCCGACTGGGGAATGGGGAACAACAACCAGTCTATTACTCCAGCAAGGCCTTCTGAGGAGCTAAAATTCAGTACCCACACCTGGAAAATCTTAATTTAGCCCTCATTCAAGCTTCGTGAAGAATGAAACCATAAGCACACACTATTGTGGTCAACATAGACTTGTCATTACGATAAGCCATTCATAATCAAAAAAAGTTAGGGAGATTGATGGAAATGGTAGTGGAACTCGGATAATATGATATACACTATAAACCCAGGATGGTAGTGTAAGGCCAAGCGGTAGAAGATTTCACGGCCAAATTAACTTATGAAGAAAACCCTGTCGACCAGACTCTTACAAAAGAAAAATCAATGATAAAACAAACTGAGAAAACTTCTTCAGAAGAGAGATCAGTAATAAATCCTCCTGAGAAGGCTTCTCTGGAATATAGCTCCATGCTAGATAGACTACAAACATCCACTGTGTGAGAAGTCGCCGAACGGTACTTGCAACAAAAGTAAAAAAATGTTCAAGTATGGGTTCCTGAGCAAATGGGACTTTAATGAAGAGTTTCTTATATGGAAGATGTACGTAGATGGATCCTCATGTTATACTGGTAGCTGAGTTGAACTGATAATCAACACTACCGATGATATAAATGTGGAATACGCACTCAGGTTTCAATTCCAAGCTTCTAATAATAAGGCAGAATATGAAGCACTAATCGTAGGCTTTGAATTAACTTTGTCATTAAGCACCGAGATGGGCATAGCTCACAGTGATTCTCACTTGATCGTCAATCAAATATTGGGTATATACAGAGTCAAAGGAGAATTGATGACAATATATCTGGATAAAGCTCAAAAGGTAATATCCAAGTTTTTGACAGTCGAATTGTTCAAAATACCCAGAATTGAAAATGCCCGAGCAGATGCACTTGCTCGGTTAGCTTCGATGAATAAGACAGAGTTAAGGAGGAGCATTTATGTGGAAATCCTAACAAACATGAGTATCGATGAATAAAATATTAGTTTGATCACAATATATTTGGGCACCTCATGGATGGATTCCATTAAGGGATATATTAAAAAAAGGCACCCTGCCTGACGACCTAAAGGAGGTTAGAAAATTGAAGTACAAAGCATTCAACTACATCTTGGAGGGATGAGTCATATACACGAGAGGATTATTTGTCTCATTACTCAGATGTGTTCATACTTTAGAAGTCAAAACTTGATTAAGGAGGTACATAAGCGATCTTGCAAAGCTCATTCAGCAGGAAGATCATTGGTCCAACATGTGGCCACCCAAGGATATTACTGGCCAACTGTAAAGGTATATTATGATGCATATGCCAGGCGATGTGATAAATGTCAGAAGTTCACCACCATCCACAGGAAACCTGGAGCTTCACTTACATACATCACATCCCTATAGCCTTTTGCTATGTGGGGAAATTGACTTGGTCGGCCCTCTCTCGAAGATAAGAGGAAGGTTTAAATACTTGGTCGTTGCTATAGATTAATTCACAAAATGGGTGGAAGTGAAATACCCTATGAGAAAGTCTTCCAATTCATATGGAAGAATATCTTATATCGCTATAGTATGCAATATGCTTTTATCACAGATCATGGTACTCAATTTGACAATCATAAGTTTGAAAATTATTGCATTTAATCCAAAATCCAAAAACTACACTCTGATCCTGGGCACCCTTAATGCAATGGGCAAATGGAGATAACCAACAAAACGATGCTCGATGGTCTAAGGAAAATTCTAGATGACACCAAAGGGAACTGGATTGTGACACCCCACCTAATAAAATACCAGGCGATCACTCCTATATCAAATTATAACAGGAGTCTCATATGGATCATTCTTAGCATCACTGTCGAAAACCAATTTAATTACTAATAACCTATTAGGCTGGCGTCAAAATTTTACTTAACTACTCTTTCTTTACACGAGTACTAAATTAAAACATCCACACATTTTATATGAATGAAACTGAAATAAAATAAAATAACCGAACACTCGGCTCAAATATGATACAACCATATCGAATGCCGCACTAAAAGGCGGTAAAGAATAAATAAATGCAATTGGGCCATTGGCCCGAAGATTTATACATTACCTCCTATCTAGAGTACACGAATAGAAGCATCTATCGAGAACCTGCATGCATCCACAGCTGCTACAGCGGACGTCTGACTCGAAAGAAGTGCCATCCAGGTGTCCCTGTGTCTGGACACCTATATATATATATATATATATATATATATATATATATATATATATATATGTATATAATATATAACAAGAGACGAAAAGTGGATAAACGGGTCAGAGCCCGAGTTGTGAAAATATTTTGCAAGTGCATAAATGCTTTATTTTAAAAATATGTTTTGTCTCATATTTAAATTGGTATCGCACTCCCATGAGATACCCCTCACCTCTCTTCTAATAGTGCACTCCTAGCGCATCCCTCTAAACATCCTAGTCAAGCCACCATGCTAAACTAGTTTATCACCCAACTATAATCAACCCTAGATAGTCCAAGTATTAAGGGCTAAACTTCTCCCCAGTCTCAACACAATGCCATGTTCGTGCATGGGGTGTCTCGCAAAGCTAAATCAAAACAAGGAACCCCCCGATACACTACTACGCGACATGGTCAATCGTCGAGATCTATTAGACCCTCGGTACTCAATTTATACATATATACTCGTATTTTATATACGTATCATATTACATGTTCGGATATATCTCCCGGAATGATAATTCATTTGCAACATGAATACTAATTTGATTTTCATTTTCAAAACTTTCGATCCAGGAAATATATTTAAAGTAAGTTTTATTATCATAAAAATGCTTTTTCGCTTTATAACATCCCATTTCCCTTCTCATATCCAGGAAATGTATTTAAAAGCCAATTTTATTATCATAAAAAAAATGCTTTTCATATCATATGCTTCCATTTCCCTTCTTCCATAAGAGAAACGTACCCGACGCCAATTCATTTATCCCATTTCCCTTCTTCCATCCAGGAAATGAAATTAAAGCCAATTTATTATCATAAATTACTTTAATACCAATAATGTCCCACATTATTGAAACTTGTTATATATCATATCATATAACGCGTTCTAAGACCGTCCGTCCGGGTTTCCCCACTGTTCGCGCCCCTAAATGGCTATCATCTTCCAGGGCCTGTCATCAAGACAACCTGGGATCCTACAATGCAAGACATCGGGAAGAGGCCATATGCCTGCGGGAGAGTCATAACCACACCCAGAATTACCTCACCCGCGCAGAAAATATACAATAATCGCTCATATGGCCTATAGGACTATATCCACCCTGAATTCATTAGCCGGGGGATTCACCATACGCACGCAACTTCCCTTATGATAGAGATTTATAGAGGTGTGTATCCATAAATTATCATTTATGAAACTCATTTCTTTTCCAATTTGAAAACTTTCATTTATTCATTTTCAAAAGTCATTTATATCATATCATATATATACTTTAATCACATAGTATATATATATATATACGATAAATTCCTCCTCGAATATATATATATATATATATATATATATATATATATATATATATATATATATATATATATATATATGGCCATAATTTCCAATCACGTAATAATATTTAAGTATTCACTCTCTTAAATATTACTCACCCTTAATCAATATTTAAGGACTTGTACATAAACCCGAATGTACCAATTCATACTAATAATAGCATTTAAGTAATCA
This sequence comes from Sambucus nigra, assembly GCA_949130495.1. Taxonomy (NCBI): domain Eukaryota; kingdom Viridiplantae; phylum Streptophyta; class Magnoliopsida; order Dipsacales; family Adoxaceae; genus Sambucus; species Sambucus nigra. The sequence continues at coordinate 22,409,612 of OX422216.1, forward strand.
CATTCTCGCAATACTTAACCCAAAATTATTTCCAAGCATTCATTAAATCCATACCCCAGATCGTACACTAAATTAATCCGAGGTTCCTTCTTTCATCCCGGGGTTTACTCACCCTCAATACCATTATCTAGGAGTCCTAATACCATATCTAGAATCCCCGATAATAATCTCCAAAACCATAATTTAAATCTCCCTAAACTTTAAAAGGAGAAAACCTCAAAAGTCTTCCAGTACCGAATCAATTCGGCCTGTCCGAATCGATTCGCAGGGTACCGAATCGATTCAGACTTTCTGAATCGATTCGAAATGGTTCTACTTTCAAACTGTCTCTTACCGAATCGATTCGGATTGTCCGAAATCCCAAATTTGCCTAGGGTTTTATATATAACCCAAAGACCCAAAATTTAATCCAATCACCATTTAAGTTATAACTCGGATTTATTCTTACAAACCCAATGTTTTCATATCTCCTCAAGTCCTTTAGAGGTCCTAACACTCTATCTGAGAACTCCTAATACTTATCTCCAAAGAATTCTAGCGTTAATTTATGACTAACCATTTCGATCTCGGACAGCTTTACGTAGAAAAATCACTATAAATCCAAAGAAAATCAAAAAAATATGCGATCGGTGCCCACGCGACCGTATCGAAAAGATCTACAATTTTCATTTCTTAACCAAGAGCCAAATCGATTTGGTTAAGACGCAAGTCACTATTCACCTTCATAAAAAAAATCCAAACCTCCATTGATCTCCATTTTTGTTGTTTCTAAGCTCATCCAGCAACTCAATAAACCTCTAATCTATGTTTTACAACTAACACATCAATTTATTTGGGGTATTAAACCATTTCTCTTAGATTTCAACCCTAAAACCATAAAAACCTAGTTTTGACATTTCTTCCATTTTAATTCCATTTTCTACTCCATTAACATGGTTTTAATACTAGAAATCATTAAGATTTTATATTACATTAATATGTAAACTCATATTCAAGTTTTCCCAATTTTACTTTAAGGGTTCTAACCCAAAATCAAATAGTTTACCAACTATAATATGAAATAAATGCACAAAATGAAATAAAGCAAGTACACACTTGCCTGGAGGATGAAATCCGACGATCTCGAGTCGAATCCGGCGGAGTTTGGCCCGATAATCCTTTTTCTCTCCTCCTCTCTCTCTTCTCTCTTTTCTTTCTCTTCTCTTTTATTTTCTCCCTCTCTCCCTCTTTATGTAGAAAGAAAAAGGGTTTTAACCCTTAAAACCCCAAAACCACTCGTTTACTCAATTACGAGCTCGTTTAACTCTAAAATTACCCAAAACTCGATTTCGATAATCGGACACTCTTTTCCGACTATCTCGTAACATTCCGAGACTCACGGCGCAGTCAAAATTTCCATTCGGGGTACTTGACCGCAAATCACTATTCTAACCCATATAACTTAATGCGGGTTTTCTAATAAAAATCTTACCTTTTTTTTGTCTCTTTACTCCATGGCGACATATAATTAAAATACTTCGACCTATTTAATCCCAAAAGAAATTACAACATCCATCGAAAATCATTAAATCCTCAAAAATCCCAAAAATCACTATTCCCGGAAATTCCCCAAATTCTCAATTTACACCCAATTATAGAATTTAATTGTCTCCAAAAAGGACGGGTTGTTACATGGATCAATGAGTTACAAAGTGTGCTCATGGATTATAAAACAATGCTGAGGACAACTACTGGTAAAACTCCTTTCATGTTAGCATTTAGGATCGAAGTTGTGATCCCTACAGAAATCAATCTGCCAGCCATAGAGTACTCAACTTTACCTCTCTTAAGAGAGACATCATGAGGAGATTAGATTTAGACTTGCCTGCAGAGGTGAGAGAAAATACGGTATTACGTGTGGTCTCTTATCAACAAGGTAGTGCCAGATTCTATACTGGGAGAGTGAAGTTTAGCAACCTAAAGGAGAGGGACTACATTCTGAAAAAAGTACTCTAAAGAGGAAACAAATTGGATGCAAACTGGCATGGTCCTTATCGTAGTTCTGTGGTCATCCAACCAGGTACTTATCGCCTAGAAACCCTAAAAAGAGAGCAGTTCAAGAACCCTAGTAATGTTGAACACTTGAGGAAGTATCACCAGTAATTATGAGTTGAAGATTTCAATATCTATGTATCATGTCTTTTTCAGTCACAATGAAAAACTATTAGTTTATGAACAATTGAATTACTTTTTCATGTTTTTTTGGGGAATGGGAGATGTACAAATTTCCAAACAAATAAGTAAAAAGTAATTCCAAGGGCAAAATTAACTCAAATCTTGTTACCAATGAGAGCAATCCTAAAACTTCATGTATGACTTCATATTTATCAAGCCACGAATAAGAATTTTCTAATCTTAAAACTTCTTATATGACTCCTTAAAGTCAATAACAAGAAGTTTTACCAGACCAAATTAAGGAAAAGTCCCGTAACATTGGTCAGAAATGGTAACTAACACAAACACTTGGCAAAAAATGACTAGATTCGTTTGAACGACCATAAATACGTTAGTAGAACCTAAGGCTGGAAAACTTAGGTTCGTCCAAATCGGTAACCAATTAAGTAGATTAGTTGGCCAAAATCTAACCATATAATATAACCTCTAAGCTTCTAGTAGGCCACAATCATACAAAAGAACATAAGCAACAATGCATAATTTATTCAAGAGAAAGAGATATTGCACGATTACAAATTATTATCCTTCACATCCTCACATTACAAACAAAACATATAAACCACTCATTTTATCGTGCACTTTCTAAGGGATTTCTCCATTCCTTTAAGAGGAACATCCAGAGCTGAAGGAAGAAGAGTAGAGTTTAAATCTTTAAACTTGTCTTGTCTACTGGGACTAGGCCTATCCACTAGGTCAAGAGTTCAGCAAAGTGTATCATCCCCATGAAGACTATAATCCCCCAGATATTTCCTAACGAGGCTTGTGGGGATAACATCAGTGGGAATAAACTTAATATCCAACTTAAATGTAGGCATAGGGTGATCTAAACACACAGGGTCAAGCTAATACCATAAAGGATCTTTTGCAGGCACCTTCAAGACTGTCAGAGTATTGAGCCAACCCTATTTATAACCTTTTCTCATAGCCT